>JAHZTW010000004.1:45446541-45578340 GCA_020283515.1 Alliaria petiolata
TGAGATCATATCTGACTAACCTGTCGATCGAAATCAACACTCTGAAGAGAATAGACTTCTTTTGTGAGTTCCACATTTTGACTGATGAGGCCATCAAACCATCTCGCAGCTATAGCCATATATTCTTCTGAGCTCTGAAATTATTCATTCTTTCAAAAATTAGATTTGAGTTTGGAGAACAAACCAACTGAAAATATTCTATGGAAACAACAATGATAGGTCTCTTCATCGATTTAGACGATTAATCAGTAGAGACAATGAAAAATCCTCTTCTCTTTCCCTTAAAGAAGTTTGCTAATGGAAGCTCATTTCTTCCCGCTCAAGAACCCATAATGTCTTCTCCCCTACTCTAACCGCTATGCTTATAAAACCTTCTGTAATGGACGACAAAATCTATAGCATCCTGTCTCCCATTCACTTACTGTACGTATCCTAAAAGATCCAGGAAACAATACTCTTATCGAATAATTAAATTTGAATTTGGTACTTAAACTGAGTTACTGGTTTAGACTTACCTCCACTTCATCTTCCGACTCTGTTTCTGTATCATCAACACTGCTGTCTCCAATATCATCTTCGCCATCCCTGGCTAAACTAATCAGCGCCTGCAGCTTTGAGTGGTCACCCTGATTCGTGGCATTAATCAGAGTGTCCATCAAATCAGGTTCAACTTCACGCAACATTTTCCCTAAGAAGCATATACCAATTTTAGCGAAAAGCAAACTGGATCCTAATTGCTTTGCCCCTAAGAGTTTCATCTATATAAAGGAAATGATGTTTTTACTCACCAATAAAGTTGAAATGTCTTCGCCTTCCTTCTCGAACATCCGAGCCTAGTCTCTGCGACAAAACAACAAACACCTTATGTGCATTTGATCCAGATTACATCCAAATGTACTCAAAGGTGAGTGATTACCTTGGCAAGCATCAATGCATCATAAACCTCTTCACCAAGCGACGCCGCTCTAGAAGATGAGAGCCCAACATTAATTTCAATTACTAACTCCGACGACACAATTAAAAAAAAGGTGAGGTTTTTTTAAGAAGATGATGATGTTTTCAAATTTGAGACGCTTACCTAATAATCCGCTTAATCTGATCACTAGAGAAGGAAGCGAGTTCCATACCCCACCGGACGGCGCGGCGAGCGTCACGCTTCCGCTGGTTCCGGCTCCTAGACGAGTCAGGCTCCGACCCGGAGCCATCGCTATCACCATCGTCTTCAGCAATAAGAGTTGGAATCAGAGCTTCCGGTGGCGTGGGACGAAATCGCCGACGAGGTGGAGACCTGGCGGTGGAGAATGACGGGAAGAGAAGAAGAGTGGGGATAGAAGAAGGTGAGTGCGAAAGCTTTTTCGAGAGCAAATGGCGGAGATTACGAAAATGGTGATGACACTGCGGCGACAATTGCCTTATCGGTCGTATTAGGTGCGCCATGGCAGCTCCGGCAATCGTTCCGATGTCGGCGTCCTATCTACTGCACTGTAACGCGGTTTTCATACGTGAGGTATTTTTTACTATATGGTTTTTATTTTATTTTTGTAATGGAAAAAATTTGGTGTACAATAACTCTCATTTAAAAAAAAAAAACATAAATACGTTAATTTTCTTGTTAAACAGTTTTTCTCAAATTGATTAAAATCGTGATTTAAGAAAAGATACATAATTTTTTTGCAAGTGTAATTTAATTTGTTTTAATTAATTGATTTTTGTAAAATCCACACATAACAAGAACTAATAAAAAGTGCTACAATTTCCAAAGCAATTAAAATTCCAATTGAACTAATAATTCATTTAGATTCCCATACACATCTTTCACAACTTCACTTAAACTGATTTTTATAAATCTGGTTTGATTACCCTCAGGTCAAGCTAATACGAGAGAAAGAGTTTGAAAAACTCCAGCCAGAGGATCTAACGTTGAGTGTTGTAGGTGAGAAGCTAAGGCCAAACATTTCCTTTGGCGTCAGTTTTGAGCCAACAAAACCAACCAAAGTGGCCACAAGAGAAGCACTCTCTTTGCAATGCTCTGTGTCTTTACTATTCACCCACAGTTTGTGAGCTACTTGCAGGCTTCTCTGCTTTGAGCTCAGTTCAACGCCCCATCTCTTGTAAACCTCTTCTTTTTCCTTCTTCCCAAACTTCTTTGGTATTTGCTTAGCCAACCATTCTCTCTCGCGTGCTACTGCTTTCGCAGTTTGTTTCCTCAACGTCTCCTGCGAATCCTTCAGAAAAGATAGCCTCCTGAGCTCCACTTCCATGTAAACAAAGTCCGATGGATCTCCCTTGAAGAGCAAGAAAAAGTACGTTCTGTGAACCAAAGGTACATTACATACTTCCCAAAGCTCAATTATCTGGCCTTGCTGTCTCTCAAACTCTGCTTTCTCGCCTGTGTTTTCTGGCTTCCTCTTCTCTGTTTCAGTATCCGTCTCATGCGTGGAATGGTGCTGCATTGCCATTTCTCTAAGTCCTGCCATAAACTCATGGAAGCTACTGCCGCTAGTCTCTGTATCCGAATCTTTCGTGCTCTGTGCGTCAACGGAGACGGTGTTATCTGAATCAAAGGATGTGTTATTAGAGTTCTTGAATGTGAAGGGTCCACCACTAGTAGCAGCTGCAGCGACCGCCTTTGTAAACAAGAGATTTTCTCTGCAGCTTCGGCTTCTTTTCATCTTGAAGTAATCTCCTGGACTCGTATTGTCATCTATCGTGTTAAAAGAGGGAGATTGTTTCTCTTCTGCTGATTGCATACTCATAAAGTATTCGATCGTCTTCTGCATTTCCTTCACTTTATTCCTGTCTCTTATACACATCTAGATGTGTAGCAGTCTGAAGATCAGCCCCGATGCAGTGGCCGAAGAGGAAGTCGAGGCAGAGGAAACAGAGACCAGTGAGGAGGCTACTGAGACCAAGTCTGATGACTTGCCTGGTGGTCTAAACATTGAGGCCGAACCCGTTGAGGAAGAGCCAATCAAGGACGAGCTGTAGATTTCACTTCTGTTGTTTTTGTTCCTGTGTTTATTTACTGCTCTCTTAGTTAAAAGCAAGAACATCGTTCTTCTACTCGAGTTTCAAAGATTAGTTTTTACTATATGGTTTTTGATGGATTATGTAAAAGCAGAACAACTTGGATTTTAGTGATCAACGTACCCAAACTTTCATATTTTCTATTGTAAGGCCTTCTCATTTGTTCCGTTCATCTAGATTTTGGTAGGTATTTTGGGCCTACAAGCCCGTTGCAGGAGCGATCAATTTATCATACAAGTGTTCCTGATTAACTCCAACGGTCTCTAAATAGTAATGGATTTTTTATCGGTTTCTGACTTTCTGTCAGTAGCTTAGTAGCGACATATATTATAGTCAATAATCAATGATATAAACTCGCGACGGTCAAGAAGACACGAAACTTTTTGTTGGTTAATCTAATCCGAAGTTATCCTTGTAGCTTTCTGTAGTGTTAGCCACCTAGAATGCATAATCTACTTGGGGTTATTTTCCACAATACTAAGTTTTGAAAAGATACGGTTTTTTGAAAAATTAAAACATATATTCTGTAAAGGTACAGATTTCGTTTGCAAAAAAAAAAAGAAGAAGAAAGACTTTAATCAATTCGTGATAAAATATCTAGATGTGTATAAGAGACAGCAATAATTGTTTCCTTTTAGTATCTACCATGTGATTTTGTACTTCGAACTTGAGAGAGTAGAAAATATAATTTCGTAGATTTGTTTGTATTGTTAAAAAAGATTCTTTGTAGTATTTTAATAACGCCGTGATATGCAGATTAAGCTAGACAAAGCCAAGAAAATTCTTTCTATCCGGGACCGGGGAATTGGAATGACCAAGGAAGACCTGATCAAGAACCTTGGTACCATAGCAAAATCTGGAACATCAGGTACGTTGATAGGTTGTCCTGAATAACTTTCCGTATCAAGAAAATTCCATGTATTCAAGATCTTGCCTTTCACAGCTTTTGTTGAGAAAATGCAATCAAGCGGGGATTTAAACCTTATTGGANGTTTGGTAGTCCGGAGTATTGTTGCAGTGGCGCGTACGCTTCACCCGCCGAGTGTAAACCGTCGATGTACTCGGAGATATTCAAAACGGCGTGTCCTAGATCGTATAGCTACGCGTTCGACGACGCAACGAGTACGTTCACATGTACTTCTGCAGATTATACCATCACTCTTTGCCCTTCCTCGCCTAGGTAGGTTAACTTATTATTATTATTATTTATTTTTGTTTACATTTGTTCCCACTTGCTTTTTTTGGTATGCACACGACGAGCTTAGCTAGCAGAGTATTGTGATTGGCTTGAGCCATTTCTGAAAAAGGAGGTTGATTCTTTTTTTTTTTTTTTACACGTAATAAAGGAATATATATTAGTCATTCCATCAAAGAAAAGGAGAACAAAAAAGGTTATTAGAACATACAATAGGCCTACCATTATGAAACGCGGAAGCATAAAAAAAAAATTATTATTCAAATATATAGTACTGACTTTAAAGTTGGAACGTGTACAGCCAAAAATCTGCAGCTAACGGGTGGAGAGAGGGCGGTGGATTGGCAGAAAGCTCACCGTCGCCATTATCGTCGTGGTTGTCGGATATCTTCACTTCCGACTCCTCAAATATTCAATCTTCTCTATATTTAATCATCTTTACTTGTATATTTCTTCTTCTCCGACAATTTTGATCTTTTTGTTTGTTTTGTTTTCTCATTTCCGGGTGTATATTCTGGATCATATTACATTTAATTATATGTTTCATGATATTGAACATTTAACCACATTATTTTTGGAGGCACTACAAAATAATGACCATGTGCAGCGGAAACTAGCGCTAAATCCCATCGCAAATTAGATGTTATGATGGAAATATATATTCATCATATTTTCTGTTTCATTGTAAAAACGTAACCAAATGCAAAATATATGAGTGGATGAGTGTTTTAATAGCAAAATTAATAAGGCATTTTGCTGCTGTCATGTATAGAGTTTGTTGTCTGCGGTATTGTATGTCACAACTGAGTCATAACATACAAGTTACAACTAAGTGGAAAAACTTATCTGATAAAAAAGATACATGTATTAGTTTTTTTTTATAAAAAATTTGGTTTGATGATGGATCGGATGATGTGTCCTATTAGGATTACATTGATGGAGAGAGGACGAGAAAGGCAAAAGGTTGGGCTGTAAAAAGAAAGGGGGAAAAAAAAAGAACAAAAAGGAGGAAACAGATAATAACAGAAAAGTACAACCGAGAAAAGAAGAAGATGATGATAAACTAGTTTAACCGAATCGAGCAAGCTGAACCAAAATTTCGGTTATTCGGTTCGGGATTCGGTTTAAGGGTATACATCGATCAAACGCATTTTCTATTCATAAATACAAATCGCTCTCCTCACTCTGCATTTGTTTGGCCATGGAATGGAGAAATCGGTTCAGAGACTTTTCAGCCGTCATCAATGCATCATCGACTTCTTTCTGCTTCTCAGGGGTTACATCTTTCCTCTGCTCATGAACCAACTGTACTTTCCGAACAAGTTTACGCAATTCCTATCAACAAACATTGGGATAAAATCATCAAATCATAATCTCTAGGTTTAAAGAACCATACACCAAATAAACACAAGCCACACCAACTAAACACAAGGCATACACATCTCCTTCCCTTAGTGAGATCATAAATGACTAACCTGTCGATCGAAATCAACACTCTGAAGAGAATAGACTTCTTTTGTGAGTTCCACATTTTGACTGATGAGGCCATCAAACCATCTCGCAGCTATAGCCATATATTCTTCTGAGCTCTGAAATTATTCATTCTTTCAAAAATTAGATTTGAGTTTGGAGAACAAACCAACTGAAAATATTCTATGGAAACAACAATGATAGGTCTCTTCATCGATTTAGACGATTAATCAGTAGAGACAATGAAAAATCCTCTTCTCTTTCCCTTAAAGAAGTTTGCTAATGGAAGCTCATTTCTTCCCGCTCAAGAACCCATAATGTCTTCTCCCCTACTCTAACCGCTATGCTTATAAAACCTTCTGTAATGGACGACAAAATCTATAGCATCCTGTCTCCCATTCACTTACTGTACGTATCCTAAAAGATCCAGGAAACAATACTCTTATCGAATAATTAAATTTGAATTTGGTACTTAAACTGAGTTACTGGTTTAGACTTACCTCCACTTCATCTTCCGACTCTGTTTCTGTATCATCAACACTGCTGTCTCCAATATCATCTTCGCCATCCCTGGCTAAACTAATCAGCGCCTGCAGCTTTGAGTGGTCACCCTGATTTGTGGCATTAATCAGAGTGTCCATCAAATCAGGTTCAACTTCACGCAACATTTTCCCTAAGAAGCATATACAATTTCAGCTAAAAGCAAACTGGATCCTAATTGCTTTGCCCCAAATGGTTTCATCTATATAAATGAAAAATGATGTTTTTACTCACCAATAAAGTTGAAATGTCTTCGCCTTCCTTCTCGAACATCCGAGCCTAGTCTCTGCGACAAAACAACAAACACCTTATGTGCATTTGATCCGGATTACACCCAAATGCACTCGAAGTGAGTGACATACCTTGGCAAGCATCAATGCATCATAAACCTCTTCACCAAGCGACGCCGCTCTAGAAGATGAGAGCCCCAAATTAATTTTAATTACTAACTCCTCCGACACAATTAAAAAAAAAGGTGAGGTTTTTTTAAAGAAGATGATGATGTTTTCAAATTTGAGACGCTTACCTCACAATCCGCTTAATCTGATCACTAGAGAAGGAAGCGAGTTCCATACCCCACCGGACGGCGCGGCGAGCGTCACGCTTCCGCTGGTTCCGGCTCCTAGACGAGTCAGGCTCCGACCCGGAGCCATCGCTATCACCATCGTCTTCAGCAATAAGAGTTGGAACTAGAGCTTCCGGTGGCGCGGGACGAAACCGCCGACGAGGCGGAGACCTGGCGGTGGAGAATGACGGGAAGAGAAGAAGAGTGGGGATAGAAGAAGGTGAATCCGGAAGCTTTTTCGAGAGAAAATGGCGGAGATTACGAAAATGGTGATGACACTGCGGCGACAATTGCCTTATCGGTCGTATTAGGTGCGCCATGGCAGCTCCGGCAACCGTTCCGATATCGGCGTCCTATCTACTGCACTTGTAACGCGGTTTTCATATGTGATGTATTTTTACTATATGGTTTTAATTTTATTTTTTTAATGGAAAATTTGGTGTGCAATAAACTCTCATTTTAAAAACTTTTTTACACATAAATACGTTAATTTTCTTGTTAAACAGTTTTGTTTCTCAAATTGATCAAAATCGTGATTTAAAGATACATATTTTTTCAAGTGTAATTTCAATGTATTAATTTTTGTTTTAATTAGTTGATTTTTATAAATTCACACAAACACAAGAACTAATAAAAAGTGCTACAATTTGCCAAAGCAATTAAAATTCCAATTGAACTAGAGTTAGATTCCCATACTTCACAACTTCACTTAAACTGATTTTTAATAATCTGGTTTGATTACCCTCACTCAGGTCAAGCTAATACGAGAGAAAGAGTTTGAAAAACTCCAGCCAGAGGATCTAACGTTGAGTGTTGTAGGTGAGAAGCTAAGGCCAAACATTTCCTTTGGCGTCAGTTTTGAGCCAACAAAACCAACCAAAGTGGCCACAAGAGAAGCACTCTCTTTGCAATGCTCAATCTCTTTACTATTCACCCACAGTTTGTGAGCTACTTGCAGGCTTCTCTGCTTTGAGCTCAGTTCAACGCCCCATCTCTTGTAAACTTCTTCTTTTTCCTTCTTCCCAAACTTCTTTGGTATTTGCTTAGCCAGCCACTCTCTCTCGCGTGCTACTGCTTTCGCAGTTTGTTTCCTCAACGTCTCCTGCGAATCCTTCAGAAAAGATAGCCTCCTGAGCTCCACTTCCATGTAAACAAAGTCCGATGGATCGCCCTTGAAGAGCAAGAAAAAGTATGTTCTGTGAACCAAAGGTACGTTACATACTTCCCAAAGCTCAATTATCTGGCTTTGCTGTCTCTCGAATTCTGCTTTCTCGCCTGTGTTTTCTGGCTTCCTCTTCTCTGTTTCAGTATCCGTCTCATGCGTGGAATGGTGCTGCATTGCCATTTCTCTAAGTCCTGCCATAAACTCATGGAAGCTACTGCCGCTAGTCTCTGTATCCGAATCTTTCGTGCTCTGTGCGTCAATGGAGACAGTGTTATCTGAATCAAAGGATGTGTTATTAGAGTTCTTGAATGTGAAGGGTCCACCACTAGTAGCAGCTGCAGCGACCGCCTTTGTAAACAAGAGATTATCTCTGCAGCTTCGGCTTCTTTTCATCTTGAAGTAATCTCCTGGACTCGTATTGTCATCTATCGTGTTAAAAGAGGGAGATTGTTTCTCTTCTGCTGATTGCATACTCATAAAGTATTCGATCGTCTTCTGCATTTCCGTCACTTTATTCTTCAGAGCCTCATATGCATCATCACCTTTGTCGTTAGACTGATCCTGAGACGAATTCTGTTTCATGTCTTCTTTCTTTGAAGACCAACTCGTTTTTGTTTCTTCCTTCTCCACAGATTGTTCAGTCTCATGGGATTCTTCTAACTTGTTTTTACTTACCTCATCTTGGGCTTCAATATTAGCATATGAACTCAACTCTATATCTATTTTTTCTAAAGATGAATCAGCATTTTCCTTCTCTGGCTCCATAGCTCCATTCTCATCGGCCATCGGCCACAAATTCTGTTCCAAGTCTTCTTTCTTTGAAGATTTCCTCTGTTTCTCCACAGATTGCTCTGTATCTTGGACTTCTTCTACTAACTTGTTTATAGTTAGCTCATCGCCGGCTTTAAGTTTAGCAGATGAACTGAACTCTTTATCTACTATTTTTACAGATGAATCAGCATCTTCCTTTTCTTGCTCCATAGCTTCATTCTTATCGGCCATAAAAGATTTGTAGTTTTGTTTGTATTCCAGATATGGCTGATCCTTGGACAAATTCTGTTCCATGTCTTCTTTCTTTGGAGGTTTCATTTGTTTCTCCACAGGTTGCTCTGTTTCTTGTACTTCTTGTACTAACTTTTTCATAGTTAGCTCATCTTCGGCTTCAAGTTTAGCAGATAAACTGAACTCTTTATCTATTATTTTTACAGATGAATCAGCATCTTCCTTTTCTTGCTCCATAGAAGATTTGTAGTTTTGTTTGTATTCCAGATATGGCTGATCCTTAGACAAATTCTGTTCCCTGTCTTCTTTCTTTGGAGATTTCATTTGTTTCTCCACAGGGTTCTCTGTTTCTTGTACTTCTTGTACTAACTTGTTCATAGTTAGCTCATCTTCGGCTTCAAGTTTAGCAGATAAACTCAACTCCATATCCATCGTTTTTAAAGATGAATCACTATCTTCCTTTTTTGACTCCATAGCTTCGTTTTCAGCTTTCTCATCGGCCATAAGAGATTCGTAGTTTTGCTCTGGACCTTCTGGGAGTGACTCGACTTTCTTTTCGACAATGTAGTCTAGTGAGTCTTGGATTTTAACTCTTTCTGCTTCTCCACTGTTCACTTCAATGCATCTAACTTCTTTGCAAGCATCTTCTGGTTCTTGGGTGGTTTTTTGAGCCATCTCTTCCCACTTATCGCAGAGCTCATGCACGGGAAATTTCGGGGTAGTATCTTCCAGCAGGAAACCATCCTCATCAGGAGAGTAGAAGTTACTCTTCCCCAAGTTATTTAGCATACGCGGCTCATCAAAATCCGTTGAATCGTAGCTGCTTCTTCTTCTGTTATCCACTGAACTTGAATAAGATCTCTCGTCCGCTGTTGATTTAAGCAAATTCTCTACCCGAGATTGAGCTACATCTCGTTGCCATTTAAGTTCCTGGATCTGTTCCTCCATCTGCAGGTTGTTGCACAAGAAATGAGTAATGTTTTGTTTAATCATAAAGAAAAAAAGAAGAAGCATTCAACAAACCTTTTCAATCAGCTCCTCTTTCTGTTTGAGCAATGCGTAGAACTCATCAGAGGTTGAAGAAGAAGAAGAAGCAGGTCCAAGATTCTTCAACTCGTTCTCCATTCTCGCCAGTTCCCGCTGCAGTTGCTTCACCAAAGCTTTCTCAGACACAACCATATTGACTTGAGCATTTGTTGTCACCTCTTTAGCACAAGTTGCAAAGAGAAGCGTGTTTCTCGATTGTTCGAAATGACTACGAGCAGGGCTCATTGTACAGACGATAGCCGTTCTTGCGTTTCCTCCCAGCGAGTTCTGAAGTATACGAGTTAGCTTTGAGTCTCGATATGGTATGTGTCCATTCTTCCCTTTGCTGTAGTAGTTTCAAAAACATACTCATATCAGCTCAAGAAATCTTCGGATATTAGACTTTGTTAGGAATCCTACATACAATAGAGCCTAGAGTAATATATAAGAGACATATACCAATTCTACTTATTTCCAATTGGCGTTGAGCTGAAAACTCATGAAACTTGGTTTACTCAACAAACTTAGCGGAAAACTATTGAAGTTAGTAGCAAAAAATGACCTGAGTTTTCGGATGACAGTTCCAAGAGTAAGTAAACTCCGATTAATGTGACAACCTTCTTTGAGTCTTGAACCAGCAGATAATGTCTGAGAAGCACGTTCACTTCCTGCTAGATCAACAAAGCACACTGATGCTGCAAGAATCGCTGAGCTCTCTGGAGAAACCTCTCGACTCGAGCTTTCAATTGTCTGCACGCAGGAGAGAAAAACATTAATGTGACGATATGTGAGATTCAGTGTTTTCAGTAAGAAAATGAGTACCAGTCTGAGAATCTGATGTGATCTGGAGCTAGCCTCGTTTAAAGACGTCTCTCCAATCTTCCTCTGAGCTGTGAAAAAACCGCAAGATTCAGTATTATCATCTGTTTCTTGATAATAATTAATAAAATTATGCAAAAGGAAGAATCCAGTTTGGTTAATTAATTACTCTCGCATATAGAAAGGAGTTCCTCTAGATGGTTTCTGTCTGTGAGAGTCTCCTCTCTAAGTTTCTCAACGACCGTTCCTCTCTATCAAAGTTGACATTAACATTATCAGTAATTAAGTCGCTAATGATGATGATGGGAGTATTAATTAATAGCGTGGAAAATAAGATATGAGAAGTGACCTCTGGATCATCAAGAAGCCTAAGTGGAGTGTTGCTATCTTCACAAAGGAGATCCCTCACAGCTTCATTGTAGATCTCCATCGCTGAGAATTTTAGAGTGAATTTTCTTTCTTGTTTATGCTAAAGGAAACAAGAGAGGATATTCTCAGAGAGTGAAACATAAAATAGAAAAACAAAAGGAGTGAGGAGAGAGGTTAATAATGTATGTAACCTTGTCAATGTAAAGAAAGATATCGTCGATTGCAAATTCAGTGATCCCAGTCATCGTGTACGTTTTCCCACTACTTGTCTGTCCATACGCGAAGATGCTCGCTGCAACAACAAGAATTGTCTCCATTATGAATCTGAATGATTTGATTCATAAGGAGAGATGCAAAAAAGCCGATTTCTTACAGTTAATTCCGGAGAGGACACAAAGTGCAACCTCTTTGGCTCCATCATCATACACTTGCTTCGTGGGGCATTCGAATCCAAACACTTTGTCTGTTGTAACACATTAATTGATTATGGGATTTTAATAGCACCCTTAAATAAAGACGGTGTTTACAAAAGTCTTACGGCTCTTACCAAATGTATAGGAAGGCTTATGATCAGGCAAATTAAGGGAGTTGCAGATGATTGTGGTGTTGTTGATGCATTCCCAATCACATCTGTCATTCCTCGTCTTCTCTTTCTCGTTTAGAGGTCTAACCCTCACCGACACCAGTATCTTCTCTTCTCCTGCCACCGACATCTTTTTTTCCTCACTATGTATCTCTCTCATTCAAAGAGCTGTAAGAATCGGATGAAAACAGATAAAACCTTTAGGCCAAAAATTAAGAGAGTATTGAAAACTGAAGCAAATATTTTGCTGTCTAGAGTTTTCTTATTAACTGGTGAATAAATCAATACAAACCCTTAGAGAGTTCTATTATATATGTCTCAAAAGTTGAAAACCTAAACATAAAATTTCCTTTTTCCTAATAGTACCGTATCCTCAAAACCTAACCCTAATCCGTTTATCTTGTTTCCCGCGTCATTCCTAAATTAGTAGACCCTTTTTGAAATTATTTAGATTTTTCATTCATAGAGCTCTAAAATCGAATGAAAAGAGATAAACCTCTAGGCCAAAAATTAAGAGAGAATGAGGTGAATATTTGGTTGTTTAGGGTTTTCTTGTTAACTTGTGAATTAAAAACAATACAAACCCTTAGATTTCTCTATGTAAGTCTCAAAAGTAAAAAAAAAAACCGATATCTACTATGAAGAAACCTAAACATAAATTTTCCTTTTCCTAATAGGACCATACCCCTAAAACCTAACCCTAGTCCATTTTCCTCTTGCTTCCCGCGGCATTCCTAAACTAATTCTACGTACTAGGACTCTTTCGAAATTATTTAGATTTTTCATTTACTTTGACAACAAAAATCCAAACCCATAAAGGATTCTCAAATCATTTGGTGAAATGAAAATCATCAGGAACGCATTTTTCAGATAAGACTCTAGATTATGAAGAACAAATTCTGAAACATTCAAACCTTTAGATTCCTAGTCATTATTGACCAAAACCAATCAACATGTGTAAGACTCGGCTCACCTTCTGATCCTCGCCCGGATTGCTGCAAATTGAGAGAATGACATGTTTTCGGATTGTGAGGGATGAAACTAAAGAGAAGTTTTAATTTGAACAGATTCCATATAGACAGATCAACGAAAAAAGTTGTTGGGAGAAGAATGAGTCAGCCAAAATCATAAGATGAGAGAAACTTCTTGGGGTCAAAACCCCTCTGTAGTTTTTTCTGCCTCAAGTTTCATTTTTCTGATTGAGCTGTCTGAGAGAGAACATGTCGGCATGGCCGTTCGACCACCAGGTCTCTCACTACTAAAATAAGAATGTTGCCAATTTTAACCTCTTTTACCTTTTCCCGTTACGGTAATTACACTATTGCCTTGCTGTACAAGGAAACTTACCCTTATCTTGATGATAATTTTAAAAATCAACATGAAACCTTTACGCTGATAACGAGTTAAAAAAAAAGTAATTAAACAAAAAAAAAAGAGTTTAAAAATTAAGCAAATGGTTCCCGTTTCAAGCACATAGACTTGATTGTTTTGTTGATTTGTTCACATAAGTAAATGTAAGAAATTAGATGAAACAGCTAAATTTGATGGATTATTTTGGATTACAATCTTACATGTTCGAATATTTTCGAATATTTTAATATATTGAAATCACATTTGGAACACTTGACAGACTTCAACGACAAATCAAGAACTGATAAGAGTTCTTGGAACTCCAAACACAACCAGAATGGAAAAGAATAAATAAAAAGAAACCTTTTTTTTATGTTTCTTTGTACAAATATAATAAAGTTGAAATGTAAACGAACCAACATATCATTCATTAATGACTAAACGAATCGTAAACCATCTGGGAGGAGTTCTTGATGAGAGGAGTCTTGAGATATATACTTACGGCAAGCATAAAGCACTGCAGAATGGAAACCATCTGGGTTGTCTATGAACACAAAATGTCCACCCTGCAAAATTTCGATCAAAACAAATCTCACATAAGCTTTCTTCTTCTTCTCTACAATTTTCCTCTGAAATGTGAAAACTAAGGCATTATCTATTTAGAGATTGACCTCTGGAACCCGAATGATTTCGCAAGGGACCTTCATGTGTTTCCGCGCTTCCTCTGCACCTTTATAGTTCATCCAATCATTCATTCCGTAGATAAAAGTTGTTGGCACTTTCCACTCTGAGGCGCTGCACAAAAACATTCATCGAATTCGAGTTTATGTAAGAAAACTCTATCTGCAGTGTGCTCATAAACTTGGTTTTTTCATCAGAGTTGGTGGACAAACCTTTGTAGGAGGGGCTTCCGAGCAAATGCTCCAAAGGAGAAGATGTATTTCAAGCACAACTCTCCACTAGCCTTTGCAGCCAGAGTATGATACACATAATCTACGATTCAAAACAAACCATCACTATCAGCTATGCGTCATCATCCTCCATAGCTTCTAAGGAACTTGAGAGAAAGAATTACTCACCGGTGAGCAATCTAGATTCCTCTTCTGTTAGCACAGTTCCCTCCGAATGTGCACCAAATCTTGCACTTGTATACCGATTTACAAGACCCGGACCCCAAGGACCTAATCCTCTGCACCCGAATCATATTTAGAAAAATATGGTGAATCTCGTAGTCCTGCCAACTAATTTCATGGCCGAACAAGTGTTCCCATGCTTAAAACACACTCTATTGGAGAACAAGAAAATATTATGAGAGCATACCTAACCAGCTTCTGAGGAGTAAAATTCGACTCCCATAAATGATTTAGGACTGCGCCTTTCCATGTAGCTCTAAATTTAGTGAGCCATTCCGATTTGGCATCTGATTCTGCTGAGAACCCAGCAGATCCCACCAGAACTAAGTGTTGAACATGCTCAGGATGCTGAAAGATCCAGAGAAATGCCCGATGAAAAGTCAGAAATCATAGATCCAAACTGCCACCATTTACTCATTGAGTTATACCACGAATGAAAATTCACCTTAAGAGCATATTTAGCAGCAACATAACCTCCAAAAGAATGTCCTAGTAGAATAAAGTTACTGAGATTCTTGGATTTACGCCATTCCTCAAAGGAGTCGATAAACCATGCCTCTGTTTCTGCATAATTAAAGAAGGGCCATTTCAGTTCCATTACTGGTTTAGCAACTCCATATATACAAGCCATTAAGAAAGGGTTCCAGTGAAATTTTAGCCACTAGTCATCAAGAGTAGAGGGAATGAATACCTTCTGTGCTTTTACACGTAAAGTCAGGCCTACTTGATCCACCCCACCTAGGAAGCAAAGGAGACAACTACCTTATTATACAGTCACAATGTATGCAAAACTTAAAAGGGATGGAACGTTCTAGCTTCTCGATCTTTAAGACATTAAAACCAACTTATGGCAAAAGCATGAAATCTTCAACACTTGAAGCAGCCAAAAAACCATATTGTCAAACTGGGCATGATACCAAAGTTGCTTACCCAAGTTGATCAATAGCGATGACCCTGAATCGACTGGCAAGAGCATCGAAATTACGGAAGAAGAAACCTTGAGAAGCACCATATCCATGAACCATGACGAGAGTGGGAGCACCCTCCTTGGCATCAAAGGTAACAGTGTTGATGTATCGTGACTCATTGCTCGAAGACCGAAACCACCTGATTTTGGAACCTGGTGGTCCTGAACCAATATTCACTTGTTCTTGTACATAAGGCGTCCTGAGATTGTTCAGCACAAAAGAGTTAAGAAGCAGCTCAGCTCATCAATCCGCATCTCAGGACATAGAAACTAGATTGATTCTCCTTTTACATTATCCAAATATAAAAACCCAGCGTCGAAATGCAACCCAAACAAGATATAAGCTTCGAATTGGGAATCTAGAATCGGAATTCTGAAAACCAAGGCGAGTTTTCAATTTATGTCATCATGTATCACGAAACAATGTCGCAGAAACAGAGTTATTGAAACCAAATCATACAATCTATGAGGATTTCCATTATCCCTAAAGCTGTGTAATTGAGGGAGAGAGAGAGAGAGAGATGTGTACTTGAGGATGGAGAGAAGACGCTTCTCGGCGGCGATGATGTAATCGGTGGAGGTAGGGATCCAACGGAGGGAATTGGGCCACAAGATTTTCCATCTCGATTTCGCCGCATTCGTTGCAGCCGCCGCCGCAGCAGATGAATCGGCCACCGCAGCAGTAGAAGAAGAAGAAGATCCGAGCTTGGTCTTTGAGATTTCCTCCGCCATTCTTAACCGAAAACGGTTCAAGCTCATACAATCACGAAAACAAACAAATCCACAAAATCTAGCGCGGAGACGAAAAATATCCCACGAATCAAGGAATCGAGATTTTTTCGGCTTACTATTTTCTTATATATAATTAATTAAATCCAAATTTGTACAAAGACGAGACGAGAGGTTTCGCTGCGAAGTCGCAAAGGGATATATGCTCTCTGCCTGATGATGACACACGTCATTGCCTACGTCACGTTTGTGCAAGAGAGAAGAGGAAGCTTCCCGTGGCCAAAATTGGATCTCTCCGTTGAAAAACTAAAAATAATTAGTCAAATAGTTAGGATTAAACTAATTTTGTGAAAAAAACTAATTTTAGCTCGTCAATTTTAACTCATTAAGCAATGAGAATAAAGTGTAAACTCAATTAATTAGGTAATTCCTCTATCAGCTCAACAAAGTAGTTTTTCTTCAAGTTCTATAGAGAAAAAAAAGAAAAAGTCAAAAATGTGAAGAAGATGCCTCCAATATATGACTTGACCCGAACCGGTTTACTTAACCGGAACTAATCTTTTGAGTCCATATATCCATTATTATGGTTTATCAATTCAGTGTGCTGATCACTATCGACTTCTCTCTGTGCTTTGGTCTCTTCACCGAAGAAAAAGATCTTGAATCGATTTCCAGTGGTTTAAGTGAACCGATGTTTCAAACACTTTTTCATCATAAATTAGCGGTTTAAGCTTCTGCAAAATCCAACCGCAAAACAAAAAACCAACAAAAGCTAAAAGGTCTCAGTTTTACAAACAAATCACTGAGGATGATTTTTTTTAATCTGAAAGATAGTTTTGATTTCTAATCACTAAACCGGTTTTTGACTTGTAAAACAACACAACTCATTTTATTTTAGCTGGAGCTTCTGCTGCAGCTACAAGTAGTAGTACTAGTACTTGGGTTGTTGGAGACACCAAGACACAGTGCTTCAGCCAATGGTCCACCTGGTGTTGTAGAACAGAGCCATGATGGTCCTTCATGGCTGATCCACCGGTGCTGGTTTGTTCCCTCTGCTTCCTCCATGGCTCCTCCAGCCATTGATAGTGTCAGAGAGCTTCCCATTGCTTCATCTTGATCCCCTTCTACAAAAAACCGCATCGTCTCTTGGTTATGTGGTGTCTGGTTTGGACTCAATAGACCCTGCAATGCTCCAAAGCTCTGGTCTACTAATGGCTCCTTCTGCCTGAAATTCAGATCATAACCGAATCCGCGTTTGAGCTCTCTGCTTGATCCAACCACCTTCAGCTGGGAAGCCTCATGAATCGCCGGGCTTAAAGTTGCAACGGCATCGGCTTCTTTCATAAACCACCTGAATTCTCTTCACATATCAACCAATAAGTTTCAACCTTTCAAATGATTTCAAAAGGGGGTGGATCTTGATGATTTGACAAGAATGTTGGTAAAACATGCACCTGTGGTGATCATATGAAGGGGAAGCAGACGGAAGAGCAGAAGGCACATAGAACTGGCTTACGGGTTGTCCGTAAAACTGGGGATAAGTTCTAGCAAACTGGTTAGCATCGTTTTTAGCGGGACGAGTGTCGTTGTGGTGAGATGATTCCACATGCTTTCTTGAACGAGGACGGCTCTTGTGTGTGTGTCGCTCACAGTATTTCTGATCAGGAATCACGTTTCTAGAGCATCTCCATTTCTTCCCATCTGTTCTCTTGCACCTCCATGGCTCCATATCAGATGCGTTGTTGCTTGCGTTGGAAGCAATCCCCAGCTTCAATAAACCTTCTTTAGCCGCTGCCACTGTCACTGTCCCACATAGAACACAGCAGATTCTTGTATTCAGCATAAGTACCAAAGATTCCATTCCTATGCATCCACTAAGAGGTAACTTTTCATGAAACTTGAACATTCTATTACCACCATATTTAGTTGCATCAAACATATGGTAACAAGAGATAAAGAACACATGTAACCAAGAAATTGAAGCAATCTGGAGTGATTTTACCATCTAGATTGTTAGTGTTTGACGTGTTCTTGGGAAAGGGTGTGAGAAGCTCAGAAGGAACAGGAACAGAAGCCATCATGTACTTGTATATATTCCTCTGCCTCTCGAGCTCCTGCCATTGAGCTTCACTGAAAGCTGCACCTTCCTTTTCACTCATACTTCTTCCCATCTCCCCTGGATTTTATCCACCAATTTCACATTAAAAGAGACATAAAAACAAAAATTCCAATTTATTATCATAGCTCAAAAGACACAAAAAGGTGAGAACTTGAAACCTGCAGAGCTCAAGGTGAAAAAAGGATCTGAAACTGAAACAGCAGCAGAATTAGAACCGGAGAGGGAGAACATCTCACCGAGAGAAGAAGTGTATCCCTGATTGCTTGAAGCAGAGAACATGGGATCGCCAACACCAGCAGAACAGTAACACAAGGAAGGAGAGGAAGGCGATGAATATGATGGATAATTATGATGATGGGGTAGCACCATAGCGTCTCTCTGCGAGTGTTCTACAACTCCAAATCCCAACCCACCACCAACAAAATCTTCCTTATTACGTTCTGCCCTTGTTCCCATTAAAACAAAAACACACACAATCTCTCTCTCTCTCTCTCTCTCTCTCTCTCTAATATCTACTCAAAAGGTCTCAACTTTTACCAGAAACACCACCTCTAGAAAACCTTAAAACCCGATTAAAAAGCACATAAACAGAAAAAGAAACTCGAAGCCCCAACTTTTGTGTTATGCTTTGTCTCTGTAATGGAAACCTTGGAGATACTCAAAAGCTTAATCCTTCAAAAAGCAACAACACCCAAACATCCAAGAAAGAAAAAAAAAAAAAAACAGAGGAGAAACAGAGAAAGAGCACCCCGCCTTTTCTCTTTAGCCTGAAGTCCGAGACATGAAAAAAAGAAAACCTTAAAAACACCCCACAAGAACGCAACAAAGGCTCACTCTATTTTGTCTCTCTCTATCTCTCTCAAATGCCCACTTAAAAGATGAGGATGGGGAGAGAGGAATTAGGGATTTAGGTTAAAAACGAGTTTAGAGGAGCGGTGCGGCTATTTGAGAGCCTCATGAGCCAGCCACAAAGCTTTTTTTGTTTCCTTAGTCACCAACATTCGACCTTGTTTCAGTATACAGACAAAAATCTTCATTAACTGTCAGCTACTACTCTCTCTCCTCTCTCTTCACCCTGACACAGATAGTAGCATCCCACGTTGTCGTTTTCTTCACTAACGCCGTTAACTCTCTTCTCCCCACACACCGCCTCTTCAATCTTTTCTTCGACCTGAGGTAACGTCTCTTCTTTGTCTTCTTCTCAAACTACATCGTACCATTTTGTTATTATCTTTTTCTTTTTGAATAAAAGAGTGTAGACTTTTATAGTTAGATGAGGATAGATTAAAAAAAAACTCCGTTAAGTAACGGCGTTTTAAGAAGAGGGTACTGCTTGGAGATGCGTGTTCGGTAATGGGACCCACATCTCCTTTCCGTGAGAGCTTCTCATAGGGGGGACCAGCAGAGGGATGTGATGCTCTAACTAATTTACCCCTTCTCTCTTTGTTTTTTCCATCTTCGGTTCACTTTCTTAGATTTTACTAATTTTCCACCCTATTTCTTTTCTTCTTTCTCTTTTCGACCCCACTACTTTCTTGTCTCTATTACTCCTCTAAATTTTTCTGATTCTAGCTAAATTCCCTCCTCCGTATTTTCATAGATCGAAGGATAATTATTGGGGGAGAAGGGAAAAATAGATGATTTAAAGAACAAAAAATACATAACTTTGTTTAATAGGCTAATTCTAGTTTTGTTTTTGTTTTTGTCGTATAGGCTAATTCTAGTTATTGGAATTATAGGACCACTTACTAATGTTCAAATGTCATTAAGGGTCATTTGTTCGCAAGTGTTATAATCGGTGGTTATAGTCTTTACATAAACATGTTTTCTTACCAAAAGAGGACCATATATTTTTTTAAGAATCCAAAATTGAACCCCGTTTTTGTTTTTAAACTATGGGAATCACTCCAATTAGAGACTAATGTAACCATATAATAAACTCATGAAGGTTTATGTTAAGATTTGACTACATATCACAAACATGTTCAAAACTATATTGCCCCGAGACTACCAATTCTATACACAGATTCAGTAATTTGGAAGAAACTCTGAGAATTGATTTTCTTGTTACCAAGGAATGAGAATAGAACCTACCTTTGGGATAAAAATAAAAATAAAATATAAAATCCTCTGTTATCAGCGTCGGTGTGACCTGTTTCGACCAGATCTTGGCATCGAGTAGATTACAGAGACAATATTCTACGTGTCCCAAGCATGTAGATGTTGAGAAGACTACCAATCTGAAACAAGCATATCCGTTAACCATATGATAGAACCAATGATAAGCAATTTGGAACTCATCAAACCAATCGAAAAGGCAAGTAGCCCAAAAGAATATATATATATGGCACCACTAAAACTAAATTGAAATGTCTCGAGAACCATAAGGACATATAAAAATTGGATTGTTTGTGGGAGAACATACTAGCACTCGAATTAAAATCTCGAATCTATTTTCTACTGTCGAAAAAGTGAGATAATTTCAAGCATTCTCTATTTCTCTCTTAAGAGAATGCAACGTAATGGCTTTAGTAGCTCGTGGCCGCGGACTAACTATTGTATGCTTTTAGCCTACTTTTCTCTGTAAATGTGAATTCCCTATAAACCTTATCAGAAAGAACTAAAAACTGTGCGTACAAGCAACAATGATAGACAATGATAGACAAGAGTTACCTCTCAAGAACAGTCCCAAGAAGCATCATCGTTATTGGAATGACTAGAATTTCCCAAATTTGTGGAATGACTCTGCAACAACTTGAGAAACTGGGAAAAACAAACAAACAAACAGATCTTAGTTGCTGATTGACGAAAGGACAGAACCGAAGCTGAAACTGAAACAGGTAGCGTACAAATTGTACTTGCACTCTTTGATGAGATATTCACTTCATATGTGACAGACATTTTCTCTTTTCAAAGTAGTCCACTCTTTCAGTTCTAAAGTAACCGCAAGCGTCAAAACAAAGATCCGTCTTACTCGGAAGAAAATAACAAAGTCATATCAACGTGAACTTGGTCTCTCAGAGACATTTAATCAAACGACTTGAGGGCAATACTGCAAGATTAAAAATAAAAGGATAGAAGAGGAGAATCAAAACAAAAACGACCAGTGCAGCAATACGAGGGCAATACTGCAAGATTAAAAATATAAGGATAGAAGAGGAGATTCAAAACAAAAACGACCAGTGCAGCAATACGATCGTACCATCTCCGGTTAGGGTTTCTCGACGTTCCGAGCACGGCGTCACCTATTCCCTTCCGATCTTCCAACTTCCAGCCGTTGACATTTTGGCATATCAGTCCATGCGTTTACACGTGTGTGTTAAAGCCTCACATGGGCCCACTAGTATATAAGCTCAAGAATGGCCCATTACTAGAAAGTCCATATTCACCCTTTCGAACCGCAGTTTTTTTTTTGAGTTTTACTATTCAACCTGAACGTCCGTATCAGTTTTTTTTTCTGAATTTTTAAAGCATTAGGTGACAAAAAGTACTATATTTTTGTTTGGATAAAAAAAATACACTACGTATTTTGTTCAGATTGAAATACAATGTTTTCCCAGAATCTACATGATACTTTCGATCATCATTTATAAACGCTACGTTAAAAGTAATGAAAAAAAATTAAAAACATGGTATACAAGGCACCATTTAAATTTTTATGTTATTTAGACAATAATAATTTTGTTCATGTGACAAGATATTTTCCAATTGTACTCTACAAAAATCTCAGACGTCTTAGCCATGGAACATGTAATCGTGGAACAATAACTAATTAAATGTAATATCATTTTTATGTCATGGCATGAAAAACCGGATAGCCGGACTTTGCTACATCTATATCGTTTTTTTTTTAAACCACAAAAGATTACCAATTTTTCCATAAAAAAATATATGCATTTTTCATATTTCTGTAAAAAAAATACACAAACAATGTGTCTTGTACTCTTGTCCGTATAAATACACAAAATCACAGCCGTGTTTTCATATGAGTAATTTTAGTAAGTCGTTGGCCTAATATAGAAGGAGAAGGAGAAGGACGGTAGTAATGTTGTTTATTTACCAGGGCAAGATAATTAATTTTATCTTTTTTCAGAAACACTAAGGGAGGTGTATTGGATTAGAAATTTTAGAAGATTGTTATTCAACTAATGATTTCTAAATGTCTTCTCTAATCTCATGTTATTCAATCAAGAATTTGTAAAACTAAATCAAATCTAATGTTATTAGAAATATTTTAAGCAGTGGATTTTAAAAGATTTGGAGTGATTTTAAGATGTTTTGATGGAGTTTCCTAGTTAAAAATATAAAAATTTAAATATCATAGTTTTAGGTGGGATTTGATATATTTTTAATAACAAATCATAACAACTTCCATAATTCAACCAAATCATATAAAAACTCATTAAAATTCAAATCATTTCAAATTACTTCAAATGTTAAGTTGAATGCACTCCCCTAAAAGTTTGTGTATTTTAATTTTTAAAAAAAATCGTTGAAAATGTGGTATTTTATA
Organism: Alliaria petiolata; assembly: GCA_020283515.1. Taxonomy (NCBI): domain Eukaryota; kingdom Viridiplantae; phylum Streptophyta; class Magnoliopsida; order Brassicales; family Brassicaceae; genus Alliaria; species Alliaria petiolata. Next base: position 45,469,114 of record JAHZTW010000004.1, read on the forward strand.
AAACTTTGTCTATTATTTATATATATAGGTTATGGTGATCTAATTAAATATATAGTACCAAATTACCAATATTAACAATCTAATTTGCAAGTCGGTATTGTACGTAGTATATATATATATATATATAAACATAAATTTCATCCAAACGAAATATTAATTGATATAGGGCCATTGTTTGATTTTTTTTATAAAATCATTGAAAATGCATGGCCCCAGTATAACCAAATATCCAAATTGATATGACACATATATATGATAAATTGTATTGCGTCAAAATTGAAATACATTCGGAATTGAAGGAAACGAATATAATTTGATATTGTCAAAAAAAAAAAAGAATATAATTTGATAGAAAACATCGTCCCGTTCATGTCCTTTTCTTCACCTACGTGTTCCGTACCGTTTTACAGTTAAGATTTGTAGTATTTGATTATTTAGCGCCGGAATGTTAGCAATCTTGATGTATATATGTCGCAACTAGTATAATAGGATAAATTGTCGGTTGAACTGCTTTTAATGTAATCGTCTTTTAATTAATGGAACCAAAATTTCGACCACAAAACAAAATATATATGTCGCAACTAGTATAATAGGATAAATTGCTGGTAAGAATGATTTGATACTTTACCAATCATATAAATATAGTGGTAAATACAATGATGAGATCATTTACCAAAAACAAAAAAATGAGATCAATCACTCCGTACAAAAAAGAAAAATAAATCACTCCGGAATGAAAACTTGGTGACCATGCATGGACGACACGACATATTAAAAAAGTATGACCCATATTTATATCTGAAAACTTGGTTATGGTGGATCTAGTGGGAGAGAAGAGAGTATTAAGTTTGTACTCCAAAGACCATTCCAAATCCAAGGAATGTAGGTAGCATCACATATAGTTTATGTTTGGGAGAGAACTAAAATTTATTTTATGTGGTTTTGGGTATAAAAAGATGATATAGATCAAAGATTCAAAAGCATTTGGTAATCCAAAAAAAAAAAAAAATTTGTTAGTTTTTCTCTTTATAAATATTTTCTACTATAATTAAGATTATAGTTTTATGGTTTAAATATAAAGTTTACATTGATTTTATATTTGAGGGAGTTGTTTTGATTATCAGAGTTTTCTTACGAAGTTTTCATCTCTTTCCTTTTAGTATTTTGGTAAAATCAATGAGCATACAAAACCAACGACCACATTCTTAACCATGCATATGCACCAAATTAGGAGTAGATACGCCGTCAACAATCATTTGTTTGTATGCATCGAATAAACATTTAATGGGAGAGGAAAACATGAATGAATATTGGATGCCATTATTACCTAACAGTACATACATATTTGACCAACAGAACAATATGTCTGAGCTTTGAAGTATGAAAAACAGATGTCAAGCATATCCAATTGTACGGATCAGAACTTAAGAACTAATCGATGTTCAACCTGACAATTCGGCATATGAGTTACGTAACATTGTGTAATTTGTAAACCGGTCCAGTGGTTTGTCATCTACACTATTCAGTTTTACCACCAGCCGAATGGTCTTCTGATCTGAACATCTGAGAATTCTCATAAGTCATTTTGTGGTCTTCTGATTTGGACACCAATGTTTTTGGAAGACATATCACAGCATAGTACCCTACCATGGTTTTCCACATGCCTATTCTTTAATGGGTATTATCAGAAAAGTCATAACAATTTTTTGTATATAAAGAAAAATTCTTTAAATTTTTTTTTTTTAAGTATTGTGAATGAACCATGGTGGTCAAGTGGCTGACACGTTCACAACAAAAGTTAATGAATTAGAGGTTGAGAGTTTTCATTGCGATTCCAGTTATATTGGTGATTATAAATATCTTAAATGACAAAAAAATAATTAAAGAATAATGTGAACGTAAATTGTTAAATGTAATAAGTAAGTTAGATTAGAAAATGAGTTATTTTGTAAAATCAGCTAATATCTACTTTCTAGATTATTTTTATAAATTTTCATTTATTAGTTACTAAAATCAGGTGGTTCGAATCTTTCAGGTCCACAAGTGGCATTGAAAAAAAGGTGATATTGTTTATTGCAACGTCTGGTCTGAAAATAAACAGAATTGCGTGTCATGAAACAAATATATAAAAAAAACGTTGTAACGAGTTAGATAAGAAAAAAATTGGATTAACAAGTTTTAGAGGAACAAGAAATGATTATTGAAATGGAAAATCATGTGACGTATATAAAAGAGAAAGCTTATTGAAAATTTGAAATGCGGATTTCTGCATGATCATGTGATAAAGCCAAGTCATGGACTGGTTCTTCTGTTTCACAGGATGGTTCAACTACCACACACCTCTTTTTCTTTGGGCGTTTAATGACACAACCCACATTTCTCTTTTTATATCCTTTTTTTGCTTTAATTTTATTTCCTTATCTATTCTTTTACCCTTTTCTCAATATCTTAGTCTTTTCCGTAAAAAGTACTATTTTGTTCACCTAAAGAATTTTGCAACTTCACACATTTAAGAAATAGTTTCTGTGTGTATATACAGTTATGTGCTTTATATATGCATATAGAAGAAAAAGAATCCCCAATTTGTGTGACTCCTATTCCTAAAATTACACATATATATATAAACTTCGAAAATTTGCTTCCAGCAAAAGTCGCCAATATCTTTCTCTCATTTATTTTTATTTTCTTATGTATTTTGGTTTATTCCATTTCTTTCAATATGAAAATATGGTTAATTGCACTGAACTCACCATATTCCGATCAATATACATAGAATTTACGACAAACCCATATATATAAGAAGTGTCTAACATTAACTCACAGACACATGTCATTTAGCCAGTGTTTTTAATACCGGACCCGTCAAACCGGTGGATCCATGACCCAGACGTCATTTTCGAGTGTATTGAACAACATCTTACCTTATGACATCATATTATATATTAATCACGTATCATCAATAGACTATATACATTCACATTTCACACAGCCCTCATATTCTTGTTTCTCTCCATATACTCCTCTTCTCAACTCCCAAATAGAGAGAGAGAGAGAAAGAAAGAAAGAGACAAACAGAGAGAGGTTAATCTATTATATAAACACATTACACAACTATACAACACAATTTGGCTTCATCCATGGATCTCTATTCTTAAACTCTCAAAAGATACAAGAAGAGTAGTTGTGCATAAATCTTAAAAGTTGTTAAACATATCTGAGCGTTGTTGAGTCATGACTATGATGAAGACAAGAAGAGCAGCGACCGTAGCAGGGACATGGCTCAACGAGGCCGTTAGCTTCGTTGTGTTCTGTCTCTTAGACATCGTCGATTCATTGCTTTGTCTCATCTACAAAGCAGCAGACTATCTCTTCGAATCCGAATGGAAGCCTTGCTATTGCTTGTCGGCCAAGGAACCCATTACGGCGACTCGAGGAAAGATCCTCTTGTCTCACAATAATGGCGTATCCAAGATCCTCACTCTACCTCCGCTTCAAGAAGTCAGGTATTCTTTGTATTTATGTTTTTGTTAATTAATGGAAAAATGTGTCAATATCAAACTTGTGCCAAAAAAAAACAAAAACAAAAACAAACAAACTTGTGCAAAGATGTGTGGATTTACAAAAGAAAGGAAACACATAAATGGCTGTTTATTTTTTATTAACCTCAATATTTCAAGAGACAATAATGAATATTTTTCTGTCCAATACAAATATATAATGATATTAATTGTATAATAATTGTACATGTTTACATCATTTCATGTGGTGTTCCGCTTTTACCCAAAGAAAAACCCTTATCATTTTTCATATTTACTGTAAACTTTTACGTGAATTTTTAAACTATTGCCCACCATTTTTCGAACCGACTCATCATGATATATGTCTTTAATTTGTTTCTCTATTAAAATTTAAAACCAGTACCTTGAGCCAAATTTATCTTTAGGAGTTGAAATTTTCAAATTTACTTCGGTTTAATAACTAAACCGGCTGGTATGATATTCCCTTTGGTTCTTTTGTAGCGGACGTTCCAAGATTGAGCTGGAGGATATCTCCGAAACCCTTTACACACGTCCTTCTCTTCTATCCGACCTATCTAACCTCTCGGTTAACGAGCTTAATAAACGGCTCGTTAAGGTTACTCGGTCCGACTCCGAGTGTAGGGACCATCATGAGAAGAGAAAGATCAAAAGGAGGAGATCAGTAACGAAGTCAAGCTTGACGATGAACTTCACGGTCGTTGAGATGCTTCGGGGAAAGATCAGGCCGCAGAATTTGAGCTACGACTCTCGATGGTCGGATTGTGATTGTGGGTTTTGTACATCTTGGGCCTCTACTTCCGACAAAGATCATTCCCTCTTTGTCAAAACTCAAATCCCAAATGGTAAAAAGTTCACATATTTATTTGAGTAAAAATATAAACATGAGAGATATATTAATAGTACATCGGACTTTTTGTCTGCTTTTTATTCATAACTTCCAATGTTTGATACAAAACATAAGTTAAATATTTAATTAAGTAAATGCTTACTCAAATATACTTTTTGTTTTGCGTTTTAAAACAATTGGATTCATTGCAACAGCGGTAACAACGAAAGAGGATGTTCTGTTCATACACGGTTTCATATCTTCATCAGCCTTTTGGACGGAGACGGTGTTTCCAAGCTTGTCGGCGTCCTCCTCCGCCTATAGACTCTTCGCTGTGGATCTTCTAGGATTCGGGAAGAGTCCTAAGCCGGCTGATTCACTATACACGTTGAGAGAACACGTAGAGATGATTGAGAAATCGGTCTTACACAAACACAATGTAAAGTCTTTCCACATCGTAGCTCACTCTTTGGGATGCATTTTGGCGCTTGACCTCGCGGCTAGACACGGCGGCTTAATCAAGTCGCTCACACTCCTTGCTCCGGTGAGTTAGTTTTAATTAGCATATTTGGACCGTACGTCTTTATTGGTTTCTAAGCATGCAGAATAATAAATTCACATGATATAGATTGCTTTAAAAAAGGTAATAATAACTATAGGTTCCTAATCTTCATTACATTAGTAAACTTATAATATATGTAAGAAAAGTCTTGGAACAATCTCACTATATATTGGCACGATTTTTTTTTTTTTGTTGTAAAGAAAACATAATACTCTAGTGTCTCTCAAAAATGCGTGTTTTGATTTCTAATTTGTTGAAAAAATATGTTTTTTTATAATAATTAAAAAACTTCTTGGTTTGACCCAACAAATGGTATAAACAAGATATGTGACTAATGCATGTGTACGTGTGGCAGCCATACTATCCGGTACCGGCGGGAGAGGAGGAGCCGAGGCAGTACGTGATGAAGAAGGTGGCGCCGAGGAAGGTTTGGCCCCCAATAGCTTTAGGAGCGTCGATGGCTTGTTGGTACGAACATATTAGCCGTACCATTTGTCTTCTCATCTGCAAAAACCACCGTATTTGGCAATTCCTGGCCAATCTACTCACCCGTAATAACAGGTATCTATTTTTATCAAATATTTCTCCTTTCACTAATTTTAATTAATCCGTCCAACCAAACTCGAATCGAAGTACTGAAGTACACCTGGAGAAGATACACATCTGTCAAAAATCCACTCTAGACAAAGTTCTACAAACTATTATGGGCTTAAAATTCCACGGATACAAATATATTAAAAAAAAAACTCTCCTACTTAATTGAATAGTGTATAGCGTTTACGATCAAACGGCAGCTGCAAGCATTTTGATACGTACGAGTCAAAACGTTGGTGATTTTGTATCTATTTGTTTGGAATTAATGTTTTGAAAAATTAGTGATCTAAAACGTTAGGTTTAGTCTAAAGTTAATTAGATGATTATTTTCTGTTTAAAGTTTATCAACTTTATTATAAATTTAGAATCATATTCAGTTGATAGGAAACAATTGAGGGTGGATGTAGCTAGTTAGTTGCTGTCATCAGTTACCAAACCACCTCCAATGAACTAAATCTACTTGCAAATTTAATTCGTAGCCGTATCTGGTCGCTGGCTAGTTAGTGTCCACTCACTTTACGATTCATAACCTTGCTCACCAAAATAACTTACATATGTACAATTTTAGATAAAGTACAACTCTACGTGGTGTTAGCTTGACCCATAAGTTACACCAAATAACCAGATAAAGAGAGCCACGTGTTTTGAAATATCTACATTCATTGGAGAAGAGCTCTTAGACAAATGGAGACTTAGGCAACCTAACTAGACTCTAGTGTTATGCTAGATATTAAATTTCCAACCTAAGTACTTATGACTAATATGTACATGGAGCAATTGAAATTGATTATACTTTTGAAATGTCTAGGTTGGTTGATCGCCCTATTTTAGTGACATTTCTATATAGATTTTACGATTATATGTTTTATAGTTTCTACTTAAAAATGTAAAATACATCGTTATAAATAATGCTCTCGTCCTACCAAAACAACCAACCCTTTATATTAAATAAATAAGGAAAATGGAATAAAATTCATCCGATCAGTGCTACTAGATATGAATTTGAGTCCAAAACCAATAACTATGATTTTTTATTAAAAAAAAATAAAGAATCAAATGTGAATATATAAGGCCAAGTTTGATGAATTATCATTAATAATTAATAGGCCAATTAGATATGATGAGGTAAATAGGATATGAATATGTAAACTAGGCATGGCCAATCCGTAGACACTTTTAGTAACAAGATAACCCATATTTCTATAAATTTCTAGTTTGGGTTTAGGCTTGGGACACCTACAAGGCTACAATTAACAAAAAAAAAAAAAAAAGTTACATCCGCATGCAAACTATGTGACTCTTTATTGTTGTAGCTAGTGTATATGCTGATTTATTAATAAGTAAGAACTATATTTTTCTATATCATCTATTCTACTAATAATTAATTGTCTCTATCCAGGACAGTAAACTTTTTAATCGAAGGTTTCATGTGTCACACGCACAACGCGGCGTGGCACACTCTACACAACATTATATGTGGGACAGGGAGCAAACTCGATACGTATCTAGACATCGTACGAGATAAGCTAAAGTGTAACGTGACCATCTTCCACGGAGGAGACGACGAGCTCATCCCGATTGAGTGTAGCTACAACGTTAAACAGCGAATTCCTCGGGCACGGGTTAAGGTGATTGAGAACAAAGATCATATCACCATGGTTGTTGGGAGACAGGATGAGTTTGCCCGAGAGCTCCAAGAGATTTGGAAGACTTCATCTTGCTAAATTATGTTTGATGAAAACTTGTGATTGATTATCAGTTGATCTATCATCTATGTAATGGGTTGGTAATTAAAAAATATTCTTAATAGTTTTATCATTATAATTTAAGGAAATCCTTATGTACTTAGCCGGGAGAAAACCCCGAGAATGGCGTATCAAATAATAAGTTTCGCATATGTTTTAGTACTGTATGCTAGTTGGTTTATCTGTTGACAAATTATTTTTTAATCCATCAAATATTATATCTATATATATATATTCCATATAAAATAGAAGGTATGATTTTGCTATGTCTTCTTTTTTTAATTTCAACCCTTTTGACCGTATATAAAACATATATATGTGTAGCATATCATATCATATATATATATATATATATAAGATATTAGCTTCGTGGGTTCAGGGCCGACCCTGAGATTTATGAAGTCTGAAACATTTTTGATTTAAATACATACATAATTTTTTTTTAATGTTTTGGGGGTTAAAAAAATCAGTAAAAATTTTGGAGATCAAGACAAATGTTTCATTTGGCTACCCTCGGCCCTGCGTGCGTTTAGGCATGTTCTTCAGTTTTCCTGATGTTGCTGCTATCCGACTCAATTCCTATTATAATCATTTACAATATATCGATTATCGTGGATAGTAATTTACAATATAAACAATTTGTATGTATATGTCTGATTATACCTACAAATGATTGTACGTCTATTTAGATGGGTAATTTCTACGAAAATGCATTAAAACAAAAGAAAGAAAAGTTTTTATGGTAAAAAATATATTGAATTTATTCTAAAAAATTTTAAAGACATCAAAATTTAAATTGGGTAAATTTGCTAAATGATCATATGAGAGAAAAACATTTATCCGATCCAGTTTGTCCCTGATATTTAATCAACTTTTAGAACATCTAAAACTTAAACTTTTACTCTTTTTAAGTTTGTTTCTAAATCTAAAAGGCCTTTCTAAACTTTTTTTTTTAATGAAAATCAACAATTTCATTTTGTATGATGCAATAGCGATAGATTTCTCATCTCTTTATCTTTATCTTTTATTTAATCATGTATTTTAATTATTGTTTTGTCATTCAATATGTGTGCATGAGTGGTCTATTTGTTGGATTAGTTAGTTACTTATGATATAGATGAAATCGTTGTTGGATATTTGATGTTTAGGGTCAAATCTTGGTATAGATCCTTCAATTCAATTGCTAACATTCAAAAAAAAAAATTGTTACGCTTATGTTTTCTTAATAGACTTTCTCAATGGTATATTTTTATTTATCAATATGAATGATTAGTCACTGGGAGTGGGTCAGATTGGTTGAACAAATTTACCAATATTAATGAATGTCTTGGACCCACCCAACCATATTATTCTGCTATTTAAAAGCGTTACATGCATGTCATGTCCTTCATTATAGTAAATGTGATTCAGTTTAAAAGTTAATGAGATGATTGGAAGGAACTCGTTCTATCCGTAAGGCCCTCGTGCCCCTCACCATCAGTAACGGACGTTGAGTCCTTCACTTTTCAACAGAAAAGGAAAGAAAAAATGGAATCATTTGTTACCTATATGATTAAGCATCGCGCTGTTTTGATTTAATACCTCAAAATTCTGCAATTTCAGTAGAATATCTAAGAGTTCTATAAAAACGAATCGATCACTAGTGTTTTGAAACGTTTTTTTTTTTTTTTTGAACAGGGTATAATAATCTTCTTTTTTTTTGTCAAGGTATAATAATCTTTTCTTTATGTGATTCGTGAATATGTGTTTCCGTTAGTTTGCCAATTACTAACATTGCGTTCACCGTCCACATTGTGATTCGTGAAGAGATTTTATTTAGTATATCTTCTTTAATCTTAAGTGAAATATCGTATCTCATATCAATAAAAATTCAGGAATATTATCTAATCTGAAATTATTTTGTTTATCGATTTCAATTATAAGCTATGTCTCCATTGCATCACAAATTGATCAAACGTTGCTTCACTTTATAAGTATTAAAATAAAAATCCAGCAATGGCATAGAAGAAGCAACCTTACAATAGGAAAAATTCGAAAAACAAAAACAAAAGCAACCCAAAATATAATAATCATAAGAAGAACCTATTAATAATTATTAAAAATGGGGTTATATTTTGGGATTCTTTTTGTTGTTTTTTTTAATTTAGTTTTTGGGATTCTCCAAGAAAAAGTTGCGTTTCTCTTCCTCGTCCATGAATGCGGTAACGGGAAAAGACTTGCCGAGTCCCATAGGAGTCTTAAAGTAAATCTTCTTGCTCTTTGGCTCCTCCATACTCATCTCCGCAATCGGTACCCACAAAAACATCTGCTTACTCTTCACTCCTATACACACGTACACACACATATACATATACATATACATAAATAAAAAGTCATATATATATCAATAGATATATAACAATAAAACTACTTGAAGCAGTACCTGTCATCTTCTTCATACAGCACTTTTCGACATAGGCGGTGACCTCGAGACCGTAAGAAACGCGAGTGTTGGTGGCTTCGAAGAAATGCTCGTAAGGAGCATCTTGCTTCATCCACACGAAACCCGTGGATCTAACTCTTCCACACTCCACAAGATTCTTCAAAGGCATCACTCCTTTTGGAAACCCTAGCTCCTCTAGAAGCTCCACCGATTGCTTGTAACACTCCTCCGCTCCGTGCACGATCTCAGCCCCTTCTCTCTCCCCTCCGACCGTCACGACTTCCTGGCTCGCCATTCGACCACGAGATTATAGATTTCTACAAGAAACAATTTTATGTTTTCTTCAGATATGAAGAGGAGGAACTGATATAATGTTGTGGTGAGGCTTTTGGAAGATATAAATAATTAAAACGAAATATAAAGAAGAAGCGGAGATATTAGAAGAGAGAGGTAGGTGGTTGAACGGTTGTGTGAGTCATTTATTTGTTTTTTTTCCTAATTCTCTCTCTTGTTACTTTCGTGTGGTTTTTGTTTGGTTACCTAATTGCCAATAAATATTTTTTTTTGTTAAAGGCATTACGATTGAATTAATCACTGATTTCTTTCTATATATCACTGATTTCTTTCTATATATTAAATTCTAGTTTTTTTAATATAATTTATAAATACAAATTCAAATATTGGTGTTATTGTTGTTGATTCTATATAATTTATATATTATTTCTATATATTTGGTGTTATTGGTGGCGTTGTTTCTATATATTTTATACGTTGTTTCTATATATTTGGTGGTGTTATTGGTGTTTTATAATTTTTGTGTCAACAAATTGTGAATTTTAACAAAATTATCCAAATAATTAGATTATTTTTAAGATTTGTCTTTTGTATTATCAACTAAGAAATCTTCAAAATTTTGTTAAAATCAAAATTGCACCACACGTTGTAGCTAGTACATTTAATTAGACGTTGTTTCTTAACGCCTCTGTTTTTTCCTTTGTTGTTCTCTGACTTCTCTGCTTTTGCTGTAAGTTGCCGTTACTTTAGACACGCAGATCTTATTCCTATTTTAATAAAGATGACAAAAAGAAAAAAAATAGTATTTAGGATGATTATTACCAATTACACAATATTTTTTTTTTGGATTTCCTAATCAATTTACATACAGAACCCAATAAATCCCCTCTAGATACATCCCACTTATTTTCAAATCCATATATATTAATAAAATCGTATAAATCCATTGGATTTCAAATTCCTCTAAAACTGTTGTGCAAATTGTGAAGCATGATGGACACAAAGGTTCTTAAATATATGGGCCAAGCCCAGAACTGTTTGCGCATTAGGCCAATAAGTCTGCTGCTAACTGGAAATGGAACAGAGCAAAATCTGTTGGCGAAAACAAAAACGTATCTTGAATTCTTTTTTTTTTTGTCAACTAGCCCCATAAGTAAAATTAAGTGTGGTCGGTAAGGTAAGCCGAGAAACAAAAACATATCTTGATTAAACAACGATTCCATGTAAGTAGATTTTGCTCTAACTCCTACCGAAAACAAAAAAAAGAGATGTTCTTGTTCACAAGTCTTCTTATTATATTCTAATAATAGGATGATTATAACATCCTTGGCTTCTTCTAACTTCATAAATCATATTTCTCTCTCTTTGACTGATCCTATGAAGCTAAAAACTTCATGCATATTGGAGGTTTTACTCCAGCGAGTGCAAGTACCGCCGCCGGTAAAGTCCAAAGCCCTTCGCCGCAAATTAGCCCTGAGGCGACCGCCGGAACCATAACCTCTGCTTTCTTCCGATTCATCTTCTCCCAAACAAACACAACCAAAGTCCCAACACACATGTCAATTGCGAAATAAGCTCCGACCAGAAAGGGAACCGCCATCGCCGTCGGAAGCGGCATGAACCTCCCCACCTTCGCCGGAGTAAGATCCCTAACAACGTTGACCAAAACAGCAAACCCGAAAAATCCGTAACACATTTGGAGACAGTGAAGAGGCAGAGCAGAGAATCCTTGCACCCCAAGAATCGCCATGTTTCTGTAGATCAAAGCGTAAGGAGCCTTGAACTCTCCGTTAGGGTTTCCAACGTCGAACGCTCTGTAGAACAAGAAGAAACTTAGCGGCGTCACGATGCATCCAACGATCGTTCCGATCATTTGGCTAACAAACATAGCCTTAGGTGAAGTCATCGTGTAATGAGCCGTCTTGAAATCTTGCATCAAAATACAAGAAACTGAAACAACCGATTTGATCAGTCCACATCCGGCTAGTCCGGCCACAACTCCGTTCTCTCTTCCCGTCACAGCCGCGAGAACGAACAGACCGATTTTCCCATAGTTATAAGCCATGTTAATGTCTGTAAGTCCAGCTCCATAGGCGTTACAGAAAGCAAGAGATGGCGCGAAAATGTAAGCTACAATAACGTAATACCATTTGAGCTGAGGAAATATCAGAGGAACCACGACGGTTGAGACCGCAGCGAAGGTAAGATATCCGGCGATTCCGATCCACATCGGGATTTTATCTCTGAGGAAATTCTCGTCTTCCTTTAGAGATTTCGGTTGTTTCTTGTCACCCACGTCATCAACATCAATAGGTTTGTTCTTCAGTCTTGTGTTGATACTGACAATGGTGACAAAGATGATCTTAACGAAAGTGTAGAGACCATCACCGAGGATTAGAGCTACGGATAAGAAGACTTTGTAACCGTATATGCTCTTCATGTTGTGTTCGTCGAGATTCTCAGGGAACCAAGAGCCTTTGAGTTTATCAAGAAGAGGCCACATTAAGCCATAAGAGAGGATAGCTCCTAAAAGCAAAGAAAGGTTAACCAAATGTGAACAGATCATTCCTGCTCCTACAAATGTCATGCTGAAATCAAAGAAGAACCTGCAGAACAAAAGATGTCAGTTTCATGATTCAAGAACTCGGTTAACTGAAAAATGTATGTTTCTTCTGTTTGATTGATGCTTACGTTTGTTTCCAAGCTTTCAAGCCAAAGGTTGGGAATTGAGAAAACCCACAACCTTCTATGCCAGAGAAAAACCACTGGAAGAATCCCCACAAGAAACTAAATGAGAAGTATTTCATGAAACCGCGTACTTGTTTCCTGCAAATCGATTTCATTTAAAGATTAGAAAACTTAAGTAACAATCAATTCTTGTAAATTAGGTTAACTAACTTACTTGGCCTGTGCATCTCCTTGTGTGTGGAAGCCATTGATGAGAACCGCGGTAGCTAAACCACTTGGATATGTCAACTTAAGGTCAATAATCATAACTTTTCGGAGAGGGATTAAGACGAAAAGACCGATGAAACAGACGGCAAAGAGATAAGCAGTCATCCAACCAAGGCCTGGTTCTTTCACACTCTTCTCAGAGTTACCTTCCATGTTCGCACCAGATAACTCATATGTCTTATGGTTTAACCCCAGAAGATATGAAGCAAACCCACCTGAAAATTTTAAAAGCACACAAAAAAAACAATTCTTTTTCATCAAAATTCCACAATTTGATTTTATATTAAATACACCCTCAAAAGCAAAAGCAACATCAAACCTTTTGTTGTGACTCAAGAAACCCAAAAGTTTTCATAAAGTTAATATTTTTTAAATATGTTTCGAACTGTTTTACAATATCTTTTCAATGAATCTTTGCTTCTTTCCCAAGAAAAGGAAACTATTATGGAAAAAAAAGCAAGAAGAAAATTATGTTCTTAACCTCCGACGGCAATGCCATAACAAGCAACAGCAGATGTCTGGATCATTGTATTCTCTTGTCTTGTGAATGGCTTGGCAACAAATCCTGATTTCTTTAGAATCTTAGTCCATGTCTGGACGAAGACAAAAGCCAGTAAAGCTGCAGAGCTGTTGAGATTTGGAACAATCCCTGTCGTGAGATTTAGCTTCTGAGCTATCACACTGAACACAACTCCGATCACTATGCTCACTAAGACTCCTCTCACCGTTACCTGCTTCGTCCATGGTTCGATCGTCCTCCCAGACATCTCTTCCTCTGTTTCTTGCTCTTCTTCTTGTAGTGACAGTTGATTGTTGTCCTCTTCTTCTGTCTCTTCTCTCTTCATGATCTTTCTCTGCTCAATTTCCATGGAAAGTTCGTACTGAAGAAAAAAAATTAGAGCTTTGTAAATGAAAATTCTTTTTTACGGTTGGATTTATCTTTGATACTTATATATACCAGAATTTTTAGGAATATATACGAAACTGTGCTTTCACTTGTGTGTACAAAAAAATACTTTTTTTTTTGTTTGAAGAGAATAAAAAGAAAGCTAAAGAACTCATTGTCTCTACCTTCTTAAGTGCGCATGTCCGACACGCGAATTGTCCAACGTAGACGAATCAGTCAAAACTTCAAACGCAAAAGTAGCAAACGCGAATTGTGTGAATAAAAAAAGGTAAAGATTTGGTACACAAGTCAAGTGGCCAAGTAGATTGATTGTTGTTGGCATCTTGTTCCAAAGGACATTTTATGATATTTTCACTTGTTTTTGTTAGAATCTTTGAATTTTTATTTACGGCCAAATGAAAACGTGTGGTTCGTGTCGGTGTAATGATTTAATTGTCCCTTTTTAATCAAAGGTTTGAAAAGACAAATTCGGCAATCACATCGCCATAATTCAATGTCTCGTACAGCATTACGTGTAGAATTTCCACTCTCACTGAATTTGAAAATTTCAAAGAAAGCCATTATAGGTACATTTGACTTTTGAGTATACAAAACTTTCGACCAGACCTAGGTTTGAGTCATTCAAATAGCCACTGACTACATTTGGATGAAAAATCGATGGCTCTTAACAAAGAAAGACTAGTTACCCAGTTTCCAAATTCAGAGTTTAATTCGGTGATAAGAAATATATTTGTTAAGTAGAAGTTATTATTCAACTATAGGTATGTAGTAGCTTTGTATTTTCTTATCCAAAATATTTTGCGATTTAGGTCCATATTCTCTTAAAGCCGGACACAACAATAGGTTAAATTAGTCTTTTTCCGTTGCCGGTACCAAAACTCATGATTTTGAAAACTCTCCCTATGTAGCTTAAATTTTTCTAGTTTAAAATATATATCCTATATATTAATTGAGAAACATTTTTAGAGAGTAGACTTATTTTTTGAAAGATTTACAGTGATGCCATTTTGCTGATGTGTCACTACCACACTTATTCTCCAATTATTTTAATACAAATTTTCTTTTTTATTAGATTAATTACATTATATGCTTTTATCCATTTTTTAATTTTTAGATTATTTAAAATCGAATTTTAGGTTATGTGATGATTTATGATATACATCATATTACACAATAAATTTCTTAAAAATGAATAACAAATAGTTTTAAAAAACATTTTATTTAATAAAATATAATTTATAAACAATTTATGATATACACAATACTTTTTTGATTAGACACAAAATATGTTTACAATCAAAAAGACTTCGATATGTGTGATTTTAATTAAAAAATTATAACAAATTAAAAGTATAATTTAGGTTACAATAAAAAATACTTCGATATGTGTGATTTAATAGATATCTATATTTATAAATATTTTTCTATTTATATGATTTGTTAATAGAATCATATAAATTAACCAAATAATATAAATATTTAAACCTGAAAATAAGTTAAAAATATTATGTCAAAAAGTTAAAATATTAAATTATATTATTCACATATATATAAAACTATTAAATTATTCACTTTAAATAATTTGAAAATCATTTTTAATAAATTTATTTATATGTTTTTCATCCTGCGCATGGCGTAGGTTTAACACCTAGTACATATATATATATATATATATGAAATCATAGTTAATATAACTGTAAAAACAGACTTGGAATTATTATATTTGAACGGTAACAACTCAAAATACCTTCATGACTTCATCAATCAAAAGAAATTTGACGATTATTTAGAAGTCCAAATTCTTTATTAAACGTGAGGATGATGTTTTACACTGTTTAGAAAAAGTGAAAAACTATATAATATAACATACATATGCCAATAACCTTAAAACATATTCGACATTTGCTATTTGTTTAAGAGAATTATAAAATTTTATGATCAAGAAGATCACATGAATATCCAAAACCCATAATTGCAGAATAATCAAAAAGGATATGTATAATCAATATATATATATATATAATCGTTTATAGATGTGAATATGATGAAAGTAGTGAGATTCTAAATGAGTGTGGCTGAATGGACCATAAGACTGATACTACCACATATCACGACAAAGACAATGCACTTTCTTCTTCATTTTTCGTTTCTCTTTCTACGCAATCCTTGTCTCAATTATTCTACAAAATCCATTTTATATATTTCCGCAGTATTTTAGCGATATGATGGAATTATATTCTGTATTTTTGTAAATACTAATGACATAGTTGATCTTACAGTAACGATTTTTTAAATGTATAAATGTAGGATACAAATTTATGTTACAATATCTCACCAATTACAAATTACAACGTTTTTCAGATTTAAGATCGACAGATAATATTTTCACGTTTTATTTGAAAGTTGAACATATACCATTACTAAAAAAGAAGGATAACTTGGTATTAAAACCTAATAGACATAGTTGGTATAAAATTGAAACCAAAACACTTTAAACTTTTCAACGACCATGTTGCTTTCTAATCAGGACTAATATGCGTGTAGTACATAGGGATTAGGCCTAGTAGGGATTAGATTCGCCGAGTTATTATCTGAAATTTAGGGGGGAAAAAATCATTTTAAAAATATAATTAGAGTGGGGATATTGATAGGTGGATGGAGACGAAAGAAGAAAAAATGAATACTACTCCTTGACACCATTCATTTGAGAGAGAATCTCATTCACTCTTAAAGTCACAACTTATCCTCCTACATCCCTACATTGACCCCAAACTACGACAATGACGTTTTAGTCCCTTTTGCTAAAAATTTCTTTCCTTTTCCCTCTAAACTTCCGCGTTTGCGTCCAAACCGCTTTTATATAGACAGCATTTATCAACGAGTACTACTATATTCTTTACTTTCATTGTCATGTTACCCTAAGTTTTAATTTTTTTGTTGGGAAGGCTACCATTAGTTATAATTTTAGTAACTAGTTGGAAAAAAAAAAGAGAAAGAGAAAAAAAAAAGAGAAAGAGAAATGACTATGTTCTTACATGCCCATGTTACCCTAAATTAATTTATCACTATCAATCCATATAATGAGCTTAAAATACCAGTCACATGCGTCTGGTTTCTAGTAGCTAAATGAGTTCTTTTTGTAGTAAAATATAAGATTTAAAATCCTATTATATGATTTAAAATATAAGACGAAACTACGGCTTATCTACTTGGTTTAATGTTCAAAATTTGTAGTGTTCGAAACAGACGATATGAAAACTAAAAATCATAAAGTCGAATGTTTAAATTCTGCGGGGGGGACTAGCCCTGAAAATTTCGGGAATCGGGACAGGAATTTACGGATAAAATTTCGGGAATCGGGACAGGAATTTACGGATACGGGACGGGAACGGAAAATTCGGGAATTGACGAACAATTCCCAAAAGAAAATCCATAAAAACAAGATGGGAACGGGACGGGAACGGGACGGAAATGGAACGGGTTCGGAAAATTCCCTTACGTAAATTTTTGTCTCAAACGGATAATTATTTTGGATAATTCGAAAAAATTCGGGAAAATTCGGGAAATTTCGGAAAATTTCGGGAAATTTCGGGAAATTTCGGAAAAATTCGAGAAATTTCGGGAAAATTTGGGAAAATTCGAAAAAATTCGGAAAATTCGGGTATTCTCGTTCTCTTCCCGTACCTTTTCCGTATCCGTTTGAAAAACATAAATGATCCCGAACGAGAATTTTTTTGAACGGGAACGAAAACGGGACGGGAAATTCGAAATGGGTACGGATGGGAACCGGATACCCCTCCCGAAATTTGCAGGGCTAGGGGGACAGTGATTGTCCTATCTCCACTGCCACATCTCATGTATCAAGTTCGACTCCACCCTTCCCCATGTGGGGTTTTTTCCTTTTTTGTAGGTTAATGGGCCAGTGGACCGGCCCGTTACGGTCCATTACACGACAAAAAAAAATTATATAGTGTGCGGTGTGCCATATGAGATGCCAGCCTGTTTTTTGGTTAATTCTTGGTTTCAAAAATATTCCGTTAAAAGTCAATATAAAAATGCAACTGAAACTAAATATCGTCTTAGTTCATTGGTTTTAGACTTTTATGACATGTTTGGTTTCCTCACAAAATACATCATGGAACGAAAAAGAGAATATGTTGAACACGTGGAATCCTCTTGGAACTCCCAAGAAGATTCAAATAGTCTCTTCCGTTAAGCTCTTTATAGGGCCGGCTCTGGGGCAAGCACAATGAAACATTAGCCTAGAACCCCTATTTTTTTTTACTTTATTAATATCAGAAAAAAGCTCCCGATTTTATTTTATTAATAATAAAAACTAAAAAACCCGCAAAACTTTGAAATTTTTTAATACCCCTAAAAATTATATTTTTTGACTTAGACCCCCAAATTTTTAGGGCCGTCCCTGGCCCTTTACTAAGTCCTTGTAATCAGAAGTGAAAATCACTGTTGAAAAATGTCAATAGCCGAATTGAGGATGCAGCCCAAATAAACGTTTATGCTTCCGCGGCTAAGTAAATAAGTTTGGAAGACGAGAAAAATTAGAACGTTTTCTTAAGAAAACAAAAATCGAAGTGGAAAACAAAAAATAATACTGGGTTGAATCACAATCGTAAAAGCCCGACCCATTAAGGACAATCCTATATACTACTATTTAACAATTTATATTTTATGATGTTAAAAGCAATTTCGTATATAAGGCGCAAGAGAAGCGTGAGCTGAAAAGAGAACCCCAAAACCAGCGGCTGAAGATCCCCATCCTGTGGACCACTCAACCTGTATGCTTAAAAAATATCTTTCACGAAACAACATACATTCATGTATGTGTGATGTATGATGTATCGTGAAATTCTTTAACTAAATGTATTATATCGTTACATTTGTTTAGTTTATAAGCTATAGTTTGGCCATATCTTATCAACTACGGTCAAACAATTAACAATCAATTAACCACATATATTATTTAATTTAGATACAAAATGGCAAAGGATTACAAATTAATCTCAAATAGAGACCTCCAATCTGACTTCCTATCTATGTTGTTTGGTTCCCATATTATAATTTATGAAGCAAAAAAAAAACAATTTGTAAAATCGCAACGAGAATCTGAATAAAAAATAAATAATTTAGAACTAGAAACACTGTTATTTTAAATGCAATTTAAGTTAGATTCTAAGTTTCTAAAAGGTATACATAATACATTGTTTAAAAGATTAGCTAGTTTGATTGAAGTTATGTCTACATCCAAATAAAAACTGTTATAAAACGAGTAATCTTGTAACATATATTTAAACAAATTGAATAAGATTTTAATTATTAAACCACTGTTGAGTCTGTAAAAAAAAAAAACAGTTGACATTAGAAATTATATTTTCATTCCGAACCGAACCAAACGACAAAGGAAATGAAGGAAGCAGACAAAGTATGGGTAGTGGAGTAGAAGACAAAAACCAATGTCTGCAAACAATTGTGCAACTCAAGAGAAACCACGTTCAGGCTGAAACTGCTCGCTGTTGATTTTTTAGACAATGCAAATCATGCAACCGTCATGAAAGCCAAACGTTTACGTTGTGTTGACTGTTGACCCAAAAAAAACAACATAAAAAAGGCATTTCGTCGAGACGTCCACGTCAGCAGCCAAACCGCGTGCCAGCCACCCCTAGAATCTAAACAAAACCGCAGTCGCAAGTCGCCCGCCACCTTTCTCTATCTTTCCCTCTAAAAAAGGCCGATCCTTTTCACAACAGGTTTCAATTCAAAGTAAAAAGATTAGAAGAAAAGGGAAAAAAAAAGAGAGAGACTTTTCGAAGAACCCAACAGAGAGAAATGTGTAGATCGACGGATTTCGAGCGGTATGTCGAGAAAGAGAGCTTAAAGGTTAAAGCTTTCTTCGTCCGGTTCACGGGCTTACCCACCCGAGAATTCTTACCCGATTCTCTCACTCTTCTATACCCACCCCGAATCAACGAAGCTGCTTTCGAGCTCGAAGGGTCCAAGATCCGACCCGATTCCCCAGCGTTCGTGACACTCCACAGGGTCGTCAAGGGAGAAGACGCGATTTACGGGTCTAGAGAACGGGTTCGGGTCTGGGAAGGGATCCGGTTCGAGGTGTACATGAGTGAAGAGAGGGTCGTCAAAGGTATTTTCCGAAAAGACGAAGGAGACGAGTGGAAGCTCGAGTGCGAGTGTGAGATGGAGGAGGAAGGAACCGCTGAGGTAGTTGTAGCGGCGGAGGGACACGTGGCAACGTCGACGATGGCGAGGAAACATAGACGGAGGAGGAAGCAAAGGATGGGGTTTGAGTGTTTGGAGGAGATACCGGAGGAGAGAGAGGAGGGGAGGGAAACGGACGGCGGCGTGTGTTTTTGCACGTGCAGCGACGGCGAATCCGACGAAGGAGAGGGGGAGTGGGAGACGGTGCAATGGACGGCTGATATGGAGTCAGAGACGGAAGGAATGGGATGGGCCGTTGATTTGGGGATTTGGGTTATGTGTTTGGGTGTGGGTTATTTGGTGTCTAAAGCCTCTACCAAAACCTTGACAAGTAGAAGAAGAACAAGAACTTTCTTTTAAATTTATGTGTAATCAATCAAGCCAATTGTTCAATAGCGTTCTAATATTTGTACAAATGAAATCATAATGCAAAAAACCATGATTTTGATTTCTAGAGCCACGAGTTCCTTTTTATCTGAACATATAACAATTAACAATTAAGTTTGAAATCCCTTAACTTGTGAAATTAAGGCAAGCACGTCAATCATGTTGCATTTACAAGTTACAACACACAAAGGATCCAAAGTAATGATTTCTCCTTTCTCTCACTAACAATAATAATATTACACAAAAAAAAATAAAAACGTGTGAAAAAATTCAAAGCAAATGAGTGGGTTGAGACCCCAAAAGGAGCTTTCTTCTCCTTTTTTTTATTTATTGCGTATTCGTTTCTGCCGTCTTCAACTGTTAGTTAGTTTACATCAGAAGCAGACCCCGCTTGTTTTGCTGTCGTCGTCGTCATCATAGTCGTCTGAAACACACACAGAACCCAGATGGAGAAATTGCTATGCTTTTGCTACACAGCCTCTTAAGTTTTGTTGAACATTATCTGGTTTTTAATGGTCACCAGAAGAGACTTCACTCGCTCTCCTACAGGTTCTGTGCGGCTCAGTGTTTTTTTGCCGTCGCTTTCCCTTCCGCTTACACTTGTTCGCGACCAGTGAATGCTTTCAGTTTCTGCTGTAGCTGTATACAAAAAAATTGCGTGATGGCTCATCAAGCGGCTATTGCATTTTAACGAGTTGAAAATGTGTGAACTTACTTGGCTGTATTTTGATTTCTCTGTATCGAGTTCCTCCGTTAAGTCGTTCAGCCTGAGTTTTTTTGCAGTTAGAGCTTGCAGCAAAATGCACATATAAAGACTAATAAATCATTCTCTAGAAACAAAAGCTTTGCTCTAAGAAGAGGACTAACCTAGCCCGGAGCTCAGAGATACTGCTAAGTAGTAACCTCTCCCTCTCAGAAGCCGCGGGCTCAACCTGTAATCCAGAGAAAATGAAGGGACAAAGTCACATAGCCGCAAGCAAATATCTCTGACTAAGCTAGAGCTCTCCGTTTGAGAATTCAACTTACGGTTCCATTACTGTCTGAGCGAGGCAAAGGTGGTAACTTTCCCGATTGAGAACCTATAAGAAGGATGAATGTACCATTACTAAATAGACTTCATCATTAGTTATAACGTCACAATCGATTGAAGTAAAATTGTCTCCCTTACCATCTGCCGTCTCCGTGGGTTGTGCACTACTCAGCAAGTTCATAATAAGATCCTGAAGTGAAATAGTAAAACTGCGATAATTAAAATCCTGCTAATTAACAAGATAACTCTCATGTCTTAATGGATATTCCTGGACTTATTTTTCACCTGTTGTACTGAGTTTTGCTGGAACAGATGTTGAAGTTGAGGCATGATGAGTGAGTGCGACATAGGTTGGCTACTTAACTCCTTGATGGTCTGAGGCTGAACTGTTGGCTGCAGGATAGAAAACAAGATCAAGAATAAGATTAAGAAACAGAAATCCTGTCGAGTAAATAAAAAACTACAAACGGATAACGTAAAGGAAACTTTGTGGTCGAAAACTGACCATCTTAGGCTCAAGTATCCAGTTACCCACACTCGCAGATTTCCTCAGAGGGGACGACTGAAAATTAAGTGTATGATTTGTCAGGTATAAAACTCAGGAGAGGAGAAATCATCAGTCTACTCAAATAAACCAGTGTAAGCAGATACTAGAAACAAACCTGTGGAGATCGACGAGGGACTATAATTAATGGAACATCCTAGAGTAGACTGTATGGTTAGTTGCCGTCAAAGAAATAAGAAAACAAATAACAGTAAATTAAATACCCACCTTTGCAAGATCTAGATTTCCTGATGTTACTGAAAATCGACCTTTCTGAACCAGATTAGCCTTTGACTTTTCATCCAGAGAATCACGGAATCCTGTTCAAGTTGGACAAAACACTCTTTAAATCAACTGCAAGAGAACCAATAAAACCACTAAGCTGCACGAAGATTGCCAATGACACTTGCTCACCTCCTGAGTATTTAATAGGAGCTGACAAACTGTTTGCAGAAGCACGGGTTGGAAGATTTAAAGGTCCACTAAAGCTTGGTGCTCTTCGGACTGATGGTGCCGTCTGGTGTTCACTCTCGGATCTAGCAGATAGAAATTATAAGTTGGATTGTTTGAAAGTTTCTACATAAAGGACAAGCAGAGCTTAAGTGTAGTCTCAAACAGCAATTAGCAAATGTCGAACCTTTCAAAGATAGGACCTTTCTCTGAAACCGAGTGGCTTAAAACGGTCCTACTTGTAAGTGGTCCACTCTGACTTTGGCGTCTTACTGGCTTATCCTTGGCCTCGGGAATGTCATGCTCTGACTTTTGTGTCATTTGATCTACAGAAGATGCAGTTGTGATGAAAGAGAACTTCTCATCGAAGGTTGGTTCTTTCACCTCAGTTTTGGAAACCTTTTCCTTTCCGTTCATGTTTTCATATAGTAGAGGACTATCAAATACTTGCCCTCTATCATTCACCTGCAATAGTTTTCTAAAATAAGATCAGACCACCAGATTCGGATACCAAGAAAGTGAAGTTTTTATAGATACCTTTTTTTAATGTTATCCACAGATTACTCGCCTTATTATGAAACTGTGCACGGAATATTTCTTCATCATCCTTACTTTCTTCTAGATCATCGTCATCAATTAGCTATTACACAAACAAAGAATATAAGAATAGGGATAATGTAATGGAACAAATGAACAAAATTAAGGATAGTGCAATCACAGAACACTTGCGAAAATTAACTCACCAAAGATGCTTGTGTTTTCAAGTCTTTGACGTCAAAGTTCCAAGCGCTCACTCCTCTTTGGTATTCACTCTGACATTAAATATATTGTTTTATGTCCACTATGCATTTCGACTCATAAAGTTTTTAGGTAATAATGTCAAACTAAGGCGTTTGTCACCTGTGATATAGCTTCCTCGTCAGCAGTGGCCATTCTCTTTAAGGCAAGCTGTGCAGCATCCTTGGCCTGTCAAACAACAACCCAATCAATAACGTAAGAACATGATAAATTCAACAAAGAAGCTGAAACACAAAAAGAACATGGCTAACCTGAAGAGATTTTACACGTGTCCAAAGAGGTGGTAAATCAGCAAATAACATTTTCACAGAAAGCTCAGGAGCCTTCGTGTTTTTGAAACAGGAGTGTTTCAGCAGTTTTTCAGCGGTTGGCCTTTTTGTTTGATCTTTCACCAAACACATTGCAACCATTTCTTTAAAGGACTGGGCACAACTGAAAGTACTCTAATTAGTTTCGTAAAAATACAAATTCTAAATTAAAAAAAAAAAAGAAACGTCAGAAAATCCAACAAAACTAGAACAACATAAGAGAATACACTTAGAAAGAACACGAGTACCTTAGAAAATTTCTTATCACGATCATAATCAAGGCCGGGAGGTGCATTTTGAATAGTCATTAGGAGCACCTGTAACCAGAAAAGAAAAGAATCAGAACTGTTTTCATAGATGCAAACACAGACATAAGCCGAAAAAGAGATATTGAGCACCTTCATGGGGGGATATTTTGAGAAAGGTGCATGACCATGGGCCAATTCAAGCGCTGTTATACCAAATGACCAGATATCAGCCCTGTTAAGGAATGACAGAATAACAACGAACCAAATAAGCTATTATTGCAGTTCTTTGTTCCACACAATATAGACAGTATTTGATATGCATCACCAAGCAAATAAGATTACATTCGGATTGTGGCAGACTAGTTTGACAAGTTGTCTTAACATGCATATTAAAGTGAGCTACTTTCTATATTACATTTAAACTCTTGTTGCAAACATAAACTCACTTGGAATTGTATCCATTTCCCGGCTGCAAGACTTCCGGTGCCATCCTACAAACAGAAACAAGAGTTTAAATGTAAACAACCATTGAATCCAGAGTGATGGTAAAGTACAAAGAGAAAGAGCTATAATAACCGACCAGCAAGGAGTACCAACAAATGTGTTTCTTGCACGTTGCCTATCACCGTTGTCAAACAAGCAAGCAGAGACGCCAAAATCACCAAGCTTAATCTCCCCATTGTCATCAAGAAGTATGTTTCCAGCCTAGGATGAAAGAAACAACAAGATTTGAATACATCATATGGATGGCTGAAATATAAAATCCAGTGAGCTAACAAAGTTTTACATTTACAAACCTTAACATCCCGATGGATGTGGCCTTGTCTATGAAGATAATCAAGAGCTTTAAGAGTTTCTTTCAGTACACAACATATAGCCGACTCTTCAAATCCGTCTGAATATGCAGTCTTCATAAGATGCAAACACGAGCCTTGTGCCATGAATGGCATGACGACCCAAAGACTATGGTCGACAGAAAATGAACAAAACGACTTTATAACATTGGGATGGTCTATCAAACTCATAGTCTGAGATTCCCTCCTAATATCATCCTAAGAAAGCAAAGACGAATACATTAATTCATAAAGTGACAAAAGGGAAAAGAAATTGAAGCACAGATAGGTAGAGAAACAGATACGACAGCAGTTCAATACTGGAACGCTACAACAAATATGAAACGCTAAAGGACAGATCTAAATATCTAATCACGCTCTCATCGCAGATGATGCAAACTGGAAAAATTATCAAGCACTAGCTTAAAAATATAGTTGAACATTATTAAGTTCCTCAGCACCGTTAACTGCTGGTGAAATTCATCATGGACTAATCAGATGCATTAAAACTCTACAAGACAGAACAAATAGTCTTAGTCCCCCTCCAAGACGACAAAAGCTTTACCGCTGTCACTTCGTATGGAGAAGCAGAATTTTTCGCCACTTGGCTCATGATCTCGAATTTTTACTCTATAAACCAGATACAAAACACAAATCTACACCTAAACGCAGAGAATCGTGGACTAACAAATTCCCTCAGATAGCTAGAGTCTCTCGAGATTGACCTAAATTCATAACCAATAAAAAGATCGAGGAAAACTAACCAGATTGCTGTTGCATCGATCGAGATCCAAACACTTGATGGCGACGACTTCATTAGTCGGGAGATAGATCGCCCGATAGACGACGGCGCTAGCTCCATGGCCGACTTCTTCCAGAAGCTTGTAGTCCTTAGGATTTAAGGAGAAACCTCGCTGCTTACCACTACCACTACCACCACCACCACGAGGTCCACGAACAACAGCACCACTACCTCCCGCCATCTTCCTCTTCCGTCGCCTTCCACCAAAAACCGCCCTGAATACCACCAAATCAAAATCNAAAAAAAAAAAAAAAAAAAAAATCTGGAGCGGGAGAGAAACTAGTAGTTTACTCGAGAGAAAGTCGAAACCCCATTGAAATTGGATACTAATTTTTTAATTTGATTAAAAATCATTTAGCTCTCTCTTTTTATTTTTGTTTTCACTTTCGCTGCTATATATTCTGATCAGTTGACCGCCACGTTGAGCGCGACTGAGAGCGAAAGAGGAAGAGAAGAGCTGTTGTGATGACGTGGTAAATTGGTAAGCATCTAAGATTATTACACGTGGATGCAGTATAAAATGAATGGTTGGGAATGAGTTTGGTCCCATCTACCTCTTTGGCTAAGCTCACGAGTGACTAAAGGTGACTTTGTTAGTTTCGTTGAAAAAAGGATAAATATTCCTGATAACTTTTAAAACAAAGTTATTTTTTCTTGCAATCATCCCAAAAACGTTATAAAAAAACTGATTCGCTTTTTTTTGTCCGGACAATTTGGCTATAACTGGTAATAACAAATTGAAATATCAGGAATAAATAGAATCAATTTATATGAAATAAAAAATATAGAATGAAATAAAAATTGAATTCCATTATTCCTTAACATTTTTGAAGTGCAATAGTTTTTCAAAAGAATTTATTTTTTTCTCTAAGTAATAAATGGAATAAATGAAATGATTTTTTCATTTACTTGTAATTGGTAACAATTTTGTGTAATTATATGAGATACTCAATTCCACATAATTTTATTCCTAAAAATTGTAATCCATTTAGTGTTCCATCATCATCCTAAATAAACATATTATTTATGATCAGATGTGAAAAAAATGAACATGATATGCTGTATATCGTAGAAAGCTGTTTTTTGACTGATGCGTATGGATAAAAGATGAAAAATTTACATTTAAAACCAATTAATTATTCAACAAATACATACAAAGTCTTGAATGAAAATATAAAACAACTTGTTCATTTTACATTTTTAATTTCATTGCTTCTTCTACATCTGAGCAGAGCTGGGAAATGGTCTTAAGAGCTTCATCTTGAAACAGAAGTCCAAACCTACAGACGCAAACGCAAATATCAAAACGCTCTGAGACACCAAAACGGCTCCGTCTATTCCATGAGAAGCCAAGCTTTCCCAGCTCAGCTCCAACGGCGGTCCTCTGCTCAACATACCAAGTCCTATAACACCCAAAAAAGAAACAGATTCATTATTTTGTTAACAATAGAGACAGATCCAAAATAATACAGGTCAGAGATTGATAATCAAATAGTTGATTAGTATTCTATTACTGGCAAATTATAATTTAAACATCCAAAGTCCAGACAACGATGGGATCCTCCAGCTCACACTTCCACACAATATAACAAGACAAAGAAAGACGTTTTCTTTTACTCATTCCCTTAGGCTTGTGAAAACACACAAATCAATCGCAAACGCAAACATTTTGACAAATTCAAAGAAGTTAAGATACAAGCAGAAATCAAATGTGTTACCTTTGACAAACCCAAAGGCGGCAACAGCTCCGGATTTGAGATGACTATCATCCAAGTCTCTTCTGACTGCATACCTGAACGTGACTCCAAACAAAGCGCAGCTTGCAAACGCTACTCCGAGGGGGAGGACAAGCTGCTCGATGCTCGAGACCTGAGAAAGAGCAAACGGGATTTCTGCAATGGTGCCAACCGCAGCTGCAACCACTGCCGCTTTCGCTGATTCTAATCTCTCCTTGTCTTTATCGATATTATAGCCGTTTCCTGAAGTTCCAATTGCCTCGGTCTCTGCCAAGGAAAGGGAACGTTCTGCTTCCTCAACCATTGATCTTGCTGCTACAATCTCCTGCTGGCATTCTGCGATCTTGAATCAGATATTGAATAAGATGAACGTGTTCCGTCTCTCTTGTTATAAAAGGAACAAACATAGTTTCATTTCGAGGAATTTGATGGTAGCAAAACCTGAACTTCCACTGTCTACGAAAACAAAACTAAAGACTTTGTCTGGCAACCCGAGAAAACAAAAATGAAAACTCAAAATACTACCAATTTCATAACTTATCTAATGAATTATCTTCACACAAACTAAGAGAAAGCCCATTTCCAGGTTTCAAGCATAAAAGGCTACACCATTGATAGTGATTGAAACTTTGGAACAACTTGTAATGAACAAAATTAACTATTCCAATTAAATATAACCAAAGTCTCCTGTATTATCCATGGAATTAAACAAATGTAAATCCGTCATTCTCAATGTAATCCTAATCCATACTCCACAAAACCTATTACTGGCAAATCCCAGTAACAGAATGTAATCCCTAAATCTCAGATTCCAAGCGCAAAATAATAAAATGTTTCATCTTTCATATCTATAGGGTTTCCAGAGAAATATCTCACCTCTGAGGCTCTTGCTTCAAGATTATTAACATAATCCTGAAGCAATCTCGCTTCGATTTCTTGCCTCTCTATCTCCGCGAGCTCTCTCTTGGCTATCTCCACCCTCATCGAAGCTTTTTCCAGGCCATCAAGCAAATTCTTGTTCTCTCCTCTGCTCAGTAGCTCCTCGACTTGATTTCCGACAATACCGGACAGAGACTTCTTCAAATCTCCGCCGTCGCTCGAATTTGCTGCATTCTCTTCCGGTGAGCTTCTAATTTTCCAGGTCCGGGTTCTGCGATACGGAGAGCTTACGGAGGACACTTGAAAGTTCAGTGGTTTGGGAATCAAAACAAAAATTTCGGATAAAATCACTGGATTTGATTTCCATTGAAGCGATTGTGGAGATAAATATTGCATTATGAAAAAGAACCAAAAAAAAAAGAAAATTCTTCGAGTTCACTCTATCTCGGTTGATCCGATATGAAAAGTGGCCACTAAAACAGCACGTGAAAAAACGGCAGGGTTTTTTAAAAAACGACGACGGTACATTAGGTCCTGAACTGTCCTAACGACATGCATTCTAAATTCTTTTCCAAAAAATCAAGCTGATGTCGTCTAGATGTGTCGCGAAATCCGTCGTTAAATATTATGATGCATGTTGAAAAACAAATTATATATATATTCTTTCATTTTTTGTCATCTAGAAAAACAAAGAATTTATATTCTTTCATTTTTGTCATAATCCAATAGAATTTATATTGAATTATGAATTTTAGAAGATTTGGTATTTCTTTTAAAATCTCTTGTTATTGAACTAATGATTTCTAAATGTATTACCAAATCATATGTTATTCAATCAAAAATTTATAAATATCAAATTAAATCTCATATTATTGGAAATATTTAAAGTAGTGGATTTTAAAAGACTTAAAATAATTTTACGATGTTTTGATAGAGTTTCCTAATTAAAAATATAAAATTTCAAATCTCATGGTTTTACGTGTGATTTGATATAACTTCAATAACAAATCATAACAACTTCCATCATTTATTAAAACTCAAATTATTGCAAATCACTTCAAATATTAAGTTGAATACACCCTGGCAAATATCGAAATCCTTCCAAATTTAAAAGCCAGCAATGAACCGGATCTTTTTGTGATGCTCGAAAGAGAGAGGCCACATATTATGATGCCTATTCTATCGAAGTTTTTTTTAACAACAATTTATCAATGCCAAATTGTTTAGAGGCTACAATATTTGTACTTCATGTACTGGTATGGTCCTATGGATCATTTTGCGATGGATTTTAATTATTTAGCGAAAAAATATCCATTGTTGTATATGATCTTATTGTTAGTGGAATAAACTAAACTGGATGAAATTTTTATCAAAAAATGCTAAAAAAACTAATTTTAGTATATTAATCACGTTCTATTTTTTTAGTTATATTTTCAACTAGCTAAATCATTTTTCAAAACGTAAAAATTTGGTAGGATAATTTTTTTTTGGAGAAACTACGTACCATTACAATCTATAAATATATTTTTAGCCTACATTTATTAGGCTTTGCCATACCACATGACGAGGGCACCAATCCTCGATAATATGGGCATAACATGGTTGTTCAATCTGATATCTTCGCTTCTGTAAAGCCCTTGTTTGTTGTATTTGTATAACCCAATACTTTCGCTTTTTGTAAAGCCTCGAGGGGTTGGTCTAATGCTAGTGTAAGAGGTTGGTTTTTTTTTATTTTTAAATTAACTGTTAAAGTTATGGGCTTTAAACGCGTAATCTTCTCCAATACCCGGAGTTAGCTCTTTGTATATTCCGATTTAAAAAATATATATGTGTCCCAAAGAAAATTTGAATCCGAGATACAAAAAACCAACATCTTGCACTAGCAAGAGACCACCACCTCCTTTGTCAAAAGTTGTAAGTTGATCTTCGAAAGTTTATTAGATAAACCAATGCGTGGACTATATAATTTACTGCAATATATTTTGACTTTATTCTAAGTTTCATATGACAAGTTGTTTTTGCCCTTGTTATATGCCGAAAGTATGTAAATGAATCATATATGTTAGTCGTAAATTATTAATAACTTGATTAAAGATATTTATAATTTAATAATTTTCTAATTTCGAAGATCCAAACTTAAAACTTTTGACGTCGTCAACCACTGCCTTCTTAAACAAAGGCACGTCAGTAGCACCAAGAATCATGTGATATCCACGTAACCTGAGATCCACCGGTTTGTCCTGAGCCGTGGCCATCCCCGCCAAGTAAGCTCCGCCGTTTGACGGATCGGAAGCTAGCACCGCCGTCTCAGCCTTCCTCATGAATGACTTCACCTTCGGGTTTCCAGGGTCGTGGAGTAGCCCCAAACTCGCGCTCAGATCCCTCGGCCCCATCATCACACAATCCATCCCATCGACGGCTACGATGTCCTTCACGTTCTTCACACCTTCCTCCGATTCTATCTGTTTTCAAGAAAAACACGTGAAAAGTCGTCTAAATATTATTAGCAAACAATTCAAGTATTCAACTAAAATAGCAACACGTGGCATAAAAAAAGAAGAACAGACCTGGCACATGATCAGAAGCTGATCGGTGTAATTACGCAAATACTCCTCGTCGAACCCGAACCTTGAATCTCTGACAATCGTGTAAGCACAACCGCGAAGTCCCTCAGGTCGATACCGGCAGTAGGAGACAGCATCGGAAGCGGCTTTTCCGGTCTCGATCATCGGGAACATAATGCCGTCCGGGCCGAGATCCAGAGCCTTCTTGGTCCATGCTTGACAATTATCCGGAACACGGAGCACGGTGGAAGATCCTGCTGCCTCAACAGCGCGAATACAATGGAGCGCCTCCCGAATTCCGCCGGCACCGTGCTCCAGGTCAACGACGATGAAGTCGTAACCGGCGAGTGCAGCGATCTCCGCCATCTCCGGCGAGAACGAAAGGAGAAATAAGCCGTAAAGATTTTCTCCTCCTCTGAGGCGTGTTTTCAGAGATCTCTGAGAAGAGAAGAAGGCCATGGAGGGTACTGATTTAGTTGGTAATGGTTGTACACTATGAAGCATACAGGTCCGATTCAGATTTGGAATCATGGACGTACCCGGGAAGCGCCTGAAAATCCGGGAAAACATTTTTCCAAAGAGAATTGAAACACACAAAGGAGAGAAAGAAGACAAGTACGTGCGGCTGTAGGTGAGAGAAACAGTGACGATTAGGCTTACTTTGCTTTTATATAGAGGATCTCTTCTTACCAAATCATTTAAGGTATCTTTTTTTATGGCAGTAAAAGATCACGATTTTTCTCACGAAATAGTACTATTTATTAGCAAAGCATAGTAACATTCTGACTGTACAAACATAAGATTTGGAAATTTGGAAATAACAGAATTTTTACTATTTTGTTAGTTTCCAACTAAGATTGAAAACACAAGATATATATATATATATATGTAATACTCTAATCCATGTTTCTATTTTATTTTATTATATTATATATTCACATTAAGATAGTTGAGAAATGGAATATGTAAATTAAACTGTTTAACGTCTGGTCGAGGGAACCGGCCAAATAGATTTAGAAACGCGAAGTGAAGAATGAAATCAATTATAGCGCACCATCAACAATTTTGGCGCATCCCGATTCACCATAACCAAAACATATAATTAGAGCCAAACCTCTTCAACCGACAAAGAGCCAACGACCATCCAATAAACCTTCACTCACAAACTCCAAACGCCAGAACCAATAACATAGTAGACACACTGCAACCAAGAAAGCTTAAAACAAGTTTTGAAGAATCACAACTAAACAAATAAAAAAGACTGAGGAACCCAAACACCAAAAAATTGCCATAAGTAGACTCCTTCAACACTGAAACCGAAAACCGTTGCTTTCAAATCAGAGACAGAAACATGGACGCTCTTAGAAGACGAAAACTTACCTTGGAAAAAATAGGGCACTAGAAGAGAAGGGATTTTCAAACAATTTACAAGGTCGCACAAGCCTGCAAAATTATATACTTAGTGAAAACCAAAAGAAAAAGAATTAAAGTTATTCAATATGCATGCATGCACTCCCAACGTCCTTAAATCCAAATTAACCCCCACGTTATAAAAAAAAAACGCTAGCCAAGTGCATATATATTCTAGTATATATCAAACACAGCCTAAAAAGGTTTACATGCACAAACTCATATTATATTTTATACATCGTTCATACCGAAGCTCGACATTCGTATTGTATATATATACACTTATCCGTCTTTCATGAGTGAAATATGATTTCATAAGACTATGATGTCTGTGTTGCATAGTTTTAGCCGATTTCATTGGACATTTATGATCTACTTGTCATTTTCGGGAATCAGAAACGTGATTGAATGATTAGTTGAGGACCCAAACTCTCTATCGTCGTCACGTGAGCAATCTCTGTGTATAAAACAGCTTTAAGAATTAGAATCACCTAAGAGCATCTCCAACGCTTAGGTTCTAAAAACGAGGTTCTCATCTTTAATTTAATAATATTTTAATATAATCAGATTGTTTATATAATTTTTTTTTTTTTTAAAGTAAACCAATCAGATGGTGACACGTGGCTAGAGACAGTTTCTAAAAACTCTATAATCAGAACCGATTCTACTACCTCTCTCATCCTTTTTGATTTTTTTATTATTTAGAGCTTATGTCTAAAACCCCCCATTGTGGTCTAACAACAGTACTCACTCATGGTCCCCCCATCCCTTCTACGTTCTTTAGCATAGCTAGTAGATATAATAATCTTTAAACAATCGGATTTTACGCTGCGTTTGAGACTTGAGAGAGATGCACTATACATATATAATAGATCAAAACTTCAGAATTCGTGAAAATGGAATTCTGAAAAGTGGTTTTTCTAAAAACAAGAAAAATAATTCTCAGTGCTCCATTTTCAAGAGAAAATTTTAGATGTTGACAGAAAAAAAAATGTTGCCCTTATCTAATTGTATTAAATTTCTGTTTCTAATTCATTTGCTTAATGTGTTACTTTGATTTGAAATACAAATAAATATACACTACCATCGCCACAATGGCATCGACAAATCATATTTGGTTCAAGCAAAACTACACATTATACTTTACACTTCAAACTGAATTACTAATTAGCAAATGTAACGCTATGAAAGATCATATACTATAAAAAAATATAAGTTTGTACTATTACAAAAGTAACGAACTATGGTTCCATTTGCTTACTATTGTATATCACATCGAGAAATTTGTAATTCTACCCAAGAAAAAAAAAGATTTTGTATATAAAAGTTTAAAATATATAGTATACAAATATCACATGTTTTTTTTTTTTTTTTTGAAACACGAATGTCACTTGTTTAATCGTCAATTTTTGTGATAAATTTTTGGTTACATTACAAAAAACCATATGAAATAATCTCGCGCAAGGTGGGCCGGCCCTAACAATAGACATATTACGTTTTTGAATTGTGGTCATGGATTAAAAAGGTACTGCTATAGGTTTTACGTTTTGCCGTGGTTATATATGCCCAATATTGAGGGTTTCACAATAGATTTATCAAAAGTTGAGAATTGTTTTACAATTTGTGACGACGAAGTTAGCGGACAAAACACAAGCGTGAGATTAAAGATGTTTTTGTGTTCCACAACTAGATGTCTATGAGACATTTTTTTTGTTCTTCTTTCACTCCAACACTACTTAACACTAAAAGATAAAAATGCCGAGATTACTACTAAACTGCATAACCTTCACTAGAGCCAAATGAAACAGTTAAGTCTAGAACTCTAGATAGCTAATCCTGGATCTCATAGTTGATAAAGAAAAAGGAAAAAGAAAAAAAAGGCGAAACCAACATTTAAGAAATTACTCTAGTTTCTTTTTGGTTTCACTTATTAATAATACCTAAACCAGCTTAGAAGCCTTGACGTCATCAACGAAGGCCTTCTTGATCAGAGACACGTCAGCTGATCCGAGCACAATGTGATACCCACGTGCCTTGAGATCAACCACCTTGTCCTGAGCCGTGGCCATTCCGGCCAAGTAAGCTCCACCGTTCTCCGGGTCGGAAGCCAGCACCGCCGTCTCCGCCGTCCTCATGACGGACTTCACCTTCGGGTTTCCTGGGTCGTGGAGGAGCCCCAAACTCGCGCTAAGGTCCCTCGGCCCCATCATCACACAATCCATCCCATCAACGGCTACGATCTCGTTTACGTTCTTCACGCCTTCCTCGGATTCAATCTGCAGAGAGAGACTCGAGAATTAAAATAAACCATTCACGAATTAACATTTTATTCTGATCTAACAATTTAGCACAGAAACAGTTTAAAAAAAATTGGAATCGAACCTGACACATTACGAGTAGCTTATCTGCGTAGTTAGCCAGATACGCCTCATCAAACCCGAACTTCGAGTCCCTCACGACGGAGTAAGCACATCCGCGGACACCGTCGGGACGATAACGGCAAAACGAGACGGCCTCGGAGGCAGATCTCCCGTTTTCGACCATGGGGAACATAATGCCGTCGGGTCCGAGATCTAAGGCCTTCTTGGCCCAAGCCTGACTGATGTCAGGGACGCGGAGGACGGCTGAGCAACCGGCGGCTTCTATAGCGCGAATGCAGTTGAGAGCCTCTGGAATTCCGCCGGCGCCGTGCTCGAGATCGACGATGATGAAGTCGTAACCGGCGAGTGCAGCGATCTCCGCGATCTCCGGAGAGAAAGAGCAAAGAAACAGGCCGTAGAGATTTTCTCCCTCTCGGAGACGCGATTTCAGGGATTTTCGGGCTTGAAATTGAGAAATGGAAGAGCCAGAGGATGCCATTGCTACTCTTTTAGGGTAAATGATAGAGCGACGAGAGTTTTTAGGGTTGTATAAGATTATTGTATTTGGCTTTCATATCTTCTTCAATATATGTACATAGGAGTAGGACACACATCATCCTGATTAATTATTTAATTATTAAAGAGTACTAGTAAAGTAGTAGTAATAATGATATGAGTAACTATAGAAATAAGCAAAAAAATCATAAAATTGAAAATTTCATTTGAAAAAATACTATTTCAGTGAAAACTTTAACGTGGAGCAACCAGAAATGGAAGGACGGAGATGACGAAGAAGGTAGCATGCGGACACCAAATTGGTCTGACCAATAGGGTTTCTTTGATTAAACAGAGTACACGTGACTTTTTCCCTTTAAAATAAAAAACGTTTTAATTTGAGGATTAATTTTTTGAATTTTTTTGAAATTGCTTCTTTTTATTTTGGGATTGGTACAATTATTTTCAATCTTCTTTCTTTTTTTCCAACAATTATTTTCAAATTGTAACGATGTTTGGAGTAGTGAAAATATTTTTATGGATATAATTTTCAACAAATTTTTTTTTTATATGCTTCAACCATTCCTCTGAAATTCCTGAAAAACAGATATTTAAACTATATTTTACATATAAAATATTTTTATCTGGATATAATTTTCAACAAATTTTTTTTTTATATGCTTCAACCATTGCTCTGAAATTCCTGAAAAACAGATATTTAAACTATATTTTACATATAAAATTGATATTTCAAAGATTCTGTCATACATTGCTGTGTTACATACTTTAACATTACATGATTAGTATACTAGGTGATTAATGTGACCAAATCTACATAATTGCAAAATGCTCTAAAAAAGAACTCGCTTGGGTAACATCAGGGCCTTTGTCTGGTTCATCCCCAAGAGCAATTTGCTTTCTCTCGTCTCATTCTCACTCTAGCCGCTTCTCTCTCTCTCTGCAGCTTCTTGCTCTGCTCTTTCCCGAGCTTCTTCTTCCTCTTTGCGTTGCCTCTCAGCCTCAGCAGCTTCTCTGTTTAAATGTTCTTCCTCTTCTCGTCTTTCAGTCGAGTGCATTTCCATCAGGAAGGACCCAAGGATACTCCAGTGTGCTGGCATGATGGCTACAGAGGAGTGTGCTGACTTTAAGCAGTAGCTAGTCCTCTACCTCTCCCTTGCCTTTGGAACAGAACATACAGGAATTTTAGAAACTAAGGCTAATAGTATCTCTAGTCTTTTGAGGTTCTTGCAAACTCAAGAGAAATCATACTTGATCGGCTTCAAGGGCTGCCCTGTAAGCTGCGTCTTGTTCTTCTCTCAGACGCATATTGTTTCTTCTTTCCTCTGCCTCAACCCTAGCGTTACGAGAACTGTCTTCTCTGGAGTAAGGCAAGTATTTTGTCTGGAGTTCTTGGGCCCTCGACCTACCAATAACCAAAATAGAAAAAGAAACTAACAACTAAGAAATAATGCCTCATCTATCAAATCACACAATGCCAAGCTCAAATCAAATAGAACTTGACTTGTGATATTGGACCATTGATGGACATAGAATCTAACAATAACACTAAAATCCCTTCAACAAGATAACAGATGATTTAGTTCTAATGTATTCTTGTACGCAAATACCCAATTACCTGAGAGAAGTATTCAGTTGATGGATTCATCACTGGAGTACTCAATTCATTTCTAAAACCATCTAATGGAAAACATTATAAGAAGTGCCAGAAAATTTGAAATCAGACAGAACAAAAGAATGTTCCTTTACCTGCATAAGAAGACCAATTCTCTGGTCAGCAGCTGGCATAACCACAGCGCAAAACTGAAACCTCGAAGCCTTTAAAGCCCTCACTAGCCGCAAATGCTTCGTTCCATAGCGCCCTCACGCAGAATCCAGGAGAGTGCAAGTAAACAAACAACAGTTTGTACGAGCTCCTAGATCGCTGAAGCGCGTCCATGATCTCTTTCCGATACAAAATTAGGCTTGAAAGCAACTCCGCATTCTCTTCTCTTATCGAACGAGGCCGCGAACAGAAACAGAAACAAGCCGAGCTGAGCACTCGGAACCACCACCATGCGAACCAAGCCCAATAAGTGATGATGGACTTGGGCTTTTACGGGGATATATATGACATTTGTAAATATCTACAATGGACACTAGATTTTGTGATTTAATGCAACTAATCTTTGATTAACTGAGACTTTGAGACAAGGTGACACGAATAATTTAGATATCTCAAGTTGAAACTAAGTGTTAGTCACCAAGTAGAACTTGACAGTACGAAGGTTTTAGTCGAAATCGACGGACGTGAAAAGCACTGCAAAAAGTGCAAATGTTCGGTTCTACTTGATGATTATTCTGTATTTTACGACTATCACTTTTTTTCTGCGGTTTTAAAACCAGGATGGTGAATAATGTGTTCTCTTAATTTTTTTTGACAAAAGATATATTTAAGCATGTTACTTATAATATAACTCCAATCTCAAAAACTAATTAAAGGAAAGATTTCCAAGATCTCTTTTCTTTAAAAAGAAAAATGAATTTTAAAAAATGAAGATAGACACATATTAATCACAAGATCAAATATTTTTTTTTGACCATTGTGAGATTATACGTGGTCATAACTAAGAACGTAACCTGTCAAAAATAAAAACTTTTCATGTAACATAAATTGAAAATAAAATACATTATACATTCACAATGATGTTTTAAGCAAAACTCATACCACATCGTTTCATATATAGAGGAATGAGAGGATGAAAGTATTTTCGTATTATAATTGCCACATCGCATTCGCATATCATGAAGTAGAAAGATATCACGTTTTTGAATTGTGATTCTAAATTTAAAATGTAACTAGATTTTGGACCCGCGCACTTGCGCGGGTTTTATATTTAAAAATCATCTGGGCCATTTGGTTAATTATTTCTAACATTTTTTTGTTCATGGGCGCTGATTCAAAATCTCGAAGATTTCAGGAATCGTCTGGGCCATTTGGTCAATTATTTATATTATTAAGCCCATTTAATTGCTTATGTCACTTAGCACAAAATCTGGCCCATTGTCCAATTAAACGTGTCTAATTATTAAGCCCATTTAGTGACCGGATTGTTTTTTGTCACACAGACAATAAGATAATAATTGCTTAGAACCACTCATTTTGTTGTCTCAATTTGGGATTCGTGAGACGATAATTTTTTTTTCTTGAAAAAGGGGCTTTCAGAGAGACGATATTTTTCAGTCCAAGATTTCGAGATTCATCTTGATTCGTATTCTTATCTACAAATCTTTGCCAAAGAGATCGGTCAATCTTGGTTACCTCGTATAAAGAATCTTTCGTCGGTGATGCTGCGAAGAAAAATCTTTGCATATGATGAACGGAGAAGAATCTTTCGTCAATGATAGTTTACAAATGATTAACGGAGATGAAGAAATCCTATCCTTGATGATGCTGCGATAAAGGCAAGTTATTGTGTATTTAATTTTGGAATTTAAATTTAATCAATAGTGTATTTAATTTGAGTATACATAATGGTTCGATATAATTTACAATTAAAGGGTGTATTTGTTTTTTCTATTTATGAGATTATCTCACAATTCCTTATAAATTCAACAAAATCAATAGATTTTTTTTTGGGTAAATACGCACCCTTTGATAGCGCAGTTTAAGATCAACAAAATCGGGCATTTTTGGCCAAATTACTTTTGAATTTGATTTGTTTGCATGTAAAAAATCTAGAATTTATAGCTCGTAATGTCAATTTTTTAAAACTTGACCTCGAGCTTTCTTAGTTTCTGCGTAGTATTTATAGTTAACTTCAGCGGACCAGATTTTGATCTCTTTCTTTATTTACTTATATGAATTAATTAATTCAAGCGGATTAATGGTTTGACAGGAATGGATTCTTGGTGAATTATATTGCTTCCAGCAAATCCAGCTTCAATCTAAGTTTGAAGTAAGGAAGCTCCACGATAATCCAATAACGGAATGATTACATAAAGATAAGTACCATTTTCATAATTTCAATACATATCTGTAGATTATAATTCAGAGTCATATCTGTAGATTATAATTCAGAGTCTAATGATGTTATTGTTAATTTAGAAATCAAAACTATTACAGTGGACTTCTGAAATTCAGCAAATGAAGCTTGCATCATTCAAAAATGTCATCCCAAATTTTCAAAAAGTAAGTACAACATCCACTTTGTTAGTCCCTATTGATAAAGAATCACCAAATTAACCACTAATATGTTTTTATGCTTGCATCACAATGTGTTTTCTGGTTGGAGGAACTATACTACATGGAAATTTGAGAACTTCAGTGATCAAGATGAGTTTGCTTCGATAAATATCTGTAAAAATAAACTTTTTACAAAAAAATATAACTAAATTGAACACTAATGATTTTCATACCAATGTTGCAGTAGTTGAATCTCGGTCTCGAAGCTACATAATGGTAATCTGAAGAAAAGGCAGTTTTCGATAGAAACATTCTATATTGGTGAGTACTACTTATATCTTCTATGCGTATCCTCAAAGAAAGACGATGAATGTCGTGTTTTTAAAGTAACTTGGTCCAAAATTTTCAATACATATCCGTATATTCTAATTATGAGTCTAATGATGCTATAGTTAACTTATAAATCAAAACTATTACAGTGGACTTCTGGAATTCAGCATATGAGGATTGCATCATTCAAAATCGAAACATTGGAGCAAATTTTTAAAAAGTAAGTACAACATCCACTTTGTCTCATGGTAAAATATTGAAAATATATATAAACAGAGAAAAAGTTATTGTGAAACTTCAAATCTATTAGAACAAATAAACGAACTGAATATGGAAAAAGTATTTTACCCATATGACTCATGTAAAATCATGAGTTACCCTTTTTTCCAGTTTTTGGAAAATCTCTTTAAAAACGACATTCATCGTCTTTCTTTGAGGTTTTCCTTCCTTATCAACAACCAATATTTTCAAACCTTTCTTCGATGTCACCCTAGATATAGCAACATAAAGTTGTCCATGAGAAAAAACTGGTCTCGGTAAAAAGAGACCAACCTCAGAAAGAGACTGACCTTGGCTCTTGTTGATTGTAATAGCAAATGCAACAGCTAAGGGCAGCTGTCTTCTTCTCATTTTAAATGGCAATTTCGCATCTGATGGGGTAATCAAAAGTCTAGGAATAAGAACTTTCTGTCCAATTTTCTCTCCAGTAATGACCTTAGCTTCTATCATAAAATCAGCTAGTTGAGTAATCTGCAACCTAGTTCCATTCATCAATCCTCCCATAGGATCAATATTTCTAAGCAACATAACAGGACATCCAATCTTCAAACGAAGACTGTGATTAGGTAATCCAGATGCTTTAATACTGTTTAAAAACTCTGGAGTGAGGGCTTCATTCGTAGCTGCGTTAGTATCAGAAGGGTCTAAAGAGTCTGCACTTAAATAGATCTTTTCCTCACCTGGTTTAAGCAATTAAAAAACGCAGGT
Source organism: Alliaria petiolata (assembly GCA_020283515.1). Taxonomy (NCBI): domain Eukaryota; kingdom Viridiplantae; phylum Streptophyta; class Magnoliopsida; order Brassicales; family Brassicaceae; genus Alliaria; species Alliaria petiolata. Next base: position 45,509,533 of record JAHZTW010000004.1, read on the forward strand.
TAAAAACAAATTAATTTAAAAAAACCAACAACGATGAATAAATATTAACTCACCTTTGAGCTTATCGAGCATATGCTCATTAATCATGTTGACATCTTCATTGGTAGGACAAAGAATTGCTCTCCCTTGGAAAAACTTAGGATCTTTATTCTCTTGCAAGGAAACAATATCTCCATATATCTTTCTGCTTATACATTCTATTGGATCTTCTGAATCTAGAATAAGAAATTCTTCTGGAATGTCAATTAGAGCTTCACCATCATTAGGCTCTGCAATCTTTCCATCACCAACCGCTAATATCCACTCGGAAAATTCTTTAAGGTCCTTTGCTTCTTGAACAGTTAGATTCTCAGAAATCAAACGCATGTTCTTTGTCAGCTTAAGCACTTTACAATGATCCCAAAGATATGAATGATTAAGTGATGCTAAAACAATTTCTGCCCTACCAGCACCATGAATCACAGGAAGTACTTGTCTAAAATCACCTCCAAAAACCACAACTTTTCCACCAAAAGGTTTCTCTTTCTTCCCAATAATGTCTTCTAAACTTCGATCCAAAGATTCAAAACAATGTTTACTCATCATTGGTGCTTCATCCCAGATTATAAGAGATGCCTGCTTAACTAAATTTGCAAGATCCGAACCTGCTTTAATTGTACATGTAGAGAACTCATCAGGACTTATAGGGATGCCAAACCTTGAATGAGCAGTCCTGCCACCTTGTAACAACAGAGAAGCTATACCGCTAGAAGCCACATTGAGAACGATATCTCCTCTAAATCTGATCGCAGAAGATAAAATTCTCCATAGAAAAGTTTTTCCAGTTCCACCAAACCCATAAACAAAGAAAACTCCACCAGAATTACCTAAAACTGCTCCAATAATCTCATCGTATATCTTCTTTTGCTCATCTGTAAGCTTTTGGAAATCTTTGTCGTGGTTTGTTCTCAATTCTTCTTGGTTGTAACTGAGTTCATCAATTATCAAAACATTAGAACTTTGTCTACCATCTAGATTCACCTTAGGCATAGATTCAAATCTCGCCAGTGAAGTCCAATTACTTTTCAGAATCTCTCAATCTCCTGAAAACTTTTTCTTCTCATCATCACTTAAAATCATTCCTGTATAAAAAAAAGATGTACGTTCAAAATCTAGAATAATGAAGAAATAGTAACACGGTACTATGTAGAAATATTTTGAAAAACAAAAGTTAGTACTAACCTGGTCTATTCATTTCTTGTCTTTTTTTGTACTCAATGTCATCAGAAAGAAATTGCCAAGTATTATTCCATACAACCTCAGGTCTAGATAAACTATCAAAACTAAGCATGATACCAAAAATCTGACGAAGATCTGATGGAGTACACGTAAAACTCCTCCTAACAATATCATCAATATACTCCTGATCATCTTCAAGCAAGCCTCTTGCATAGCAGGCATCTTTATATGAAGGATACACAACATTGTTAAATGTTTTAATATCCTCATAAGAAGTTGGACCTCTAACAACGTTTAACAGAACTCGAAGATAATATGCTTGTTCGAGCTTCCGTGACTGATAATTAATTCTACCAATACTAAAACCTTTCTCCCTGACTTTAAAACATTTTTGCTTCGCATTATATGTAAACTTAGTCGGGATTTGAGCATAGGTGAGTTTTTTGGCTTCAGAATCTACCTCGTTCAGTTTAAACCATGCCAAGAACATGGTATTTTCAATAAGTTTCCGGCTGATGACTGCTTTGACTGCATCACCATCTTTGAATATCACATTCTGTTTCCCTGGTAGATGCCATATAAGTTTCTCAACTGCTGTAGATCGATAATGGATAGGAAACTTAAAAATCCTCCAAGCAGCTTCACATGCCGAAACATACCTGAAAACATTACAAAGCAACAGAGATCTCTAACGATTAAAATACTAATAAATAAAAATATATAATTATCAAAATTACAATAAGGGAACAAAAAAACTAACCTGCAATCGAAGAAATATTTAATCTCATCTTTATTTTCTCTAATGAGTGATTTTTTTTTTGAACACGTGGGTCACTTCTTCCATCTCCATTTACAACCTTCTCAGGTGGCTCAACAACAACAGCTACACGATCAACTCCTTTAGTGATGTATTTAAATAAATACTTTATAGATCCAGATTGATTGCACCATTCCACGTTAATGTGCGCTCGGTAACGAAGTGATAACTCTCTGTTATATGGAATGACATATCTGTTATCACACTTAAAACCATTCTTCTCAACAAACTTATCAGGTTGTTCACGCCTTCTATATACAGGAAACCCTTCTCTGTTGACTGTTGTTTTTTCAGCATGAGGCTTCGGGTATAACTTAGTACATACCCCATTATCCATACATGGGGAATTCAAGTTAACCTGTCCGCAAGGACCATGAATCATCATGTCTTTAATAACTTCATACAGAACTGGCTCCTCGAATTTATCAGGAATCTCGGCAGAAATAATCTTATCAATATCATCAGTAGTAGGAAATTTGCATTTAGGATGCATGAACAGAAGAATGTGAGCATGAGGTAGACCTCGTTTCTGGAATTCTATAGTATACATTGCTGCAAATTCAAAAATGATAGCTTTAGGATATAAAATGAAAATATTAAACAGAATAAAACAAAAGATTATGTATGAATAACTTACATGAAACCGTTTTTCCTAATATTGCCTTGTCTGTAAGATCACTCATTAAAGAATCAAGCTTCATCTTGAAAATCCTGCAAAGGATATCAGGCCTATCCTCAGCCTTCAGATTACGCTTCTCTAGATACCTTGTGATTTCAAGCCATTTAGGATTACATGTAAATGTTATGAACAAATCTGGGAATCCAAAATATCTGCATATAGCCATGGCGTCTAGGTAATTATTTTTCATGTATCGAGGTCCGCCTGTGAAACTTGCTGGTAAATAAAACCGATTTCCTTGCTCACTTAAATCAGTAACTCCATTTTCTTATGCTTGTTTGATAGAATCATAACTATCAGATCTCAAAGAAGACTGGTTCTTTCTCAAATAAGATAACCTATTAGCTTCTATCATAGTGTAGCTATCAACCAGAAATTGTTGAAATAATCTTCGTGAACTTAGCAGAATTGGTGACTCTTTTGGTCTTTCCTGAATACGGAATGAAAAAAATCCACGCATACTAATATTTTCCTTCTTAGACTTGTTAGAAGATTTTGTAGAACCTTTTTTAATTCCAAGCCTAAAACCATCCTCTCCATACAGAAATATCAAAGGATATTGAAGTGCTAGATACGAAGGATGGATTTCACTTATCCGTTTTAGCTTCCCAGATTGTTTTTGCAAAACAATATCTCTTTTATCCATTTCCATATTAAAATCACCTGGAATGATTGCAGCTACTTCAGAAGCTGTTGGCATGTTGTATGTTCTGGCATCTTTTGGGCGCTCAGCTACAATCCTCATATGAAAACTTTCCTCTGGATTAGTGTCAAATCTTTCTCTTGCAGTCCTAAATTTAGCTACATATGGGTTGACATCATTTAACATCTTGATTAGCTACTCAATGATTTCCTTCCTGAGTTGTTTGTTTGTAGCCGGCTTTGTTGCATTCTTAGATTTGCTGCAAGACAATTTGAAAATAAATTTTAGTTTGTACAAATTGAAACATACAATTTTTTTTTCAAATTGAAAAGTTACCTGAGAACATTAGCTCTGTTATCCCCCTCATTTTCAGTATCAACTATATAAAACTGGTAGAATTTAGCATAATCACCACGTCTAGGAAGCATACTACCCAATAAGTGGTAGTTTTCACCTTGTAGTTGGAACATTTGAGGTCCTTTTCCTTTTTTAACCGAGCGATCTACTTTACCACCAATAGATGTCATAGAGAAAACCATATTATACGCCCTAAGATTCTTCTGGAAATGTTTGCTTATTTCAGCTTCAGATGTAAGCAAATGCATCAACAAAGGAGGAATATACTTCAGTTCGGGCAAAACTACTTGTCCTTGCAGACAACACAACGTAAATGTTGGGTTTTTTGATCTTCTTTTTTTGTTGATACGCTCTCCATACCAGAATATAGCACCACAGTGTTGACAATTATATGTAGGATCACCCTCGTCATTGTATTCTAATTTATAAAATGTAAAATAAATTAATAAGAGCACGTAAGTAACTAAAAACTTTAATAATATTGAATATACTATAAAAAGCAGAGTTGAGTAATGTACCAGTAATTTTCTTGTTAGATTTATTATCATATGGCTTTGAAAACATGGTTTTAAGCATTTCTGCCATTTCCAGAACTCGGGATCGATTGGGTTCGGTTTCGTTACAAACTTCTGGCAATCCAAAATCTTCAACAAAATCTTCAACAGATTCGTCTGAATCTGTATCTTCTTGGCTACTACAATCAAAAACCTGTTCATAATCTTCTTCATCTTCATCAGATCCTGTTAAGATAATGGTAAATCAAGATTATTATAGTTAGAAGGTATTGTTCAGATAAACCGCAAGTTATGCTATTCATGATGTATTTTACAATAACGTAGATAAACCTTCTGGTGAATAATGATTTGGTGTTTGATATGGTTGTGTGATATCCGATTGCAGGTCTTCAAGAAGCACATCATGCTCTGGATCACGTGTCTCTGAAGAAGATGCTTGAAAAAGTATATCGGTGGAATAATGTGAGTTTGAAATATCCTCAAACACATTTCTATTTCCTGTTGAGTAACATATACTCCCATTTGCGGTCGTAGATGAAATTTGTGATAAGTTGTTCTGGAATGCTAAGAAAAAAATGTGCATTTAGGCAACCAAACCATTCAAAAAATTAATAGTTATTCTTCGTAGGAACATAAATACTGTTAATCTGGGAAAGTGCATATGCAGAATTACGGAGGGTCCACGCAAGTTGAACTCAAAAACTTACATGAATTAGGTATATTTGATCTTTTTTTCTTTGGTTCCTGTGAGATTTTTGGATTTCCTATTTCAACGTATAATAAGAAATTTACTCCAAGTTCATGTCGAGACAAAAGCAGTTGAAAATTATATAAAGCATTATTTAAAGTAAAAATATACCAACTTCTAACCTGATATTGTAGAGTATCCTGTTGTAGGTGTCTGAGCGGAATTCCTGCTTTGGTCTTGTGATTCCGGTCGATTTGACAAAGGTATGTTTGAAAGATCCTGAAAAACTCTACCAAAAACAGTTGCAGTTGGTGGGCAATAGGGACTTCTATATGACTGAACATTAGGACAAATGTTCTCTGAATTAGTTCTCTTCCTCTTTTGTGTTGAATTCTTTTGATTACTTCCATTGCCAAGATCTGCTTTACTCTTCTTCATCCTGAAATTTTTATTGGAAGAATGAATGGACATTAAATCTATCAAAAATGTTGATTGAAATACTATGAATCTAGTTTGGTTTATCACATAGCGACAATATTTTAGAGAGAGATAGGATTGAACTTGTTTACTATTCTGGTTATCAGAAAATCTATCATTAATTTAATGAAATCTTAATGAATATTCTGCAACCGATTATAGTTGTTTTTAGATATCCTATTTCGGTTAACTCTTTCTTTCAACATATTCCTTTTGGCATGGTATATCGTACAGAATATGTTAAGTTGTTTTATATTAAACGATTTGTTTGTTAAATAAATACATGCTCAAATTATGTTTAGTAATACTAATTATTTATATTTTCGATGATTTTAAAATTAGAAATCAAAAATAAGTTAAAATTATAAAAAACAAAATATGTTTTTGTGTTTGTTTTCTCGCAGTGTATTTTTTTGCGAGAATAGGAAACCATTGAAATGGAGAAATAAGGCTTAGAGTAAAATGTTAGTTCTTTAAATTTTATCAGTTTTAAACTATAGTCGATGCATTTACCCGATTATAGTTGTTTTTAAATATTTTTTTGCCTTTGAAAATTGTACATAATATGCAGAATTGTTTTATATTTAACCATTTGGTTAAATCTAATAAAATAAATAAAAACTAATACACATTTTTTATAAAAATTCTAATACCAAAATAATATCCTAATCAAAAATCTAGTATAAAGAAGACCATTGAAAAGGAGAATGACCCTTAGGGAAACCTATAAAAACATAATAGATAATAAATATAGATTAAAATAATATTCCTATGTGAAAACACTATAGGAAAATCCAATGGAACAAAGAACTGAAAGCTTGAAAATGTCTTAAACTTATAAATAAATAGCAAGTATGATGAATGTTTCTTTTAACCATTCTTCTTGTCTTTTTTCTTAGCTTCGGATGAAATTTCCTTGTCTTTTTCAACATTGTTTCGACCATTGCTGGATATTGGTTTTTCACCATTCATATTTTCCACCTTTATCTCGTTGGTGCAAAGCTTTTCTTTGGATTCTTCAACATTGTTCTTCACATTACTTCCTGTTGACTTTTCATCATTCATCTCTTCGAGATTGATGACATTGACCATAAGCTGTTTAACATTATCATCATCCACCTTTTCCACCTTGATATTCTTGGTGCACAGCTTTTTTGATGTTGAAGAAAGATCAGGTAAATCTTCTAACTCTTCTGATGAACGCTTAGAAGAAGGAGTTGTGGTAACCATTGACAATTCATCGCTGTTCATCGCTGTTACTATGGATAATAGAAACCTATAATAATTATTAATTAGTATATTTCAACATGATATCAAGTAAGCACGAAGTTAAAAAAAAGTAGATGAATAATATCTCATCACCTGAAACAATTGTTGATAAATTGTCGATTTGAGTAAGCTGGTCCGCAGAAGAGTCTGCTGGTACGATATTATCCTTTCCAGACCAAACACTTGAAACCTTATAAGTCTCTAAACCGTAGTACAGGTTTTCTTTCTCAACACATACAGAAAACTGATATGTCTTGCCCACACAATCCTTTATAGGCTGAGGGATATTTTCTGGATCCACCAACTGTTCCGATCCAAGAATAGTCGAGTTATATTATTGTACAATCAAATAGCTTTTGCTAATAATCAATTTATCAATTTTAAAATTGATAAATTGTTCCGGAAGTTGAAATTATTAGAAAAATAACCTCTTCAAAAGAACCACCAAGTAGATCAGTAGCTGATTGTGGCACGAGCTGGCTTGCAACAGTGTCAAGAAGCATCACCTTTGTTTGTGCAGTTTGGTCCATAACCACAAAATGCAGCTTAAACCTTAATTACAGACGTCATAGATGTTATTTATGAAAATCCAATAGTTAGAGATATATAATCAGTTAGATAAATTTCGCAATTACCTTGCTGACACTTTTGTGACAACTTCTTTGCAAGTCTTACACCACCATGTCGGTGCATTAATCCGCACTGTAGATCCTGCTTGTTTCTTTGAACTTTTTTCAACCTTCCTGTTGCATTTAACACACCCAAAATAATACCAACCCCAATCTGTATCAATGGCACAGATCGAACACACGATCTTGCATTTCCCAATCTGTCAAAACATAATTTGTTTAGTCCACTTTTAAATATAAGAGAGTTTGATATATAAGATATATTGTTCTGGAAATTTACCTCACTGGAATTGAGCAATTCTTCGATGGTCTTTTGTGGCAAATTAGCCCAATATTCTTTCTTCTTAACAACTTTCTCAGCTTCATCATCTTTAGGTTCCACAATGGTGAGAGCAAGACCATCATCTGGCAACCTAAAAAACCAAAGAGAAGCATTATCAAGTTATTAATTAAGATCTGAAAATGCTTTCCATTTTCTTTTATTTTCATATATGTACGTTTTTATTTGAGGACACTACTTACGCTTTCTGAAATTCTGCAACCTCAGGTAAAGCAGGATTGATCATTAACTTAGATGTATCAAATGCATTTGTGATCTGAAGCTTTCCTGTAGAAGGAAGACAATCAAACAATTACCTCGGATTACGAAATCAATTCGAGGTAAACACATTTATCTACTTACTTACCTCGATAGGAACTTATTTTAGCAAATCTGATTAGGCATATAACCATTGAACCATTTGCTTCCTGACAACTCGTATAAAGTTGATCAGCATATCTCTCCCACAGACAACATGGCATACGTTCATCACTGCATATAGGCATGAGCTTGTTAATATTGAAAATATTGTTTGGTGAAATACAAAAGATGATAGAGAGTATTTACTTTGAATCTCTGAGCTCGAACTCAATTTTTTTTCTTTCTTTTCCACTGACTTGAACTCCTTCTAGATCCTTAACATCAACTACTTGGCCAATTACATCTGACATTGGAATATTTGAAATTTTATAAGAGATACGTTAAATGCAACCGTACTGTATCAGTAAAAAATACTTACCAACCAAAAAACTGTTGTTGAGGGTACCAGCTAAAATCGTATCAAAATCCACGAGTTTGATATACTCATCAGTTCTTTTGATATTACATTTAGTGATAGATGTGTTATCAGTAAAAGCCATCTTGTAATTGTTGCTAGTTGGTCGATACTGGCCAGATGCAGAAGTTAATGAAAAGTTTTCAATAACTTTCCATTCTCCAACTGGCACCAAACGTTCAACACGCTGAATATAATTTTTCTTACACGTTGCATGTATCATAGAACCCTGCAAGTATGAGATTCCAGCAGAGTTAGTTATAGTTCATATACTTACAATTTCTATATTTGATTTAACAGTAACGTAGATATACATTATAGAAAAGGTTTGTTTTCCTTACAGTTTCATCAGCAAGGATTAGTTCCAATGATTGACCAGACTGGGCGGTGTATTGCTTCCATGAATGGAGGACTTTAACACGGACTCGCCAGCCTGTTTTGAACGGCTTGACATCGGAAAGGTTAGTAAAACCAATGAGGGAAGACATTTTTTTGCTAAGAAGAACTATAGATCGGGATTTGTTAGCTTTTACAATGTGTAGAAGGATAGTATTTATAAGAGAAAGTAGGTTAAATCTTATTGAAAATCCCGAGCACATCTGTTTAGTTATATAGTATCTATAGGAATATAACTTCAAATTCTGAAACAAAACATTTTATTTCTTAAAAATCTGGTTCGTTTAGGATATCGTTTATTTTGAAATATTTCACACGGGTAATCTTCATAAACCGTATATCCTCTAATCTTTTTATGGTTGCAATTTGAGGTTATATTCCAAAACCAGTGTTTTTACATTGGTATATTCGATTGGGTTGTCTACTTGGATATTCGGTATGAATAACATTTATGAAGATTGTATCCCAATTTGGAAATCCCGATATTTTCGAATTAATTATATGATATCTATAGCTATATTCTTATAATTTGGTTATAGCTTATTTTGTGGGGATATAATCTGCTTTAGGATTGTTTCTATATTGAAACATAGATTTCGGGTAATCTACATATTGCTAAATATTTTTCGGAAAATGTTTTACATAGAGGGAAACCAAAGCCGGTTCGGTCAACATTGATGGTTTACAAACAATTGAACAATGATTAGATTATGATGAATCAGTAGTGGAAAGAATGTCTTTGTATAATTGTATCAGAACTTCTTTCGAAAGTGTATTGGTTAAGTATTAATAGATTGTAAATTTTCCAGGAGCATGGATGTTATTAACAACAAAAAGAAAACTAACTGGACAGCCAAAGAAAGTTCCATCGACAATAACTGGTTCGACCGAAAATTTCATTAGTTTCATCGAGAATTTTCTTAGTTGTTTAAAAGTTAGAGAAAGAATCCTATGTATGTCAATGTATGGAACCTATTATGTTGCTCACATTATGTCGCTTTATATCTTGACGGAAATACGCTTAATGAAAAAAATTTTTTAACTCTTAAAATATAAATGCACCGATGGCATTAGAAGTAATATTCCAAGGTAAATCAAGGGCATTTTCAAAGTGTGCTTCTCTTTTAATAGTATAGATGTTACAAGTTTTAAAGTGGGTTCGCTACATCAAATTCGTGGATATGCCTAATATTAAGGGTTTCGCAATAGATCGATCTATATTAAAAGTTGAGATTTAGTGGCCACTGTAAAACTTGTAAGTTGTAACAGTACATAACAAACTGTAAAACTTGTAAGTTGTAACAGTACATAACAATGCTATTTTTAATACTTGAAAACGCAATGTTTCAAACAACTACTCCACCTCAAACTTTTTAACGTTGTTTTCGTAGAAACCTTTTTGTTTGTGAATTCGAAGTTCTAAAACGAAAAAAGAAAAAGTAAACAAAAAATAGAATGGATTGACTTCATTATGAATTCGATAAGGTTTTTTGCGATTCTTTCTAAGTGATCATGTCTATGTGCCATGTTATCATATATTAAACAATTGATTTTTGTTTTTTCAGTTGATGTAGATGGTGGCGCTTGGAAAAAGACTAATGTTTCCTCTTTTTTTCTCACCAAACCATATAGACTAAGAATAAAAAGTTGAAAAAAATAGTAGAAGTCTTCTACTTAGAAACTCAAAATATTTTACCATCAGACATCAATTCTAAGTTACCAAAAATATCCCTTAGCTATTGTTATTCCATGATGTTGAAAGGCTAATTTTCTTTTCTAACATATATATTCTTCTACCTTACATGTTATGGTCAGTCCATCCTAGTATAAATTATAATACTTCAGTACTTGCCGAACAAGTATGATTTTTACTTTCGAATATATGTAGACCTACAAATCTACAATTGTTATAAACTTTCAATTAGTTGACATAAATACAATTCTCAAAAAGAAAAAGCATGACAAACATTTAAACTGTGCTTTGACTTAAAGATGTGCTAAAAATATGATATAAATACAATTGTATTAGTCGTAGACTCGTAGTTAAAACCTTTCACACTAATTCTCAAATAATGCTAAGAAAATATTTAAAAAATTGACCAAACATGTTAGTGGCAATGAATTTCAAAAATAATACGACTTTTTAGAGAAGAGGATCTGATTAAAAGAAGAAAGACAGTGAATTAAGAGCAAGATTAAAATGTTCGAGAATGATAATGATAAATATTCAACTAGTTTTACGGACGTGGATTTATTATTCGAAGTTGTTGAACTACAATATGAGAGAAAACTTAACTTGACATCTATTTAATTTAACTTTTAAATGTTTCATTCTCCACTAGAACTTATCCGTAAGATCACATCCATACTTCAACACAAACACACCGAATTTAAAAACTTAGTGTAGAAGTATGTTCTTAAGGTCGAGTCATTGTCACTTTCAGACAAAATTATTTAACGTTGGTCGGATTCTTTTTCTCTTTCTTTATATAGTGGCCACCATAACACACCAACTAAATCCTTTGACCTCTGTGTCTATGTTGTTCGGTACGCCATAATCCCATTAATTTTTTTGTTAATTTGAAAGTTCTTATTTACGCCAAAATAGAAAATTTACGAGCTCGCACTAAAATTCTGAGAATCGTTTCTTTCGACGTTAAAATTATGAGATCGCACTTAAATGCTAGAAGCATAAAATCGTAGTACCAAAATAATGGAATCGTATTTTTAACTTCAAAATTGAAAATTATATATTTGTGCAGAAATTATTGAATTGTGTTTGAGATCCAAAAAATCATAGAATTGTTTTTTGACACTATAACGATAGAATTTCCTTTCGGTTCTAAACCTGCAAGATTACATTTTAAAATCGTGTAACAGCAAATTTTTTTTTTTTTGACATTTATGACCAAAACATATTTTGTGTAATTATTTGATATTTTATTTTATTTTTTTAAAAAACTATTTATCAAAATAAATTCATTTGATCAACAAAAGGTTATTAACAAGACATTTTTAGTCATTTTGTATTAGTTGTATTATTTTCCGAATTTTGAAACAGAGAAAATATTAGTAACTTTATTTTCTTGTAAAACTTGAAACACTTTACGGGTAAAAGTAAAACCAATGCCACAATTGTTGCTGTATATAGTGCGTTGATTGTATACAATGAACTTCAGCCATGCATGTTTAGGAAGGGTTATGTCTAATCTGTGAAGAGATCAATCCCTTAGAAACAAAAGTTTATAATATTGTACTTTATATGCAGCTAATATGTTTCCTGTTTCGATATATGGTTGGAATATACTTCAACTGCCATTTGACCGGTATGGTTTTTTAACATAAAAGTTTGACTCTGATCTTTTTCTTACACTGGAATTTCAATTTGATCGGGTGTGTTGGTACTTGGTAGTTACAGAATTTATACCGAGACTAAAGTTTCTACGTAGCCATTTCGGTATTAAAATTACTTTTCAAAATTTTAAATTTTAAAATAACTACAGCTTTAGTAATAAAATAATAAATTATATATATATACGTGCTTCCAGTGTCAAGATCTAGATTGATGAAGCTGAAACCATAGTGGGATGTATAATTTCAAACACACAGATTTCAAGGAGAATGTTTTTGTAGGCCCCACCTTCTTTTATCCTTAGACTTGTGACTTGTCTCTCACATTATTCTTCCCTCTCTTTATTTTCAATTTTTTTTTTTTTTTTTTTATAAATTTTAATCTGTCGCCTCTTCAGTCTAGAGACATCGAAAACCAAAACAACTTTATTTCGTTTCAAATTGTTTTCCTAACCAAAACAAGTCCATGAAATCAACATTTTCCAAACTCACTCATGCCATATACAGTACATGTATATGATCAAAATGCATCAACTTAATTAGGTACCTTTCCTTGTTATTGTAAACGAACCCAATCAATTGTTCTTGTGGTCAGGAACGAACCCAGTAATTAAATTTAGATATGGAAATTAAATGGAATTTGGTTTTATTAATTAATTTGGATGGTAGGGATTTAACCAGTCTTTTGGCGATAAATAATTGATAAAAGTATATTTAGTGAGGATCATGTGAAAGTCATCAGAGCTTACCTGTCTCTTTTAATTAATTCCTCTAAATGTTTTTTTATATATAATAAATGAACATGTTCTATAGTAATATTCATGCGTTGCGTGGCCAAAACAAATAAAACATACTATGCTGTTGCAGATAATTAGTTACACACTATACTGTATATACAAAATATTTCGCATTAATTTGTTCAAAATTAACGTCTGGAAATATTAGTGGGAAAGACATGAAAAATAGAATCAACAAGAGAAGGAACATCAAAAGACCAACCAATGTATCATTTATAACCTGTGTTAGCGAGCCATAACAAAAATCCAAACAAATTAAAAGTCATTCAATATGCATGCACCCCCAATAGTATCCTTAAATCCAAATTAACCCCAAAATTAACATAAGAAAAAAACCCACCAATAAGAACATTCAAAGTGAAATTAAGAACAGATTGATTAATTAAATAAATAGCAATAATTAACCGTTAATGATAGTGTTATCTTCACCATCAAACTGAGAAAAATTAGCACCATGATCCTCCACTCAACATCCCAGTCCAATACCCAGCGGATGTAGCAGCTGCATCACCACCACTTGCTCGCTTCTGATGATCATTAATGTCGACATTAATTGTTGCTGATGAAGAAGAAACTGGCAATTTCAAATCCTCAAAAGGAAACAAATGTCTTCCATTCACATCATCACCACCTTCTCCTCCTCCTTCTCCTCCTTGAAATCCTCCGTGGAATCCACTATTATGATGATGATGATCTAATGAAAACCCTAGCAGTGTTGTGTTTGTGTTGCAAGGCTTGTAATGATCTTGCATTGAAAACCCTCCAGATGTTGGATCTTGATTATGAACTGGAAATCCCATGAATGAAGAATTTGAGGAATTCGCATTAGCACTACTGTTTCTTATGAGATCCAGAGAAGAAGTTGCCATAGCTGACGAGGCAGAACATGAGGAGCCAAGTAATGGATTATTATTGTTAGTGCTCTTGTTGTTGTTGTTGTTGTTGCTGCTCCCAATGTTGTGAATGAGGTCAGTGAAGTTGGTCCTGATCAACCCATGTGGTGGAAAACCTAGATTAAGATCTTGTTGCGTCGTCTCAAGGAATTTAGGGTTTTGACCGGTCAACCCTTGTTGAGACATGCTCATGAGGTGGTGGTGGTGGTGATGATCAGAGAGATGCTTCTTTGTAGCTGGTTGTGTAGAATCCGAGTGATTGTTACTAATATCAGAAGAAGAAGAAACTGAAGTAGAGTGAGATCTCTTGTTCTTTCTTGAGCCACCACCAACAGGGATGTTCCTAAGCGAACCGCCTTCGGTCCAATACCTTCTACAACCTTTGCAGAAGAATCTTGGCTGCGTCAAGCTATAATTGTTGTAGTAACAAAACTTTGTGTTGGTTGAGTTACATCTTGGGCAGTTTATAGCTTGGTCCTTTTCTGGCCTTGCCTTCCTCTCAGCTCCACCTGCCGCCCCAACCGCTGGTGGCTGCTGCGGCTTTGGGCACGTGTTTGTTACTATTTCTTCCAAGGGCTTCACTACAATCTCCTGATCATCAAAATCACAATAAATGCAACTCTTTCAACCATTAGCACAAAAATCTAGGCTTGTATGTAAGTGTATATATATGTAAAGACAATTAACATATACGTGTGTTTAATTATGAACAAATAAATGGTTTTTCATCAAGATAAAAATGATTGGGAAATTTGAGAAATGCTTTAACTAAAAACATAAAAGAGAAAAGCAAATTAATAAAAGGGTAAAGTGAAAAACCATATATTTAATATATAAAAAAACGGTTGAAGAGAAGAGAACATCAAAAGAAGAAGATCCAAAAACATTAAACTCCAAGTTAAGATCAAGTATTGAGCCAAAAGATGTATCAAATGATCTAACCTACATCATCATATACATATTGAATTGTAAAATATAGGAATATATAATTAGATATGTATATGATTGTGTGTATACCTGTGGCCATTGAGCTGTATCCATAGATGAACTTCCTAAGATCAGCAGAAACAAAACCTGATCTTTCCTTTTCTTAGTTTAATTCTAGATTTAGAAGACCAAAAGCTATGTTTTTTTTTTCTGTTGGATGAAGAGAAAGAAAATTTTGATGGCTGGAAATCTTTTTTGAATGAGGAACTTCTTTGTATGCTTGTCTGATCACATTTGCTTTATGGTAGAGAGAGAGAGAGGGAGAGAGAGAGAGAGAGGGAGAGAGAGAGAGAGAGAGCAAATTGTATAATACTATTAAGATTATTGAAACATTCCGAGTGGGAATCTTTGTCGTATTGAAATTAAACAAATACTTTAATACGCGTCGATATAATATATGCATGTATGTATGGGCTTATATTATTGTATATATATACTTTTTCTCCATGGAACTCTCAAGTCTCAACATTGTTTAGAACTTAATGGAAGGATTAACATTGATAAAATATAAATAAAAAAACTTGGAAGGATTAAGTAGATGAAAGTCCATAGAATTATATATCTAGCCTATATGTTTTTTGAATTAATGGTTTTAATAGACCATATGTACATTATTTATGTTATTTGGATAATGATAGTTGAAAATATATGGATGGATAGATGATAACGATTACAAAAAAAAAAAGTTTTTAAAGACCGTTTTTTTTTTTTTTGAACTTTGAAAGACCGGATTTTATAAGAGGGGTCGCTAAAACGTAATAATTAAGTAATAAATTTTAAGATATCTTTTTTGAAAAAATAACTTTAAGATATTTTAAAATTAGTTCATGGAAAATTCAACGTTAAATTAGATCCTTTGTTATATTAAAATTTATAATACGATTTCTGTAACAAAAAAATAATAATTCGATGTTAATCCTCCGCTAAACTAAATTGCAAGAGATATCCACATTAAACGTTTCACAAAATGATTTGAAGTATATATTGAAAAGGTTCTAAATCAGCTAAACAAGAATAACTTGCATCCCCCTATACGTCGTTATGCAACACCGATGCTCCCACTAGACCACCAGCAAGCCGCCTCCGTAGGATCCCGTTAGCCACCGGCGGACCTTTACGATATTTTTGTTTTGTTTTGGACAGTGATTATATATTTACAGGATGTATTTAATAATCCCTCGATAATTAATCAATAAAAATATTATATGGCTAATTATGCCATCGTAAATATGGCATTCAAAAACTCATTAATCGAATGTTCATTTTTGGCGTGTTTGTGAAAACAGACCAAAAACTACGTACCATCGCTCTAAACGTTTTTAACTTTGAATTTTGCATTGGAAAAAATGCTGTAATTGTTGAGGATATTTTTTTTTGTTTTGTCGGCAATTGTTGAGGTTATATTGTTCTAAATTACAATATAGGTAATCATCGAGGATATTTATATACAAAATCAATAAATGTTTGAATTTCTTTACAAAAAATAATAAATGTTTGAATTTTGATAAGTTCATTATTGTATTTCAACATTTTATTCATTTCTAAATTACACTATCAATTGATTTAATAATTTTATAATTAGTGATATGAATTACTAATTTTTAAAATCGATTCACAAAAATTTTATCTAGTTAATACTTCTACTATAATGTCATAAATGTTTAAAAAAAATTAAAAACAGTTTCAACGCGTAAACTCATAATACAAGTTACATGTGTAATCCTATTCGACATGCAATATATGTTTCATCTGCTTTTGGAAATATTTTGACTATGTGTTGATTATTTGATACCACACAGCAACTATCATTTTTCTAATTGTATGATATATTTAACTTGTTGTTTGTCAGTTCAAGAGAATTTTCAAATTTGACAAGTCGGATTGAATTTTGGGTCATTAGTTAGGTATTGGATATTTAAGTCTTAACGTCCACAACGATTTCGATTATGCTTAAATTTAAATTGTTAAAATAAAGTGTACAACAAAATTTCCTAGTTTGATTTGAATGCCTGAGCTTAAAAGTGGATAGTTCTCTTCTTTTGTTTCAAAAGTCGACTGCTCTTTTCATAGTAAAATGACGGAAAGTGGGTTCTTTACCCAAAAATTTCGTTATTATGGTTTTTAGAAAGTTATCAAGCAATAGTTCTGAAATATTTCTTGTTCAAAAATATAATCAATAGATTTTATTTTTATCAAATCAATAGATTGATAACATAATTAGTAATTTAATATATATATATATATATATATATATATTGACAAAAAGTATTGATAAATGAATCATATATCACATATTTAAAATTTAATATTTATGTGTATTTTAGTATTTTTACGCGTAAAATATGCTCATAGAATTACTAAATTATTTAGCATATATATCAAATGGAATTTTCATACCGTTAAAATAAATATAAAAGTGAACTATTTGATTATGTAGTTAACTATTGTATGCATCACTTGCTAAAAAAAAAAACTATTGTATGCATCATGATATATTTTATTTATAATTAGACCATTGACACAATTAACACTATGCTATTGCATGTATAAACATCTGCTTATTACATATAGCTTTACAAGTACAACGCATCAACACAAGTATGCTACATCGTCACATAATTGAACGTAAAATCAAATACTTTATCTTTTTGAAGACAAAATCGTTATGCATCAGAGATATTTAATTTGTGTCATATTCTTTTTTAACTATCCTTTTAGAAGATTATCTTTCTTTATAAAACAATTATCGAACGAAAGAAATTTATCAAAATGTCCAAAAGCTATATAAAGTATAAACTTTTATCTACGATATAAAAAGATATCATAAGTATCATATGTGTACGGATGATTTAAATTCAAGTACCTAATAAGTTGACCATCCATTGACGAATTGACCTTTTTTATTCTCTCTTATTTGGTCGACCTCTTTTATTCTTAAACAAAATGAACACATTTCATATAAGTTTTTTTTTTTTTAAACATATTTCTTGACACTTATCTACAAGTACAAATACTATGTGTAAAATGTTAAGAAGAGAGAGCCAAACACGCCCTTAAAGGTCCACATGCCCCAGAATAAAAAGCTCATCTGTTGTTCATACACTTATCCGTCTTTCACGTGTGTCTTAAGATTCCAATTAGGCTATAATTACCTGTATCGCACGGATTTAAGCTGATTTCGTGTGACGGTCACGATCTACTCAGTATTTCCAAAGGACGTTTAATCATGACGTTGTGTTCGATTAGTCTGGGCCCCAGATTTAACATGGCCTATGTGTCATCGCCACGTGAGCTATCTTAGTGTACAAAACAGCTCAGGAACACCTAATTTCATTCATTCCACGTGCCACGCTCCCTTATTAGTTATCTTCTTATCACCAATGAAGAAGAAGAAGTTACCAAATACATAAAAAAACAATATTTTTGAATGAAAAAAATAAATATCCAGAAGAAAAAGAACGCATGAAAAAGGTTAATGCAAATCTTATAGGACATTAGATTTAGTGTTAAAATTATACTTTAATAGGCTAATAGCAATATTTCATATGCGCCAGATAATAAAGATAATGTTTTCGGTAAAACTTTACTATTAATTCTCATTTCTTAAAGCAGACATATCGGCGTCTGAGATGGTGACAAGTGTCGTAACATGAGTTGACCGGGGGAGATTAATGAACGGTAATTACGACTTGTGGCCGGTGAAATTGGGTCCCACATTTCCTCATGCGCGTGCCTTTTTTCTGATAATTCTCGCCGAAGAAAAGGTCCACTGAATCTGGGCCGTTGGATATAGTAAAAGGTCCCACGTAGTGCGTGGATAAGCATCTTTGAAATTGCGGTCCATGTCAGCGCGTGTGGACAAACCCGCACCTTAACAACTTGCAATCAAAATGCGAACCTGCAACATAACAACAACTTTAACCAACAGTATTTCTTTTTTCTCGAATACTTGGACGCCTTTTCATTTTATCCGGTCGGAGTAATTGAGGTATATATATTGTTCAAATTATATTTTATTTTTGAAAGAAAACAAAAATTTCGGATAATGCGGGTAGGATGGAGGAAACGAATAATTCATATACTAAAAATCATTATCTGAATAGAGATGCATATATCGAATTCCGATTCATAAATTTTTGATAATTACAGATAATTTTTTCGTAAATAATTTTGAGTAATTTAAGAAAATTGTAGATATCCATAATTTCGAAACCGGTTATGGTGTAGTCAATCTAGTCTCGAGGAAATGAATCCGCAACCTTACTACTCTTGGGCTTTGAGAAGACTACTAAATATAGACTTAAAGCCCATAATAGATACACCACACCTAGGTTAAATAACCTTAATATTTAAAATCACCCGTTTGAAAAGATTATGGCATAGATGGGCCAAAACTCAAGTTTTAAATAATCTCAAGTTTTAAACTCAAGATTATGGCATAAACTCAAGTTCTATCATTTTACGGTGTACGCTACATGACGACTAAAACCAACCAATAAATATCCAAAATAAATCAAACAGTTTTGCTATATTAATTGGTACGATTACATGTGCATTGGGTAAGCTATACATACATACACTCAAATAAAAAAAACACGCTACGGCCTAAAAATAATTGGGTTTTTAATTTATTTTAAAATTAGTGCCTTCTTCAAATAAGATATAGGTCCATTAAACATGGGCCTTGAACAAATTGCTAATCGTAGCTCTTGGTAAGGTAATGGTTTTATCACCGAGCAACTCTCAAATCATAATTTCCTTTCTAAATGAAAAAAACAACAACTCTCAAATCTCAATGCAACAATAAGATCAATATGTAAGAAATATCGCACGTGTGTACTATTTTGAGTTACAATTACTAACATGCTTGCTAGATTATTATAACACTAAAGTGCTCTTAAAACTAAGTCTGTGCATTGTTTTGTTGCTTGTTCAAGTTTTAAGCTCTCTTCTTTGCGCCAACCTTTTCCCTTTTCTTCTTTTATTATGTAATAATGATTAAAACTCTACAAGGACGGAGCAATTTGATGGCGCACGAGAGCTTCTTTTTAAGAAGTGAAAACCCCTGGCGCATGTTAGTAGGGTCCCCTTTTATAAAAAGAAAAAGAAAGAGGGAGAGAGACCCACGCGCAAAAGCCTTATCATGCGCCATTTTATATGGTCCTAAATCTTAAAGTCCCCCCCCCTCTAACCGACTCCTATCTATCTTTTTTCTCACCCTTTTCATTTTTTTTTCTTTCTCATTTTCTTTGTTAATTTTTTCATCCATATCCTTTCCTTTATATCATCGCTATACAGAGTTTCTCCTTATTTATCTTAATACGAACATTTGCAGAAAGTCGGAATATTAGAATATACATAAAACATGTGTACTGCATTAAGAAAAAAAAAACATAAGAAAATTATTTTCCTCTATTCTTCAAGACTTATTATATATTTATATACAATAGCAAAGGCCTAATTAATCAATGCAAAGTGAAAACTTACTATTAAATAAAGAAATCAACATCCAAGTAGCATCACACGATAACAAAACAGTGATGGAAAGCCAGAACTTCTTTTTAGTATCTCACATGGACATATGAATAGTCAATGTCAAAAAAGATTGTTTAAGAACAAAGAAACGATAAGAGAGAGAGAGGGAGATCAGAAAGATCTCACAGATCAGTCCAAATGAGTTAATCACAATATTATCAAAAGATGAGAAGAACTTCGGAGCACTTTCGAAACTAATGATTGACATTATGATTTCCCACTACAATTTACAATATTCTAATTTTAGTATAATAGTCCAAGTTGGGCTTTACATCATATAAGTATACTTTAATTTTTTTGATCAGATTACAAAAAAATATGAAAAGAAAACTTAAAACCTCACATATAACTAAGTCTAAACAAAGAAGTACATCAGCTTAGCATTAGTAGTATATAAATAGAACACTAGTTGTATAATTATCATCTATATATGTTTATAAGACACTTGATAGCGGTATAAGTTCGGGGATTAACTAAACTTTATAATATTTTTCTCATCTATTAAGATTTTAATATATAAATTTTCCTAGGGGTATATAAAATAAGATGATTAAAATTACTTATTAATCTTTTGTCTCTTTAGCTAAATGGGTCTAAACCGGCCATGGAATGTTGAGTTACCAGAATCTCAGAAGCAGCCCATAATTTGGTAGCTTCGGAGGAGTTGGATCCGAGTCCCGACGGCGTCGTTTCATTACAGTCCGTAAAGTACTTTCCTGATACGTTCACCAAACTTGGATTAGTTGCCACGTAGCACGTCGTTGCAGCTGCCTAACCCCCATGCCAAAAACAACAAAGTAGCACATAAATCCAATTATCCTAAATATTTTAAAGGATTAACAAGCAAAAAGGATAGTTTATCCACCACAGATTATGTTATAACAATCATAGTTATAAAAATAAACAATGTATTACTTGATGGACGGTCTTAAGGAGCTTGGAAGTCAGGAAGAATACGAGATCTGAGTATAGGAAAAAGGCAAATTGAAAATCATATAGACATAATTAGGAATCTTAATTATTATGGTTATAAAGTTAAGATAAACCAACATGCTAATATAGTGAGGAACAAAAAAATTAAGAGAAAACGAACCTGTCAATAAGCCTTCCCGGTCTCTTGTTAACCGGGTTTTAACAACCCCTGGGTGTACGCAGTTTACGGTCACGTTCGCTCCAATTTTCTGCAATTTTTATTTTCCATTAATTTCTCTTTTTATATAATAAACTTTAAATCACTTTATTTTAAAAGACCCACATGATTGTCTTAATCCTAACTACGGTCAATAGTCAAGCTTAACTAACTTTTTTTTCATATATTTGGTTAGAATACAAAAATCCTAGTTATCTAGGTTTCTTGTTGTCCCCTTCCCATACCTTTCACCCAATTCATTTACACTCAGAAAATCAATAAATCCCCTTTTTCACAAAAAAGCGTTTCAGAAATTGGACCATTATTATGACACAATATTAATTTCTACCATAATGCTTCTGGATTTTATTTTTTGAATAGTTAAATTTATTTGTGAGTAGTTTAATTGGAATGTAAATAAGAGAGAGAGAGAGAGGGAGAGAAAGAGACCTGGAGTCTCGAAGAGAGCTCCTTGGTATGCAAAACGTTGGCGAGCTTCGAGAGAGCATACGCACGTGTCGCATCGAATTGACTAATCCATCATCCACAACATCAACCCAAACACACAAAATATTAAAAAAAAATTATTTACATTTCCAAAGGTCAAAACTTTTTTACTTCCTTTTCCCATTTATTACCCCACTATCGACTTACTGTCACTCCATCAGTCGAAAAATTAACAACTACGCAGCTTTTTTCCTCGGGTAAAAAAAGTAATTTCCTCAACATTTTCTTTTCACCTCTCAAGAACACCAATCCTACTATCTCCTTTATAGCTCTACTACCTATTGGACCCTTTATATGATTCGTAGATGTGATTGCTTATTATTTACTCTCTCGTTTTAACATTTATGCTTCATCGTGACAGAAACAAAAGAAATCTTACCACTTGGGTTGGGAAATCAGCCGGAGATATTCGATCAAGTCGCCGGTAAACCAGCCGTGGATTCCCGACGTGACGTTAACGATCCTTCCTTGAACTCCAGTTTCTTCTGCCGTTTGGATCATCTTCTTTAGCAAAAGATTGGTCAAGAGAAAATGGCCTGATAATAATTTTTTTTAAAAAAAGCTAATTATGATTAATATATAATCAAGAACGCTATTATGTAGAGTAATTAAGATCTGTCGGGAATCGTATTAAGAAAAGATTACCTAGATAATTAGTGGCAAATGTCATCTCGACCCCGTCTTCTGATATTGCATGTTCATGTGCCAATTTGCCTGCGTTGTTTCTGATTCGACATTTATATATAAAAATATGAAATCAGAGATATGATAAATATTTAAATCAAATCCCGATTCAAAGAAAAATAAGAAGTGATATTATTATGGTTTCACATAAATTCCCAGAAAGCAGCCGCACGTATGTGTGTGTAAAAATATATATATAAACACATGCATATAGATAGATTTGATTTTCCGCGAAAACATAAGCAGCAGATGCAACGAAGTGAAATTAAACTTAATTTCTCAAGCCGTTTATAATCAGCCATTAAAGCAGATATACACAAATATCTGATCAACGTGAATTTCCAGAAGATTTTTGTTTTTTTTTCCAATTAATGGAGAAAAGTTGGTTTAAGAGGATTTTTTTTACTTACATGAGAAGATTGAGAGGCAGATCGAGAGATTCGAAATCGGCGACGAAACTCCGTACGGAGGCGATGGAACTGAGATCAAGCTCCATAACGACGATCTCCGTCTCCGGAAACTCAGAGACGATCCTCCCTCTCGCTTCCTCCGCCGCTTTCACGTTCCTCGCCGGAAAAATCAACCTCGCTCCTCGTTTCGCCAGCACTCTCGCCGTCTCCGCTCCGATCCCCGACGTCGCGCCTTCACCAACACAAAAATAAAATGAGAATCCCGACGGATCGGAAAACTCGAACCAAGACCGGGAAAAAAACTCACCGGTGATAATCGCTGTGGTGGAACGAAGGTCACAGTTCTCCGTTACCTCATCGGCCGTGGATTTAGAGCCGAAACCGCTAGCACCGGCGGCGCCGAGAAGGTATCTTCCAGTCTCGATCATTGTTCTCTTCGTCGGAGTTTTTCTGTTACCGGCGACTGATACTTCAGTGACGACGAGTCTTCTCTTCTCTTCCCGAATTAATTTGAAAAAAAAACAAAATTAAAGACACAAAGAACGTATTTGCCGTTTTCAGTTATGAGGGTAGAACGGTAAAATCAGATATCCTCAGAAAACTCTCTCTGTTTCACTTGTCAGGTTTTTGTAGGCAACGCCGCCTGGCAAGGGAGAGAGAGATATGAGAAGGAACTGTAATGTGTGTATTTATAGTCGACTTTGATTGATCAAGTAAAAAAGTAGATACGACTTTTTATCAAAAGGATCGGTAAGAAAAATTAAATTATCATTCTTGTACTCTTTTCCTGTTTTTTAATAAATTTTGCACTGGTAGGTCTAGTTGTATATATTTAATACAGTATATTTTTATTATTAATATGATCTGATATTATTTGTCAACAATAGTTATACTTAAAAGATTATTTAAAGTTTTCAAAACAAGCAAAAAAATCATTTAAAATTATTAATTTAAAAACAAAAAGAATTTTTTTAGAGTTACATAAATATTACAACCAATAACATTAACATCTAAAAAATACATTTTCTATAAAAAAAAAATGATACTTTTGTAAAACAAGCAAAGACTAATTAACTCTTTCTCTTGACCCAAAAAAATACTATCCGTTTCAAGCTCTTCCTAATTAAGCAGCAAGAGATTTCTTTTTAGATTTTTGATATGTAAGGGGTCAAGCAAAAAAAAATATTAACTACAAATTGGAAAAAAATCTAAACTATTCGACGGAAATTGAACCATATCGATGGTGTAATGGGAACCAAATCATCAACTTTTGGTATGGGTTGATTTGTTATATCTTATATTTAGAGAGCTATCATGTGGGTTTTGGTAATTATCATTTTAAAAATTATGTCAGTTAGTGTATTGATGAATAATATATGAAGACATTTGGGTCAAACCTAATTAATTATTTGTATTCGAATTAATTAAATAGCTGTCAGTCTCTGATTCGGATATAAATAAATTAATTTGTTCCCTATTTTCCATGACTGAATTTCAAATTATAACGAGCTCAGTAAGAAGAGCTTACTAATCAATTTACCAACGCTTGATTTTCTACATCAAAAACAATTGAAGGGAAAACCTAATAAGAAAAAAACGGAAAAGATTGTCGTCGAAGGCAAATATTAACGGTCAAAAGGCCTAAGGTTTGACTCACTTGTAGGAGACAATTATACAATCGGTGACGTATTAGTTGTATACTCGGTGTCACTCGTTAACTCGTTATTCTATCCTCGTTTACTAATCCTCAATTAAAGAAAATAATCATATATTTTTCTTAATGTTTGTGTAGTTAATAATTTTTCCTATATCAATCTCGGAATAAACGCTGGTCTTGGGAGTATAGCTATTGTTGACAAATAAAATAAGTAGTAGTGCTTCTTAAAATATTTTGATTATTAACAGAACCGATAGTTTTACTACTCCTCTGTTTCATAAAGAGTGTCACTTTTAAGGTTTTCACACATATTAAGAAAATCATAAAAAGTTCTACTTTACCCCTTATTAATACTCTAAATAAATTTATTTCTCTTGTTAATACAATAAATGAATAGGGTTAAAACTGGATTTTTATTCAAATTTCTGCATTGGATATATAAAACGACATTCTTTGTGAAACAAAAATAAAATCCTAAAACGACACTTTTTGTGAAACGGAGGGAGTAGTTTACAAGTCAATAAGTAGTAGTGCTTCTTAAAATATTATCAGTGATCAAAAGTTTGTCAAAAATGTTGCGATAAACAGAGAAATGGTTAAAAAATATTATTCAAACGCGGTTAAGTTGATTGAGTACGTTACAATGGATTCGAGTCAAATAGATTTTACGTCTGAGAAATAATTTAAAAAAAGTTTGTCAAAACGTGTAATATATATTGACTATACCGTGCGGATAAAGAAATGAGAAGGTACCACAAAAAAAAAAGATTAGAAATGAATGACATTCGAACTAATGTACATATCTTTTCTACTTGCAGAACAAAGCGAGACGGCGAGTCGTTGACGCGGTATATGTGAAAACGGCAGGAGAGACAACGTGGGAAGTAGCATGTAGAATCATAAAAGAAGAATCTTGCAAGAAGGTTTACGCACGTGAGGTTTACAAACTGCGTGCTGGATCGCTCATCCTCTCCCTTGGAACACGGTCATCGATAATTTATTTAATTTGTTTACTAATTAGCTTTGGTTATTTGTTAATTATTAGCGATCAATCATTTTTCAATAATTCAATGTTCATCATGTCTCCGTAACATCCAATACCATTTTTAAGGCATCTAAATTGTTTTCTACGTTATTAGTTTTTGTGAGGATTCAGCCAATGACTACGTTCGAAAACTTGTTGAATACAAAGTTCACATGCACCTCTCACGAATGAACATCTTTACTAGAGAAAAAAAAAACTTAAAATATAAATAAGTAAGTCGAGAGTGTTTTACAATTCAGATAACCGGTGTAGCAATGCATACAGATGCTTTTAGAGAAATAAAATTGAACTAAAACTGACGGTTGTCGGTATTCTGTTAGAATTTAACTAATTTCAATGGAAGTCTTGAAATTTGCTACCTACTCATTCCTCTGAAAATATTGAAAAACCAACTAATTTTAAAGCAAAGCATCTTTTATTAAATTAATCTGTAGAGGAATCAATCGAATCAACATATCTCCTATAACTTTCATATTCCATTCAACTCTATCACTGTATTCATATGTTGTTTAATATTATCCCATTTATTTTTCTTGTGTATACCATGTGGAACTTACGGGACATCCCCAAATTCACTAATGTCGTATATTCCTATAATCTTTGAACACGTTCAAAAATCATAGAACTTATGTATAGCTTTTTTCATAATTTTTGTTTCGCCCACCCGAGAGCTTCATGATATGTTCACTTTCATACAAAACATAGAAACAAACTTAGTCAAAAAAAAAAAAAACATAGAAACAGAACTACAGTAGATAATAACGGATGCAAAGCTTCTCCTTCTTTACTTTTCGTTGTTGTACTGTCCTTGTTGTCTCTTGAGTACTAGATTCCAGCTCATTGACATGTTGGTAGCTCGATTGAGCTTATCCGAAAGCGAGTTTAAGTGAAGTTTGAACTCTTACAACCAGTGTGTTACCCACTTTTTTTCTTGAGAAAATGTGTATGTGTTGAAAGTATTCCTTTTGATCTAGTGTCTTCGAGTGCTTTCTGGTTTTGTCAGAGACTTTACGTATGAGATACACTTTGTTTCGACAGTTTAAGTCATTGACATTCTCTATTTACATTGATGCTTAGAACATCTTTTAATAACCGAAATTTTATAACATATAGTATGTATGACATAATTACTTGAATATATGAGTCCTTTCAAAAATTTAGTACCGCTTTTACATATATATACATATCTCTTTCTTGGATCAATAGTTTTTTTTGTGTGTTTTATAAACAAGAAAAAGTTTGTTTCTTGTGAAGGTCGATTAATATTTATTACGTAAATTAACGAAACCAAAATATATCATCTCTGTAAGTTATCTAAATAGTTATCAATATGATATATATTCTACCGAATTCAAAAGTACTTTTTTATTCTTTTCTATGATGAATATTCTTTTCTGGCTTATGCGTTTCTCTTTTGTTATATAATTAGAAAAGGTAACGTTCCTCATCATAGCGAATGGAATGGCGTCTTCCTTATCAAGCGAAAAGGTGTCATGGGACAATTTGTGGTTACATAAATCAATCATATAACACAAAGCTGACACAATATAAATTGATTAATTAATGGTAGCAATTAATAAAAAACATTGAGAAAATCTACTTCCATATGAATCCAATATTCATAAAGGAGAATGGATGTTACGTACCATTCTTCACACTTACATGTGTTCTTATGTAATGATTTGCTTAACTATTTGAGTTTTAATATAAAATAATTATGATAATTTGATTAGTTAATCATGAAATCGTACATTACAAGACTCATATCATCTACACGGGGAGGAAGCGAAACAGCTAAAATGCAAATATTCAACACCTAATAGTACTCATGGTCTAGCTCCTACGTTCATAGATCATTCGTATTTCACCTATGAAAACATTTTTATAATTTTTTAACCAAAAATATCCGTTTTATAATTGGATTTTTAAACACGAGAGAGGATTTCTGAAATAAAAGTTTTTTTTAAACATAGAATGAAAGCTTTGTTTTGTATGATTCAAATGGTTAGATCGTTTAAACCAAAAAAAAAATGGTTAGATCGTTACTCAATTGCTCAAAAGAGTTTTTTTCTATATAGATAAAAAAAAATAGACTATCGAAATAATTATAATTGGACGGTAGAGTTCCAAGGATTTTATTTGACACAGAAAGTAGCTCAAATAATTGCAACATATATGACGGGGTTAATTTTCGAATAAGATGCACCAAAAATATCCAGTTAGAATGTTAACTGATGAATTAAGTTTTCATTTAGTGTTTGTCTTATACTCTTATCGTTTGGTTTTAGGTTTACAGGTTAACTTATTATGTTTTACCTAATGAAAACATCTTTACCAAAACAAAATTGAAAACATAATATTTTAATATTTTTATCGAACGTTTTATAAAAATGGCAATCGCATATTTTAACATTATTGCAGATATCTCCAATACATATGCAATAATCTACAAAACAAAATAATTTTATTCGTAATGTTTCACTGTTGCATTTATAATTTAATATGATTAAAACATAAATATTACTCCCTCTGTTTCACAAAGAGTGTCATCTTGACACTTTTCACACAAATTAAGAAATTTGATAAAAAGTCTCTTCTATCCCTAATAAATTCATTAAACAGCTTTCTCTTTCTAATTAATACATTAAAACAATAGGGTTAAAACTGGATTTTCTTTAAAATTTTGCATTGAAAATATAAAACGACACTCTTTGTGAAACAAAAATTAAATCCTAAAACGACACTCTTTGTGAAACGGAGGGAGTATGATTTTTATAATGTAAGAAAAATTATCATCGATACAATGCAGCCATTATCATCGATACAATGCAGCCATGCTAAAGTGAAACTGGAACAAACCCATTAATCGGACAGTCCGTATTTTTATTACAAACGGTTATAAAAGAAAAGGTAAATTGTTTTTTATTTCCAAATTTAAACATTTTTAAGTTTGACTAATGATGAGAAAGTGCACATGGGTTAGGGGAAACAAAATGAATTTTGACTAGCAGCAAACCAATCCCTACTTGGACGGAAGATTCTCTATGCATCATCCGTTGGCATAATCTAAACTATTAACCATTTTCCACCCTATTTGTATTTTTAATTGGATTTTAAGTTTATAGCCAAGATTTTAATATCATTGCCACTTGTATTCCCTTTCCCGATTCCAAAAAATAGTTTATGGGCGTCTAAATTATCCCCTATTTTTATAGAACGACCGACATATATCTCAAATCACATTTTCAAATAATAATTTTCTTAAACTTATTGTTAATTTTGGGATAGAGTGGAAATCAAAAGGATTAAAAATCTATTTCGCATAATATAATCTCAAATCACATTTTAAAGGTATGGTGTCTCAAACTTATTGTTAATTTTAGGACAAAGTAAAAATAAATAAAAACAAAAAATTATGGCAGTTAGCATCATAAATTATAAATAATTAAAAGATTAACAAACCACGATCAACAAATATTTTCTATTTAACATTTATAAAATTTTAAAGTAAAATCTTAATGAAGATAAAAATAAAATAACTTTTTTACTATTTTAATTGGATGATTAACTAATTCATTTCAGTATTGTATTGCTTAACAGTTTTTAAAATTCTGTTTATAGTACAATGTATCATGGCGAAACAGATATCATATTGGTGAATAAAATTTTCTTTAAAGCTTATTACGGTTTTTAAAAAGGAAACTACTAACGTTCTCCATTTGTTTAAAAGTTGCTAACAAGTAATGCCAACACAAAGCTGAACTATCCCAGATGATAAATAAAAAATCTAACAAAAGGCTTATTTTTTTAAAAAAATGAGTTTAATTACTAATTAAACAAGCTGCAATACTTATATTTCTATTCGTCGGGTACAATCTGATTCATCCAAACGGAGATTCTGTTTCTGATCACCTTTTTCCAACTTATATTTATACCTTTTCCAACGAAGGTTAAATAACTACTGATTAAACGAAAATCATAAACTATATATATATATATATATATATATATATATTTCCTTGCCAACTATATTTGACTAATAAACCACTTTTTGATTACTCATTACTTCATTAGTCATTAATCACTTATTTAAGTAGCTTCTATGAATAATTCAGCTCCCACTCACCCATTTTGATCCAACAACTCAAATAACACCAAACTAAGTGTTTTTTTTTGTTAAAGAACTAATAGATTCCATATTTCTATAGTAAATAGAATATTTTTTTATAAAAAAATGTGAATTGCTTTAGTTTACTGCTCTCGACTTAGTATGTGGACATGGCTTTAGCTAGCAAGCCGACTTTTCTTGGTCGTAGCCGCAGCGTTGCGTCATGCGTGCCGTAATGAAACGTTTGGGGAGTTTTGAATCAAAGTTAACTAACCTTTGATCGATTTATACTATTATGTTCGTTTTTTTCATGCAGTGTTTGACCAATAATGTTAATCATTTCTTTGAGTTTTGTAAAGTTTCCTGAGATAACAATTAGTTTGTATACGGAAGTTAATCTTTTTTTCAACCTACAAGGAATTTCAGCCGTTGGATCGTAACATCAATCATACATTGTAATTGCTTAGATGGGATAAAACTGAGATGTTTTTTTAAAAATGATTTAAACGGTGTTTTTAAATAAAAAGAAGAGGACAACTTCTCCAATGATTGCCACTCTTTTGCTCGGCCCGCCCTTACACCAAATTAGTTTTGCAAATAGAAAACCCTACACATTTTTGGTTTTTTTATTTATTTTATTTTGTTTCTATGGATTTAAGCTAAAAAAAACACTAAATTGAATGTTTTGCAAGAGATTTAACATTAGAAAATCTATTACAAACATAAATTTGTGTTTCCTTTTTTTTTAAAATTAAACGTTACTTGCATATATTATTGACCATAAAAACATTTGGAACTCTAAAATATTCTGACACATAATCCCAAAAGATCCACAACAAAGAAACTACGATCAAATTTACCATCATCATAAAGTTTTATAATATTTTATTTTGTTAAAGAAGTTTCTATAAAATGAAAAATGGATAATTCCTTTGTTTAATGTTTAGTCCAAATTAAGATAGTAAATCTAGGGTTCAATGCTGAGGTCAGAGGGCCATCCAAACTCCTCCAAGAATGCTAATATAACCCCGTTTGACCATCCAAATCCCGTCTGCAATTTTTGCAACAAAAATTAAGTCAACAGAGTTATAGATATTTCTTTAGACCCCTAAAACTCATGAATTAAAAAAAAAAAAGGTCGAAGAAGAAAACTAAAATAGAAAGTGTATGCGTTACCTGTGGCTTATATTCTCCTCCACCACCATATTCACCAAACGCTGAAACATCGAGCTTCTCATGAATAGCCCCGCTTGTCTTGTAAACACGGTAGCTGCTTCTGATCCATCTCCTTGCAATCTCTTCTGCCATCTTTTTAGCTTTCTTTAGACCTGATCTCGCGAGCCCTGTCACGATCATCTCTTGTTGCGGTGCCCATCCATTCGGATAATCCCTGTTAAATTAAACATTGAAACCAAATCTCAACATTCAAAATGCTTCATCAGGTAATATAAAAGATTCAAAGTGGAAACTTGAACCACAAGTTACATTTTACCATTGTTGTCCCGAGTCTGTCAAAGAGGTTAGGATTCCAGCGGGAGCGATGAGCCCTGACTTTTTAAGAGCTTTCACAACTTTCCTGACCAGTTTTTTATCTGCATGTCACAAAATCAAATGTTCATATACAAACATATGAAAAGGTGTGCATATATACCAAGTAGACATAGGTTACCTGAATTGAAGGAATTAATCCAGATTGGAGCAAAGTTAGATGCAAAAACATTGGTGTTCTGGTTCTCAGCTTTCCATGTCTCAGGCTCCTGAAGACACAAAACACGCTCGCAATGTTTGAATATCATCAGAAATCCCATATATATTGTAACTATTGATTCAGTAACTTACATCACCATTGGAGGACAGCCAGTAATCTAGCCACTGCCCTGCTTTTTCGTTCCAAAACACGGTTTCAAACGCTTTCTCTCTCGCTTCTGACGCTTTCACAAAACGCTCTGAACCGTTTTTATCCCCAGAAACCTCCAACATGAACGCTATATCGAGTTCCATCTACGGTAATTAAACAGATCATCACATTCAATGCTTATTAAAGAGCACATGTTCGCGTATTTGTGCAAGAAGCGTAATTAAAAGAGAGTTATGATCAGGAAAGTGGGAAACCTTGAGAAGAAAGACGTTAAGATCAACAGGTATAACTGATGTTGTAGCCAACGTCGTGAAGTTAGGAGGATTCCTGCATAAATTATTTTGAGATTAAATTAAGATGTCTATATATTTTCTTCTGTTCCACAACAGTAACATTTACTAATCGCAATTTTTATTATTGAATTTTAATTTAACCTCATCCATCGCGTGCTGAAATCCCATCCTGTTTCAGCAGCCGTTGCTATATCTCGATAGAACCGCTGTTTCTCTAACTTACTCGAAAACCCCGAAGCGGATTCTTGATCCTGCGGTACACATAGAGAGAGTGAGTCAACATATTAATTTTTCCTATCTAGTTAGAAAAAAAAAACAGTTTACTTGTCGGCAAAGAGACAAGAAACATACGAAAACAAAGGAATCAGGTCGTGGCATGTTCCACATGGCGTAGTAACGGCTTAAGATGTGATCACAACCACTAGCGTCTCGAATGACCACCTTATGTTTTCCTACAAGAGAAAGATAACAGAACCAACATTAAAATCTAAGAATTAAATCTTTAAGATTAGCTAAACCGTTATTAACTAAGTGGCTAAAACTAATTACCTGAGTTCCAAAACTCGTACTCTTTGAGAAGCACAGGGATAGCTTTCTTCACAAGTTCCTCATCTTTCGTTACATTATAAATCTCATAGACCATTGAGCTCAATAGAGGTGGTTGGCTTGTAACAAAAAAAAAACATAACAATTTATTTTCTACTGGATAACTTTAATTTCTGTAAGAAAATTATTAACTTTTGGTTACCTTCGGTTAGTGTAATAAGCTCTGGCGCCGTTGAGAGCGTAACCATAAGTCTCCACAAGTGACATCAGATTTGTCGCTAATCCTTTGGCCGTAGTGAGCATTTTACTCGTCACAAGTCCTCTGCACGTGTAAAAGCACACATAACGTGACATTAACACGTGACCTCGTGTTTCGTAGTCAACACGTAATATAAAAAGGAAGAGGAAGAATCAATTAAAAAAATATAAATATATTTGGTTTTTTGATTTGAAAGTTGTTGATGAACACTGACTTGATGACCCAGTAGGAATCCCAGTAATAGACCTCTCTGAATCTCGAACCGGGAATGATAACCGGTTCCGGCAGCGGTAGAAGCGTGTGCCGTTCGGGAGACTCTCTCACGGAGTCAGAGACTCTGCGGCTCAGGTTACTCCACAGGCCGTGCACCTCACGCGCCCAGAGTCTGACTTGCTCGTTCTCCACGTTGAGGAGGAACCCGGAGGGATCTGAGACGAAATCCTCTGGTTCGTGGGGCACAAGATCCTCCCCTGCGACGTCGAAGTATTCGTCGAGGAACTTTTCAAGCTTGTCGACTGGCACTGACAGGTCACGTGATCCGCTCGTGAGATCTTCGAAGGCTGATTCGACGGCTGGGAGATCGTGTGGGAGCTTGAGAGATAGATCAATGTAAGATTTTGGGTCAGGGGTTTTGTCTTTCGGGTAGGATAGGGTTGCCGTGAGCTGCACGCGCTGGAGGAAAGTGACGAGTGGGGTTGTTGGGACGACAGGTCCCGAGTCTGAGATAGCCATGGAAGTAGCGAAAGAAAAACAGAGGAGGAGGAAGAAGAAGAACAGAGGAGTGAAACGTTTTCGTTGAAGGTAGGAAGCAAAGAGAGGAAAAGAGAGGAAGGATTTGTAAGGAGATGGAGAAGATAAGAAGAAAAGTGTGGAGATTGGTTTCTTCGAGTTGTGTTTGTGTGAATTCATTGCCAAATGTTTGAATTTGACTAGGGTTTTCAGAATAACGCATACGAAAAAGGGAAGAGAATCGTTTAAATACAGCTAAACCCTCTGGCTGACTCGGATGGATGAGTTTGATTGGTTGTCTCAGGATGAGAACGATTAGATTTTTTTGATAAGCTTAGTTGGAAATTTGAGATCTTTCTTATAAAGCGAGTACAATTACAATACGAACCTATTAGAAGACACGATTACTTAAAATAGAACGCGATTACTTAGTTTCGCCTTCTATTTTAAATAGAACACGATTACCTCTTTACAAATAGAACGCGATTAAAATAGAACACGATTAAAATAGAACGCGATTACCTCTTTACAAATTCAGTTTCTAAAGAGGTCAATTACAATACGAACCTATTTAGAAGACACGATTACTTAAAATAGAACGCGACTTTAATAAAGTCACAAAAAAACAAACAAAACTCACTGTTTTAAGAAGTAATCACGGGGAAAAAGTGACACGCTTACGAGTGAGTACAAAAATCTCTATGAAAAAAGTTGGTTGCGGCGTTAATATTTAAAGATTGAGCTTAAAACATTCACATCAGAAAAGTTATTTTTTTTTAATCTTAATTAGAGGAAGCATGCCAAACCGTCCACTAATTTTTTAGTTTTCCTGGTATAAAAAAACGATGAAACATTGTAACAATACTCTTATTATTTAAATGCAATTCGATCCAAAATGAGTTGATTAATGTTATCTTTTATTCTCTAAAACCTAAAACGAAATGATGTGAGATCCTTAAGAGTCATTGTTGTTGATTCAACAACATAATGCTTCTTCAGCAATTGGAACGACGGCGTAAGCCATAAGGAATAAAACGACTTTGTGTTCAAGGAAAAACCGAAAAAGGTTTTGAGAGTAACAAACTGATATGGTCCAATAATACAATTTACATGACAACGAAGTTTTAACATTTTCCTCTCTACATGGAAGAATCATTGGAATGTAAAACAAATTGAGCAATTCCAACTAAACACGCATTCACTCTGAAGCGTTGAATCCTTTTTCACCAAATCAAAGGCCACTGGTTCTCGGAACTTAGCGAATATCAGTGACAGATCTCTCTGATTAATTGGTTGTTATGAAATAATGAAAACATGAAAATGAAGCGTAAATCCAAAAATTGATCACAAAAGGAACTTCAAACAAATGATGTTTCACCGCATTTTGTTATATTCAAAACATCAAACATATGTATTCATTCAAAAACCCAAGAAGTATAATCAAGTACACACAAAATAGATAAGCATTTTGAAAAATCGGAACAAAAGAAAGACAAACGAAATCAAATTCCGAGTCTGACATTTACAATTCAAAAGGTCTGAAATTTTCCATAGCAAGACATAATTTTCAAAGTAAGGGAGCTACGAATCCACACACCATCGATTAGCAGAAGAAGCGAAACACGCAGAGGGTTTAATTATAATTACCGGAGGTAAAAAGTCAAAACGGAGTTAAACGATGTCGTTTGGATGAGGAGCGGCGGAGAGAGCAAGAGGACGGTGATAGGACTCCTCGCCGTCGTCGTCGTCTTCGTCGTCATGACAGGTGGAGAGATTGACGCAGGCGCAGCGCTCGAGGGAGGCGAAGAAAGCGGAGATGACGGTGGCGCTGACCCAGCTCGCCGCCTGATCGATTTTCTCCATGGAAGTCGTGCTTGCGTTGGAGGTGATGCTGATGCTTTTTTCCATGGCCTCTCGATCCCGATTAGAGTTTCCAGAAGACGAAGATTCGTGCTGTGGGAAAGTTCGTCGATTCGATTTAAGATTAGGGGAGAACAAATTGGGATTAATCGGGTGATTCGAAATGCATACGTTTTAGATATATGTTGTATATAAAGATGAATTAATGTCAAGAAAGCGCATCTGGTGTAGTGGTATCATAGTACCCTCCCACGGTACTGACCAGGGTTCGATTCCCTGGATGCGCAATTTTTTTAAGCTAAGATATTTCCAGGATTTTATGTATTTTAGAAAATATTAAAAATAACAAAAATATTTTCACACCATAAATAAACAAACGTTGAATATTTACACTAATTCTTTAGTAACGGTAATGACAGTTTCACTAATTAGAACCACTTAAAAAATAATATTTCATCTCAATTTTTTTTTCCCTTCTTATATAAAACATTATGTTAAATAAAACCTAAAAATATATAATATGAGATATTATTTTATTTATGGTATATTTTGTTTTTTTGTTCGTAAGCTCGTTGTTTGACTTGGTTTTTCAGCGACTTATATATTTCAACTTATATTTCAATCTATATTTTATTTTGTTTTTAATATTACATCTAGATGACAAAAAAAAATACATATATATATATATATAAGTTTGGTTTGTCTAGAAAATTAAGTTAAGTGGAGAGGCTAATGTTCTTGTTTAGCACTTTGCCATCTATGCTAATTTCAACAACCTGCTAAATAATAAAACTCGTTTAACTCCTCGAAATAATATATTCTTCTGCAATATAGTTGAAGTATCTAGATAGGAAGGGTGAAGTATTGCCCAAGTGTCAAGAAGACTCTAAACCAAAAAGAAGGTGTCAGTAATTTGAAGAAGTAAGGAAACACAAGTAGCGCTTAATGTGTTTCGTTCTACAACTCACCAAGGACAAAAAGGAGTAATTAACCTTGAGCCAAAAGCAGAGTCAGTTTTGTCCTCTTCCTCTGTAATTAAAGAAACAGAGTACGGAGAGAGACATAAGCGTGGCTGAGAAGAGTTGTATAAAAAGAGTCTTCAGCTAAGACATTAGAAAAAGAAGGGAAGAGAGAGGGTGCGCAAGAGTGTGCAAGAGTGTCTCTAAGGGTTTGTGTAACCAAGTGCCTTCTAGTGGATTTCCGAGAGTTATTCTCGGCCAGACTTAGTTTTTTCTGTTTGAAACGTGAACTGGATAAACTCTGTGTTTTATTTACTTTTCTGTTATTAAACACACGAGTGTTTAATCAAGCTAAGAGAGAGTGAGAGATTCCGCATAAAACAAGTTAAAGATCCAAACTTTATCTCAACACCTTGCAATTTACATATAAATATCTTATTTTTTTCTTAAAACGCTATGCGCAAAACATCTATATTCATGATTCATGACCATGTAATTGAAATATGTTCAGTGTAATCCATGATATTTTCAACATGTTTTTTTAATAAAAATTGCATTTTTCCCTTCTAGTTTTCTTCTCTTATTTTGTTACTTTCATGTATCTCTTTTTTCAGTCTAATTGTGATTTATTAATTTATGAAGTTGAGTTTTAGCCTAAATTTACTGTAATATGCATATGTTCTGATTTAGCCTTTTCTGTTTTTGTTTGTTCTTTTTTGTAATTTAAAATTGTAAGTAAACAAGAATCAAAGAAAAAAGCCTAAAAATGAAAAGTCGAATTTTTGCATGTGTTGAAGGTTTATTCTTTAAACAAAAAAGAACAAAAAAACATGTTTGGAGTTAGTTTACAACTAAACTTTACTTCTAATCTCACTCTCCCACTTACAGATACAAGTTACAAACAAATGTTTTTTCTTACATCTTTGTCCCTTGCTTCTTACTCAACCGAAACCCAAGAACAATAAAAACAAACCCTAAACAGAAAAAAAAATTCAAAAAAATTATTTACAAGAGTCTGAATGAAGTACCTCGGGTCACAATTCTCCGGTGCTCTCACAAGAGCTCCCGAGGTTCGTGGTTACATCATGAACCAGGAGCCGTACTATATTGGTACGGGAGGATCTAGGGATCTCGAGACATTCTTGAAGATCCGCATCACAAGCTATCAGAACCCACTCGTTATCATCGTCAAGATACTTGATATCGAACGTACCTGCGTCAAGTTTCAGCCTCTTCGCGACTTCATCCTTCAATTCCATTATACCCGAACCAGAGGATATCCTGAACCTTATTATGTCTTCTTTGTAGCTTGCTTTGATGGTTACAGTTCTCATTTCTGAGCCTGATGGTTCGCGTGTAATATTTGCAATGGCTTCTTCCTTTGGAGGAGCGTATATGTTGTTGTTGCTGTTATTATCATTGTTCATCCAGCTCGAGTCCGGAAACTTATCGTCGAATGCTGCAGTGGAGCAGAGATTTCTAAGATCTTTTGAACTTCCAGCGTCTTCAATGGGCATTCCTCGGAAATGGTCTATGGTACCAAGAAGCCTGTTCTGCATTGAAAATGATGCGGCAGATACATCATGATCTCTAGAATAAGGTGGAAAAAAGAGCCCGGGTGATCCACCGACCGTGAATAGCGGATCTTGGTTCGGGACTTTCGTTTCATCTAATTGGTTACCGTCACATGAGCCGTGAGAGGTCGGGGTCCCAGCGCTCTCATCAACCGTCCGTGACCGTTTGTGACCGTTGCTTGGTAACTCAGGCGAACCATTTGGCTCGTGAGGACTGTGATCACTTGACCAGTGGTTAGGTGAATTGTTAGTGTTTGGCAGCTCGGGCGGTTTGGAACCGCTTGGTGAGTTTAGTGGCTGTGCTGCTGTTTGACCGTGTGTCCAAGGGATGGAACTAACGGCCATGGAAGTCAAGTCGAGGCCTCCATCAGTGCCTTGAACAGATTCAATGACGCGTTTCAGCTTTGTGATTGAGCGATTCACTTTCTTGATCTTCCTTGATGGCCACCGTGAGATTCCGTGTTGTCTGCAAATTCGCTTCATTGTCGTCGGACAAACTGAGACAAGAACAATATAGAGTTCAGATGAAATATTTTTAGCCAGTGACTAACCAAAACATGAAAACTGTACATAGATATGTATTACCTCCTAGGCTCTTTGCAGCGTCTTTGAGACTCCCGGTGAAATACTGCTGAAGTACATCCAGACTGATCGTTTTCTCAGTCTTCCCACGCTTTTTCTCTGTTTTCTTCTTCTCCTTAACCACACCATTACCAGTGGCCACGTTGCTTTTCTCGTTTACTGGATCAGACGACTGAACCGCATGCTGAGGAATCAACAACGTCTCTGTTGCGTTTGACTTGAAACCAGAAAAGGGAACTCGAATGGATTCTATTTTTGAATGGATCTTCTTGTCCGGTAATGCTTGGATGATCTCGAAAGACAATTTGTCGTCATCTTCACCAAAGTCAACCCCAGATGCAACCCTCAGACTCTGAAAATGTTCTTTCATTGTCACCAAAAGAGAACCCAGCAGCGAATCTTGCTCTTGGTCGTCTGTTATACTCGAGGGAAGAAAGAATTCAAGAATGTAACTGTCGTCGCCTGTGTAAGAGCTCTGGAGAGAGATTGCAAAACAAGTGGTTAACTTGAACATGAGCGCGTAATGGACCAGCGGGTACTGCGTTTTGCAGAACTTGGTGATATCTCTGCAGAAACACGAGCCACCGTTGAGAAAAGCTCGCCCAGCGACTCCCTGTCCTTTCTGGAGATGGTGTTCAAGACATGCATCTCTAAAGCCCCAGACATGAGCATCCACGACATAGCAGGCCATGTCGGTTGTGGACATGCAGACTTGGCCCATGCAGCTACCGTCAAAACTGGTGCAGTTTTTCTTTAGACCGCCACCATTGGCAAGAACGCTCCCGTGCTGGCATGGAACCCAAGTCTGAGCCAGAGGCAAGTTATGTGTCTCACATACAACTGTCAGCACTTCTAGAATCTCAGCAAGCGCGTTTTGGCGACTCTCATTGCATATCTGTGAATACCAAGTTAACTGAAAACAGTGAGAACCCAATGCCTCCTAAATGGTACCCTTCAAATCACAAAAATATACTTTTAGCTAACCTGAGTTGTTTGGTGATCAAGTATTTCCGAGCTTTTCAGATTTACCGCCTGCCAAAATTACCACATCTTGTTATCATTAGTGAGGAATTAGGAATATAAAGCTCTGTACGAAAAACTACTTCATAGCTGCAGCAAATCACAAAAACAGAGAACTATCTGGATACAACATAATGACAGATGTTGAAGAAGTCTGAGAACTATCTGGATATAACATAATGACAGCTAAAACAAAGATAGAAGCCAGCAAGACACTGATATGAACAGTTCTTTCTCGCTACAACTAGCAGTCAAGAATTGCCATTCACACGAAGTTCTTGCAATCAATTCAGATAAAGGAAAAACAGAGCAAGGCTGAAGTTTGGGCAGAAGAAGTGAGGAAAGAGAACCAAACCTCAAGGGCTTTGCAAACTCTGTCCACTTCTGGTGCATAGTGAATCTTCTCTGAGGTCATGATAAGTTCCACAACACCTATGCAGGACTCGCCAGTTGGATTAAAGACGGGCAATGCAAGTGTGCCACGCACGTTATAGTGCAAGGCGTGGTCAAGCCGCGAGAATTCTTTGCTGGAATAGTACTGAACATTTGGTGTCCATTCAGGCAATTTCTGACGGAAAACTCGACCCGGGAGTCCGAGCTCTATGTCACTTTCACTATCCACAGAAAACATATATGTGAGAGAGATCATCCTGTATTGATTAAGCCCATTACCGTTAGGATTAAGAACAAAGGGTTGACCCAAGGTCGTCAGTAAATCACGACCGTTCTTTCTCACGGGAGCCCAGACCTGAGCCAAAACGTGTTGTTCGGTTGACTCTTTGAAGTAACGAAGCGCCTGAGTCATCCTCTCTTTGATCACACAGTAGTTGTCTGCGTTCTCCGGCGGGACAAGGCTCATCAACGGAGAAGGAAACTGGAAACTGTTATGTTTCTCTGCTGTGTTCTCAGCCACTGATGGAGAAGAGTCTGCAATTTTCAGAGATTTTGGACACCTTCAGATACTTTAGTACCAAACATTCAGCCCCCAAAAAGACTTGACATGTAAAAATTCTTGCCTTTTAATTTTGTATAACTCATCTATTTTTGGCAAATTTTATCCTTTTACTAAAAAAGGAACTCGAAAATATTGATGTGAAGCAGTAGCAATGAAGTCTAAATCACTAGAGGCAGACAAACACGAGCTCAAGAACCCACGAGAAATTTCAAACACCAGAATTTGTAGAAAATAAAGGAAAAAAGCCCTAACAATACGTGTTGACATAACCACCTGAAGAGAGAGACAAACAAAGTCAAACGCGAAATCAATCAATCAATCAATCAATCAACCAGAAATCTCTGTTCAATCCGTAAGCAGCTACTTAAATTCAACTTTGAAGCATTCCATTAGGATAACAAAATTCATAATCGCGTCTACGATCAAGATGTATCGAAATTCCTATAAACTCAATACGGAAATGATGTGAAAGACATCGGAAAAGGAAAAAAAAAGAAAGAAGAAGAAGCTTAGAGGTCGGCGAGACTAACAAGGGAGAAAGAGAGGATAGTCAGCGAGACGGAAAGAAGGAACACCGGAGGCGGAGCTGATCTTCTCATCGTCGCCACCGACGGTCGCGTGGTTAGCTCCTCCGCCGTCGGAGAAAGCCCAGAGAGGTGAGCAAGGCTGCTCGGAGGAAGATGAAACAAAAATCGGAGATATCATGCGATTCGCGGAGGACAGGTAAGGGATTTGATCCAGCGGCCATGAACCGTCGAGATCCAAGTCATCAACGTCCATCAGAAGCTCCCTTGACCTCGACGCTGGAGGAGTGACGCCGTTTCTGGCGGTATTATCATCGGGCTCGCACATTTTCTAGCACTTTCTGGAATTTTTCCCGGGAAAGTTTTCGTCTGCAACTTCTCTTCGTCGATCTCTTTTCGATTTGGATAGAGATAGAGAAAGAGAAACGAGAAAGGTCAAATTGGCAGAGTGTGTGATTCCATAATATCGCAGAATCAAACAAAAAAAAAAAAAAAAAAAACAATTTCGGATAATATATTGGAACCGATTCTCTGCTTCACAATACAACTGTGCCCCCCGGTATTTAATATATTATTATTCCTCTAGATTTTTTTTTAATATTCCTCGAGATTTTATTCACTAAAATTAATTTTGAGACCCTATGTATGTATATCATTTATTTGGACAGGTAGGAAATAATAAAATAAAGTTGTCAAAAAAAAAACATTTTGACAAAAAAATAATAATAAAGAAAACAATTATTTAAGAAAAAAGATAGAATATTCGATTAATCGTGTCTGAATTCAATAAATTTAAGATATTTTTACTTCGAATAGATGAAAAAAAAAAGTTATCGCAAGTAAATTAGTTATAACTTATAAGCGCACAATTTGCAATTCATTTTTTTTTTGTCAGACAAGTAAAATTTATTACATCATCGTTAAAAAATATTAGTCGATATTATTATTACTATACTTGGGAGTATTCTGTTTTGTCAAGTCCGACGGCTGCATTTAACGACACGTTCAGCATACTCGTGGTGGGAATGCACCAATCAAATAAATGATAATTCCTATTATCATTGAAATGTTTACTATTAGTAAATAGTACAGCGCAAAATAAAATTATTACGTAATGCCTTTTCGGGATTATTAATGGGAATTGAGAAGTGGAGAAAAGACAAATTTTGGGCCCACCTGATTCTTTTAGTATTAGTGCGATTCACTATTTGACGATTTTTTGTTTGTCACTTTTTTTATGGTTTATTTTTAAAATCCATCAACTTGCGTTAATTAGTTTTTTTATTTATTACTGATTAGTTATATCGTGTTGTTTGTATCAAAACCTAAAATTCACAAATGGTTATTTAGGGAAAAGTCAAAAAAACATATAAATTAAGTATGGTGATACTTGATAGCTATATGAACATGAAGATATATTTATTTTTTGGAAAACTACATGAAGATAAATTTATTATAAAAAAAAAACATTTATGACTTAAAAACTAAAAAAGCTTAGTTTAAAAAAATAGTTTCCACAATATGATAAAAATCCTAAGTATAAATGATTAGGGAACTGTTATAGAATCTTTTGCCACTTGTAATAAAAATATTAATTTAAATAAACTTTAAGAAAGTTTCAACTTGATAAGAATAACAAGGTGATTGATAAAGATTAACTTAATAAAGATTAGTTTTTGTCGAAAAAAAAAAGAATAACAAGGTGGTTGACAAAAAAAAAAATGACAAGGTGAATTACAAAATTGATATAGACTCTCTCGTATGAGTTGAACTTTGTACCCCTATCTTAGATGGAATGGAAATAAATTAAATTTTTGCTGTGCCGAAATATTTCTTTAAAATTATGCTTAAAAATTTGTCTTCAATTAAAATTTGTACCCCTATTTAAAAGACGTCTAACTGCATTTAAATATCAGTGGTTAGCCTTTAAAAAAACCAGTTGAGCTAAGATTTGTTGACCAAACTAACACTTCACATCAATAGTTTGCTAAGAAAGTAAGAAAACTACACTAGCAAACAAAATAAAACATAAACAAACACTACCTCAACTAGAAATTTAATCTATAGATGCAATGTATTTATATATCTATAGTTGGCTTAATATCTATTTGACCACATGCAATCAATTAATTAGCAGATAAACTACTGGTGTATTGATTTATGTATATGGAAAAACATAACATCTAATGAGATTGTAATAAGATTTTATATTTATAAAAAAGAGATTGTAATTAGGATCATTTTGTGGTCGTGATTTTGGTTTATTCGAAATAAGCGTCATTTTTTATATTTCAAATTAACCAAAACCATCACTATTTTGTCATTTTACGGTTCATG
Organism: Alliaria petiolata; assembly: GCA_020283515.1. Taxonomy (NCBI): domain Eukaryota; kingdom Viridiplantae; phylum Streptophyta; class Magnoliopsida; order Brassicales; family Brassicaceae; genus Alliaria; species Alliaria petiolata. The sequence goes on from JAHZTW010000004.1 coordinate 45,552,914, forward strand.
TGATTGCAAAAAAATCATTTTTGTGTAAGATCAATTTAAACAAAAAACTAGAATAGTTTTATTTATGTTAAATATATTGATAAATATAGTTTTTTGTTTTAAATAGCATCGAAAAAACATTGGTACACTTCCTCAAAATAAATATTATCAGGTCCTTTTATTTGAAATTGTTATAGGTTGACTTATGTTTTTAATTTTTCTCTCCGAAAGTAGATTAAAAGGCAAAAACAAATAGTACTAACATGACCAAGAGAGTGAATCAAGAAAAAAACATGAAGTGTATTGAAAAGAAAAAAAAAAATTACGAAAACAGAAAAAAAAACGAAGAGAAAAGTTCAGAATTTAAAAGGAACGGGCAATAGTATGTATCATGTTTTAATTTTAATAGGCAACGTTAACGAATAAAATAAAGGTAAAATCGTGATACGGGTTCTCCACTTTCGATAGTTGATATCGTATGATTATGGAAATCATATATTTCAACCATAAAATGATTAAAAATGTAAAGAAGCCACACTATCTAATTTTCTTTTTAGTTGAAGAATATGTCATATTTTAAATTTCGTGTTAAAAATATTTTTAATTAAATCATTTAAGAATAAGAATGTCATTCTCACCATTCCGTTTGGCGTTTATACATTATACAAATTAAATGTCCAAAAGTAGTGGTCGGGAAGTTATATGAGATCCATCGCATGATCCGCCAATTATTGTCTCGATTTCTTTCAAAATTTCATATATTCAGAGTCTTTGAATGGATAACTTATAAAAGAGGGTCATAAACTTGTGGATTAGGTCTTAGTCGTTCTGCCATGAAACATATATCAGGGTTATAATTCTATAAATTAACAAAAACTGGCTAAAACTGTATAAGTATAGAACCCAAACGCTACATCAATTAGCTCACGGTTTTGAAAACACCAAGTCCAAAAACAGTCTACTAGAAATCCATTGAGAAAACTTACAAATTTTACTTAACCGGACTTATGCAATAATAAACCACAGTACGTAGTTCACTAGCCACCAATTTCCAATCTAACACAGTCGTAAAGATCAACTTGAATCTTTTTCAGCATTAACGATTCTAACGTTTTCTAAACACAAGAACAACGAAGATCTCTACTAGAAGTTTCTCATTATTTACCGTAAAAGCTACCACCGTTTTGATTATTCCATGTACCTGAATCTTCCAATACCTTTAACCATAGACACTCCTTGATCTAAATTTTCCGTTCAAAAATATCTTCAGCTTGCACTATTGCCATAAGATATACTACACAATATTTATGTTGATTTTCCATCACCAGGTTGGCGTCATTACGTCCGTAGAGACCAGCCCAAAAAATCAATGGTTATAAAATGGGTGAGTTAAAGATTGACCAAACTAAAATTGTGGTATATGGCGGACTAGCCAACCAATTTCCAGCAAATAAATTTATTCCGTTTTAGGACGTGCATTGGAAAATTATAACATAGTTTTGGCATTCCTACTTTTAGAAATATATTATATATACTCTACTATCTCCAAATCCATCCGCAGATCATGTACAATGTTTTTGAATAAGTATCTGGAAATATTAAATTTCGATTAAGCATATGATATCGAGAAGTTCTTACCCATTGTCATTTAAAAAAAAGTTAAAACATTATTCCATATATCCATTTGATTAGTTTTAAAATAGAAATCTGGAGACAGTGAAATCAAATAATAATTTCTACAAATATTATTTAGTTGGTTTTCTTGAAATAGCCGTCGAGCATTTTGTGTGTAACATTATAATAACTTCATTTTGCAAATGAGTACACATGCAAGTATATTCAAACAGAGAAATACACATTTAGGTTGTGTAAACAACGTTGATATTGTTCAAAAAAAAAAAAAAAAAACATAACGTTGATTATTGAAGTTGTTATGTTAGAGCGAGTTGGAATAAATTGCCGGTAAAGAGGAATTTTGTCAAAGGTATGAGAAAATGTTGTTTGTCAGTACTTGTCAGTGTTAAAAATACGAACGCAAGACTTTTAAGTAAATGCATATCAAAAGATTAAAAGGGGCTTTTAATTGGTAAAAATGTCCATATATTATTTTAACACGTGGTTGTAATTGTAAAGTTTGTGCTTTTATTTATGTTTTGATTTGCTGGTTACTATTTCTTCTTCTTTTTTTGCAGCCGCCATCGGATAATTACTTAATTAGAATCAGTTAGGAAACTAGTTAGTTTTTTTTTGTTTTTGTGCTGTGTGGGTCGAATGAAACTAGTTAAAATCTCTTTATTTGCTTGATCTATATAGTTTGTATCACCTCATTTATGTGTTTTTAGCGTGTTCCAATTCCATAGAAAAAATGTTTGTTATGCGTTAAAAACTTCAACACCATATATATTGAGTAATGAATACAATTGTAGATTTAAAACGATGAGAGCAACTATCCATTAATTTTTGTATGATATAATTGCCAAAGTGCTTGCTCTATGGTCTTCACAAATATCATTTTCTTAATTTTCAAGCTTTGCCTATACTAAGCAAAAGTTCCACTAGTCGCTTTAATTATAATTGAGACATTTTTCAATTCCCCAGTATGTTTTAGTTGGACTGGACTAAACCGTATAAAACGACAAGCAGTGGTGTCACTAACTTAAGAATTAACATTTTAAGAGTAATCATTATGGGTGGTCGGCTATATAAAATAACAAAGACACAATGAAATAGTTTATTTTTTGTCGCCTGTGAAATTACTTTTCTCAGTGGTTTTGACGACGTCAAAGAGCAATATATATTATTTAATTGTTTTCCTTTATAATAATACTAAGTTGTAATGTGCTCATATTGGATTAAGAAAATCATAATATTAATATAGATATCGCATGTCCTGTTGTAAAAAAATCAGACAGCATTTCCTAAGTAAAAAGTTAATGATTTATGTGGAAAATGTCCAAAGAATTATGTTAATCACACTTAAGATGGACTTGTTAAAATTCGGCTGCATATTTAATGAACATGAACAACTTTAGCAAAAAAAAACAATTAGAAAAATATGAAATAATTGAAAGAAACGAGGAGGGAACATTAAAAATTGGAAGTACTCAGTTGACAAAAAAAATAAGATAATAAAAAATGACAAATCTAATAATATGTCAACGTAGCTTACATTTCCAAGATAACGGGGTCAACTTGTAGATCGGTGATAGTAGCAAATAACGTGAAGAAAACGACCAAGTTATCGACGATTTGAAGTCATCGATCTAACAACCTTCACCAAAAGATTTTTATCAAAAAAAAAACAACCTTCCCCAAAAGATATAGCTAATTAACATTAAGAAAACTAATTTATTAATGTTATATGACCGAGAGACTTTCCTCAGATGTTAAATAAAAACCTCCTGTAACAACAAATTAAATAGAAACCTGCAACATGATATTAGAAACTTTCATACTATAATAGTATAATAGTTATAACAAAAAAAAAAAAACTATAATGATCAATGTTGGACCAATATTCATGATATACACATATACAATTCCAAAAGATTGAGATTTCTTACACTGAAATCTCAACCACATCAGTGAAATGTACAGCTTAAAAAAAAACACAAAGCCAACTGATAAACGATTGCAACAGTTGATGAAGATCAATAATTGTAAGTTAAAAAAAACAAATTTCAGAATTTCAGCTTGATCACAGTTGAATGTTCGTAATGAAACACAATTGATTGTTCGATAATCGTTTTGATCATACTTGCAAAGTTGCACGCACCACTTTTCTTCCTTTTTCTCTTTTCACCATACTAAAATTTTCCACTGGTGGGTGAATGGCCTAGAATTAAAAAAGCCCAAATATTTACCTTTAAAGATAAAAAATTTAGTAAGACTTCAAAATTTGGCGGCCCATTTTGGAATTTCAAAATAGCAAAACGCAACCAATGTTTTTTTTGTTGTTCTTATGGGTTGCGAAATTTTTGTTTTTTTTGGCGAAGAAGAAGAAGAAGAGATGGGCAAATCAAGCAGAAGAGAAAGGTATACCACGATTGTTTTCTGGACTTGAAGATCTCCAGCAGAAAGGTTTTCTTCAATTTATTGTAGACATTCGCTTGCAATGTTGCGTATAGATCTGAATACATGGCGGGACATTCGTCTATTCAGAGAGATCAATCTCATTCTTCAGTTTGTTTCCATAGAATATCAGATCGTTCTGTCTTGTAAATGATCAATTATGTCGATTACTGTGGTCGACTCTTGTTGTCGCATTGCGTTTCGGAGAATATTCGCCAATCACTCTCGTGCTGAGCTAACTTTTGGGTCGTTATTGGATTCGATTTTGGTTTTTGAACAGTGAGGTAAATTGTTGAATGATTGATTTGGTTTCCGTGTGAGTTTGATTCTCGATTCTGACTTGGGCTTATATGGAGCTTTGTGACATAGTATGAGTTTTGGACCCTGAAAATGAATAGACTTATTAGTTCCTAGTTTCATAGTTTAATTTTTATGTAGAGTGTAGACTGTATATATGGTTCCTAGTTTCAGAGTTTTTTTCTATTGGAATTGACTAATTTACTCATTTGCATTTTGTTTCTAGCAGAAAGAGAGTCTTCTTACCTATCTTGGTGAACAAATTTCCAAGCAGAATTGAGTTGGTAAATGCCATTATCTTGGTGAACTGTTAACTCTTTACATCTTCTTATCAAGAACTTGTTATGATGACTTCTTGACTTGTTGTTATTGTATTGGCTGTGTGTGAAAAGTGAAAAAGCGAGCACTTGAGGCTTGTCATGTGTTTCAATTTCAGGGGGAAAAAAAGGAGAGAATTGCATAAGTACGGAGCACTAAGTCCAGACACAGTAAAGCCAACAACAAACAGTTTTGATGCTTTATCTTGTGCGCATGCTTCCTTATCCCTTTTCTTTTACGTGTTTCTGCAGTTATTATTGGAGACAGTGACTAGCAAAACGCCTTATCTTTTCATTTTATGGCTGAAATCATTCAATTAATCCAAGAATATTTTGGCCTCATTCTTATACAACAGAGCTGAATCTATTTCTTCTAGCATACTGTGAGATTGGATTCGCATTTTCAACCGTTAGTAAGTAGCAATAATCTACATGTTACTGAACGTGCATCTATAAATACAATCGCACAGATGGATCATTATTATTACTTTACCGGCTTCTCCGAAAATGGGACCTCCAAACCTAGACTTAGGCCATTCTAATGGATCATTTAGATTTAAGGAAGAAGCCTTTATTTGACTGTGATTCAGTGTTCTTTTTATATTTCAGCTTCTTCATACTATTGATTCAGGAAACCTCTCTAGAACAGAACATGAGACTTCTTTATTTTCTTTGCAGTCAACTACTAGATATTTCTCATTCTTTAGAGACCGACCATGGCAGGGAACATGTTCTGATAATAAGCCGCAAAAGTCACCGTCCTCAACAAAAGCACCATCAGAATCTGATACCAGTAAAAGCCACTAAATGGAGTCTGTTTCTTTAAGAGGTGAGTACGGAATTATATTGGTGTAGATTGAAAAGTACAAGTTTTCTTTTTAAGGCTGGGATACAACTGTAAATCATTGAGTTACTGTCTGATATCCTGATCAAAAGTTATATCTCGTTTGGTTATAACTTGCATCTAAATCTGAGCTATCAATTTGACCAAAAAATTGGGTCCACCCAAAAACTTATATTACTCATATCGACTGGCTTATGTTTGTTCGATAACAGCATCTAAAGATCAGAAAACGTCCCACGACACAGCCATCACAGGTTCTTTAGAGGTCAGCTTTTCATTTACTTATTGTTCTATAGTGACTTGTCTTTTGCCTCTGCCAACCTTTTAACGTTGCTTATCCCCAACAGTTTATGGTGCGTGAAAGCTCTTTTGTTGGCACAAATGTTGGCTCGAAGACACAAGTTCTGACCTTCAATTTAAGCAACCATCAACATCACATTTTCACGTAAAAAGGTAAACTTTTCCTTTTATACCTCATTCTTTCCATGACTTTAACCTTTCGAAATTATTGATTGTCAATCGAAGTTGAATATTTAGTGACTAGGAATTTCTTCGAATTGCTTGAATTTGCATAGCAGTTCTATTTTTGTGTACCAATCTGGAGAAAAAACTGTAAACATGAAAAAGATAAGATCAAATATTTGTAGTTCTTATAAATACTTAGGAAGTAAAATGTGTGATATTGGATTTAATCCTAGTAGAGTAGAGATCAAAGTATGTTGCTCTTTATAAGGTTTAAGAAGAAACTGTATTATAGTGAAATAGGAGACTAGAGTGCTTTAGCCAGTAATCGTAAGAAGAACACAACTGTAACCTTAAAAGTTAGTATGTGTCTGCTCCTACCAAGATCTTTAAAACGGTTTGAAAAGTGCAGGGGTCTTTATATTATATATTTTAGCAAAAGTTTATAAAAAACAGTTTTATAATCCCTAAACTCATCTATTTAGAATCTAAGTTAGTGATATCTTTTTCATCATTCCCACTATGAGTGAGGGAGGTCACTCCTCAGGATCCACTACCACCAGTGATACAAGAATATGTATAATTTAGTCCATGGAACCTAGTGAGATTAAAGATATTCTTATGATAATATCCATAGTAGGCTTATCTTAGTCCCTATGTGCGTAGATGTTTTTTCCACACCAGATATTATATTGGAATGATATGAGAAGTGTTAGCTAATTCGATAAAACACTTGGAATAATATAAGGAAAAATATATGCTCTAATAAAACATGTCAGTGAAGAAAAGGGCCAAGTCGTCAATAAACAAACGTGAAAAAAAAAACAAAAAGCTGTCTATCACTAAAAGAAAAAGGGGGAAAAAGTGATCAATGTGGGTCACAATTCAAATCCCAAATCAAGATATTTTCTTTGGGTCCTAGGCACAATCATCTTTGGTAAGTTTATGTGTCAGTCATTAAAAGATATAAAAAAACTTTTCTGCTTTTGCTGGTAGTGAAAAATTATTGTTCAAAAAGTATATATACACGTTATTGTCTATTTTCAAATATTGTTATTGGTTGACACGTTAAGACATCCTCTTCTTTTGGATGAAATGTGAAAATTTTACTTAAGTTAGAATCATATAATCTCGTGTACAAACATTGGTTGGCTGTCGACTTGTTTCGAATCTTATTTAAATTAATAATTAACTGAAAATTCTTAGATTTGGGTAGATAATCTTGTCCTAATCCAAGTGAAGAGACCATAGGTATATCTTCATTTAAGTAATCACCACTTTCCGAAAGTAAAAGAGAAGAATAAAAGAAATGAATGCTTATAGAAGATGTACATAGTAACAAATTGGTTGAAGTTGGTGATCGATTTTTTTTTTACTGATTGCATAGACTTGGTCACTACAAATTCTAGATATTAGTATAGAAACCCATGATTGATTCTTAGCAAGTGTCAATAATCTAAAAACCAGAATGAGTCAGCAAATGAAATGATGGGTTATAATTATATAGGCCCCATGTTAGTGAGGGGATTGAGACACTTGAATCTAATCCTTAAGCATTATAAAGTTTCTGTTCATCTTGTTTAGTGGAACCTCATCACCTGCTTACTCACTTGTTTACTTTTAATTATATTATAAGAGCCATAAGGAATATATACCCTTTTGTATTTTATATACCCAAAAGGCTCTTTTCTTCCACCACCACTTACCCTTACTGATGATGTACATAAACATGTATTCACATCACATGTGATATGTGTACAGTTTATATTTCTTATGTTTAAGGATATATGTTGAATTTTGCATTCGTACAACTAGATCTCTTATCTAAAGAAATAAATGTTTATAGGTGGTTGCAAGTAAAGCACTTGCAATTTGGTATATAAACTTGCATTCCAATAGTGTACAAGTTACTTTGATTTTACTAGAAAAAACAATTTAGATATTTTATATCATAATAAAATCTCAGTCCAAATCCAATATGGTTGCACAGTTACCTGCTTTTGGGTAGATATACACATACCCAGGATATCTATATATACCTCCTCTTGTGCCTCCTCAACTCCCATCATTTCTCATTTGTTTTTTCTTTTCAATTTTTCTTTGTTGGGTTTAATTTAAAAAAAAAGACTCAAAGTTATGGTTGATCCTCAATCACCAATCCCACCTCACCTATACCCACAAGCAATTCAACTCAAACTCTACCAAGCCTTCATCTTCTCCATTCCCATCTTATTCTCCATCATTCTCTTCCTCTTGTTCTATCTCTTTTACCTTAAGAGAAGAGCCTCTTCTCTCTCCTCTCCTTCTCCAATGATTCTTCCTGTTTCTTCTACTCACCAGCCTTCTTCTCATCTCCCCTCGGTAAGTGTCGAAATGTCTCTGTAGAAATAATTATATATGCAAAAGTACTGAATCATTCACATCAAGAAATAGTAGAGCTATGGTCTTGTTTTCCATGGGATGTGAGGTTACTAAAGAGTGTTTATATGCTATTATTAACATGGTATCATGTTATATAAATTTGAATGAAGAATAGTGTTGAGATTGATTGTGTTTTATTTTGCAGGTTTGTTTGTTAGATGTGAAAGTTGAGCTCAAAGACAAGCTTCATGTCGTTTTGTTCAATGAAGAACTAGGAACAGGAGATTCTCTGTAAGTTACTCTTGCTTCTTTCATTCTTAACTACCTTTTGTCTTGCTGTCGAAATGAAAAAAAAAAAAAAAAGTTTTGCTAAGAATTGCTCTGTTTAGAGAAATTTAGCGCCACAAAAACCAGTTTTATACAAAAATTTCACTTTTGCAAAAACCTAGTAGATCTTTTCAATATCTTGATATTCAAAATGAATTTAACAAATCTTCGACTTGGCCAATTCAATTTGTGAACGTTACATGAGCTTGAACTATAATTGTCAAGATTCGTCGTCGGCAATTCTGTTAACATTGTCAATATACGAACTGAGATGTCTAAGAATGATCCTCTTGAAAGTTGAAATATACGAATTGAGATGCTCTTTGCTCATAAGTGTTTTTAGGCCGTTGCTTAGAGCTAAGGAATATTAAAAGTAAAGACGGAAAGTTTAAATTCCAGATAAGACCAAAAATCAAGATTTTAGACAACATATACCTTTTATTCACTGGATTTTTTTTGTCCTCATTCGAAATAGTACAATATACCCATCTTGAAAACTCAAAATCTATAAAAAGTCTGCAAGAATTTCATATCCTAAAATAGTTTTCAAGTCCTTGTGTAAATATTATCATCATTGGTTTTTTTATTTTTTGGGTTGATTGAAAGTTTGACTGATTTGGTATGATAATGAAAAATTGGTGCAGATGTTGCGTGTGTTTGGGAGAATTCGAGTTGAAGGAAGAGTTGGTGGAAATGCCTTCATGCAAACACATATTTCATCTCGATTGTATTCACCTTTGGCTTTATTCACACACCACTTGCCCTCTCTGTCGCTCCTCTGTCTTCATCTCCTCGACGAAAGACTCTGTGGACGACAACTACCATCCAGATTCTCCTCAAACTTCACCGGTTTGACTCATTAAAACCCGAGAGAAATAAGCAAATACAAGTTTTGTTAGTGAGTAGATCAAATACAAAAATGTAAATCTTAAATTTTGCTGATCCAAGAGATCAAAATGTATTCCATCACATTGCATATTGGTTACATAGATTCCATCCACAGTATTCTCTCTGCCTTCTTCGGCTTGAGCAGATGTACTATTGCTGTAAATGAGCCCTAATGAGTGAAGTTACTTGAAAAAGAAGTAACCTGACACGATAAGAACGAGCGTGAGGATCACAGCCAAGAAACATACACTTTTTGGTAATTTCCCATCATCTTTCCCCAACATCATAGCCTCATAGATAGGCAAGCAATTCACCACCGTGAAACTCGCCAGCATCAATTCAAGGACGAATCTTTCTCCCCAAGCAAAAAAACCATAAAGCCCCCAGACTAAAGCAAAGAGATTCACGATCGCCACAAGGGTCACGGGCAAGAACATGGACGAAGAGGACCCGAAATCGAAAATTTCTTGCTCGTACCGCTTCCCCTGTTCGTCATCATCGTTGGCTTTACTGGTGACATTGAATCCTGGTGTGGAGAGGTTTAAGGTTTTGAGAGTGAACTCTATTATACCAAAGAAGAATGAAGAGAGTCCTTTTATCATCCACATTCTTTGATCGTTACACCATTTCCGATAACTTCCTCCTTCCAACAAAAAATCAGATAGATCTTGCCCATATGCACCGACGAACAGAAAGATGTAAAGCCAAAACCATGGATCCGATGTCTTGGGGAAGACGCTAACTCCATAGATCAGGGCAAGTTGGGGTAAAAGTCCGTAGACGGTAAGAGGAATTGAGCAAAACGGCCCAACCACATAGTAGCAATAACCTAAGCCCGTTAATAGGCTTAATGATTTGAACCCATAGGTAAATGGGCTATACTTTGAGAAGGTCATTTCTAGAAGTCCAATGGACCATCGCATTTGTTGGCCCACTACATCTGCTAGGCATTTTGGGGAACTTCCATAAAATGCAGCTCTTTGTGGTCTGCAAAACACTGATCTCCATCCTTCACAATGGAGCAGAAATCCTGTGTAGTAATCTTCTACTAGTGATCCATATCTAAATCCAATCTGTATAATTTCCCATTATAACTTGATGTTATATAGTATATTAAACTGGAAAATAAAGATATTACGAATACCAAAATGAGAATTATCGACTTAAAAGATCTATAATCCAAGATAAGATGCTAAGTAACTACATCATCTAAGATAAGATTCTAAGTTGAAGCTATTTCTAATCAATTAACTTAGAATAGATTTCCTCAAGTTTAGATGCTAAGTAAATCTTTTAAGATGTGTCAATAACATGCATTATGCCGGTTTTGAATCTGACACAACGACAACATTAACACAAATTACTTGGTTACAACTTACAAGTTATTGTCAACTAGATTAAAGTTTATGATTATTGGTTTATCTAACCTTGGAGCCCCAGTTGGTGTTGCGCTCGTAGTTACATCCTGCTACATCGTGTGCCAATGCCAAAACATCTGGTGCCTTAATCGTGTGCTTATCGACAATCCGATTTGGCCCACATTCATCTATCTCAGGCAAAATCAAATTAGTTGGAGGTCCAAAGAAAACTCGTCGATTAAAGAAACATCCAGTGCCCACGTGAATTGGGCCCATGAGCCCATCATACCCAACCATATTGATGTCAAAGGGACGTCTGAGCTCGGATGCGTAAATATCGCTTCTGTTAATTCCTCGAAATTTTTGAGGAAACTGCACAAATCCTAAACGAGACTTAATATTCGGGTCTGACAAATAACACAAAGCACGAAGCGGTGTTGTGGGATTGTTTGAGTACATATCACAATCTAGTGTTAGAATGATTGGTGAGTTTGTCATCACCGAAGACACTCGTAACTACAACAAAAATAGAACTCGTGGTTAACGAAATATTAAACCGAAATGCTAGTTAACCGAACCAAAAACCGATTAAATGTAAGGTTTGGTGGATACCAAGGTATTAAGAGCACCGGCTTTGAAATGATGCGGTGAAGCTCTGTTCTTCTCTCTTGAAACATAGATTAGGTTTGGCATTATATCTGTCTCGTTATTTTGTAGCACCCAGTGGCGGTCCCAGAATTTTTTTTAACCGGGGTCAAAACATAACTATAAATACAAATATAAATAAAAATTCGTAAAATAAAAAACATTTTACAAAACCACCATACGATTTTTTTTAAGGTCTAGAAGCTTCCATGGTAAATCATCTAAATTACTAGATGACGTTAGAGTTTTTTTCAAATAATTTTCTATTACTCTTTCACTAAATAAAAATAATAAAACTATTAAATAAAAACAATAAAACTATTAATTATTTTAATACAATTTAATAACAAACAAAAAGACGAAAACTTAGAGAAGTTAGAAAAAAAAAACTCTGATTATTAATCTAAATTATATATGAAAAAGAGAAAATTGGACTAATTGTTTCTAAAAAAAGAAAGTTGGGCTATATTTCTATGGGTCATGACTTTCAAAACAAAAATCAACTTTTTAATAATTGGGTTAAAGAAATAAAGACTTAAATTGTATTTTAAACCATAAATAAAACTGTGTAACATACTTTCAATATATTAAATTTATAGAATTTTTTTTTTTTGGAATTGGGGGGGGTCAGCTGACCCACCCTTTTAACAAGTAGGTCCGCCTCTGCACCTACCCACGAATTAATAGAAAAGTGAGATATATATCATAGAAGAAACTTTTGTTTCACCATATATATTATGACGATATATTAAATTTGATTAATAAATACCTTAACAATACTAGGATGGTCATGGGGAGTGAATTTGTGGGCCCACAAATTGAAGACTCCATCGTGATCATTATCAACTTTGCCAATACTCACCACATGTTCTACTCTCTTCTTCACATCTTCATATATCGTCTGTTTCACCGTACAATGATTACTTTTTTTTTTTGGTCGGAAAATTAATTTCTCGAATTATAACAAGAGATGTTGCGATATGTAAATTATAATAAATAAATACCTTAAGATTTTCAGCTTCCTCAGTCCAAGAACGTGAATTTGATGAAGAGAAATAAACGTCAGGAGACCGATCTTGAACATTATTCTTCTTGCAAAAAGGCAGCCAATGCTCAGAAAACTTAACAGCCTCCATCAAAGCAAACAAGGTCAACGACGATCCTCCATCGTCCGATACATAGACCGAGATTTTATCGGATGGATAATCGTAAGCCATCACTGATAAGGCGGTGTTGACCACCATCATCGGAGGCTCCTTGTACGGATCAGCCGTGCATATAAACACGTCCAACTTCGGAAAGTCCTCCTCCGGTTTAACTACAAATTTTTCAGGGTACTCGGTCCGATGAACCGGGTTTAACCGGAGGGAAGTCGTAGTGGCCCACGTGAAAGCGAGAACGACGTCGGAGAGGAGAAGAAGAAATGTTATTAGAGTTGTGGTTTCAGTGAGAAGTGAGTGTGCATGGTGATACATGAGGGATAAGATGCCACACGTGTGAATTACGGCGAAACATCTATATAGAATGGTGCGCCGGCACGTATGGCACGTGTGGAGGGTTGTCGATCGTTTTCTCTTAGTTTCCATCTTTTTAATGAAATAGAAAACAAAATGGTTTTGGAGAAAATAATGACCACATATATATAGTACATGTATGCGAGTTCTTAGGATCCCGTTTTTTTTTTTTTTTTAGATTATATATAACCATTTATGCTTTTTAAGATAACACACATATTGATGATATCTTGAGATAATACACATATTGATATATTTTTTTCAAGGATGGTGTTTGTTTGGTTTTTCAATGGAGAAGTTATGTTAAAATTCTCCAACTTGAAAACGAGGCGAAAATAAACCATATACTTATAAATGGAATCATGGATGAAGACTGGGGTTACGAAAGTTGCGTTCACGCCACGCAACTGCAAAATTATAGTAAAGTTTTGTCGACTATGGACAATACTTCCCACAATGACATAATCGTACATAATAGTTATATATTACGGAATAGACCTATAGGCTAGAAATACAGGGAATATTTGTGTGTTTGTATCCTAGTCTATTCTCTAGGAATTACTATCTAGGCAGAAGGAACAAAAATCCTAAAACATGGTGATACAACATCTGCGAAACATTTTTTTTTTCTTTTTAAAATTCGTCTGATTTTATATCCTTCAATTACTCCATCAAAAACTAATTAGATCTAAGATCTCATGTCTGTTATATGTTCTAAGTGTTCTTCCAAACTCAAAAAAACTAACTAATTTGAGTTTCTTGTCAAGTTTTGTTTCGTAGAGAGAGTACTAGATAGTTGCTCCATTTTTTAGGTTTGGTAAAGATTGTGATAAGTTTCCATTTCAGAAAATATGAAAAGAAAATTATGTTTTTCTATTTGCAATGTAATTTAAGAATAAACAGAGTCAAACTACATATTATTTTAATCATTTTATTTCTCTCACTAATCGACAATACTATCCCACCAACTAGATAGATCATTCCCCACTAATTAATCGACTCCCACTAACACATTTAAGAAAATTGTGATACAAGTTTTTTTTTTTTTTTTTTTTGCAACAAATTTGTGATAAAAGTTTCCTTTTCAAAATTATGACAAGAGAATTGTGTTTTTCTTTTTTTTGTCAAACATCTAATTTTCATTAAGAGAATTGTGTTTTTCTATATGCAATTACTGGATTGTGGTAAAGTAATTGCACCTAATGGCCTTTTGGGGCCTTGTTTCTAATTATTCTATTGTCTGCCTCCTTTTTTGAGGTACCTTTTGGATTACCTCTATATTTGTACTCTGTTTTTGGTCACTTATCATCAGTGAATTTCCAGTGTTAAAAAAAAGAAGAATATATTTCTTCAGTTTACTAGTTTTTTTGTTGATACAAGAAACCAAAATGTGAGACATGGGATTTTATCATCATATTACACACTGGCTACATAGATTCATCATAGTTGTAATTTACTATTACTAGCTTCTACTTCTAGTTTACCACAATCCAGACATAATGTTATCGTAAATGAAAACCCTAATAGGTGCAATTACTTGAGGACGAAGTAACCGGACACAATAACAACAAATGCGAGGATCCCAGCTAAGAAACAAACCTTTTTTGGTAATTTTCCATCATCTTCCCTTAGCACCATAGCCTTATAGATCGGCAAACAATTCACCACCGCAAAGCTTGTGAGCATCACTTCAAGTACGAGTCCTTCTCCCCAAGCTAAAAGACCATAAAGCCCACAGACAAGGGCAAGGAGATTCACGACCGCCACCGTAGTAATAGGGACAAACATGGTCGAAGAGGCCCCGAAATCAAAGATTTCTTGCTCGTACCTCTTACTCTGTTCGTCATCATCGTTGACTTTGCTGGTGAGGTTGAATCCATGCGTGGATAGGTTTAGGGTTTTAAGAGTGAACTCTATGAAGCCAAAGGTGAATGAAGAGAATCCTCTAATCGACCACATCCTTTGGTCATTCCACCAGCCGCGACAAGTTCCTCCTTCTAATGCGAAGTCTAATAGATCTTGTGCATATGCACCAAGGAATAAGAAGATGTAAAGCCAAAACCATGGATCCGATGGCTTGGGGAAGACGCTAACTCCATAGATGAGAGCAAGTTGGGGCAAGTATCCATAGTTGAAAACAGGAATTGACCAAAACGCCCAAAATGCATATTGACAATAGCCTAAACCCATTAATAGACCCGTTGATCTGACCCCATATGTAATGGGGCTATACCTAGACAAGGCTACTTCAAGAAGCCCAATGGTCCATCTTTTTTGCTGGCTCACTACATCAATAAGGCATTTTGGAGAATCTCCATAAAATGCTGGTTTCTTGGGGCTGCAAAAGACCGATCTCCATCCTTCACAATGGAGCCTATACCCTGTGTAGTAGTCTTCTACTAAAGACCCATATCTGAATCCAATCTGCATAGTTTTGAATGATAAATGTATATAAGATAAACAACTTGAAAATAAATATATTATTAATGCCGAAAGGTGATTAGTATTGTTTTAAAAGACCTATCTATCATGGAAGAGGATATTATTTGTGTTTCATACAAATCAAGAAATCAAACTTCGTTTCTAAAGATATTAACTACATTATCTAAGATTGGAGAAACTTATTGTTCTTATAACTAGTTCACACAATTTTTTTTTTTGTCAGCAACGACATGAATGATTTATGCGGGTTTGGTTTGAATTCGAGTGTCTTCAGCAAGTCAATAAGCTACATGTCCTAATTAATCAGTACATATACACGTTAGCTAGCCAATACCCCAGTGTAGCAGTTTTTTACTAATGTCGCATATTTGAACCCTATTTTAAACAATAGATTGATATTATATACCACAGGTTAAATAATAATGTATCACGAAGCTTAGAAACTTTTTAATATCTAACCTTGGATCCCCAGTTGGAGTTGCGCTCGTAGTTACAGCGTGCTACATCGTGTGCCAATGCTAAAACATCTTGGGATTTAATCGACTTATCAGCAATCCAATTTGGCCCAAGTTCATCTACCTCAGGCAAAATCAAATTAGTCGGAGGTCCATAGAAAGCTCGCCGATTGAAGAAACACCCAGTACCGACGTAGCTTGGGCCCATAAGCCCATCAAATCCAGCCATATTGATGATAAATGAGCGCCTGAGCTCGGATGCATAGATATCGTTTTCGTTTATTCCTTGAAATTTCTGAGGAAACTGCACAAATCCTAAACCAGAATTGATTTTCGGGTCTGACAAATAGCACAAAGCACGAAGCGGTGTTGTGGGATTGTTTGAATACATGTCACAATCTAGCGTTAGAATTACTGTTGAGTTTGTCATCACCGAAGATACTCGTAACTACAATGAAAATAGAACTCGTGGTTAACAAAATATCAAACCGAAATTTTAGTTAACCAAAGCAATAACCGTTTCAAATGTAGGGTTTGGTAGATACCAAGGTATTAAGAGCACCGGCTTTGAAATGATGTGGTGAAGCTCTGTTCTTCTCTCTTGAAACATAGATTAGGTTTGGCATTATCTTTGTCTCGTTATTTCGTAGCACCTACGCACGAATTAATAGAAAATTACTATAGATACTTAAATATTTTTTTGTTAATTCTTATTACGATCAAATTATATGATGCAGATACAATATTAAATTTGAAAAATAAATACCTTAATCATAGTAGGATGGTCATGACGAGTGAATTTGTGAGTCCACAAATCGAAGAGACGACGAAATTGATCAGATTTGATAGACTGAGTATCAACTTTACCAGTATCCACCACATGTTCTACTCTCTTCTTCATATCTTCATACATCATCTGTTTCGTACAGAACAACAATGATTATTTTTAGGCCTGCGACTTCGAGTAGTTCGGGTAGTTCGGATCGGGTAGTTCGGTTCTTCGGGTAGTTCAGATTTAGAAAAGTTGGCCGAAACTAACCGAAATATAATTCGGTTCGGTTATTTTGGTTCTCGGGTAGTTCGGTTATTAATTTTTAAAACCGAAACTAACCGAACTTTTTAAATTTTGGTTGAAATTCGGTTAAATTCGGGTAAATTCGGATAGTTCGGGTAGTTTCAGATAGTTCGGTTCTTCGGTTCGGTATAATTTGGTATAGTTTGGTTTAAAAAAAAAAAACGGGTAACCGTTCGGTTTCCGGAACCGAACCGAACAAACAGAGAACCGAACTAATTTTCAGACTAGAACCGAACAGAACAGAAATAAAACCGAACTAGAACCGAGAACCGAAATGTTCGGTTCGGTTCAGTTCGGCCAGTTCGGTTCGGTTATAATTCTCAGGCCTAATTATTTTGTTTGTCTATTGATGTAATTTCTCTAGTACACAACTTGTTTTTTTGTCTTGTCATATATTAATATAATAAGAGTACCTCCAATGCACATATTTATGAGTGCCTTTAAGTTAATAAATATTAAAATAAGAAGAAACAGTAAACATCCGTGTCTTTCCATAGACACTTAAGACTATCCACAATGGTTTCAACATTCAACACCCTACTTTTTACTTTTTAACACTCCACATCATCTTTTCTCTCTTCCACATACTTATTCAACACCTTTTTTAATTTTTTCACTCTACAATGGTTTTATTTAATAAAATTCAACACCCTACCCTACCATTCCACATCATAATCCTTTTTATATATATTTTTTTATTTTTCTAATTTAAACGACGAATCTAACTCGACTATATAGACGATAAATGTAGCTCGAATATATAGCTTGATACATAGTCGATTATATGACTTGACTATATAGCTTGACTATATAACTTGACGATATAGTTGACTATATACCTTGACTGTTGAACTTGACGATATAGCTTGACTATATACCTTGACTATATAACTTCACTATATAGCTTGACTATATAGCTTGAATAAAAAATCACACATCGAAACTCAATTCACGAATAATAAAACTCTTAATCACACATAAACACTTAAAAATCTATTTAATCACGGAACATTCTGAATTTTGCTCATATGTAATGCAATACAATACATTGATAAAAACAAAAAAACATACATCACTTAGACTCAACTCACAAACAAAGAAACTCTTAAATCACACATAGACACATAAAAATTTCTTTAATCACGAAACATTCCGAATTTTGCTCATATGTGTTTGACTAAATCTGCTTGCAATTCGTGATGTACATTTGAATCTCGCAACTCGGATCTAGCACGCACATGATCTGCAAATGCAGGTAGCACCTCGATCGAGAATGGTTGCAGAGTACTAGACCCACTTGCCTCAGATTGATCATAATCGTTCCAATGTTGAGCATATGTATCTCGTTCATCCTCAACAATCATATTATGCAATATGATACATGACCTCATTATTGTAGCCAAATCGGATATTTCCCACATGCGAGCTGGTTCACGAATAATTTTAAATCGAACTTGCAACACTCCAAAATTTGGACCAGCAAACGGCATGAAATTTTTTGGAGAAACCCCATAATTTGGCATATTTTGGGGTTGGTTGGAAGATTGATTTTGAAAATGGAAATTGTTGGGATTTGGATAGTTAAAAGAGTAATTAGTAGAATTTTGGGTATTAAAATGATTATTGTTGGGATCCATTTTATTAAAAAGATGTTTTAAGAGAAAAACAAGAGATTATTAAAGGGTAATAAAAAAATTATAGTACAAAAAGTCGATTTTTTTTCTTTGTCCAAATTAAATGAACAAAGTCTCTATTTATAGAGTATGAAAAATGATGAATTTTGGTATAAAAGAAATAATTTATATATTTAATTTAGAATGAAATAATTGATGTTAAATTATTTGGATGAGAAAAATAAACAAGAATATAAAGGACCAATGAGAATTCAACACTTTTTTCGGTGCAATCAAAACATGCCACGTGGCACGTCCTTCTCTCCTTTTCGCCGATTCAACCGGTTGAATTAATTCAACTTCAAACAATCCACATCAGTTCCAACACTCTCTTTCAACACATCATTGTAGGCATTCAATTGTTGAATTTCTTATTCAACATACCCATTGTAACTAGTCTAAGACACTAAGAGACATCTTATGTGCCATCTTCTTATTGGAAGGTAATTTTTTTTTCTTTTCTTTTTTCTTCATTTTCTTAAGTGGCATCTTCTTTTTTATTTTTAATTAACTTCTAAGACATCCACTAGAGTATTACCGATGAACTTGCTCTAAGAAACATTAATACGTGTATGTACCTTAAGGTTTTCAGCTTCATCAGTCCAATAATGTGACTTTGATGAGAAATAAACTTCAGGGGACCGATCTTGAACATTATTCTTCTTGCAAAAGGGCAACCAATGCACAGAGAACTCGGCAGCCTCCATCAAAGCAAACAACGTCAACGAGGAGCCTCCATCGTCCGATACGTAGACCGAGATCTTATCTGACGGATAATCGTAGGCCATCACTGATAAGGCGGTGTTGGCCACCATCATCGGAGGCTCCTTGTACGGATCAGCCGTGCATATAAACACGTCCAGCTTCGGAAACTGTCCTCTTTCCTGTTCAGCTACGTATCTCTCAGGGTACTCGGATCGGTGAACCGGGTTAAACCGGAGGGACGTTGTGGTTGCCCACATGAAGGCGAGAACGATGTCGGAGAGGAGAAGAAGAGATGTTATTAGAGTTGTGTTTGCTGTGAGAAGTGAGTGTGCATGGTGATACATCAGGGCTACGATGCCACACGTGTGAATTACGGCGTAGATCCTGTATAGAATGGTGCGCCGGCACGGATCACACGTGTGGAGGGTTGTTGATCGTTTTCTATGAGATTCCATCTTGATAGTGAAAACAAATGGTTTTGGAGAAAATACTATACTATATATATAGTACTTAAAACTTAATTTTTTTGTTTTTTGACAAGTACTTAAACTTAATTATAGGCGAGTTTCTTAGGATATGTAATATTTTATTTTGAGATAATATATTAACATTTTGTTTTCAAAGGATGGTGTTTGTTGATTGTTTCAATGGAGAAGTCAAGTTAAAATTCTCTAACTTGAAAAAGAGGCTAAAATATAACAGATCAAATGGATCAAGACTGGGACTGCGAGAGTCACTCACAATTCACGTCATCACGTGATCGCACATGCTAACTTTCTTAACTTCTAGCAAAATATCGATTATGGACAAAAACTATACTTGCAAACAATCGTACATAAATGTGTGTATATACAGTCAATATACTTAGAGATAATACCTGAAATGTTTTAATTTTTTTTCCAAATAATATATCACTATAACTATATATGTAATTTATTGATGTATGTTCTCGGATAAAAAAATATCCTGTTCCGCGACTGTGTTTGTGTATGATAACACTTAGACCAACTAATCATACTAAATCTATTCTCTATGCACTAGCTATCTCTAGTGAGAAAAAAATGGTGGCACAACATCTCCGAAGCATAACATTCTTTGTAAAATACGTCTTATATTAGATCCTCCAACTACTCCATCAAATATAATTAGATTTAAGATTTCATGTCTCTGTTCTTCCTAACTCATCACACTAATTAATTTGATTTTGGTGTCTAGTCAAGAATTAGTTTGTTAGGGACGGAGAGTACTAGATAGTTGTTTAATTCTTTACTCTCTTTTTTTGATAAAGTAAAATGTGCTAAAAGTTTCCTTCGAAGAAGATAAGAAAAATCGTTTTCCTATTGCAAAGTAATTTGAGAAAAAGAGAGTCAAAAAACTACATAAGATATATTAATCATTTTATTTCTATCGCGCTACTCGACCTTTATCCCATCAACTTGATCATTTCCACGCTTTGCTAGAGAAATATTTATTTTTAAACTTTTTGGAGTGTAATTAATTTGGTTATATAAACCTAAGATCATAAGTATTGGTGAAACACTAATATGTAAACGAATAAATAGACTGGAAATTTGAAATAGGCCAAATAAATTTGTTTTATCGTCTAATATGTAAACAAATATATAGATCAAAATTTGGAAATATCCTGAAGTAGATACAAAATTTTAAATATCATAATAATAAAAATAATACATTTTTTGACAAAAAAAACAATAACATATTTTTTTGGTTACTCTTCCATTTCTTTGTATTTACTAAACTTAGCTAAAAACATGCCTCAAAAGGGCCAAAATAATAAATTATTACAATTGTTTTAGTGAAAAAGTCCAAAATATATGGCTGCATGTCATTCTCTTTCATAGTAAATTTTGCTGATTCAAGATACCAAAATGTATTTTCTACCATGATCTGAGAGAGAGGGATTTCATCACATTACTAATTCCTGCTTCTAGTTTACCACATTCCAAACATAATATTATTGTAAATGAAACTACATTATCCTCATGAATGTAATTACTTGAGTACGAAGTAACCTGACACAATCAAAACAAATGTGAGGATCCCAGCTAAAAAACACACCTTAATTGATAATTTTCCATCATCTTTCCTCAACATCATAGCTTCATAGATCGGCAAGCAGTTCACCACGGCAAAGCTCGCCAGCATCAATTCAAGGACGAGTCCTTCTCCCCAACCGAAAAGACAATAAAGCCCTCGAACGAGGGCAAGAAGATTCACGATCGCAACCGCAGTCATGGGCAAGAACATTAACGAAGAGGGACCGAAATCAAAGATCTCTTGCTCATACCTCTTGCTTTGCTCTTCATCGTCGTTGGCTTTGCTAGTGAGGCTGAATCCATGCGTGGAGAGGCTTAGGGTTTTGAGAGTGAACTCTATGAAGCCAAAGAGGAATGAAGTGAATCCTCTTATCATCGACATTCTTTGATCGTTCCACCATCCGCGATAACTTCCTCCTTCTAGTACAAAGTCCATTAGATCTTGCGCATATGCTCCAAGGAACAAAAAGATGTAAAGCCAAAACCATGGAGTTGATGCCTTGGGGAAGACACTAAAGCCATAGAGGAGAGCAAGTTGGGGTAAGAATCCATAGACCATGAGAGGAATCGCCCCAAATGCCCAAAATGCGTATTGACAATAGCCCACACCCATTAACAAGCCCATTGATTTGACTCCATAGGTAATGGGACTATATCTTGAGATGGAAACTTCAAGAAGCCCAATGGCCCATCGTTTTTGTTGGCTCACTACATCAATTAGACTTTTAGGGGCATCTCCATAAAATGCTGGTTTCTTGGGGCTGCAAAAGACCGATCTCCATCCTTCACAATGGAGCCTATACCCTGTGTAGTAGTCTTCTACTAAAGATCCGTATCTGAATCCAATCTGCATAGTTTTGAACGATAAATTGGAGTTACATAGTATAGCAAACTAGAAAATAAAAATATTATTAATGTCGAAAGATCATTTAGATTGTCTTAAAAAGGATCTATCTTTAATCTATCTATATGAAAGATGATATTTTCTATGTTTCATATCATGATATCAATCAAGAAATCAAACCTCGTTTTAAATGTTAATTACATCGTAAGCTTAGAGAAACTAATTGTTATTATAAATATTCCTACATGTTAAATGAAAAACTATTTGCAATTATTTAACTTAGAATAAAATATTTATAGTTTTAAGTTTCATAAACCTCCAACTCAAAATTATCTAAGATGATAATTTTTCCAATCCATCTCAAATTGAATCTCATTCTATAATCAATATGTATATATCCTACTTGGGTCGATAATATCATATTAAGTTTAGCTTACTTTCCAAATCAAAACCAATCATTAATAAGTAAATTGGTCCATATCTCATATACTACGCGGAAATCCCCTCTAAATTCAAATTTGGGATCACTAACATTTAATTTTACTGACAAATTATAAGAAAATGGATTTCTATAGCAGATAAAGGTAATGAGGGGGTTGATTTTATATTACATCTTAATTCATATGTGATAATTTCTAGCATTTAAATAGTTTTGTTGACAAATGAAAATCAAGATTAAATCAAAGGTAATTACGCAGGTTGGTTTTATCTTACCTTGGATCCCCAATTGGTGTTGTGCTCGTAGATACATCCTGCTACGCCGTGTGCCAATGCCAAAATATTTTGATCCTTGATAGAATGATTCTTGTTTCGATTGGGATTAAGTTCATCTATCTCAGGCAAAATCAATTTAGATGGTGGTCCATAAAAAACCCGTCGATTGAAGAAACATCCTGTTCCCACGTGATTCGGGCCCATAAGCCCATCAAACCCAATCATATTAATATCGAAGAGGCGTTTGTACTCACATGCATATATATCATTCTTGCTAATTCCTTGAAATTTCTGAGGAAACTGCACAAAACCTAAACCGGATTTGATTTTAGGATCATTTAAATAGCACAAGGCACGAACTGGTGTCGAAGGATCGTTCGAGTACATGTCGCAGTCTAGTGTTAGAATGACCGGTGAGTTTGTCATCACTGCAGATACTCGCAGCTACATTAAAAAAATAGTTAAAGAAAAATAATTAAACCAAAAATGCTAGTTGACTGAATCGAGAAATCGGTTAAAGTAGGGTTTAGATGATACCAATGTATTAAGAGCACCGGCTTTAAAATGATGTGGTGAAACTTTACTCTTCTCTCTGGAAACATAGATTAGGTTTGGCATTGTATATTCTCTGGAATTGTCCATATCAGTCTCGCTATTTTGTAGCACCTGCTCTCAAATTGATTAAAATTGACATTTGGTTACTACATATGGAAAATTGACCTAAAAACTTATTTAAAAGAGGCTTGGTGTATACTGTTATATTATAGTGAGAAAATAAATTTTGCAAGTTTTTTTAATTAATAAATACCTGAATAATAGTGGGATGGTCATGACGAGTGAACTTTTGGGTCCACAATTCGAATACTCCACGAAAATGATCAGACGTGATAAACTCAGTCTCAACTTTTCCACTATCAACCACACGTTCTACTCTACTCTTCATATCTTCGTACATCATCTGTTCCACCGAACAATAATTACATATAAATTAATATTTTCTGGTCTCATATCATTTATTAAATACAGTATATTAAAATATCTTACTTCTTGAAAAGTCTTAGAGAGTTAGAGTAACTCTGAGTTGTTAAGCATACACTTTGTCCTTTAATCGTAGAGATCATATTTTATCGAATTAATAATAATATTTGGCTACGTATATATCCAATCTCACCATTTTATTTTGGTTACGTATATATCCAATCTCTCCATTTTATTTTGGTCAACTAGTTTCTTCATATATTTTTTTTAGTCGCTCCATTTACTTGTTTTCTAAATTTTAATTTAGAAATTATTTTTTTAAATCAAGAAAGGTTCAGTTCCTTTGCTCATCTATCATTTAGATAAGTTTCATCTAAATATAGTTTGTTTTATTTTTAGTTGTTTATCTGATGATTCATATGAAAAACATGATTTAGTGATTTTAGTCGAAAAATATGATTTTGATATTTTAACCAAAAAAACGATTTTACAATTTTAGTGAAAAAACATGATTTCACAATTTTGATAGTGAAAAATACAATTTACAGTTTTAGTGAAAAACGCGATTTTACGATTTTGATGGTAAAACGTGATTTTGCAGTTTTGCCAAAAAAATACAATTTTATGATTTTGACCAAATTTTTTCATAGTTTTTTTTTTACAACAATTTTTTATATCTATTAAATAGCACTTATTTTTTTATATATATTAAATAGCACTTAAAATATAATTTGTTTGTTTCTATGAATTTTACTCTTTTTCTGTTTTTTCTGATTTCATTTGGTTAAAGAGCATGTTATTCCATTATTCAAAAATATATTAAACGAATTACAATTTAACATTCAATGAAAAATTACTATATGAAAGAGAAAAAGTAGATTACTAATTACTTCTTTCGTTAATTATAATTATCGTTCTAAATTTTTTATTTTTTTAAAATATTTGTCGTTTTTAATTTTATTTATGATAGATTTTTCTGTTAAATCAATATTTTTTAAGCTTATTAATTACTTATATCAGATAAAATAGTGTATGAATTAAAGAAAAAAACATATTTTGTTACAACTTAAAACGACAATAAAAAAAATGGAAAGAGTAAGTATTACAACTAATTGGAACGGCCGTGACGGTTTTTAATCATTAATTGTAACCCCTAACACTCGTAAGAATTGTGTTGACCTACGTCTGGGCATTTGTCGAAATTAAGACTAAAAAACATACTAAACTAAACCTAACTATAAGTAATTAGTAATAAATAATACATACCTTAAGATTTTCAGCTTCTTCGTCCCAAGAATGTGAATTTGAGGAGAAATAAACTTCAGGAGATCGATCTTGAACATTGTTCTTCTTGCAAAAAGGCAACCAATGCTTAGAGAACTTAGCAGCCTCCATCAAGGCAAACAAAGTCAACGACGATC
>JAHZTW010000004.1:45599911-45727166 GCA_020283515.1 Alliaria petiolata
TTTAGATCAATATATAAACTATCTTTTATGATTTATTGATTTTTCATATTCTATTTGAATCTATTACATTAATGAATGTTAGTTATTATAAGAATTGAAAGATTAAATAACATAAAACATAATAAATCAAATAAAAATTGGTTGATGACGTGTCATAATTTTAAGATAGGTGTTGATGAGGTGGCATCATAAGAAGAGACTTCATTCTCTTTTATATAAAATGAAAAATGGATAATTCCTTTGTTTAATGTTTAGTCCAAATTAAGATAGTAAATCTAGGGTTCAATGCTGAGGTCAGAGGGCCATCCAAACTCCTCCAAGAATGCTAATATAACCCCGTTTGACCATCCAAATCCCGTCTGAAATTTTTGCAACAAAAATAAAGTCAGCAGAGTTACAGATATTTCTTTAGACCCCTAAAACTCATGAATTAAAAAAAAAAGGTCGAAGAAGAAAACTAAAATAGAAAATGTATGCGTTACCTGTGGCTTATATTCTCCTCCACCACCATATTCACCAAACTCTGAAACATTGAGCTTCTCATGAATAGCCCCGCTTGTCTTGTAAACACGGTAGCTGCTTCTGATCCATCTCCTTGCAATCTCCTCTGCCATCTTTTTAGCTTTCTTTAGACCTGATCTCGCGAGCCCTGTCACGATCATCTCTTGTTGCGGTGCCCATCCATTCGGATAATCCCTGTTAAATTAAACATTGAAACCAAATCTCAACATTCAAAATGCTTCATCAGGTAATATAAAAGATTCAAAGTGGAAACTTGAACCACAAGTTACATTTTACCATTGTTGTCCCGAGTCTGTCAAAGAGGTTAGGATTCCAGCGGGAGCGATGAGCCCTGACTTTTTAAGAGCTTTCAAAACTTTCCTGACCAATTTTTTATCTGCATGTCACAAAATCAAATGTTCATATACAAACATATGTAAAGGTGTGCACCAAGTAGACATAGTTTACCTGAATTGAAGGAATTAATCCAGATTGGAGCAAAGTTAGATGCAAAAACATTGGTGTTCTGGTTCTCAGCTTTCCATGTCTCAGGCTCCTGAAGACACAAAACACGCTCGCATTGTTTGAATATCATCAGAAATCTCATATTGTAACTATTGATTCAGTAACTTACATCACCATTGGAGGACAGCCAGTAATCTAGCCACTGCCCTGCTTCTTCGTTCCAAAACACGGTTTCAAACGCTTTCTCTCTCGCTTCTGACGCTTTCACAAAACGCTCTGAACCGATTTTATCCCCAGAAACCTCCAACATGAACGCTATATCGAGTTCCATCTACGGTAATTAAACAGATCATCACATTCAATGCTTATTAAAGAGCATATATTCGCGTATTTGTGCAAGAAGCGTAATTAAAAGAGAGTTATGATCAAGAAAGTGGGAAACCTTGAGAAGAAAGACGTTAAGATCAACAGGTACAACTGATGTTGTAGCCAACGTTGTGAAATTAGAAGGATCCCTGCATAAATTATTTTGAGATTTAAATTAATTAAGATGTCTATATTTTCTTCTGTTCCACAACAGTAACATTTACTAATCGCAATTTTTATTATTGAATTTTAATTTAACCTCATCCATCGCGTGCTGAAATCCCATCCTGTTTCAGCAGCCGTTGCTATATCTCGATAGAACCGCTGTTTCTCTAACTTACTCGAAAACCCCGAAGCGGATTCTTGATCCTGCGGTACACATAGAGAGAGTGAGTCAACATATTAATTTTTCCTATCTAGTTAGAAAAAAAAAACAGTTTACTTGTCGGCAAAGAGACAAGAAACATACGAAAACAAAGGACTCAGGTCGTGGCATGTTCCACATGGCGTAGTAACGGCTTAAGATGTGATCACAACCACTAGCGTCTCGAATGACCACCTTATGTTTTCCTACAAGAGAAAGATAACAGAACCAACATTAAAATCTAAGAATTAAATCTTTAAGATTAGCTAAACCGTTATTAACTAAGTGGCTAAAACTAATTACCTGAGTTCCAAAACTCGTACTCTTTGAGAAGCACAGGGATAGCTTTCTTCACAAGTTCCTCATCTTTCGTTACATTATAAATCTCATAGACCATTGAGCTCAATAGAGGTGGTTGGCTTGTAACAAAAAAAAAACATAACAATTTATTTTCTACTGGATAACTTTAATTTCTGTAAGAAAATTATTAACTTTTGGTTACCTTCGGTTAGTGTAATAAGCTCTGGCGCCGTTGAGAGCGTAACCATAAGTCTCCACAAGTGACATCAGATTTGTCGCTAGTCCTTTGGCCGTAGTGAGCATTTTACTCGTCACAAGTCCTCTGCACGTGTAAAAGCACACATAACGTGACATTAACACGTGACCTCGTGTTTCGTAGTCAACACGTAATATAAAAAGGAAGAGGAAGAATCAATTAAAAAAATATAAATATATTTGGTTTTTTGATTTGAAAGTTGTTGATGAACACTGACTTGATGACCCAGTAGGAATCCCAGTAATAGACCTCTCTGAATCTCGAACCGGGAATGATAACCGGTTCCGGCAGCGGTAGAAGCGTGTGCCGTTCGGGAGACTCTCTCACGGAGTCAGAGACTCTGCGGCTCAGGTTTCTCCACAGGCCGTGCACCTCACGCGCCCAGTGTCTGACTTGCTCGTTCTCCACGTTGAGGAGGAACCCGGAGGGATCTGAGACGAAATCCTCTGGTTCGTGGGGCACAAGATCCTCCCCTGCGGCGTCGAAGTATTCGTCGAGGAACTTTTCAAGCTTGTCGACTGGCACTGACAGGTCACGTGATCCGCTCGTGAGATCTTCGAAGGCTGATTCGACGGCTGGGAGATCGTGTGGGAGCTTGAGAGATAGATCAATGTAAGATTTTGGGTCAGGGGTTTTGTCTTTCGGGTAGGATAGGGTTGCCGTGAGCTGCACGCGCTGGAGGAAAGTGACGAGTGGGGTTGTTGGGACGACAGGTCCCGAGTCCGAGTCCGCCATGGAAGTAGCGAAAGAAAAGCAGAGGAGGAAGAAGAAGAACAGAGGAGTGAAACGTTTTCGTTGAAGGTAGGAAGCAAAGAGAGGAAAAGAGAGGAAGAATTTGTAAGGAGATGGAGAAGATAAGAAGAAAAGTGTGGAGATTGGTTTCTTCGAGTTGTGTTTGTGTGAATTCATTGCCAAATGTTTGAAATTGACTAGGGTTTTCAGAATAACGCATACGAAAAAGGGAAGAGAATCGTTTAAATACAGCTAAACCCTCTGGCTGACTCGGATGGATGAGTTTGATTGGTTGTCTCAGGATGAGAACGATTAGATTTTTTTGATAAGCTTAGTTGGAAATTTGAGATCTTTCTTATAAAGCGAGTACAATTACAATACGAACCTATTAGAAGACACGATTACTTAAAATAGAACGCGATTACTTAGTTTCGCCTTCTATTTTAAATAGAACACGATTACCTCTTTACAAATAGAACGCGATTAAAATAGAACACGATTAAAATAGAACGCGATTACCTCTTTACAAATTCAGTTTCTAAAGAGGTCAATTACAATACGAACCTATTTAGAAGACACGATTACTTAAAATAGAACGCGACTTTAATAAAGTCACAAAAAAACAAACAAAACTCACTGTTTTAAGAAGTAATCACGGGGAAAAAGTGACACGCTTACGAGTGAGTACAAAAATCTCTATGAAAAAAGTTGGTTGCGGCGTTAATATTTAAAGATTGAGCTTAAAACATTCACATCAGAAAAGTTATTTTTTTTTAATCTTAATTAGAGGAAGCATGCCAAACCGTCCACTAATTTTTTAGTTTTCCTGGTATAAAAAAACGATGAAACATTGTAACAATACTCTTATTATTTAAATGCAATTCGATCCAAAATGAGTTGATTAATGTTATCTTTTATTCTCTAAAACCTAAAACGAAATGATGTGAGATCCTTAAGAGTCATTGTTGTTGATTCAACAACATAATGCTTCTTCAGCAATTGGAACGACGGCGTAAGCCATAAGGAATAAAACGACTTTGTGTTCAAGGAAAAACCGAAAAAGGTTTTGAGAGTAACAAACTGATATGGTCCAATAATACAATTTACATGACAACGAAGTTTTAACATTTTCCTCTCTACATGGAAGAATCATTGGAATGTAAAACAAATTGAGCAATTCCAACTAAACACGCATTCACTCTGAAGCGTTGAATCCTTTTTCACCAAATCAAAGGCCACTGGTTCTCGGAACTTAGCGAATATCAGTGACAGATCTCTCTGATTAATTGGTTGTTATGAAATAATGAAAACATGAAAATGAAGCGTAAATCCAAAAATTGATCACAAAAGGAACTTCAAACAAATGATGTTTCACCGCATTTTGTTATATTCAAAACATCAAACATATGTATTCATTCAAAAACCCAAGAAGTATAATCAAGTACACACAAAATAGATAAGCATTTTGAAAAATCGGAACAAAAGAAAGACAAACGAAATCAAATTCCGAGTCTGACATTTACAATTCAAAAGGTCTGAAATTTTCCATAGCAAGACATAATTTTCAAAGTAAGGGAGCTACGAATCCACACACCATCGATTAGCAGAAGAAGCGAAACACGCAGAGGGTTTAATTATAATTACCGGAGGTAAAAAGTCAAAACGGAGTTAAACGATGTCGTTTGGATGAGGAGCGGCGGAGAGAGCAAGAGGACGGTGATAGGACTCCTCGCCGTCGTCGTCGTCTTCGTCGTCATGACAGGTGGAGAGATTGACGCAGGCGCAGCGCTCGAGGGAGGCGAAGAAAGCGGAGATGACGGTGGCGCTGACCCAGCTCGCCGCCTGATCGATTTTCTCCATGGAAGTCGTGCTTACGTTGGAGGTGATGCTGATGCTTTTTTCCATGGCCTCTCGATCCCGATTAGAGTTTCCAGATGACGAAGATTCGTGCTGTGGCAAAATTTCGTCGATTCGATTTAGTAGATTAGGGGAGAACAAATTGGGATTAATTCGGGTGAGTCGAAATGCAGATGTGTTAGATATATATTGTATATAAAGATGATCTAA
Source organism: Alliaria petiolata (assembly GCA_020283515.1). Classification (NCBI taxonomy): domain Eukaryota; kingdom Viridiplantae; phylum Streptophyta; class Magnoliopsida; order Brassicales; family Brassicaceae; genus Alliaria; species Alliaria petiolata. The sequence continues at coordinate 45,604,963 of JAHZTW010000004.1, forward strand.
TGTCAAGAAAGCGCATCTGGTGTAGTGGTATCATAGTACCCTCCCACGGTACTGACCAGGGTTCGATTCCCTGGATGCGCAATATATTTTAGCTAAGATATTTCCAGAATTTTATGTATTTTAGAAAATATTTAAAATAACAAAAATATTTTCAAACCATAAATAAACAAACGTTGAATAAGTAGCTAAAACAAAAATTTACACTAATTCTTTAGCAACGGTAATGACAGATTCACTAATTAGAACCACTTAAAAAATAATACTGCATTTTAATCTTGTTTTCTACACTCATTTAGGTCTTTTTATAATTGCATTTGAGCATATTTACGTTGTATATATTGTATTTTTCCTAATCATGTCATGGAGTGGCTTTAGTTGGTGATTTGGAGCAACTGGAGGTGATTTGAGCCAAAGATATGGAGATTGGATCCTGGAGGGATGTGGGGCTCCCTGTGCAGCGGGATAGTCGGATGAAACCCCCGCAGCGGTCTGTTTAATGAGGAAACCACCGTTGCGAGACCTGCAGCGATCTAATCCCAGCTATTTAGGAAGGAGAGCAAACCGCAGAGCTGAGTGTCCCATCGGTATAGGGTACCAATTTAGGACGAAGAACATGCCGTTGAGAAGTGCAGATCTGTTTACGTGGAGCGGCCAGGGAGCAAGAACAAGCCGCTGTGCCGACTCAGAAAAATCAAATTAAAAATATTTAATTTGATTTTTAGGAATTTTGTTAATGTTTATTTACAAAACAGAAAATCTTTAATGTAATTGGTTAAATACTTTGCAAATAATTTTTGGTTTCTATTAATAAAATATTTATTAATTTAATTGACTAAATCAATGCAATTAAAATTATAGTTTTCATTAAATTTGTTGCCAAACACTTTTAATATATTAACTCAATGGCATGAATCGTAAATAATAAAAAAAAATTCAAGTACAGTTCTCAAATAATAATTAGATAGATGGACCATTTTGAAAATAAAATAATTGTGGGGCTAAATTTGGAAACGTAGATAAACTTAAGGTGCTACTTCGTAAAGTTTCTTTTTTTCTCGTCAACAATGTGACCTTGACGAAATTGCTAATACTCGCCGTTTCATAGAAAAATATCTTTCCACCAACAGTAAAACCCTTCTGCCGCCACCACTAACACGGAGAGAGTTCGCCGCCCTTAAATTCAACTGTGAGAGAAGTTTTCTCCGGAGCGACTAGAGTGAGGAGGTGAATGCGCTTTGGAGCTCAGATTCTTGTTTCTTTCCGCGGCGGTAATTTCTATCTTTTTCATTTTTAGATTCGTATAAGCTTTCTTCTTTATGCAAACGAAAAACTATGTGTAATGCTTAAAGATTTCAGGTCTGTTTTAGGGACATTACTGTTTATTTCCAAGTTAAATTTTGTCTTTTTCGGAAAAAAAATTCGGAATAATAAAAACCAAGCCCAAATCCATGAGCTTAAAAAATAATAAAAACTTATGGCTTGGCTATTTTGAATACGATTATGTTTCGGGTTTTAGTGATACTCTTTTCTTCTGCTTATTCGTTTTCTTAGATAAATAAATTCGACGCTATCTCTCTCTCTCTATCTATCGACTCTGTCATTCCTTGAGAATAAAAATCAATTTTTTTTTTCATTCCCAGAGAATGGTGAATTGTCTAGTGTGCGGTCAACCGCCGGTGATTCATATTGAACATGGGAGCGTCTATAATGTATACTGTGGAACCTGTAGGGAGACCTACTGTGCTATGGTATGGTGATAAGGGACAAACCAAATTTGTAAGAAGATATGGAAAGTGCCCCGTATAAAATTTGTAAAGTTGATTTTGTATTACTAATATTATTGTTTTATAATGTAATATAAATGTATAATTTGATAAAATCCATATATAATATAAATTTATTTCTCATGTAAAATATGTAATATATTTCTACATCGGCCACTGATTGTGAATATGTGATCATGGTTATATATAGGGTTGAGATTTTGGTTGTGGCTGCAATTGCCTTCATGACCATAACTCTCGTTGAGTCTACCGTAACCCGAATGCTAGTGGTTGGACTCGTGTACTGCATCGTTAATATCTTAACGTATGCATATCCATTTTTCCTCCTCATGGTAAGTTTGATCACTAGTTAGTTTTCTTAATATAACCCAATAAAATGTTAAGGATCAAATCCGTAGAGGATAATTCTCCAACCCCATATCTAGTAATTCTCATGAGTTGTTTGGTATGAATCCTCTATGGAATCCCGGTAATTCACCAATTTAGCACCATACTTCTCTACCTAAATGGTGTGGGGGTTGCAATTCAAACGATCTACCTCATAATATACATCATGATTAGCAACCGCTCAAATCAGCGTGTTGTGATCATAGTTGTTTATGGGGTGGAGATTTTGGTTGTGGCTGCAATTGTCTTTATGACCTTAATTCTTGTTGAGTCTACCATAATTTGAACGTCGATGGTTGGACTTGTGTGCTGCGTCGTTAATATCTTAACGTATGCATATCCATTTTTCTTTTTCATGGTAAATTTTACCACTAGTTAGTTTTCTTATAACCCAATTAGATAGATATTTTTTTAAATTGCTAATCAAATTTTAATTTGAAAAACACAGGAAAAAGTAATAAAAACAAAAAGTGTGGAAAACATTTCTATATGGATGATAATAGCGGCGTTAGGAAACGCACTAATTTGGAGCGCATACGCTCTTTTCCCACTTGACCCTTTCATGGCGGTAATTCTTCTATATGTACATTTACTAAAAAATTGTTTTTGTATTAATATTAAGAAACATGTATATTTAATCTATGAATTTTCATTTGCAGATAGCAAAAAGGATCTGCATAGTACTTGGACTGGTCCAAGTGGCTATCTTTGCCATTTACAACAAATCAAGCGCAATGACAGTGGAAAGTGTGTCAGCTTAATCTAATAGATAATTTCTAGAGATAAGTAGAATCAGTTTAGTTACGTGTTTTTTTGTTTGTTTGTTTTTCCCTATAATTTATGTGTTTTTTTACTCTCGAGTTTTTTAAATAAATCAATGTAAGTTTATCAGCAAAATATAATTAAATAAATTAATGTACGTTTTTTTGACCAAAAATCAATCTACGTTAATATCTTAATCTAATAGAAGTTCAGTTATCTTATAATTTCTAGAATTAAGTTTAGCTACATGTGATGCTCTTTTGTTTTTTTTTTTCCCTATAATTTGTGGGTTTCTGTTTAAACATTGGCATGTCCTACCTATCTAGTGAAATCATGCGTTAGTAAGAATGTATTTGTCATAGATGCTGAATTTCGATTATATATTGTTCATATCAACAACACACTAATTAAGAAAATATTGTGTATTTGTTACATATTAATCAAGTTTATTGGTGTTTTTTATTGGTTTGATTATATATTATCTTTTTGTTTTGATGAAATCTTTATTCAGTTAAATCAACTTAATGTCATACATGTAATTTGCTCATAAAAGTAAATATATTATGCTCAAACATTCCTTGCAATTTGCATATAAATATTTTATTTTTTTCTTAAAACTCAAACTTATAAAACGCTATGCGCAAAGCATCTATATTCATGATTCATGACCATGTAATTGAAATATGTTATGTGTAATCCATGATATTTTCATCATGTTTTTTTATAAAAATTGCATTTTTCCCTTCTAGTTTTCTTCTTTTATTTTGTTACTTTCATGTATCTCTTTTTCAGTCTAATTGTGATTTATTAATTTATGAAGTTGAGTTTTAGCCTAAATTTATTGTAATATGCATATGTTCTGATTTAGCCTTTTTTTGTTTTTGTTTGTTCTGTTTTTGTAATTTAAAATTGTAAGTAAATAAGAATCAAAGAAAAAGCCTAAAAATGAGAAGTCGAAACCTTCAACACATGCAAAAAATCGACTTCTCACTTTTAGGCTTTTTCTTTGATTCTTGTTTACTTACAATTTCAAATTAAACAAAAAAGAACAAAAAAACATGTTTGGAGTTAGTTTACAACTAAACTTTACTTCTAATCTCACTCTCCCACTTACAGATACAAGTTACAAACAAATGTTTTTTCTTACATCTTTGTCCCTTGCTTCTTACTCAACCGAAACCCAAGAACAATAAAAACAAACCCTAAACAGAAAAAAAAATTCAAAAAAATTATTTACAAGAGTCTGAATGAAGTACCTCGGGTCACAATTCTCCGGTGCTCTCACAAGAGCTCCCGAGGTTCGTGGTTACATCATGAACCAGGAGCCGTACTATATTGGTACGGGAGGATCTAGGGATCTCGAGACATTCTTGAAGATCCGCATCACAAGCTATCAGAACCCACTCGTTATCATCGTCAAGATACTTGATATCGAACGTACCTGCGTCAAGTTTCAGCCTCTTCGCGACTTCATCCTTCAATTCCATTATACCCGAACCAGAGGATATCCTGAACCTTATTATGTCTTCTTTGTAGCTTGCTTTGATGGTTACAGTTCTCATTTCTGAGCCTGATGGTTCGCGTGTAATATTTGCAATGGCTTCTTCCTTTGGAGGAGCGTATATGTTGTTGTTGCTGTTATTATCATTGTTCATCCAGCTCGAGTCCGGAAACTTATCGTCGAATGCTGCAGTGGAGCAGAGATTTCTAAGATCTTTTGAACTTCCAGCGTCTTCAATGGGCATTCCTCCGAAATGGTCTATGGTACCAAGAAGCCTGTTCTGCATTGAAAATGATGCGGCGGATACATCATGATCTCTGGAATAAGGTGGAAAAAAGAGCCCGGGTGATCCACCCACTGTGAAAAGCGGATCTTGGTTCGGGGCTTTCGTTTCATCTAATTGGTTACCGTCACATGAGCCGTGAGAGGTCGGGGTCCCAGCGCTCTCATCAGCCGTCCGTGACCGCTTGTGACCGTTGCTTGGAAACTCAGGCGAACCATTTGGCTCGTGGGGACTGTGATCACTTGACCAGTGGTTCGGTGAATTGTTGGTGTTTGGTAGCTCTGGCGGTTTGGAACCGCTGGGTGAGTTTAGTGGCTGTGCTGCTGTTTGACCGTGTGTCCAAGGGATGGAACTAACGGCCATGGAAGTCAAGTCGAGGCCTCCATCAGTGCCTTGAACAGATTCAATGACGCGTTTCAGCTTTGTGATTGAGCGATTCACTTTCTTGATCTTCCTTGATGGCCACCGTGAGATTCCGTGTTGTCTGCAAATTCGCTTCATTGTCGTCGGACAAACTGAGACAAGAACAATATAGAGTTCAGATGAAATACTTTTAGCCAGTGACTAACCAAAACATGAAAACTGTACATAGATATGTATTACCTCCTAGGCTCTTTGCAGCGTCTTTGAGACTCCCGGTGAAATACTGCTGAAGTACATCCAGACTGATCGTTTTCTCAGTCTTCCCACGCTTTTTCTCTGTTTTCTTCTTCTCCTTAACCACGCCATTACCAGTGGCCACGTTGCTTTTCTCGTTTACTGGATCAGACGACTGAACCGCATGCTGAGGAATCAACAACGTCTCTGTTGCGTTTGACTTGAAACCAGAAAAGGGAACTCGAATGGATTCTATTTTTGAATGGATCTTCTTGTCCGGTAATGCTTGGATGATCTCGAAAGACAATTTGTCGTCATCTTCACCAAAGTCAACCCCAGATGCAACCCTCAGACTCTGAAAATGTTCTTTCATTGTCACCAAAAGAGAACCCAGCAGCGAATCTTGCTCTTGGTCGTCTGTTATACTCGAGGGAAGAAAGAATTCAAGAATGTAACTGTCGTCGCCTGTGTAAGAGCTCTGGAGAGAGATTGCAAAACAAGTGGTTAACTTGAACATGAGCGCGTAATGGACCAGCGGGTACTGCGTTTTGCAGAACTTGGTGATATCTCTGCAGAAACACGAGCCACCGTTGAGAAAAGCTCGTCCAGCGACTCCCTGTCCTTTCTGGAGATGGTGTTCAAGACATGCATCTCTAAAGCCCCAGACATGAGCATCCACGACATAGCAGGCCATGTCGGTTGTGGACATGCAGACTTGGCCCATGCAGCTACCGTCAAAACTGGTGCAGTTTTTCTTTAGACCGCCACCATTGGCAAGAACGCTCCCGTGCTGGCATGGAACCCAAGTCTGAGCCAGAGGCAAGTTATGTGTCTCACATACAACTGTCAGCACTTCTAGAATCTCAGCAAGCGCGTTTTGGCGACTCTCATTGCATATCTGTGAATACCAAGTTAACTAAAAACAGTGAGAACCCAATGCCTCCTAAATGGTACCCTTCAAATCACAAAAATATACTTTTAGCTAACCTGAGTTGTTTGGTGATCAAGTATTTCCGAGCTTTTCAGATTTACCGCCTGCCAAAATTACCACATCTTGTTATCATTAATGAAGAATTAGGAATATAAAGCTCTGTACGAAAAACTACTTCATAGCTGCAGCAAATCACAAAAACAGAGAACTATCTGGATACAACATAATGACAGATGTTGAAGAACTCTGAGAACTATCTGGATATAATAAGATAGAAGCCAGCAAGACACTGATATGAACAGTTCTTTCTCGCTACAACTAGCAGTCAAGAATTGCCATTCACACGAAGTTCTTGGAATCAATTCAGATAAAGGAAAAACAGAGCAAGGCTGAAGTTTGGGCAGAAGTGAGGAAAGAGAACCAAACCTCAAGGGCTTTGCAAACTCTGTCCACTTCTGGTGCATAGTGAATCTTCTCTGAGGTCATGATAAGTTCCACAACACCTATGCAGGACTCACCAGTTGGATTAAAGACGGGCAATGCAAGTGTGCCACGCACGTTATAGTGCAAGGCGTGGTCAAGCCGCGAGAATTCTTTGCTGGAATAGTACTGAACATTTGGTGTCCATTCAGGCAATTTCTGACGGAAAACTCGACCCGGGAGTCCGAGCTCTATGTCACTTTCACTATCCACAGAAAACATATATGTGAGAGAGATCATCCTGTATTGATTAAGCCCATTACCGTTAGGATTAAGAACAAACGGTTGACCCAAGGTCGTCAGTAAATCACGACCGTTCTTTCTCACGGGAGCCCAGACCTGAGCCAAAACGTGTTGTTCGGTTGACTCTTTGAAGTATCGAAGCGCCTGAGTCATCCTCTCTTTGATCACACAGTAGTTGTCTGCGTTCTCCGGCGGGACAAGGCTCATCAACGGAGAAGGAAACTGGAAACTGTTATGTTTCTCTGCTGTGTTCTCAGCCACTGATGGAGAAGAGTCTGCAGTTTTCAGAGATTTTGACACCTTCAGATACTTTAGTACCAAGACTTGACATGTAAAAATTCTTGCCTTCTAATTTTGTACAACTCATCTATTTTTGGCAAATTTGATCGTTTTACTAAAAAAGGAACTCGAAAGTATTGATGTGAAGCAGTAGCAATGAGGTCTAAATCACTAGACGCAGACAACCTATAAACGAACACGAGCTCAAGAATCCACGAGAAAATTCAAACACCAGAACTTGCAGAAAATAAAGTAAAAAGACCTAAACGATACGTGTTGACATAACCACCTGAACAGAGACAAACAAAGTCAAACGCGAAATCAATCAATCAATCAACCAGAAATCTCTGTTCAATCCGTAAGCAGAGGTACTTAAATTCAACTTTAAAGCATTCCATTAGGATAACAAATTTCAAAATCGCGCCTACGATCAAGATGCATCGAAATTCCTATAAACTCAAAACGGAAATGACATCGGAAAAGGAAAAAAAGAAGAAGAAGCTTAGAGGTCGGCGAGACTAACAAGGGAGAAAGAGAGGATAGTCAGCGAGACGGAAAGAAGGAACACCGGAGGCGGAGCTGATCTTCTCATCGTCGCCACCGACGGTCGCGTGGTTAGCTCCTCCACCGTCGGAGAAAGCCCAGAGAGGTGAGCAAGGCTGCTCGGAGGAAGATGAAACAAAAATCGGAGATATCATGCGATTCGCGGAGGACAGGTAAGGGATTTGATCCAGCGGCCATGAACCGTCGAGATCCAAGTCATCGACGTCCATCAGAAGCTCCCTTGACCTCGACGCTGGAGGAGTGACGCCGTTTCTGGCGGTATTATCATCGGGCTCGCACATTTTCTAGCACTTTCTGGAATTTTTCCCGGGAAAAGATTTCGTCTGCAACTTCTCTTCGTTGATCTCTTTTCGATTTGGATAGAGATAGAGAAAGAGAAACGGGAATGGTCAAATTGGCAGAGTGTGATTCCATAATATCGCAGAATCAAACAAAAAAAATAAAACAAAAAAAAACAATTTCGGATAATATATTGGAACCGATTCTCTGCTTCACAATACAACTGTGCCCCCCGGTATTTAATATATTATTATTCCTCTAGATTTTTTTTTAATATTCCTCGAGATTTTATTCACTAAAATTAATTTTGAGACCCTATGTATGTATATCATTTATTTGGACAGGTAGGAAATAATAAAATAAAGTTGTCAAAAAAAAAACATTTTGACAAAAAAATAATAATAAAGAAAACAATTATTTAAGAAAAAAGATAGAATATTCGATTAATCGTGTCTGAATTCAATAAATTTAAGATATTTTTACTTCGAATAGATGAAAAAAAAAAGTTATCGCAAGTAAATTAGTTATAACTTATAAGCGCACAATTTGCAATTCATTTTTTTTTTGTCAGACAAGTAAAATTTATTACATCATCGTTAAAAAATATTAGTCGATATTATTATTACTATACTTGGGAGTATTCTGTTTTGTCAAGTCCGACGGCTGCATTTAACGACACGTTCAGCATACTCGTGGTGGGAATGCACCAATCAAATAAATGATAATTCCTATTATCATTGAAATGTTTACTATTAGTAAATAGTACAGCGCAAAATAAAATTATTACGTAATGCCTTTTCGGGATTATTAATGGGAATTGAGAAGTGGAGAAAAGACAAATTTTGGGCCCACCTGATTCTTTTAGTATTAGTGCGATTCACTATTTGACGATTTTTTGTTTGTCACTTTTTTTATGGTTTATTTTTAAAATCCATCAACTTGCGTTAATTAGTTTTTTTATTTATTACTGATTAGTTATATCGTGTTGTTTGTATCAAAACCTAAAATTCACAAATGGTTATTTAGGGAAAAGTCAAAAAAACATATAAATTAAGTATGGTGATACTTGATAGCTATATGAACATGAAGATATATTTATTTTTTGGAAAACTACATGAAGATAAATTTATTATAAAAAAAAAACATTTATGACTTAAAAACTAAAAAAGCTTAGTTTAAAAAAATAGTTTCCACAATATGATAAAAATCCTAAGTATAAATGATTAGGGAACTGTTATAGAATCTTTTGCCACTTGTAATAAAAATATTAATTTAAATAAACTTTAAGAAAGTTTCAACTTGATAAGAATAACAAGGTGATTGATAAAGATTAACTTAATAAAGATTAGTTTTTGTCGAAAAAAAAAAGAATAACAAGGTGGTTGACAAAAAAAAAAATGACAAGGTGAATTACAAAATTGATATAGACTCTCTCGTATGAGTTGAACTTTGTACCCCTATCTTAGATGGAATGGAAATAAATTAAATTTTTGCTGTGCCGAAATATTTCTTTAAAATTATGCTTAAAAATTTGTCTTCAATTAAAATTTGTACCCCTATTTAAAAGACGTCTAACTGCATTTAAATATCAGTGGTTAGCCTTTAAAAAAACCAGTTGAGCTAAGATTTGTTGACCAAACTAACACTTCACATCAATAGTTTGCTAAGAAAGTAAGAAAACTACACTAGCAAACAAAATAAAACATAAACAAACACTACCTCAACTAGAAATTTAATCTATAGATGCAATGTATTTATATATCTATAGTTGGCTTAATATCTATTTGACCACATGCAATCAATTAATTAGCAGATAAACTACTGGTGTATTGATTTATGTATATGGAAAAACATAACATCTAATGAGATTGTAATAAGATTTTATATTTATAAAAAAGAGATTGTAATTAGGATCATTTTGTGGTCGTGATTTTGGTTTATTCGAAATAAGCGTCATTTTTTATATTTCAAATTAACCAAAACCATCACTATTTTGTCATTTTACGGTTCATGTGATTGCAAAAAAATCATTTTTGTGTAAGATCAATTTAAACAAAAAACTAGAATAGTTTTATTTATGTTAAATATATTGATAAATATAGTTTTTTGTTTTAAATAGCATCGAAAAAACATTGGTACACTTCCTCAAAATAAATATTATCAGGTCCTTTTATTTGAAATTGTTATAGGTTGACTTATGTTTTTAATTTTTCTCTCCGAAAGTAGATTAAAAGGCAAAAACAAATAGTACTAACATGACCAAGAGAGTGAATCAAGAAAAAAACATGAAGTGTATTGAAAAGAAAAAAAAAAATTACGAAAACAGAAAAAAAAACGAAGAGAAAAGTTCAGAATTTAAAAGGAACGGGCAATAGTATGTATCATGTTTTAATTTTAATAGGCAACGTTAACGAATAAAATAAAGGTAAAATCGTGATACGGGTTCTCCACTTTCGATAGTTGATATCGTATGATTATGGAAATCATATATTTCAACCATAAAATGATTAAAAATGTAAAGAAGCCACACTATCTAATTTTCTTTTTAGTTGAAGAATATGTCATATTTTAAATTTCGTGTTAAAAATATTTTTAATTAAATCATTTAAGAATAAGAATGTCATTCTCACCATTCCGTTTGGCGTTTATACATTATACAAATTAAATGTCCAAAAGTAGTGGTCGGGAAGTTANTTTAGTATTTTTAAAATCCATCAACTTGCGTTAATTAGTTTTTTTTATTACTAATTAGTTATATCGTGTTGTTTGTATCAAAACCTAAAATTCACATATGGTTATTTAGGGAAAAGTCAAAAACCATATAAATTAAGTATGGTGATACTTGATAGTTGATAGCTATATGAACATGAAGATATATTTATTTTTTGGAATACTACATGAAGATAAATTTATTATTAAAAAAAAAAACATTTATGACTCAAAAACTTAAAAAGTTTTAGCTCCGAATGGTAACCACGTTTTGCAGGATTTAAAAAACGAATTTTAAAATACGGTGCGGTTAAAATGCGGATCATGTGTTTTGCGGGACAAGTGCGGATAATACTAAAAGTGCAGTACAAAATAATTTATGATTAGTGAAAAAGCTAGCAAGCGGTACGGAATTCAAATTATAAAAATATTAATATAAAATAATATTATCATTATAAATTAAAATTGTTTATTTAATAAAAAATATAGTTTCATATATTTTGAATCTTAATACTAAAATTTATTTGAAATAAAAATTTAGTTATATATATATATATTGATACATCAAATAGATAACTACTTGTAATTTAACTCATTTTATGTAAAAAAAAATATTGTAAAATTAATTTTATGAAACAAATTAATTTTTTTATCAGCTATTTTTTAAAAAAATATAAAATCACAAATAACAGTATATTATCATAAAATTTATTTTTTACAGATTTTTGGAATTGATTAAATAAAAAAAACTAAACATTAAAAATAAAAAGCTTAACGTTGTACTCCTATTAGAAAAGACAAACATTTACCAATAGAAGTAATAATTTTTTTTTGTCGAAGTAATAACTAATTCTACTATTGAAAAAAACAAACATTTACCGCTTTATACTTTACATATATATAACTAGATATTATTATTAGAATAAAAAAATATATAAGTGCATACAGTTTGGTTGTCCCATACCTTCTTACGTGGGTGTAGATGTTGGAGGTGCGGTATTTACTTTTGTGAGTAATCAAAAACCATTCACGTATTTCAATTTTTTTTTTTATCAGTTTAATAAAAAACGTAAAATTTTGAAACAAACTGTAATTGGTATCATTAAAGCGTTTTTTAAAAACCACACTGAAAACCGCACCGCATTTTGTTTTAAAAAATAGTTACCACAAAATGATAAAAATCCTAAGTATAAATGATTAGGGAACTGTTATAGAATCTTTTGCCACTTGTAATAAAAATATTAATTTAAATAAACTTTAAGAAAGTTTCAACTTGATAAGAATAACAAGGTGGTTGACAAAATAAAAAATGACAAGGTGAATTACAGAATTGATATAGACTCTCGTATGAGTTTGTTGTACTTTGTACCCCTATCTTAGATGGAATGGAAATAGATTATATTTTTGCTGTGACGAAATATTTCTTTAAAATTATACTTAAAAATGTAATGTCTTAAATTAACATAGATATTTTAAAGACGTCTAAATGCATTTAAATATCAGTGGTTAGCCTTAAAAAAATCAGTTGAGCTAAGATTTGTTGACCAAACTAACACTTCACATCAATAGTTTGCTAAGAAAGTAAGAAAACTACACTAGCAAACAAAATAAAACATAAACAAACACTACCTCAACTACAAATTTTCCTTTTCAAAAAAAAAAAAAACTACAAATTTAATCTATAGATGCAATGTATTTATATATCTATAGTTGGCTTAATATCTATTTGACCACATGCAATCAATTAATTAGCAGAGAAACTACTGATGTATTGATTTGTATGGAAAAACATAACATTTAATGAGATTGTGATAAGATTTTATATATATAAAAAAGAGATTGTAATTAGGATCATTTTTTGGTCGTGATTTTGGTTTATCCGAAATAAGCGTCAATTTTTTTTTAAATTAACTAAAACCATCACTATATTGTCATTTTACGGTTCATGAGATTGCGAGATATATCGTTTTTGTGTTAGATTAATTTATTAGAATATTTTTATATATCGTTTTTAGTTGAAGAATATGTCATATTTTAAATTTCGTGTTAATTTTTTTTTTAATTAAATCATTTAAGAATAAGAATGTCATTCTCACCATTCCGTTTGGCGTTTATACATTATACAAATTAAATGTCCAAAAGTAGTGGTCGGGAAGTTATATGAGATCCATCGCATGATCCGCCAATTATTGTCTCGATTTCTTTCAAAATTTCATATATTCAGAGTCTTTGAATGGATAACTTATAAAAGAGGGTCATAAACTTGTGGATTAGGTCTTAGTCGTTCTGCCATGAAACATATATCAGGGTTATAATTCTATAAATTAACAAAAACTGGCTAAAACTGTATAAGTATAGAACCCAAACGCTACATCAATTAGCTCACGGTTTTGAAAACACCAAGTCCAAAAACAGTCTACTAGAAATCCATTGAGAAAACTTACAAATTTTACTTAACCGGACTTATGCAATAATAAACCACAGTACGTAGTTCACTACCCACCAATTTCTAATTTAACACAGTCGTAAAGATCAACTTGAATCTTTTTCAGCATTAACGATTCTAACGTTTTCTAAACACAAGAACAACGAAGATCTCTACTAGAAGTTTCTCATTATTTACCGTAAAAGCTACCACCGTTTTGATTATTCCAAGTACCTGAATCTTCCAATATCTTTAACCCTAGACACTCATTGATCTAAATTTTCCGTTCAAAAATATCTTCAGCTTGCACTATTGCCATAAGATATACTACATAATATTTATGTTGATTTTCCATCAACAGGTTGGCGTCATTACGTCCGTAGAGACCAGCTCAAAAAATCAAAGGTTATAAAATGGGTGAGTTAAAGATTGACCAAACTAAAATTGTGGTATATGGCGGACTAGCCAACCAATTTCCAGCAAATAAATTTATTCCGTTTTAGGACGTGCAATGGAAAATTATAACCTAGTTTTGGCATTCCTACTTTTAGAAATATATTATATATACTCTACTACCTCCAAATCCATCCGCAGATCATGTACAATATTTTTGAATAAGTATCTGGAAATATTAAATTTCGATTAAGCATGATATCGAGAAGTTCTCACCCATTGTCATTTTTAAAACATGTATTCCATATCCATTTGACTAGTTTTTAAAATAAAAATCTGGAGACAGTGAAATCAAATAATAATTTATACAAATATTATTTAGTTGGTTTTCTTGAAATAACCGTTGAGCATTTTGTGTGTAATATTATAATAACTTCATTTTGCAAATGAGTACACATGCAAGTATATTCAAACAGAGAAATACACATTTAGCTAGGTTGTGTTATTGAAGTTGTTCTGTTAGAGCGAGTTGGAATAAATTGCCGGTAGAGAGGAATTTTGTCAAAGTTATGAGAAAATGTTGTTTGTCAGTGTAAAAAATAGGAACGCAAGACTTTTAAGTAAATGCATATCAAAAGATTTTTTAATTGGTAAAAATGTCCATATATTATTTTAACACGTTTTATTTATGTTTTTGATTTGCTGGTTATCTGAACTATTTCTGCTTTTTTTTTTTTTTTGCAGCCGCCATCGGACAATTACTTAATTAGAATCAGTTAGGAAACTAGTTAGTATCTTTTTTTTTTTTGGGTCGAATGAAACTAGTTAAAATCTCTTTATTTGCTTGATCTATATAGTTTGTATCACCTCATATTTATATGTTTTTAGCGTGTTCCAATTCCATAGAAAAAATGTTTGTTTATATGTGTTAAAAACTTCAACACCATATATATGTGTTAAGTAATGAATATAATTGTAGATTTAAAACGATGAGAGAAACTATCCATTAATTTTTGTATGTTATAATTGCCAAAGTGCTTGCTCTATGCTCTTCACAAATATCATTTTCTTTATTTTCAAGCTTTGCCTATACTAAGCAAAAGTTCCACTAGTCGCTTTAATTATAATTGAGACATTTTTCAATTCCCCAATATGTTTTAGTTGGACTGGACTAAACCGTATAAAACGACAAGCAGTGGTGTCACTAACTTAAGAATTAACATTTTAAGAGTAATCATTATGGGTGGTCGGCTATATAAAATAACAAAGACACAATGAAATAATTTATTTTTTGTCGCCTGTGAAATTACTTTTCTCAGTGGTTTTGACGACGTCAAAGAGCAATATATATTATTTAATTGTTTTCCTTTATAATAATACTAAGTTGTAATGTGCTCATATTGGATTAAGAAAAATAGAAAATCATAATATTAATATAGATATCGCATGTCCTGTTGTAAAAACAACAGACAGCATTTCCTAAGTAAGAAGTTAATGATTTATGTGGAAAATGTCCAAAGAAGTATTATGTTAATCACACTTAAGATGGACTTGTTAAAATTCGGCTGCATATTTAATGAACATGAACAACTTTAGCAAAAAAAACAATTAGAAAAATATGAAATAATTGAAAGAAACGAGGAGGGAACATTAAAAATTGGAAGTACTCCGTTGACAAAAAAAACAAAGATAATAAAAAATGACAAATCTAATAATATGTCAACGTAGCTTACATTTCCAAGATAACGGGATCAACTTGTAGATCGGTGATAGTAGCAAATAACGTGAAGAAAACGACCAAGTTATCGACGATTTGAAGTAATCGATCTAACAACCTTCACCAAAAGATTTTTATCAAAAAAAAAAACAACCTTCCCCAAAAGTTATATCTAATTAACATTAAGAAAACTAATTTATTAATGTTATATGACGAGAGACTTTCCTCAGATATTAAATAAAAATCTCCTGTAACAACAAATTAATTAGAAACCTCCAACATGATTAGAAACCTTCATACTATAATGGTATAATAGTTATGACAAAAAAAAACTATAATGATCAATGTTGGACCAATATTCATGATATACACATATACAATTCCAAAAGATTGAGATTTCTTACACTGAAATCTCAACCACATCAGTGAAATGTACAGCTTAAAAAAACACAAAGCCAACTGATAAACGATTGCAACAGTTGATGAAGATCAATAATTGTAAGTTAAAAAAACAAATTTCAGAATTTCAGCTTGATCACAGTTGAATGTTCGTAATGAAACACAATTGATTGTTCGATAATCGTTTTGATCATACTTGCAAAGTTGCACACACCACTTTTCTTCCCTTTTCTCTTTTCCCCATACTAAAATTTTCCACTGGTGGGTGAGAATGGCCTAGAATAAAAAAAACCCAAATATTTACCTTTAAAGTTAAAAAAATTTAGTAAGACTTCAAATTTTGGCGGCCCATTTTGGAATTTCAAAATAGCAAAACGCAACCAATGTTTTTTTTTTGTTGTTCTTATGGGTTGCGAATTTTTTTTTTTTTTTTTGGCGAAGAAGAAGAAGAGATGGGCAAATCAAGCAGAAGAGAAAGGTATACCACGATTGTTTTCTGGACTTGAAGATCTTCAATTTATTGTAGACATTCGCTTGCAATGTTCCGTACAGATCTGAATACATGACGGGACATTCGTCTATTCAGAGAGATCAATCTCATTCTTCAGTTTGTTTCCTTAGAATACCAGATCGTTCCGTCTTGTAAATGATCAATTATGTCGATTACTGTGGTCGACTCTTGTTGTCGCATTGCGTTTCGGAGAATATTCGCCAATCACTCTCGTACTGAGCTAACTTTTGGGTCGTAATTGGATTCGATTTTGGTTTTTGAATAGTGAGGTAAATTGTCGAATGATTGATTTGGTTTCCGTGTGAGTTTGATTCTCGATTCTGACTTGGGCTTATATGGAGCTTTGTGATATAGTATGAGTTTTGGATCCTGAAAATGAATAGACTTATTAGTTCCTAGTTTCATAGTTTATTTTTTATGTAGAGTGTAGACTGTATATATGGTTCCTAGTTTCAGAGTTTTTTTCTATTGGAATTGACTAATTTACTCATTTGCATTTTGTTTCTAGCAGAAAGAGTCTTCTTACCTATCTTGGTGAACAAATTTCCAAGCAGAGAGTCTCTGTCCATCTCAGAGAAATGATTAGAGGTCAGCTGAATTGAGTTGGTAAATGCCACTATCTTGGTGAACTGTTAACTCTTTACATCTTCTTATCAAGAACTTGTGATGATGACTTCTTGACTTGTTGTTATTGTATTGGCTGTGTGTGAAAAGTGAAAAAGCGAGCACTTCAGGCTTGTCATGTGTTTCAATTCCAGGGGAAAAAAGGAGAGAATTGCATAAGTACGGAGCACTAAGTCCAGACACAGTAAAGCCAACAACAAACAGTTTTGATGCTTTATCTTGTGCGCATGCTTCCTTATCCCTTTTCTTTTACGTGTTTCTGCAGTTATTATTGGAGACAGTGACTAGCAAAACGCCTTATCTTTTCATTTATGGCTGAAAGCAGTCAATTAATCCAAGAATATTTTGGCCTCATTCTTATACAACAGAGCTGAATCTATTTCTTCTAGCATACTGTGAGATTGGATTCACATTTGCAACCGTTAGTAAGTAGCAATAATCTACATGTTACTGAACGTGCATCTATAAATACAATCGCACAGATGGATCATTATTATTACTATACCGGCTTCTCCGAAAACGGGACCTCCAAACCTAGACTGAGGCCATTCTAATGGATCATTTAGATTTAAATAATAAGCCTTTATTTGACTGTGATTCAGTGTTGTTTTTATATTTCAGCTTCTTCATACTATTAATACTGGAAACCTCTCTAGAACAGAACATGAAACTTCTTTATTTTCTCTTTGCAGTCAACTACTAGATACTTCTCATTCTTCAGAGACCGACCATGGCAGGGAACATGTTTTGATAATAAGCCGCAAATGTCACTGTCCTCAACAAAAGCACCATCAGAATCTGATACCAGTAAAAGCCACTAAATGGAGTCTGTTTCTTTAAGAGGTGAGTACGGAATTATATTGGTGTAGGTTGAACAGTACAATTTTTCTTTAAGGCTGTGATACAACTGTAAGTCATTGAGTTACTGTCTGATATCCTGATCAAAAGTTATATCTCGTTTGGTTATAACTTACATCTAAAACTGAGCTATCAATTTGACCAAAAATTGGGTCCACCCAGAAACATATATTACTCATCTCGACTGGCTTATGTTTGTTCGACAACAGCATCTAGAGATCAGAAAATGTCCCATGACACAGCCATCACAGGTTCTTTAGAGGTCCTAGAGGTCAGCTTTTCATTTACTTATTGTTCTATAGTGACTTGTCTTTTGCCTCTGCCAACCTTTTAACGTTGCTTATCCCCAACAGTTTATGGTGCGTGAAAGCTCTTTTGCTGCCACAAATGATGGCTGGAAGACACATCTGCACCAACCTCCAAGTTCTGACCTTCAATCTAAGCAACCATCAACATCACATTTTCATGTAAAAAGGTAAACTTTTCCTTTTATACCTCATTCTTTCCATGACTTTAACCTTTCGAAATTATTGATTGTCAATCGAAGTTGAATATTTAGTGACTAGGAATTTCTTCGAATTGCTTGAATTTGCATAGCAGTTCTATTTTTGTGTACCAATCTGGAGAAAAAACTGTAAACATGAAAAAGATAAGATCAAATATTTGTAGTTCTTATAAATACTTAGGAAGTAAAATGTGTGATATTGGATTTAATCCTAGTAGAGTAGAGATCAAAGTATGTTGCTCTTTATAAGGTTTAAGAAGAAACTGTATTATAGTGAAATAGGAGACTAGAGTGCTTTAGCCAGTAATCGTAAGAAGAACACAACTGTAACCTTAAAAGTTAGTATGTGTCTGCTCCTACCAAGATCTTTAAAACGGTTTGAAAAGTGCAGGGGTCTTTATATTATATATTTTAGCAAAAGTTTATAAAACAGTTTTATAATCCCTAAACTCATCTATTTAGAATCTAAGTTAGTGATATCTTTTTCATCATTCCCACTATGAGTGAGGGAGGTCACTCCTCAGGATCCACTACCACCAGTGATACAAGAATATGTATAATTTAGTCCATGGAACCTAGTGAGATTAAAGATATTCTTATGATAATATCCATAGTAGGCTTATCTTAGTCCCTATGTGCGTAGATGTTTTTTCCACACCAGATATTATATTGGAATGATATGAGAAGTGTTAGCTAATTCGATAAAACACTTGGAATAATATAAGGAAAAATATATGCTCTAATAAAACATGTCAGTGAAGAAAAGGGCCAAGTCGTCAATAAACAAACGTGAAAAAAAAAACAAAAAGCTGTCTATCACTAAAAGAAAAAGGGGGAAAAAGTGATCAATGTGGGTCACAATTCAAATCCCAAATCAAGATATTTTCTTTGGGTCCTAGGCACAATCATCTTTGGTAAGTTTATGTGTCAGTCATTAAAAGATATAAAAAAACTTTTCTGCTTTTGCTGGTAGTGAAAAATTATTGTTCAAAAAGTATATATACACGTTATTGTCTATTTTCAAATATTGTTATTGGTTGACACGTTAAGACATCCTCTTCTTTTGGATGAAATGTGAAAATTTTACTTAAGTTAGAATCATATAATCTCGTGTACAAACATTGGTTGGCTGTCGACTTGTTTCGAATCTTATTTAAATTAATAATTAACTGAAAATTCTTAGATTTGGGTAGATAATCTTGTCCTAATCCAAGTGAAGAGACCATAGGTATATCTTCATTTAAGTAATCACCACTTTCCGAAAGTAAAAGAGAAGAATAAAAGAAATGAATGCTTATAGAAGATGTACATAGTAACAAATTGGTTGAATTCCTGTGGTTTTTGGCTGTTGGTTGAAGTTGGTGATCGTTTTTTACTGATTGCATAGACTTGGTCACTGCAAATTCTAGGTTTTGGTATAGAACCCCATGATTGATTCTTAGCAAGTGTCAATAATCTAAAAACCAGAATGAGTCAGCAAATGAAATGATGGGTTATAATTATATAGGTCCCATGTTAGTGAGGATTGAGACACTTGAATCTAATCCTTAAGCATTATAAAGTTTCTGTTCATCTTTGTTTAGTGGAACCTCATCACCTGCTTACTCACTTGTTTACTTTTAATTATATTATAAGAGCCATAAGGAATATATACCCTTTGTATTTTATATACCCAAAAGGCTCTTTTCTTCCACCACCACTTACCCTTACTGATTATGTACATAAACATGTATTCACATCACATGTGATATGTGTACAGTTTATATTTCTTATGTTTAAGGATATATGTTGAATTTTGCATTCGTACAACTAGATCTCTTATCTAAAAAAAAAAATGTTTATAGGTGGTTGCAAGTAAAGCACTTGCAATTTGGTATATAAACTTGCATTCCAATAGTGTACAAGTTACTTTGATTTTACTAGAAAAAACAATTTAGATATTTTATATCATAANGTTTAAATAAATTACTGAAAATTCTTAGATTTGGGTAGAGAATCTTGTCCTAATCCAAGTGAAGAGACCATAGGTATATCTTCATTTAAGTAATCACCACTTTCCGAAAGTAAAAGAGAAGAATAAAAGAAACGAATGCTTGTAGAAGATGTACATAGTAACAAATTGGCTGAATTCCTGTGGTTTAAGGCTATTGGTTGAAGTTGGTGATCGTTTTTTACTAATTGCATAGACTTGGTCACTACAAATTCTAGATTTTGGTATAGAAACCCATGATTGATTCTTAGCAAGTGTCAATAATTCTAAAAACCAAGATGAGTCAGCAAATGAAATGATGGGTTATGATTATATAGGTCCCGTGTTAGTGAGGATTGAGACACTTGAATCTAATCCTTAAGCATTATAAAGTTTCTGTTCATCTTGTTTAGTGGAACCTCATCACCTGCTTACTCACTTGTTTACTTTTAATTATATTATAAGAGCCATAAGGAATATATACCCTTTTGTATTTTATATACCCAAAAGGCTCTTTTCTTCCACCACCACTTACCCTTACTGATGATGTACATAAACATGTATTCACATCACATGTGATATGTGTACAGTTTATATTTCTTATGTTTAAGGATAATTGTTGAAGTTTTCATTCGTACAACTAGATCTATTATCTAAAGAAATAAATGTTTATAGGTGGTTGCAAGCAAATCACTTGCAATTTGGTATATAAACTTGCTTTCCAATAGTGTACAAGTCACTTTAATTTTACTAGAAAAAACAATTTAGATATTTTATATCATAATAGAATCTCAGTCCAAATCCAATATGGTTGCACAGTTACCTGCTTTTGGGTAGATATACACATACCCAGGATATCTATATATACCTCCTCCTGTGCCTCCTCAACTCCCATCATTTCTCACATGTTTTTTTTTCTTTTCAATTTTTCTTTGTTGGGTTTGATTTAAAAAAAAAAAAAACTCAAAGTTATGGTTGATCCTCAATCACCAATCCCACCTCACCTATACCCACAAGCAATTCAACTCAAACTCTACCAAGCCTTCATCTTCTCCATTCCCATCTTATTCTCCATCATTCTCTTCCTCTTGTTCTATCTCTTTTACCTTAAGAGAAGAGCCTCTTCTCTCTCCTCTCCTTCTCCAATGATTCTTCCTGTTTCTTCTACTCACCAGCCTTCTTCTCATCTCCCCTCGGTAAGTGTCGAAATGTCTCTGTAGAAATAATTATATATGCAAAAGTACTGAATCATTCACATCAAGAAATAGTAGAGCTATGGTCTTGTTTTCCATGGGATGTGAGGTTACTAAAGAGTGTTTATATGCTATTATTAACATGGTATCATATTATAAAAAGTTGAATGAAGAATAGTGTTGAGATTGATTGTGTTTTATTTTGCAGGTTTGTTTGTTAGATGTGAAAGTTGAGCTCAAAGACAAGCTTCATGTCGTTTTGTTCAATGAAGAACTAGGAACAGGAGATTCTCTGTAAGTTACTCTTGCTTCTTTCATTCTTAACTATCTTTTGTCCTGCTGTCGAAATGAAAAAAAAAAAAAAAAAAAGTTTTGCTAAGAATTGCTCTGTTTAGAGAAATTTAGCGCCACAAAAACCAGTTTTATACAAAAAATTTCACTTTTGCAAAAACCTAGTAGATCTTTTCAATATCTTGATATTCAAAATGAATTTAACAGATCTTCAACTTGGCCAATTCAATTTGTGAACATTACATGAGCTTGAACTATAATTGTCAAGATTTGTCGTCGGCAATTCTGTTAACACTGTCAATATACGAACTGAGATGTCTAAGAATGATCCTCTTGAAAGTTGAAATATACGAATTGAGATGCTCTTTGCTCACAAGTGTTTTTAGGCCGTTGCTTAGAGCTAAGGAATATTAAAAGTAAAGACGGAAAGTTTAAATTCCAGATAAGACCAAAAAATCAAGATTTTAGACAACATATACCTTTTATTCACTGGATTTTTTTTGTCCTCATTCGAAATAGTACAATATACCCATCTTGAAAACTCAAAATCTATAAAAAGTCTGCAAGAATTTCATATCCTAAAATAGTTTTCAAGCCCTTGTGTAAATATTATCATCATTGGTTTTTTTATTTTTTGGGTTGATTGAAAGTTTGACTGATTTGGTATGATAATGAAAAATTGGTGCAGATGTTGCGTGTGTTTGGGAGAATTCGAGTTGAAGGAAGAGTTGGTGGAAATGCCTTCATGCAAACACATATTTCATCTCGACTGTATTCACCTTTGGCTTTATTCACACACCACTTGCCCTCTCTGTCGCTCCCCTGTCTTCATCTCTCCGACGAAAGCCTCTGTGGACGACAACTACCATCCAGATTCTCCTCAAACTTCACCGGTTTGACTCATTAAAACCCGAGAGAAATAAGCAAATACAAGTTTTGTTAGTGAGTAGATCAAATACAAAAATGTAAATCTTAAATTTTGCTGATCCAAGAGATCAAAATGTATTCCATCACAATACATATGTGGTTACATAGATTCCATCCACAGTATACTCTCTGCCTTCTTCGGCTTGAGCAGATGTACTATTGCTGTAAATGAGCCCTAATGAGTGAAGTTACTTGAAGAAGAAGTAACCTGACACAACAAGAACGAGCGTGAGGATCACAGCCAAGAAACATACACTTTTTGGTAATTTCCCATCGTCTTTCCTCAACATCATAGCCTCATAGATAGGCAAGCAATTCACCACCGTGAAACTCGCCAGCATCAATTCAAGGACGAATCTTTCTCCCCAAGCAAAAAAACCATAAAGCCCCCAGACTAAAGCAAAGAGATTCACGATCGCCACAAAGGTCACGGGCAAGAACATGGACGAAGAGGACCCGAAATCGAAAATTTCTTGCTCGTACCGCTTCCCCTGTTCGTCATCATCGTTGGCTTTACTGGTGACATTGAATCCTGGTGTGGAGAGGTTTAAGGTTTTGAGAGTGAACTCTATTATACCAAAGAAGAATGAAGAGAGTCCTTTTATCATCCACATTCTTTGATCGTTACACCATTTCCGATAACTTCCTCCTTCCAACAAAAAATCAGATAGATCTTGCCCATATGCACCGACGAACAGAAAGATGTAAAGCCAAAACCATGGATCCGATGTCTTGGGGAAGACGCTAACTCCATAGATCAGAGCAAGTTGGGGTAAAAGTCCATAGACGGTAAGAGGAATTGAGCAAAACGGCCCAACCACATAGTAGCAATAACCTAAGCCCGTTAATAGGCTTAATGATTTGAACCCATAGGTAAATGGGCTATACTTTGAGAAGGTCATTTCTAGAAGTCCAATGGACCATCGCATTTGTTGGCCCACTACATCTGCTAGGCATTTTGGGGAACTTCCATAAAATGCAGCTCTTTGTGGTCTGCAAAACACTGATCTCCATCCTTCACAATGGAGCAGAAATCCTGTGTAGTAATCTTCTACTAACGATCCATATCTAAATCATCTGTATAATTTCCCATTATAACTTGATGTTATATACTATATTAAACTGGAAAATAAAGATATTACGAATACCAAAATGAGAGAATTATTGTCTTAAAAGATCTATAATCCAAAGATAAGATGCTAAGTAACTACATCATCTAAGATAATATTCTAAGTTGAAGCTATTTCTAATCAATTAACTTAGAATAGATTTCCTCAAGTTTAGATGCTAAGTAAATCTTTTAAGATGTGTCAATAACATGCATTATGCCGGTTTTGAATCTGACACAACGACAACATTAACACAAATTACTTGGTTACAACTTACAAGTTATTGTCAATTAGATTAAAGTTTATGATTATTGGTTTATCTAATTACCTTGGAGCCCCAGTTGGTGTTGCGCTCGTAGTTACATCCTGCTACGTCGTGTGCCAATGCCAAAATATCTTGTGCCTTAATTGTGTGTTTATCAACAATCCGATTTGGCCCACATTCATCTATCTCAGGCAAAATCAAATTAGTCGGAGGTCCAAAGAAAACTCGTCGATTGAAGAAACATCCAGTGCCCACGTGAATTGGCCCCATAAGCCCATCATATCCAACCATATTGATGTCAAATGGACGTCTGAGCTCGGATGCGTATATATCGTTTCTGTTTATTCCTTGAAATTTTTGAGGAAACTGCACAAATCCTAAACCGGATTTGATATTCGGGTCTGACAAATAGCACAAAGCACGAAGCGGTGTTGTGGGATTGTTTGAGTACATATCACAATCTAGTGTTAGAATGATTGGTGAGTTTGTCATCACCGAAGACACTCGTAACTACAATGAAAATAGAACTCGTGGTTAACGAAATATTAAACCGAAATGCTAGTTAACCGAACCAAAAACCGAGTAAATGTAAGGTTTGGTAGATACCAAGGTATTAAGAGCACCGGCTTTGAAATGATGTGGTGAAGCTCTGTTCTTCTCTCTTGAAACATAGATTAGGTTTGGCATTATTTCTGTCTCGTTATTTTGTAGCACCTACGCACAAATTAATAGAAAAGTGAGATAGATATATATATCATAGAAGAAACTTTTGTTTCACCATATATATTATGACGATATATTAAATTTGATTAATAAATACCTTAATAATACTAGGGTGGTCATGGGGAGTGAATTTGTTGGCCCACAAATTGAAGACTCCATGATCGTTATCAACTTTGCCAATACTCACCACATGTTCTACTCTCTTCTTCACATCTTCATATATCGTCTGTTACACCGTACAATGATTACTTTTTTGGTCTACTGCTGTAGAATAATTTATTTATGTAATTTCTCTTGATCTCTAACAAGTGTTGACATTACATACTAGCGTTAATTTATCGATTTTTTTTTTAGTTCGGAAAATTTATCGAATTATAACAAGAGATGATGCGACATGTAAATTATAATAAATAAATACCTTAAGATTTTCAGCTTCCTCAGTCCAAGAACGTGAATTTGATGAAGAGAAATAAACTTCAGGAGACCGATCTTGAACATTATTCTTCTTGCAAAAAGGTAGCCAATGCTCAGAAAACTTAACAGCTTCCATCAAAGCAAACAAGGTCAACGACGATCCTCCATCGTCCGATACATAGACCGAGATTTTATCGGATGGATAATCGTAAGCCATCACTGATAAGGCGGTGTTGACCACCATCATCGGAGGCTCCTTGTACGGATCAGCCGTGCATATAAACACGTCCAACTTCGGAAAGTCCTCCTCCGGTTTTTCTACAAATTTTTCAGGGTACTCGGTCCGATGAACCGGGTTTAACCGGAGGGAAGTCGTAGTGGCCCACGTGAAAGCGAGAACGACGTCGGAGAGGAGAAGAAGAGATGTTATTAGAGTTGTGGTTTCAGTGAGAAGTGAGTGTGCATGGTGATACATGAGGGTTATGATGCCACACGTGTGAATTACGGCGAAACATCTATATAGAATGGTGCGCCGGCACGTATGGCACGTGTGGAGGGTTGTCGATCGTTTTCTCTTAGTTTCCATCTTTTTAATGAAATAGAAAACAAAATGGTTTTGGAGAAAATAATGACCACATATATATAGTACATCTATGCGAGTTCTTAGGATCCCGTTTATTTTTTGAGATTATATATTACCATTTATGTTTTTTAAGATAATACACATATTGATGATATTTTGAGATAATACACATATTGATATTTTATTTTTTAAAGGATGGTGTTTGTTTGTTTTGTCAATGGAGAAGTTAAGTTAAAATTCTCCAACTTGAAAATGATGCGAAAATAAACCATATACTTATAAATGGAATCATGGATGAAGACTGGGGCTACGAAAGTTAATTGCGTTCACGCCACGCAACTGCAAAATTATAGTAAAGTTTTGTCGACTATGGACAACTATACTTCCCCACAATGACATAATCGTACATAATGGTTATATATTACGGAATAGAATAGACCTAGGCTAGAAATACAGGGAATATTTGTGTGTTTGTATCCTAGTCTATTCTCTAGGAATTACATGGTGATACATTTGCGAAACATTTTTTTTCTTTTTAAAATTCGTCTGATTTTATATCCTTCAACTACTCCATCAAAAACTAATTAGATCTAAGATCTCATGTCTGTTATGTTCTAAGTGTTCTTCCAAACTCAAAAAAACTAACTAATTTGAGTTTCTTGTCAAGTTTTGTTTCTTAGAGAGAGTACTGTAGATAGTTGCTCCATTTTTTAGGTTTGGTAAAGATTGTGATAAGTTTCCATTTCAGAAAATATGAAAAGAAAATTATGTTTTTCTATTTGCAATGTAATTTAAGAATAAACAGAGTCAAACTACATATTATTTTAATCATTTTATTTCTCTCACTAATCGACAATACTATCCCACCAACTAGATAGATCATTCCCCACTAATTAATCGACTCCCACTAACACATTTAAGAAAATTGTGATACAAGTTTTTTTTTTTTTTTTTTTTTCAACAAATTTGTGATAAAAGTTTCCTTTTCAAAATTATGACAAGAGAATTGTGTTTTTCTTTTTTTTGTCAAACATCTAATTTTCATTAAGAGAATTGTGTTTTTCTATATGCAATTACTGGATTGTGGTAAAGTAATTGCACCTAATGGCCTTTTGGGGCCTTGTTTCTAATTATTCTATTGTCTGCCTCCTTTTTTGAGGTACCTTTTGGATTACCTCTATATTTGTACTCTGTTTTTGGTCACTTATCATCAGTGAATTTCCAGTGTTAAAAAAAAGAAGAATATATTTCTTCAGTTTACTAGTTTTTTTGTTGATACAAGAAACCAAAATGTGAGACATGGGATTTTATCATCATATTACACACTGGCTACATAGATTCATCATAGTTGTAATTTACTATTACTAGCTTCTACTTCTAGTTTACCACAATCCAGACATAATGTTATCGTAAATGAAAACCCTAATAGGTGCAATTACTTGAGGACGAAGTAACCGGACACAATAACAACAAATGCGAGGATCCCAGCTAAGAAACAAACCTTTTTTGGTAATTTTCCATCATCTTCCCTTAGCACCATAGCCTTATAGATCGGCAAACAATTCACCACCGCAAAGCTTGTGAGCATCACTTCAAGTACGAGTCCTTCTCCCCAAGCTAAAAGACCATAAAGCCCACAGACAAGGGCAAGGAGATTCACGACCGCCACCGTAGTAATAGGGACAAACATGGTCGAAGAGGCCCCGAAATCAAAGATTTCTTGCTCGTACCTCTTACTCTGTTCGTCATCATCGTTGACTTTGCTGGTGAGGTTGAATCCATGCGTGGATAGGTTTAGGGTTTTAAGAGTGAACTCTATGAAGCCAAAGGTGAATGAAGAGAATCCTCTAATCGACCACATCCTTTGGTCATTCCACCAGCCGCGACAAGTTCCTCCTTCTAATGCGAAGTCTAATAGATCTTGTGCATATGCACCAAGGAATAAGAAGATGTAAAGCCAAAACCATGGATCCGATGACTTGGGGAAGACGCTAACTCCATAGATGAGAGCAAGTTGGGGCAAGTATCCATAGTTGAAAACAGGAATTGACCAAAACGCCCAAAATGCATATTGACAATAGCCTAAACCCATTAATAGACCCGTTGATCTGACCCCATATGTAATGGGGCTATACCTAGACAAGGCTACTTCAAGAAGCCCAATGGTCCATCTTTTTTGCTGGCTCACTACATCAATAAGGCATTTTGGAGAATCTCCATAAAATGCTGGTTTCTTGGGGCTGCAAAAGACCGATCTCCATCCTTCACAATGGAGCCTATACCCTGTGTAGTAGTCTTCTACTAAAGACCCATATCTGAATCCAATCTGCATAGTTTTGAATGATAAATGTATATAAGATAAACAACTTGAAAATAAATATATTATTAATGCCGAAAGGTGATTAGTATTGTTTTAAAAGACCTATCTATCATGGAAGAGGATATTATTTGTGTTTCATACAAATCAAGAAATCAAACTTCGTTTCTAAAGATATTAACTACATTATCTAAGATTGGAGAAACTTATTGTTCTTATAACTAGTTCACACAATTTTTTTTTTTGTCAGCAACGACATGAATGATTTATGCGGGTTTGGTTTGAATTCGAGTGTCTTCAGCAAGTCAATAAGCTACATGTCCTAATTAATCAGTACATATACACGTTAGCTAGCCAATACCCCAGTGTAGCAGTTTTTTACTAATGTCGCATATTTGAACCCTATTTTAAACAATAGATTGATATTATATACCACAGGTTAAATAATAATGTATCACGAAGCTTAGAAAATTTTTAATATCTAACCTTGGATCCCCAGTTGGAGTTGCGCTCGTAGTTACAGCGTGCTACATCGTGTGCCAATGCTAAAACATCTTGGGAATTAATCGACTTATCAGCAATCCAATTTGGCCCAAGTTCATCTACCTCAGGCAAAATCAAATTAGTCGGAGGTCCATAGAAAGCTCGCCGATTGAAGAAACACCCAGTACCGACGTAGCTTGGGCCCATAAGCCCATCAAATCCAGCCATATTGATGATAAATGAGCGCCTGAGCTCGGATGCATAGATATCGTTTTCGTTTATTCCTTGAAATTTCTGAGGAAACTGCACAAATCCTAAACCAGAATTGATTTTCGGGTCTGACAAATAGCACAAAGCACGAAGCGGTGTTGTGGGATTGTTTGAATACATGTCACAATCTAGCGTTAGAATTACTGTTGAGTTTGTCATCACCGAAGATACTCGTAACTACAATGAAAATAGAACTCGTGGTTAACAAAATATCAAACCGAAATTTTAGTTAACCAAAGCAATAACCGTTTCAAATGTAGGGTTTGGTAGATACCAAGGTATTAAGAGCACCGGCTTTGAAATGATGTGGTGAAGCTCTGTTCTTCTCTCTTGAAACATAGATTAGGTTTGGCATTATCTTTGTCTCGTTATTTCGTAGCACCTACGCACGAATTAATAGAAAATTACTATAGATACTTAAATATTTTTTTGTTAATTCTTATTACGATCAAATTATATGATGCAGATACAATATTAAATTTGAAAAATAAATACCTTAATCATAGTAGGATGGTCATGACGAGTGAATTTGTGAGTCCACAAATCGAAGAGACGACGAAATTGATCAGATTTGATAGACTGAGTATCAACTTTACCAGTATCCACCACATGTTCTACTCTCTTCTTCATATCTTCATACATCATCTGTTTCGTACAGAACAACAATGATTATTTTTAGGCCTGCGACTTCGAGTAGTTCGGGTAGTTCGGATCGGGTAGTTCGGTTCTTCGGGTAGTTCAGATTTAGAAAAGTTGGCCGAAACTAACCGAAATATAATTCGGTTCGGTTATTTTGGTTCTCGGGTAGTTCGGTTATTAATTTTTAAAACCGAAACTAACCGAACTTTTTAAATTTTGGTTGAAATTCGGTTAAATTCGGGTAAATTCGGATAGTTCGGGTAGTTTCAGATAGTTCGGTTCTTCGGTTCGGTATAATTTGGTATAGTTTGGTTTAAAAAAAAAAAACGGGTAACCGTTCGGTTTCCGGAACCGAACCGAACAAACAGAGAACCGAACTAATTTTCAGACTAGAACCGAACAGAACAGAAATAAAACCGAACTAGAACCGAGAACCGAAATGTTCGGTTCGGTTCAGTTCGGCCAGTTCGGTTCGGTTATAATTCTCAGGCCTAATTATTTTGTTTGTCTATTGATGTAATTTCTCTAGTACACAACTTGTTTTTTTGTCTTGTCATATATTAATATAATAAGAGTACCTCCAATGCACATATTTATGAGTGCCTTTAAGTTAATAAATATTAAAATAAGAAGAAACAGTAAACATCCGTGTCTTTCCATAGACACTTAAGACTATCCACAATGGTTTCAACATTCAACACCCTACTTTTTACTTTTTAACACTCCACATCATCTTTTCTCTCTTCCACATACTTATTCAACACCTTTTTTAATTTTTTCACTCTACAATGGTTTTATTTAATAAAATTCAACACCCTACCCTACCATTCCACATCATAATCCTTTTTATATATATTTTTTTATTTTTCTAATTTAAACGACGAATCTAACTCGACTATATAGACGATAAATGTAGCTCGAATATATAGCTTGATACATAGTCGATTATATGACTTGACTATATAGCTTGACTATATAACTTGACGATATAGTTGACTATATACCTTGACTGTTGAACTTGACGATATAGCTTGACTNTTGATCTCCATCCTTCACAATGGAGCCTATACCCTGTGTAGTAGTCTTCTACTAAAGATCCGTATCTGAATCCAATCTGCATAGTTTTGAACGATAAATTGGAGTTACATAGTATAACAAACTAGAAAATAAAAATATTATTAATGTCGAATGATCATTTAGATTGTCTTAAAAAAGATCTATCTTTAATCTATCTAGATGAAGGATGATATTTTCTATGTTTCATATCAATCAAGAAATCAAACCTCGTTTTAAATGTTGATTACATCATAAGCTTAGAGAAACTAATTGTTATTATAAATATTCCTACATGTTAAATGAAAAACTATTTGCAATTATTTAACTTAGAATAAAATATTTATAGTTTTAAATTTCATAACTTCGATAATTTTTCCAATCCATCTCAAATTGAATCTCACTCTATAATCAACATGTATATATCCTACTTGGGTCGATAATATCATATTAAGTTTAGCTTACTTTCCAAATCAAAATCAATCATTAATAAGTAAATTGGTTCATATCTCATATACTACGCGTAAGTCCCCTCTAAATTCAACTTTGGGATCACTAACATTTAGTTTTACTGACAAATTATAAGAAAATGGATTTCTATAGCAGATTAAGGTAATTAGGGGTTGATTTTATATTACATCTTAATTCATATGTGAGAATTTTTAGCATTTAAATAGTTTTGTTGACAAATGAAAATCAAGACTAAATCAAAGATAATTACGAAGGTTGGTATTTATCTTACCTTGGATCCCCAATTGGTGTTGTGCTCGTAGATACATCCTGCTACGTTGTGTGCCAATGTCAAAACATTTTGGTCCTTGATGGAATGATTCTTGTTTCGATTGGGATTAAGTTCATCTATCTTAGGCAAAATCAATTTAGATGGTGGTCCATAAAAAACCGTCGATTGAAGAAACATCCCGTTCCCACGTGATTCGGACCCATAAGCCCATCAAACCCAATCATATTAATATCAAAAAGGCGTTTGTACTCGCATGCATATATATCATTCTTGCTTATTCCTTGAAATTTCTGAGGAAACTGCACAAAACCTAAACCGGATTTGATTTTAGGATCATTTAAATAGCACAAGGCACGAACCGGTGTCGAAGGATCGTTCGAGTACATGTCGCAGTCTAGTGTTAGAATGACCGGTGAGTTTGTCATCACCGCAGATACTCGCAGCTACATTAAAATATAGTTAAAGAAAAATAAATAAACCAAAAATGCTAGTTGACTGAATCGGTTAAAGTTAGGTTTAGATGATACCAATGTATTAAGAGCACCGCCTTTATAATGATGTGGTACAGCTTTACTCTTCTCTCTGGAAACATAGATTAGGTTTGGCATTGTATATTCTTTGGAATTGTCCATATCAGTCTCGCTATTTTGTAGCACCTGCTATCAAATTGATTAAAATTGACATTTTGTTACATAAAGAGTACATATGGAAAATAGACCTAAAAAAACTTATTTAAAAGAGGCTTGGTGTATACTGTATAGTATAGTGGGAAAAGAAATTTTGCAAGTTTTTTTTAATTAATATTCCTTCGGTCTTTTAAAGAAAATAGTTTTTCAAAAAAATATTGTTTCAAAAAGAAAAAAAATTTCAATTTTCTAAATGTAGTTATTGTCTATTTTTACTTAATTTATCTTTATAACATTTGATATTTAAAAAATAATTTAAATAATAATTAATAAAAATAAAGTTAGAAAAGTTTTTTTGTAAAATTTTTCTTTAACGAATAGAGGGAGTAAATACCTGAATAATAGTGGGATGGTCATGACGAGTGAACTTGTGGGTCCACAATTCGAATACTCCACGAAAATGATCAGAGATAAACTCAGTCTCAACTTTTCCACTATCAACCACATGTTCTACTCTACTCTTCATATCTTCGTACATCATCTGTCCACCGAACAATAATTACATATAAATTAATATTTGTTAGAGTAACTCTGAGTTGTTAAGCATACACTTTGTCCTTTAATCGTAGAGATCATATTTTATCGAATTAATAATAATATTTGGCTACGTATATATCCAATCTCACCATTTTATTTTGGTTACGTATATATCCAATCTCTCCATTTTATTTTGGTCAACTAGTTTCTTCATATATTTTTTTTAGTCGCTCCATTTACTTGTTTTCTAAATTTTAATTTAGAAATTATTTTTTTAAATCAAGAAAGGTTCAGTTCCTTTGCTCATCTATCATTTAGATAAGTTTCATCTAAATATAGTTTGTTTTATTTTTAGTTGTTTATCTGATGATTCATATGAAAAACATGATTTAGTGATTTTAGTCGAAAAATATGATTTTGATATTTTAACCAAAAAAACGATTTTACAATTTTAGTGAAAAAACATGATTTCACAATTTTGATAGTGAAAAATACAATTTACAGTTTTAGTGAAAAACGCGATTTTACGATTTTGATNTGCCCACATGAAGGCGAGAACGATGTCGGAGAGGAGAAGAAGAGATGTTATTAGAGTTGTGTTTGCTGTGAGAAGTGAGTGTGCATGGTGATACATCAGGGCTACGATGCCACACGTGTGAATTACGGCGTAGATCCTGTATAGAATGGTGCGCCGGCACGGATCACACGTGTGGAGAGTTGTTGATCGTTTTCTATGAGATTCCATCTTGATAGTGAAAACAAATGGTTTTGGAGAAAATACTATACTATATATATATAGTACTTAAACTTAACTTTTTTGTTTTGACAAGTACTTAAACTTAATTATAGGCGAGTTAGTTTCTTAGGATATGTAATATTTTATTTTGAGATAATATATTAACATTTTGTTTTCAAAGGATGGTGTTTGTTGATTGTTTCAATGGAGAAGTCAAGTTAAAATTCTCTAACTTGAAAAAGAGGCTAAAATATAACAGATCAAATGGATCAAGACTGGGACTGCGAGAGTCACTCACAATTCACGTCATCACGTGATCGCACATGCTAACTTTCTTAACTTCTAGCAAAATATCGATTATGGACAAAAACTATACTTGCAAACAATCGTACATAAATGTGTGTATATACAGTCAATATACTTAGAGATAATACCTGAAATGTTTTAATTTTTTTTCCAAATAATATATCACTATAACTATATATGTAATTTATTGATGTATGTTCTCGGATAAAAAAATATCCTGTTCCGCGACTGTGTTTGTGTATGATAACACTTAGACCAACTAATCATACTAAATCTATTCTCTATGCACTAGCTATCTCTAGTGAGAAAAAAATGGTGGCACAACATCTCCGAAGCATAACATTCTTTGTAAAATACGTCTTATATTAGATCCTCCAACTACTCCATCAAATATAATTAGATTTAAGATTTCATGTCTCTGTTCTTCCTAACTCATCACACTAATTAATTTGATTTTGGTGTCTAGTCAAGAATTAGTTTGTTAGGGACGGAGAGTACTAGATAGTTGTTTAATTCTTTACTCTCTTTTTTTGATAAAGTAAAATGTGCTAAAAGTTTCCTTCGAAGAAGATAAGAAAAATCGTTTTCCTATTGCAAAGTAATTTGAGAAAAAGAGAGTCAAAAAACTACATAAGATATATTAATCATTTTATTTCTATCGCGCTACTCGACCTTTATCCCATCAACTTGATCATTTCCACGCTTTGCTAGAGAAATATTTATTTTTAAACTTTTTGGAGTGTAATTAATTTGGTTATATAAACCTAAGATCATAAGTATTGGTGAAACACTAATATGTAAACGAATAAATAGACTGGAAATTTGAAATAGGCCAAATAAATTTGTTTTATCGTCTAATATGTAAACAAATATATAGATCAAAATTTGGAAATATCCTGAAGTAGATACAAAATTTTAAATATCATAATAATAAAAATAATACATTTTTTGACAAAAAAAACAATAACATATTTTTTTGGTTACTCTTCCATTTCTTTGTATTTACTAAACTTAGCTAAAAACATGCCTCAAAAGGGCCAAAATAATAAATTATTACAATTGTTTTAGTGAAAAAGTCCAAAATATATGGCTGCATGTCATTCTCTTTCATAGTAAATTTTGCTGATTCAAGATACCAAAATGTATTTTCTACCATGATCTGAGAGAGAGGGATTTCATCACATTACTAATTCCTGCTTCTAGTTTACCACATTCCAAACATAATATTATTGTAAATGAAACTACATTATCCTCATGAATGTAATTACTTGAGTACGAAGTAACCTGACACAATCAAAACAAATGTGAGGATCCCAGCTAAAAAACACACCTTAATTGATAATTTTCCATCATCTTTCCTCAACATCATAGCTTCATAGATCGGCAAGCAGTTCACCACGGCAAAGCTCGCCAGCATCAATTCAAGGACGAGTCCTTCTCCCCAACCGAAAAGACAATAAAGCCCTCGAACGAGGGCAAGAAGATTCACGATCGCAACCGCAGTCATGGGCAAGAACATTAACGAAGAGGGACCGAAATCAAAGATCTCTTGCTCATACCTCTTGCTTTGCTCTTCATCGTCGTTGGCTTTGCTAGTGAGGCTGAATCCATGCGTGGAGAGGCTTAGGGTTTTGAGAGTGAACTCTATGAAGCCAAAGAGGAATGAAGTGAATCCTCTTATCATCGACATTCTTTGATCGTTCCACCATCCGCGATAACTTCCTCCTTCTAGTACAAAGTCCATTAGATCTTGCGCATATGCTCCAAGGAACAAAAAGATGTAAAGCCAAAACCATGGAGTTGATGCCTTGGGGAAGACACTAAAGCCATAGAGGAGAGCAAGTTGGGGTAAGAATCCATAGACCATGAGAGGAATCGCCCCAAATGCCCAAAATGCGTATTGACAATAGCCCACACCCATTAACAAGCCCATTGATTTGACTCCATAGGTAATGGGACTATATCTTGAGATGGAAACTTCAAGAAGCCCAATGGCCCATCGTTTTTGTTGGCTCACTACATCAATTAGACTTTTAGGGGCATCTCCATAAAATGCTGCTCTTTTGGGACTGCAAAAAGTTGATCTCCATCCTTCACAATGGAGCCTATACCCTGTGTAGTAGTCTTCTACTAAAGATCCGTATCTGAATCCAATCTGCATAGTTTTGAACGATAAATTGGAGTTACATAGTATAACAAACTAGAAAATAAAAATATTATTAATGTCGAATGATCATTTAGATTGTCTTAAAAAAGATCTATCTTTAATCTATCTAGATGAAGGATGATATTTTCTATGTTTCATATCAATCAAGAAATCAAACCTCGTTTTAAATGTTGATTACATCATAAGCTTAGAGAAACTAATTGTTATTATAAATATTCCTACATGTTAAATGAAAAACTATTTGCAATTATTTAACTTAGAATAAAATATTTATAGTTTTAAATTTCATAACTTCGATAATTTTTCCAATCCATCTCAAATTGAATCTCACTCTATAATCAACATGTATATATCCTACTTGGGTCGATAATATCATATTAAGTTTAGCTTACTTTCCAAATCAAAATCAATCATTAATAAGTAAATTGGTTCATATCTCATATACTACGCGTAAGTCCCCTCTAAATTCAACTTTGGGATCACTAACATTTAGTTTTACTGACAAATTATAAGAAAATGGATTTCTATAGCAGATTAAGGTAATTAGGGGTTGATTTTATATTACATCTTAATTCATATGTGAGAATTTTTAGCATTTAAATAGTTTTGTTGACAAATGAAAATCAAGACTAAATCAAAGATAATTACGAAGGTTGGTATTTATCTTACCTTGGATCCCCAATTGGTGTTGTGCTCGTAGATACATCCTGCTACGTTGTGTGCCAATGTCAAAACATTTTGGTCCTTGATGGAATGATTCTTGTTTCGATTGGGATTAAGTTCATCTATCTTAGGCAAAATCAATTTAGATGGTGGTCCATAAAAAACCGTCGATTGAAGAAACATCCCGTTCCCACGTGATTCGGACCCATAAGCCCATCAAACCCAATCATATTAATATCAAAAAGGCGTTTGTACTCGCATGCATATATATCATTCTTGCTTATTCCTTGAAATTTCTGAGGAAACTGCACAAAACCTAAACCGGATTTGATTTTAGGATCATTTAAATAGCACAAGGCACGAACCGGTGTCGAAGGATCGTTCGAGTACATGTCGCAGTCTAGTGTTAGAATGACCGGTGAGTTTGTCATCACCGCAGATACTCGCAGCTACATTAAAATATAGTTAAAGAAAAATAAATAAACCAAAAATGCTAGTTGACTGAATCGGTTAAAGTTAGGTTTAGATGATACCAATGTATTAAGAGCACCGCCTTTATAATGATGTGGTACAGCTTTACTCTTCTCTCTGGAAACATAGATTAGGTTTGGCATTGTATATTCTTTGGAATTGTCCATATCAGTCTCGCTATTTTGTAGCACCTGCTATCAAATTGATTAAAATTGACATTTTGTTACATAAAGAGTACATATGGAAAATAGACCTAAAAAAACTTATTTAAAAGAGGCTTGGTGTATACTGTATAGTATAGTGGGAAAAGAAATTTTGCAAGTTTTTTTTAATTAATATTCCTTCGGTCTTTTAAAGAAAATAGTTTTTCAAAAAAATATTGTTTCAAAAAGAAAAAAAATTTCAATTTTCTAAATGTAGTTATTGTCTATTTTTACTTAATTTATCTTTATAACATTTGATATTTAAAAAATAATTTAAATAATAATTAATAAAAATAAAGTTAGAAAAGTTTTTTTGTAAAATTTTTCTTTAACGAATAGAGGGAGTAAATACCTGAATAATAGTGGGATGGTCATGACGAGTGAACTTGTGGGTCCACAATTCGAATACTCCACGAAAATGATCAGAGATAAACTCAGTCTCAACTTTTCCACTATCAACCACATGTTCTACTCTACTCTTCATATCTTCGTACATCATCTGTCCACCGAACAATAATTACATATAAATTAATATTTGTTAGAGTAACTCTGAGTTGTTAAGCATACACTTTGTCCTTTAATCGTAGAGATCATATTTTATCGAATTAATAATAATATTTGGCTACGTATATATCC
The DNA here is from genome assembly GCA_020283515.1 of Alliaria petiolata. Lineage (NCBI taxonomy): Eukaryota > Viridiplantae > Streptophyta > Magnoliopsida > Brassicales > Brassicaceae > Alliaria > Alliaria petiolata. The sequence continues at coordinate 45,642,517 of JAHZTW010000004.1, forward strand.
AATCTCACCATTTTATTTTGGTTACGTATATATCCAATCTCTCCATTTTGTTTTGGTCAACTAGTTTCTTCATATTTTTTTTTGTAGTCGCTCCATTTACTTGTTTTCTAAATTTTAATTTAAAATTACTTTTTTTAAATCAAGAAAGGTTATGTTCGTTTGCTCATCTATCATTTAGATAAGCTTCATCTGAATATTGTTTATTTTATTTTTAGTTGTTTATCTGGATGATGCATATAAAAAACATGATTTAGCAATTTTAGTTGAAAAATACGATTTTGATATTTTAACCAAAAACAATTTTACGATTTTAGTGCAAAAACACGATTTCACAATTTTGACAAAAAAATATAATTTTTTCGGTTTTGGTAAAAAATGTAATTTCACAATTTTAGTAAAAAAGGCGATTTTACCTTGGTTTTGGTTTTGACGAAAAAAATTACAATTTTTGTGATTTTGGCCAAAATTTTTTATAATTTTAACAAGAAAATGTGATTTTTCAATTTTGCCGATAATGACTCTCCATTATTATACACATATATAACATTCTTTCCATTCATATAATTAAGTGCTATTAAATATTTAAATTTAGTTTTATAAAAAAAATAACCTTTTTATACATTTTATTTTTCATTTCTACTTTTAATCCCATTTTCTTAACTTATTACTAATTCATAAATTGAAATAAAAATAAAAGGAGTATAATAGACATTTATATTTTTTTGGTCGAAATATATATATATTATTTTTTAAAAGATAATACGAAACGGAGCGATGTATGTCTTTTTGTCTGTTTCCAGTCATTGTATTTTTGGTTGTTTCTATGAATTTTACTCTTTTTCTGTTTCTTTTTCTGATTTCATTTGGTTAAAGAACATGCTATTCCATTATTCAAAAATATATTAAACGAATTATAATTTAACATTCAATGAAAGATTACTAAATGAAAGAAAAAAATAGATTACTAATTCCTTCCCTCGTTTTATTTTTAATTATCTTCTAAATTTATTTTTTATTTTAAAATATTTGTCGTTTTTAGTTTTTAATGTAGATTTATTTATGATAGATTTTCTGTTAAATCAATATTTTTAAATTTATTAATTATTTATATCAAACAAAATAGTGTATTAATTAAAAGTAAAAAAAAAAATATTTGTTTTCTTAATCTAACAATTTAACAACCTAAAAGGATAATAAAAAAAATGGAAGGAGTAAGTGTTGTTACAACTAATTGGAACGGCCGTGACGGTTTTTAATCATTAATTGTAACCCCTAACACTCGTAAGAATTGTGTTGACCTACGTCTGGGCATTTGTCGAAATTAAGACTAAAAAACATACTAAACTAAACCTAAAAAAAATAGATTACTAATTCTTTCCCTCGTTTTATTTTTAATTATCTTCTAAATTTATTTTTTATTTTAAAATATTTGTCGTTTTTAGTTTTTAATGTAGATTTATATATGATAGATTTTCTGTTAAATCAATATTTTTAAATTTATTAATTATTTATATCAAACAAAATAGTGTATTAATTAAAAGTAAAAAAAAAAATATTTGTTTTCTTAATCTAACAATTTAACAACCTAAAAGGATAATAAAAAAAATGGAAGGAGTAAGTGTTGTTACAACTAATTGGAACGGCCGTGACGGTTTTTAATCATTAATTGTAACCCCTAACACTCGTAAGAATTGTGTTGACCTACGTCTGGGCATTTGTCGAAATTAAGACTAAAAAACATACTAAACTAAACCTAAAAAAAATAGATTACTAATTCTTTCCCTCGTTTTATTTTTAATTATCTTCTAAATTTATTTTTTATTTTAAAATATTTGTCGTTTTTAGTTTTTAATGTAGATTTATATATGATAGATTTTCTGTTAAATCAATATTTTTAAATTTATTAATTATTTATATCAAACAAAATAGTGTATTAATTAAAAGTAAAAAAAAAAATATTTGTTTTCTTAATCTAACAATTTAACAACCTAAAAGGATAATAAAAAAAATGGAAGGAGTAAGTGTTGTTACAACTAATTGGAACGGCCGTGACGGTTTTTAATCATTAATTGTAACCCCTAACACTCGTAAGAATTGTGTTGACCTACGTCTGGGCATTTGTCGAAATTAAGACTAAAAAACATACTAAACTAAACCTAAAAAAAATAGATTACTAATTCTTTCCCTCGTTTTATTTTTAATTATCTTCTAAATTTATTTTTTATTTTAAAATATTTGTCGTTTTTAGTTTTTAATGTAGATTTATATATGATAGATTTTCTGTTAAATCAATATTTTTAAATTTATTAATTATTTATATCAAACAAAATAGTGTATTAATTAAAAGTAAAAAAAAAAATATTTGTTTTCTTAATCTAACAATTTAACAACCTAAAAGGATAATAAAAAAAATGGAAGGAGTAAGTGTTGTTACAACTAATTGGAACGGCCGTGACGGTTTTTAATCATTAATTGTAACCCCTAACACTCGTAAGAATTGTGTTGACCTACGTCTGGGCATTTGTCGAAATTAAGACTAAAAAACATACTAAACTAAACCTAAAAAAAATAGATTACTAATTCTTTCCCTCGTTTTATTTTTAATTATCTTCTAAATTTATTTTTTATTTTAAAATATTTGTCGTTTTTAGTTTTTAATGTAGATTTATATATGATAGATTTTCTGTTAAATCAATATTTTTAAATTTATTAATTATTTATATCAAACAAAATAGTGTATTAATTAAAAGTAAAAAAAAAAATATTTGTTTTCTTAATCTAACAATTTAACAACCTAAAAGGATAATAAAAAAAATGGAAGGAGTAAGTGTTGTTACAACTAATTGGAACGGCCGTGACGGTTTTTAATCATTAATTGTAACCCCTAACACTCGTAAGAATTGTGTTGACCTACGTCTGGGCATTTGTCGAAATTAAGACTAAAAAACATACTAAACTAAACCTAAAAAAAATAGATTACTAATTCTTTCCCTCGTTTTATTTTTAATTATCTTCTAAATTTATTTTTTATTTTAAAATATTTGTCGTTTTTAGTTTTTAATGTAGATTTATATATGATAGATTTTCTGTTAAATCAATATTTTTAAATTTATTAATTATTTATATCAAACAAAATAGTGTATTAATTAAAAGTAAAAAAAAAAATATTTGTTTTCTTAATCTAACAATTTAACAACCTAAAAGGATAATAAAAAAAATGGAAGGAGTAAGTGTTGTTACAACTAATTGGAACGGCCGTGACGGTTTTTAATCATTAATTGTAACCCCTAACACTCGTAAGAATTGTGTTGACCTACGTCTGGGCATTTGTCGAAATTAAGACTAAAAAACATACTAAACTAAACCTAAAAAAAATAGATTACTAATTCTTTCCCTCGTTTTATTTTTAATTATCTTCTAAATTTATTTTTTATTTTAAAATATTTGTCGTTTTTAGTTTTTAATGTAGATTTATATATGATAGATTTTCTGTTAAATCAATATTTTTAAATTTATTAATTATTTATATCAAACAAAATAGTGTATTAATTAAAAGTAAAAAAAAAAATATTTGTTTTCTTAATCTAACAATTTAACAACCTAAAAGGATAATAAAAAAAATGGAAGGAGTAAGTGTTGTTACAACTAATTGGAACGGCCGTGACGGTTTTTAATCATTAATTGTAACCCCTAACACTCGTAAGAATTGTGTTGACCTACGTCTGGGCATTTGTCGAAATTAAGACTAAAAAACATACTAAACTAAACCTAAAAAAAATAGATTACTAATTCTTTCCCTCGTTTTATTTTTAATTATCTTCTAAATTTATTTTTTATTTTAAAATATTTGTCGTTTTTAGTTTTTAATGTAGATTTATATATGATAGATTTTCTGTTAAATCAATATTTTTAAATTTATTAATTATTTATATCAAACAAAATAGTGTATTAATTAAAAGTAAAAAAAAAAATATTTGTTTTCTTAATCTAACAATTTAACAACCTAAAAGGATAATAAAAAAAATGGAAGGAGTAAGTGTTGTTACAACTAATTGGAACGGCCGTGACGGTTTTTAATCATTAATTGTAACCCCTAACACTCGTAAGAATTGTGTTGACCTACGTCTGGGCATTTGTCGAAATTAAGACTAAAAAACATACTAAACTAAACCTAAAAAAAATAGATTACTAATTCTTTCCCTCGTTTTATTTTTAATTATCTTCTAAATTTATTTTTTATTTTAAAATATTTGTCGTTTTTAGTTTTTAATGTAGATTTATATATGATAGATTTTCTGTTAAATCAATATTTTTAAATTTATTAATTATTTATATCAAACAAAATAGTGTATTAATTAAAAGTAAAAAAAAAAATATTTGTTTTCTTAATCTAACAATTTAACAACCTAAAAGGATAATAAAAAAAATGGAAGGAGTAAGTGTTGTTACAACTAATTGGAACGGCCGTGACGGTTTTTAATCATTAATTGTAACCCCTAACACTCGTAAGAATTGTGTTGACCTACGTCTGGGCATTTGTCGAAATTAAGACTAAAAAACATACTAAACTAAACCTAAAAAAAATAGATTACTAATTCTTTCCCTCGTTTTATTTTTAATTATCTTCTAAATTTATTTTTTATTTTAAAATATTTGTCGTTTTTAGTTTTTAATGTAGATTTATATATGATAGATTTTCTGTTAAATCAATATTTTTAAATTTATTAATTATTTATATCAAACAAAATAGTGTATTAATTAAAAGTAAAAAAAAAAATATTTGTTTTCTTAATCTAACAATTTAACAACCTAAAAGGATAATAAAAAAAATGGAAGGAGTAAGTGTTGTTACAACTAATTGGAACGGCCGTGACGGTTTTTAATCATTAATTGTAACCCCTAACACTCGTAAGAATTGTGTTGACCTACGTCTGGGCATTTGTCGAAATTAAGACTAAAAAACATACTAAACTAAACCTAAAAAAAATAGATTACTAATTCTTTCCCTCGTTTTATTTTTAATTATCTTCTAAATTTATTTTTTATTTTAAAATATTTGTCGTTTTTAGTTTTTAATGTAGATTTATATATGATAGATTTTCTGTTAAATCAATATTTTTAAATTTATTAATTATTTATATCAAACAAAATAGTGTATTAATTAAAAGTAAAAAAAAAAATATTTGTTTTCTTAATCTAACAATTTAACAACCTAAAAGGATAATAAAAAAAATGGAAGGAGTAAGTGTTGTTACAACTAATTGGAACGGCCGTGACGGTTTTTAATCATTAATTGTAACCCCTAACACTCGTAAGAATTGTGTTGACCTACGTCTGGGCATTTGTCGAAATTAAGACTAAAAAACATACTAAACTAAACCTAAAAAAAATAGATTACTAATTCTTTCCCTCGTTTTATTTTTAATTATCTTCTAAATTTATTTTTTATTTTAAAATATTTGTCGTTTTTAGTTTTTAATGTAGATTTATATATGATAGATTTTCTGTTAAATCAATATTTTTAAATTTATTAATTATTTATATCAAACAAAATAGTGTATTAATTAAAAGTAAAAAAAAAAATATTTGTTTTCTTAATCTAACAATTTAACAACCTAAAAGGATAATAAAAAAAATGGAAGGAGTAAGTGTTGTTACAACTAATTGGAACGGCCGTGACGGTTTTTAATCATTAATTGTAACCCCTAACACTCGTAAGAATTGTGTTGACCTACGTCTGGGCATTTGTCGAAATTAAGACTAAAAAACATACTAAACTAAACCTAAAAAAAATAGATTACTAATTCTTTCCCTCGTTTTATTTTTAATTATCTTCTAAATTTATTTTTTATTTTAAAATATTTGTCGTTTTTAGTTTTTAATGTAGATTTATATATGATAGATTTTCTGTTAAATCAATATTTTTAAATTTATTAATTATTTATATCAAACAAAATAGTGTATTAATTAAAAGTAAAAAAAAAAATATTTGTTTTCTTAATCTAACAATTTAACAACCTAAAAGGATAATAAAAAAAATGGAAGGAGTAAGTGTTGTTACAACTAATTGGAACGGCCGTGACGGTTTTTAATCATTAATTGTAACCCCTAACACTCGTAAGAATTGTGTTGACCTACGTCTGGGCATTTGTCGAAATTAAGACTAAAAAACATACTAAACTAAACCTAAAAAAAATAGATTACTAATTCTTTCCCTCGTTTTATTTTTAATTATCTTCTAAATTTATTTTTTATTTTAAAATATTTGTCGTTTTTAGTTTTTAATGTAGATTTATATATGATAGATTTTCTGTTAAATCAATATTTTTAAATTTATTAATTATTTATATCAAACAAAATAGTGTATTAATTAAAAGTAAAAAAAAAAATATTTGTTTTCTTAATCTAACAATTTAACAACCTAAAAGGATAATAAAAAAAATGGAAGGAGTAAGTGTTGTTACAACTAATTGGAACGGCCGTGACGGTTTTTAATCATTAATTGTAACCCCTAACACTCGTAAGAATTGTGTTGACCTACGTCTGGGCATTTGTCGAAATTAAGACTAAAAAACATACTAAACTAAACCTAAAAAAAATAGATTACTAATTCTTTCCCTCGTTTTATTTTTAATTATCTTCTAAATTTATTTTTTATTTTAAAATATTTGTCGTTTTTAGTTTTTAATGTAGATTTATATATGATAGATTTTCTGTTAAATCAATATTTTTAAATTTATTAATTATTTATATCAAACAAAATAGTGTATTAATTAAAAGTAAAAAAAAAAATATTTGTTTTCTTAATCTAACAATTTAACAACCTAAAAGGATAATAAAAAAAATGGAAGGAGTAAGTGTTGTTACAACTAATTGGAACGGCCGTGACGGTTTTTAATCATTAATTGTAACCCCTAACACTCGTAAGAATTGTGTTGACCTACGTCTGGGCATTTGTCGAAATTAAGACTAAAAAACATACTAAACTAAACCTAAAAAAAATAGATTACTAATTCTTTCCCTCGTTTTATTTTTAATTATCTTCTAAATTTATTTTTTATTTTAAAATATTTGTCGTTTTTAGTTTTTAATGTAGATTTATATATGATAGATTTTCTGTTAAATCAATATTTTTAAATTTATTAATTATTTATATCAAACAAAATAGTGTATTAATTAAAAGTAAAAAAAAAAATATTTGTTTTCTTAATCTAACAATTTAACAACCTAAAAGGATAATAAAAAAAATGGAAGGAGTAAGTGTTGTTACAACTAATTGGAACGGCCGTGACGGTTTTTAATCATTAATTGTAACCCCTAACACTCGTAAGAATTGTGTTGACCTACGTCTGGGCATTTGTCGAAATTAAGACTAAAAAACATACTAAACTAAACCTAAAAAAAATAGATTACTAATTCTTTCCCTCGTTTTATTTTTAATTATCTTCTAAATTTATTTTTTATTTTAAAATATTTGTCGTTTTTAGTTTTTAATGTAGATTTATATATGATAGATTTTCTGTTAAATCAATATTTTTAAATTTATTAATTATTTATATCAAACAAAATAGTGTATTAATTAAAAGTAAAAAAAAAAATATTTGTTTTCTTAATCTAACAATTTAACAACCTAAAAGGATAATAAAAAAAATGGAAGGAGTAAGTGTTGTTACAACTAATTGGAACGGCCGTGACGGTTTTTAATCATTAATTGTAACCCCTAACACTCGTAAGAATTGTGTTGACCTACGTCTGGGCATTTGTCGAAATTAAGACTAAAAAACATACTAAACTAAACCTAAAAAAAATAGATTACTAATTCTTTCCCTCGTTTTATTTTTAATTATCTTCTAAATTTATTTTTTATTTTAAAATATTTGTCGTTTTTAGTTTTTAATGTAGATTTATATATGATAGATTTTCTGTTAAATCAATATTTTTAAATTTATTAATTATTTATATCAAACAAAATAGTGTATTAATTAAAAGTAAAAAAAAAAATATTTGTTTTCTTAATCTAACAATTTAACAACCTAAAAGGATAATAAAAAAAATGGAAGGAGTAAGTGTTGTTACAACTAATTGGAACGGCCGTGACGGTTTTTAATCATTAATTGTAACCCCTAACACTCGTAAGAATTGTGTTGACCTACGTCTGGGCATTTGTCGAAATTAAGACTAAAAAACATACTAAACTAAACCTAAAAAAAATAGATTACTAATTCTTTCCCTCGTTTTATTTTTAATTATCTTCTAAATTTATTTTTTATTTTAAAATATTTGTCGTTTTTAGTTTTTAATGTAGATTTATATATGATAGATTTTCTGTTAAATCAATATTTTTAAATTTATTAATTATTTATATCAAACAAAATAGTGTATTAATTAAAAGTAAAAAAAAAAATATTTGTTTTCTTAATCTAACAATTTAACAACCTAAAAGGATAATAAAAAAAATGGAAGGAGTAAGTGTTGTTACAACTAATTGGAACGGCCGTGACGGTTTTTAATCATTAATTGTAACCCCTAACACTCGTAAGAATTGTGTTGACCTACGTCTGGGCATTTGTCGAAATTAAGACTAAAAAACATACTAAACTAAACCTAAAAAAAATAGATTACTAATTCTTTCCCTCGTTTTATTTTTAATTATCTTCTAAATTTATTTTTTATTTTAAAATATTTGTCGTTTTTAGTTTTTAATGTAGATTTATATATGATAGATTTTCTGTTAAATCAATATTTTTAAATTTATTAATTATTTATATCAAACAAAATAGTGTATTAATTAAAAGTAAAAAAAAAAATATTTGTTTTCTTAATCTAACAATTTAACAACCTAAAAGGATAATAAAAAAAATGGAAGGAGTAAGTGTTGTTACAACTAATTGGAACGGCCGTGACGGTTTTTAATCATTAATTGTAACCCCTAACACTCGTAAGAATTGTGTTGACCTACGTCTGGGCATTTGTCGAAATTAAGACTAAAAAACATACTAAACTAAACCTAAAAAAAATAGATTACTAATTCTTTCCCTCGTTTTATTTTTAATTATCTTCTAAATTTATTTTTTATTTTAAAATATTTGTCGTTTTTAGTTTTTAATGTAGATTTATATATGATAGATTTTCTGTTAAATCAATATTTTTAAATTTATTAATTATTTATATCAAACAAAATAGTGTATTAATTAAAAGTAAAAAAAAAAATATTTGTTTTCTTAATCTAACAATTTAACAACCTAAAAGGATAATAAAAAAAATGGAAGGAGTAAGTGTTGTTACAACTAATTGGAACGGCCGTGACGGTTTTTAATCATTAATTGTAACCCCTAACACTCGTAAGAATTGTGTTGACCTACGTCTGGGCATTTGTCGAAATTAAGACTAAAAAACATACTAAACTAAACCTAAAAAAAATAGATTACTAATTCTTTCCCTCGTTTTATTTTTAATTATCTTCTAAATTTATTTTTTATTTTAAAATATTTGTCGTTTTTAGTTTTTAATGTAGATTTATATATGATAGATTTTCTGTTAAATCAATATTTTTAAATTTATTAATTATTTATATCAAACAAAATAGTGTATTAATTAAAAGTAAAAAAAAAAATATTTGTTTTCTTAATCTAACAATTTAACAACCTAAAAGGATAATAAAAAAAATGGAAGGAGTAAGTGTTGTTACAACTAATTGGAACGGCCGTGACGGTTTTTAATCATTAATTGTAACCCCTAACACTCGTAAGAATTGTGTTGACCTACGTCTGGGCATTTGTCGAAATTAAGACTAAAAAACATACTAAACTAAACCTAAAAAAAATAGATTACTAATTCTTTCCCTCGTTTTATTTTTAATTATCTTCTAAATTTATTTTTTATTTTAAAATATTTGTCGTTTTTAGTTTTTAATGTAGATTTATATATGATAGATTTTCTGTTAAATCAATATTTTTAAATTTATTAATTATTTATATCAAACAAAATAGTGTATTAATTAAAAGTAAAAAAAAAAATATTTGTTTTCTTAATCTAACAATTTAACAACCTAAAAGGATAATAAAAAAAATGGAAGGAGTAAGTGTTGTTACAACTAATTGGAACGGCCGTGACGGTTTTTAATCATTAATTGTAACCCCTAACACTCGTAAGAATTGTGTTGACCTACGTCTGGGCATTTGTCGAAATTAAGACTAAAAAACATACTAAACTAAACCTAAAAAAAATAGATTACTAATTCTTTCCCTCGTTTTATTTTTAATTATCTTCTAAATTTATTTTTTATTTTAAAATATTTGTCGTTTTTAGTTTTTAATGTAGATTTATATATGATAGATTTTCTGTTAAATCAATATTTTTAAATTTATTAATTATTTATATCAAACAAAATAGTGTATTAATTAAAAGTAAAAAAAAAAATATTTGTTTTCTTAATCTAACAATTTAACAACCTAAAAGGATAATAAAAAAAATGGAAGGAGTAAGTGTTGTTACAACTAATTGGAACGGCCGTGACGGTTTTTAATCATTAATTGTAACCCCTAACACTCGTAAGAATTGTGTTGACCTACGTCTGGGCATTTGTCGAAATTAAGACTAAAAAACATACTAAACTAAACCTAAAAAAAATAGATTACTAATTCTTTCCCTCGTTTTATTTTTAATTATCTTCTAAATTTATTTTTTATTTTAAAATATTTGTCGTTTTTAGTTTTTAATGTAGATTTATATATGATAGATTTTCTGTTAAATCAATATTTTTAAATTTATTAATTATTTATATCAAACAAAATAGTGTATTAATTAAAAGTAAAAAAAAAAATATTTGTTTTCTTAATCTAACAATTTAACAACCTAAAAGGATAATAAAAAAAATGGAAGGAGTAAGTGTTGTTACAACTAATTGGAACGGCCGTGACGGTTTTTAATCATTAATTGTAACCCCTAACACTCGTAAGAATTGTGTTGACCTACGTCTGGGCATTTGTCGAAATTAAGACTAAAAAACATACTAAACTAAACCTAAAAAAAATAGATTACTAATTCTTTCCCTCGTTTTATTTTTAATTATCTTCTAAATTTATTTTTTATTTTAAAATATTTGTCGTTTTTAGTTTTTAATGTAGATTTATATATGATAGATTTTCTGTTAAATCAATATTTTTAAATTTATTAATTATTTATATCAAACAAAATAGTGTATTAATTAAAAGTAAAAAAAAAAATATTTGTTTTCTTAATCTAACAATTTAACAACCTAAAAGGATAATAAAAAAAATGGAAGGAGTAAGTGTTGTTACAACTAATTGGAACGGCCGTGACGGTTTTTAATCATTAATTGTAACCCCTAACACTCGTAAGAATTGTGTTGACCTACGTCTGGGCATTTGTCGAAATTAAGACTAAAAAACATACTAAACTAAACCTAAAAAAAATAGATTACTAATTCTTTCCCTCGTTTTATTTTTAATTATCTTCTAAATTTATTTTTTATTTTAAAATATTTGTCGTTTTTAGTTTTTAATGTAGATTTATATATGATAGATTTTCTGTTAAATCAATATTTTTAAATTTATTAATTATTTATATCAAACAAAATAGTGTATTAATTAAAAGTAAAAAAAAAAATATTTGTTTTCTTAATCTAACAATTTAACAACCTAAAAGGATAATAAAAAAAATGGAAGGAGTAAGTGTTGTTACAACTAATTGGAACGGCCGTGACGGTTTTTAATCATTAATTGTAACCCCTAACACTCGTAAGAATTGTGTTGACCTACGTCTGGGCATTTGTCGAAATTAAGACTAAAAAACATACTAAACTAAACCTAAAAAAAATAGATTACTAATTCTTTCCCTCGTTTTATTTTTAATTATCTTCTAAATTTATTTTTTATTTTAAAATATTTGTCGTTTTTAGTTTTTAATGTAGATTTATATATGATAGATTTTCTGTTAAATCAATATTTTTAAATTTATTAATTATTTATATCAAACAAAATAGTGTATTAATTAAAAGTAAAAAAAAAAATATTTGTTTTCTTAATCTAACAATTTAACAACCTAAAAGGATAATAAAAAAAATGGAAGGAGTAAGTGTTGTTACAACTAATTGGAACGGCCGTGACGGTTTTTAATCATTAATTGTAACCCCTAACACTCGTAAGAATTGTGTTGACCTACGTCTGGGCATTTGTCGAAATTAAGACTAAAAAACATACTAAACTAAACCTAAAAAAAATAGATTACTAATTCTTTCCCTCGTTTTATTTTTAATTATCTTCTAAATTTATTTTTTATTTTAAAATATTTGTCGTTTTTAGTTTTTAATGTAGATTTATATATGATAGATTTTCTGTTAAATCAATATTTTTAAATTTATTAATTATTTATATCAAACAAAATAGTGTATTAATTAAAAGTAAAAAAAAAAATATTTGTTTTCTTAATCTAACAATTTAACAACCTAAAAGGATAATAAAAAAAATGGAAGGAGTAAGTGTTGTTACAACTAATTGGAACGGCCGTGACGGTTTTTAATCATTAATTGTAACCCCTAACACTCGTAAGAATTGTGTTGACCTACGTCTGGGCATTTGTCGAAATTAAGACTAAAAAACATACTAAACTAAACCTAAAAAAAATAGATTACTAATTCTTTCCCTCGTTTTATTTTTAATTATCTTCTAAATTTATTTTTTATTTTAAAATATTTGTCGTTTTTAGTTTTTAATGTAGATTTATATATGATAGATTTTCTGTTAAATCAATATTTTTAAATTTATTAATTATTTATATCAAACAAAATAGTGTATTAATTAAAAGTAAAAAAAAAAATATTTGTTTTCTTAATCTAACAATTTAACAACCTAAAAGGATAATAAAAAAAATGGAAGGAGTAAGTGTTGTTACAACTAATTGGAACGGCCGTGACGGTTTTTAATCATTAATTGTAACCCCTAACACTCGTAAGAATTGTGTTGACCTACGTCTGGGCATTTGTCGAAATTAAGACTAAAAAACATACTAAACTAAACCTAAAAAAAATAGATTACTAATTCTTTCCCTCGTTTTATTTTTAATTATCTTCTAAATTTATTTTTTATTTTAAAATATTTGTCGTTTTTAGTTTTTAATGTAGATTTATATATGATAGATTTTCTGTTAAATCAATATTTTTAAATTTATTAATTATTTATATCAAACAAAATAGTGTATTAATTAAAAGTAAAAAAAAAAATATTTGTTTTCTTAATCTAACAATTTAACAACCTAAAAGGATAATAAAAAAAATGGAAGGAGTAAGTGTTGTTACAACTAATTGGAACGGCCGTGACGGTTTTTAATCATTAATTGTAACCCCTAACACTCGTAAGAATTGTGTTGACCTACGTCTGGGCATTTGTCGAAATTAAGACTAAAAAACATACTAAACTAAACCTAAAAAAAATAGATTACTAATTCTTTCCCTCGTTTTATTTTTAATTATCTTCTAAATTTATTTTTTATTTTAAAATATTTGTCGTTTTTAGTTTTTAATGTAGATTTATATATGATAGATTTTCTGTTAAATCAATATTTTTAAATTTATTAATTATTTATATCAAACAAAATAGTGTATTAATTAAAAGTAAAAAAAAAAATATTTGTTTTCTTAATCTAACAATTTAACAACCTAAAAGGATAATAAAAAAAATGGAAGGAGTAAGTGTTGTTACAACTAATTGGAACGGCCGTGACGGTTTTTAATCATTAATTGTAACCCCTAACACTCGTAAGAATTGTGTTGACCTACGTCTGGGCATTTGTCGAAATTAAGACTAAAAAACATACTAAACTAAACCTAAAAAAAATAGATTACTAATTCTTTCCCTCGTTTTATTTTTAATTATCTTCTAAATTTATTTTTTATTTTAAAATATTTGTCGTTTTTAGTTTTTAATGTAGATTTATATATGATAGATTTTCTGTTAAATCAATATTTTTAAATTTATTAATTATTTATATCAAACAAAATAGTGTATTAATTAAAAGTAAAAAAAAAAATATTTGTTTTCTTAATCTAACAATTTAACAACCTAAAAGGATAATAAAAAAAATGGAAGGAGTAAGTGTTGTTACAACTAATTGGAACGGCCGTGACGGTTTTTAATCATTAATTGTAACCCCTAACACTCGTAAGAATTGTGTTGACCTACGTCTGGGCATTTGTCGAAATTAAGACTAAAAAACATACTAAACTAAACCTAAAAAAAATAGATTACTAATTCTTTCCCTCGTTTTATTTTTAATTATCTTCTAAATTTATTTTTTATTTTAAAATATTTGTCGTTTTTAGTTTTTAATGTAGATTTATATATGATAGATTTTCTGTTAAATCAATATTTTTAAATTTATTAATTATTTATATCAAACAAAATAGTGTATTAATTAAAAGTAAAAAAAAAAATATTTGTTTTCTTAATCTAACAATTTAACAACCTAAAAGGATAATAAAAAAAATGGAAGGAGTAAGTGTTGTTACAACTAATTGGAACGGCCGTGACGGTTTTTAATCATTAATTGTAACCCCTAACACTCGTAAGAATTGTGTTGACCTACGTCTGGGCATTTGTCGAAATTAAGACTAAAAAACATACTAAACTAAACCTAAAAAAAATAGATTACTAATTCTTTCCCTCGTTTTATTTTTAATTATCTTCTAAATTTATTTTTTATTTTAAAATATTTGTCGTTTTTAGTTTTTAATGTAGATTTATATATGATAGATTTTCTGTTAAATCAATATTTTTAAATTTATTAATTATTTATATCAAACAAAATAGTGTATTAATTAAAAGTAAAAAAAAAAATATTTGTTTTCTTAATCTAACAATTTAACAACCTAAAAGGATAATAAAAAAAATGGAAGGAGTAAGTGTTGTTACAACTAATTGGAACGGCCGTGACGGTTTTTAATCATTAATTGTAACCCCTAACACTCGTAAGAATTGTGTTGACCTACGTCTGGGCATTTGTCGAAATTAAGACTAAAAAACATACTAAACTAAACCTAAAAAAAATAGATTACTAATTCTTTCCCTCGTTTTATTTTTAATTATCTTCTAAATTTATTTTTTATTTTAAAATATTTGTCGTTTTTAGTTTTTAATGTAGATTTATATATGATAGATTTTCTGTTAAATCAATATTTTTAAATTTATTAATTATTTATATCAAACAAAATAGTGTATTAATTAAAAGTAAAAAAAAAAATATTTGTTTTCTTAATCTAACAATTTAACAACCTAAAAGGATAATAAAAAAAATGGAAGGAGTAAGTGTTGTTACAACTAATTGGAACGGCCGTGACGGTTTTTAATCATTAATTGTAACCCCTAACACTCGTAAGAATTGTGTTGACCTACGTCTGGGCATTTGTCGAAATTAAGACTAAAAAACATACTAAACTAAACCTAAAAAAAATAGATTACTAATTCTTTCCCTCGTTTTATTTTTAATTATCTTCTAAATTTATTTTTTATTTTAAAATATTTGTCGTTTTTAGTTTTTAATGTAGATTTATATATGATAGATTTTCTGTTAAATCAATATTTTTAAATTTATTAATTATTTATATCAAACAAAATAGTGTATTAATTAAAAGTAAAAAAAAAAATATTTGTTTTCTTAATCTAACAATTTAACAACCTAAAAGGATAATAAAAAAAATGGAAGGAGTAAGTGTTGTTACAACTAATTGGAACGGCCGTGACGGTTTTTAATCATTAATTGTAACCCCTAACACTCGTAAGAATTGTGTTGACCTACGTCTGGGCATTTGTCGAAATTAAGACTAAAAAACATACTAAACTAAACCTAAAAAAAATAGATTACTAATTCTTTCCCTCGTTTTATTTTTAATTATCTTCTAAATTTATTTTTTATTTTAAAATATTTGTCGTTTTTAGTTTTTAATGTAGATTTATATATGATAGATTTTCTGTTAAATCAATATTTTTAAATTTATTAATTATTTATATCAAACAAAATAGTGTATTAATTAAAAGTAAAAAAAAAAATATTTGTTTTCTTAATCTAACAATTTAACAACCTAAAAGGATAATAAAAAAAATGGAAGGAGTAAGTGTTGTTACAACTAATTGGAACGGCCGTGACGGTTTTTAATCATTAATTGTAACCCCTAACACTCGTAAGAATTGTGTTGACCTACGTCTGGGCATTTGTCGAAATTAAGACTAAAAAACATACTAAACTAAACCTAAAAAAAATAGATTACTAATTCTTTCCCTCGTTTTATTTTTAATTATCTTCTAAATTTATTTTTTATTTTAAAATATTTGTCGTTTTTAGTTTTTAATGTAGATTTATATATGATAGATTTTCTGTTAAATCAATATTTTTAAATTTATTAATTATTTATATCAAACAAAATAGTGTATTAATTAAAAGTAAAAAAAAAAATATTTGTTTTCTTAATCTAACAATTTAACAACCTAAAAGGATAATAAAAAAAATGGAAGGAGTAAGTGTTGTTACAACTAATTGGAACGGCCGTGACGGTTTTTAATCATTAATTGTAACCCCTAACACTCGTAAGAATTGTGTTGACCTACGTCTGGGCATTTGTCGAAATTAAGACTAAAAAACATACTAAACTAAACCTAAAAAAAATAGATTACTAATTCTTTCCCTCGTTTTATTTTTAATTATCTTCTAAATTTATTTTTTATTTTAAAATATTTGTCGTTTTTAGTTTTTAATGTAGATTTATATATGATAGATTTTCTGTTAAATCAATATTTTTAAATTTATTAATTATTTATATCAAACAAAATAGTGTATTAATTAAAAGTAAAAAAAAAAATATTTGTTTTCTTAATCTAACAATTTAACAACCTAAAAGGATAATAAAAAAAATGGAAGGAGTAAGTGTTGTTACAACTAATTGGAACGGCCGTGACGGTTTTTAATCATTAATTGTAACCCCTAACACTCGTAAGAATTGTGTTGACCTACGTCTGGGCATTTGTCGAAATTAAGACTAAAAAACATACTAAACTAAACCTAAAAAAAATAGATTACTAATTCTTTCCCTCGTTTTATTTTTAATTATCTTCTAAATTTATTTTTTATTTTAAAATATTTGTCGTTTTTAGTTTTTAATGTAGATTTATATATGATAGATTTTCTGTTAAATCAATATTTTTAAATTTATTAATTATTTATATCAAACAAAATAGTGTATTAATTAAAAGTAAAAAAAAAAATATTTGTTTTCTTAATCTAACAATTTAACAACCTAAAAGGATAATAAAAAAAATGGAAGGAGTAAGTGTTGTTACAACTAATTGGAACGGCCGTGACGGTTTTTAATCATTAATTGTAACCCCTAACACTCGTAAGAATTGTGTTGACCTACGTCTGGGCATTTGTCGAAATTAAGACTAAAAAACATACTAAACTAAACCTAAAAAAAATAGATTACTAATTCTTTCCCTCGTTTTATTTTTAATTATCTTCTAAATTTATTTTTTATTTTAAAATATTTGTCGTTTTTAGTTTTTAATGTAGATTTATATATGATAGATTTTCTGTTAAATCAATATTTTTAAATTTATTAATTATTTATATCAAACAAAATAGTGTATTAATTAAAAGTAAAAAAAAAAATATTTGTTTTCTTAATCTAACAATTTAACAACCTAAAAGGATAATAAAAAAAATGGAAGGAGTAAGTGTTGTTACAACTAATTGGAACGGCCGTGACGGTTTTTAATCATTAATTGTAACCCCTAACACTCGTAAGAATTGTGTTGACCTACGTCTGGGCATTTGTCGAAATTAAGACTAAAAAACATACTAAACTAAACCTAAAAAAAATAGATTACTAATTCTTTCCCTCGTTTTATTTTTAATTATCTTCTAAATTTATTTTTTATTTTAAAATATTTGTCGTTTTTAGTTTTTAATGTAGATTTATATATGATAGATTTTCTGTTAAATCAATATTTTTAAATTTATTAATTATTTATATCAAACAAAATAGTGTATTAATTAAAAGTAAAAAAAAAAATATTTGTTTTCTTAATCTAACAATTTAACAACCTAAAAGGATAATAAAAAAAATGGAAGGAGTAAGTGTTGTTACAACTAATTGGAACGGCCGTGACGGTTTTTAATCATTAATTGTAACCCCTAACACTCGTAAGAATTGTGTTGACCTACGTCTGGGCATTTGTCGAAATTAAGACTAAAAAACATACTAAACTAAACCTAAAAAAAATAGATTACTAATTCTTTCCCTCGTTTTATTTTTAATTATCTTCTAAATTTATTTTTTATTTTAAAATATTTGTCGTTTTTAGTTTTTAATGTAGATTTATATATGATAGATTTTCTGTTAAATCAATATTTTTAAATTTATTAATTATTTATATCAAACAAAATAGTGTATTAATTAAAAGTAAAAAAAAAAATATTTGTTTTCTTAATCTAACAATTTAACAACCTAAAAGGATAATAAAAAAAATGGAAGGAGTAAGTGTTGTTACAACTAATTGGAACGGCCGTGACGGTTTTTAATCATTAATTGTAACCCCTAACACTCGTAAGAATTGTGTTGACCTACGTCTGGGCATTTGTCGAAATTAAGACTAAAAAACATACTAAACTAAACCTAAAAAAAATAGATTACTAATTCTTTCCCTCGTTTTATTTTTAATTATCTTCTAAATTTATTTTTTATTTTAAAATATTTGTCGTTTTTAGTTTTTAATGTAGATTTATATATGATAGATTTTCTGTTAAATCAATATTTTTAAATTTATTAATTATTTATATCAAACAAAATAGTGTATTAATTAAAAGTAAAAAAAAAAATATTTGTTTTCTTAATCTAACAATTTAACAACCTAAAAGGATAATAAAAAAAATGGAAGGAGTAAGTGTTGTTACAACTAATTGGAACGGCCGTGACGGTTTTTAATCATTAATTGTAACCCCTAACACTCGTAAGAATTGTGTTGACCTACGTCTGGGCATTTGTCGAAATTAAGACTAAAAAACATACTAAACTAAACCTAAAAAAAATAGATTACTAATTCTTTCCCTCGTTTTATTTTTAATTATCTTCTAAATTTATTTTTTATTTTAAAATATTTGTCGTTTTTAGTTTTTAATGTAGATTTATATATGATAGATTTTCTGTTAAATCAATATTTTTAAATTTATTAATTATTTATATCAAACAAAATAGTGTATTAATTAAAAGTAAAAAAAAAAATATTTGTTTTCTTAATCTAACAATTTAACAACCTAAAAGGATAATAAAAAAAATGGAAGGAGTAAGTGTTGTTACAACTAATTGGAACGGCCGTGACGGTTTTTAATCATTAATTGTAACCCCTAACACTCGTAAGAATTGTGTTGACCTACGTCTGGGCATTTGTCGAAATTAAGACTAAAAAACATACTAAACTAAACCTAAAAAAAATAGATTACTAATTCTTTCCCTCGTTTTATTTTTAATTATCTTCTAAATTTATTTTTTATTTTAAAATATTTGTCGTTTTTAGTTTTTAATGTAGATTTATATATGATAGATTTTCTGTTAAATCAATATTTTTAAATTTATTAATTATTTATATCAAACAAAATAGTGTATTAATTAAAAGTAAAAAAAAAAATATTTGTTTTCTTAATCTAACAATTTAACAACCTAAAAGGATAATAAAAAAAATGGAAGGAGTAAGTG
The DNA here is from genome assembly GCA_020283515.1 of Alliaria petiolata. Lineage (NCBI taxonomy): Eukaryota > Viridiplantae > Streptophyta > Magnoliopsida > Brassicales > Brassicaceae > Alliaria > Alliaria petiolata. The sequence continues at coordinate 45,662,273 of JAHZTW010000004.1, forward strand.
TTGTTACAACTAATTGGAACGGCCGTGACGGTTTTTAATCATTAATTGTAACCCCTAACACTCGTAAGAATTGTGTTGACCTACGTCTGGGCATTTGTCGAAATTAAGACTAAAAAACATACTAAACTAAACCTAAAAAAAATAGATTACTAATTCTTTCCCTCGTTTTATTTTTAATTATCTTCTAAATTTATTTTTTATTTTAAAATATTTGTCGTTTTTAGTTTTTAATGTAGATTTATATATGATAGATTTTCTGTTAAATCAATATTTTTAAATTTATTAATTATTTATATCAAACAAAATAGTGTATTAATTAAAAGTAAAAAAAAAAATATTTGTTTTCTTAATCTAACAATTTAACAACCTAAAAGGATAATAAAAAAAATGGAAGGAGTAAGTGTTGTTACAACTAATTGGAACGGCCGTGACGGTTTTTAATCATTAATTGTAACCCCTAACACTCGTAAGAATTGTGTTGACCTACGTCTGGGCATTTGTCGAAATTAAGACTAAAAAACATACTAAACTAAACCTAAAAAAAATAGATTACTAATTCTTTCCCTCGTTTTATTTTTAATTATCTTCTAAATTTATTTTTTATTTTAAAATATTTGTCGTTTTTAGTTTTTAATGTAGATTTATATATGATAGATTTTCTGTTAAATCAATATTTTTAAATTTATTAATTATTTATATCAAACAAAATAGTGTATTAATTAAAAGTAAAAAAAAAAATATTTGTTTTCTTAATCTAACAATTTAACAACCTAAAAGGATAATAAAAAAAATGGAAGGAGTAAGTGTTGTTACAACTAATTGGAACGGCCGTGACGGTTTTTAATCATTAATTGTAACCCCTAACACTCGTAAGAATTGTGTTGACCTACGTCTGGGCATTTGTCGAAATTAAGACTAAAAAACATACTAAACTAAACCTAAAAAAAATAGATTACTAATTCTTTCCCTCGTTTTATTTTTAATTATCTTCTAAATTTATTTTTTATTTTAAAATATTTGTCGTTTTTAGTTTTTAATGTAGATTTATATATGATAGATTTTCTGTTAAATCAATATTTTTAAATTTATTAATTATTTATATCAAACAAAATAGTGTATTAATTAAAAGTAAAAAAAAAAATATTTGTTTTCTTAATCTAACAATTTAACAACCTAAAAGGATAATAAAAAAAATGGAAGGAGTAAGTGTTGTTACAACTAATTGGAACGGCCGTGACGGTTTTTAATCATTAATTGTAACCCCTAACACTCGTAAGAATTGTGTTGACCTACGTCTGGGCATTTGTCGAAATTAAGACTAAAAAACATACTAAACTAAACCTAAAAAAAATAGATTACTAATTCTTTCCCTCGTTTTATTTTTAATTATCTTCTAAATTTATTTTTTATTTTAAAATATTTGTCGTTTTTAGTTTTTAATGTAGATTTATATATGATAGATTTTCTGTTAAATCAATATTTTTAAATTTATTAATTATTTATATCAAACAAAATAGTGTATTAATTAAAAGTAAAAAAAAAAATATTTGTTTTCTTAATCTAACAATTTAACAACCTAAAAGGATAATAAAAAAAATGGAAGGAGTAAGTGTTGTTACAACTAATTGGAACGGCCGTGACGGTTTTTAATCATTAATTGTAACCCCTAACACTCGTAAGAATTGTGTTGACCTACGTCTGGGCATTTGTCGAAATTAAGACTAAAAAACATACTAAACTAAACCTAAAAAAAATAGATTACTAATTCTTTCCCTCGTTTTATTTTTAATTATCTTCTAAATTTATTTTTTATTTTAAAATATTTGTCGTTTTTAGTTTTTAATGTAGATTTATATATGATAGATTTTCTGTTAAATCAATATTTTTAAATTTATTAATTATTTATATCAAACAAAATAGTGTATTAATTAAAAGTAAAAAAAAAAATATTTGTTTTCTTAATCTAACAATTTAACAACCTAAAAGGATAATAAAAAAAATGGAAGGAGTAAGTGTTGTTACAACTAATTGGAACGGCCGTGACGGTTTTTAATCATTAATTGTAACCCCTAACACTCGTAAGAATTGTGTTGACCTACGTCTGGGCATTTGTCGAAATTAAGACTAAAAAACATACTAAACTAAACCTAAAAAAAATAGATTACTAATTCTTTCCCTCGTTTTATTTTTAATTATCTTCTAAATTTATTTTTTATTTTAAAATATTTGTCGTTTTTAGTTTTTAATGTAGATTTATATATGATAGATTTTCTGTTAAATCAATATTTTTAAATTTATTAATTATTTATATCAAACAAAATAGTGTATTAATTAAAAGTAAAAAAAAAAATATTTGTTTTCTTAATCTAACAATTTAACAACCTAAAAGGATAATAAAAAAAATGGAAGGAGTAAGTGTTGTTACAACTAATTGGAACGGCCGTGACGGTTTTTAATCATTAATTGTAACCCCTAACACTCGTAAGAATTGTGTTGACCTACGTCTGGGCATTTGTCGAAATTAAGACTAAAAAACATACTAAACTAAACCTAAAAAAAATAGATTACTAATTCTTTCCCTCGTTTTATTTTTAATTATCTTCTAAATTTATTTTTTATTTTAAAATATTTGTCGTTTTTAGTTTTTAATGTAGATTTATATATGATAGATTTTCTGTTAAATCAATATTTTTAAATTTATTAATTATTTATATCAAACAAAATAGTGTATTAATTAAAAGTAAAAAAAAAAATATTTGTTTTCTTAATCTAACAATTTAACAACCTAAAAGGATAATAAAAAAAATGGAAGGAGTAAGTGTTGTTACAACTAATTGGAACGGCCGTGACGGTTTTTAATCATTAATTGTAACCCCTAACACTCGTAAGAATTGTGTTGACCTACGTCTGGGCATTTGTCGAAATTAAGACTAAAAAACATACTAAACTAAACCTAAAAAAAATAGATTACTAATTCTTTCCCTCGTTTTATTTTTAATTATCTTCTAAATTTATTTTTTATTTTAAAATATTTGTCGTTTTTAGTTTTTAATGTAGATTTATATATGATAGATTTTCTGTTAAATCAATATTTTTAAATTTATTAATTATTTATATCAAACAAAATAGTGTATTAATTAAAAGTAAAAAAAAAAATATTTGTTTTCTTAATCTAACAATTTAACAACCTAAAAGGATAATAAAAAAAATGGAAGGAGTAAGTGTTGTTACAACTAATTGGAACGGCCGTGACGGTTTTTAATCATTAATTGTAACCCCTAACACTCGTAAGAATTGTGTTGACCTACGTCTGGGCATTTGTCGAAATTAAGACTAAAAAACATACTAAACTAAACCTAAAAAAAATAGATTACTAATTCTTTCCCTCGTTTTATTTTTAATTATCTTCTAAATTTATTTTTTATTTTAAAATATTTGTCGTTTTTAGTTTTTAATGTAGATTTATATATGATAGATTTTCTGTTAAATCAATATTTTTAAATTTATTAATTATTTATATCAAACAAAATAGTGTATTAATTAAAAGTAAAAAAAAAAATATTTGTTTTCTTAATCTAACAATTTAACAACCTAAAAGGATAATAAAAAAAATGGAAGGAGTAAGTGTTGTTACAACTAATTGGAACGGCCGTGACGGTTTTTAATCATTAATTGTAACCCCTAACACTCGTAAGAATTGTGTTGACCTACGTCTGGGCATTTGTCGAAATTAAGACTAAAAAACATACTAAACTAAACCTAAAAAAAATAGATTACTAATTCTTTCCCTCGTTTTATTTTTAATTATCTTCTAAATTTATTTTTTATTTTAAAATATTTGTCGTTTTTAGTTTTTAATGTAGATTTATATATGATAGATTTTCTGTTAAATCAATATTTTTAAATTTATTAATTATTTATATCAAACAAAATAGTGTATTAATTAAAAGTAAAAAAAAAAATATTTGTTTTCTTAATCTAACAATTTAACAACCTAAAAGGATAATAAAAAAAATGGAAGGAGTAAGTGTTGTTACAACTAATTGGAACGGCCGTGACGGTTTTTAATCATTAATTGTAACCCCTAACACTCGTAAGAATTGTGTTGACCTACGTCTGGGCATTTGTCGAAATTAAGACTAAAAAACATACTAAACTAAACCTAAAAAAAATAGATTACTAATTCTTTCCCTCGTTTTATTTTTAATTATCTTCTAAATTTATTTTTTATTTTAAAATATTTGTCGTTTTTAGTTTTTAATGTAGATTTATATATGATAGATTTTCTGTTAAATCAATATTTTTAAATTTATTAATTATTTATATCAAACAAAATAGTGTATTAATTAAAAGTAAAAAAAAAAATATTTGTTTTCTTAATCTAACAATTTAACAACCTAAAAGGATAATAAAAAAAATGGAAGGAGTAAGTGTTGTTACAACTAATTGGAACGGCCGTGACGGTTTTTAATCATTAATTGTAACCCCTAACACTCGTAAGAATTGTGTTGACCTACGTCTGGGCATTTGTCGAAATTAAGACTAAAAAACATACTAAACTAAACCTAAAAAAAATAGATTACTAATTCTTTCCCTCGTTTTATTTTTAATTATCTTCTAAATTTATTTTTTATTTTAAAATATTTGTCGTTTTTAGTTTTTAATGTAGATTTATATATGATAGATTTTCTGTTAAATCAATATTTTTAAATTTATTAATTATTTATATCAAACAAAATAGTGTATTAATTAAAAGTAAAAAAAAAAATATTTGTTTTCTTAATCTAACAATTTAACAACCTAAAAGGATAATAAAAAAAATGGAAGGAGTAAGTGTTGTTACAACTAATTGGAACGGCCGTGACGGTTTTTAATCATTAATTGTAACCCCTAACACTCGTAAGAATTGTGTTGACCTACGTCTGGGCATTTGTCGAAATTAAGACTAAAAAACATACTAAACTAAACCTAAAAAAAATAGATTACTAATTCTTTCCCTCGTTTTATTTTTAATTATCTTCTAAATTTATTTTTTATTTTAAAATATTTGTCGTTTTTAGTTTTTAATGTAGATTTATATATGATAGATTTTCTGTTAAATCAATATTTTTAAATTTATTAATTATTTATATCAAACAAAATAGTGTATTAATTAAAAGTAAAAAAAAAAATATTTGTTTTCTTAATCTAACAATTTAACAACCTAAAAGGATAATAAAAAAAATGGAAGGAGTAAGTGTTGTTACAACTAATTGGAACGGCCGTGACGGTTTTTAATCATTAATTGTAACCCCTAACACTCGTAAGAATTGTGTTGACCTACGTCTGGGCATTTGTCGAAATTAAGACTAAAAAACATACTAAACTAAACCTAAAAAAAATAGATTACTAATTCTTTCCCTCGTTTTATTTTTAATTATCTTCTAAATTTATTTTTTATTTTAAAATATTTGTCGTTTTTAGTTTTTAATGTAGATTTATATATGATAGATTTTCTGTTAAATCAATATTTTTAAATTTATTAATTATTTATATCAAACAAAATAGTGTATTAATTAAAAGTAAAAAAAAAAATATTTGTTTTCTTAATCTAACAATTTAACAACCTAAAAGGATAATAAAAAAAATGGAAGGAGTAAGTGTTGTTACAACTAATTGGAACGGCCGTGACGGTTTTTAATCATTAATTGTAACCCCTAACACTCGTAAGAATTGTGTTGACCTACGTCTGGGCATTTGTCGAAATTAAGACTAAAAAACATACTAAACTAAACCTAAAAAAAATAGATTACTAATTCTTTCCCTCGTTTTATTTTTAATTATCTTCTAAATTTATTTTTTATTTTAAAATATTTGTCGTTTTTAGTTTTTAATGTAGATTTATATATGATAGATTTTCTGTTAAATCAATATTTTTAAATTTATTAATTATTTATATCAAACAAAATAGTGTATTAATTAAAAGTAAAAAAAAAAATATTTGTTTTCTTAATCTAACAATTTAACAACCTAAAAGGATAATAAAAAAAATGGAAGGAGTAAGTGTTGTTACAACTAATTGGAACGGCCGTGACGGTTTTTAATCATTAATTGTAACCCCTAACACTCGTAAGAATTGTGTTGACCTACGTCTGGGCATTTGTCGAAATTAAGACTAAAAAACATACTAAACTAAACCTAAAAAAAATAGATTACTAATTCTTTCCCTCGTTTTATTTTTAATTATCTTCTAAATTTATTTTTTATTTTAAAATATTTGTCGTTTTTAGTTTTTAATGTAGATTTATATATGATAGATTTTCTGTTAAATCAATATTTTTAAATTTATTAATTATTTATATCAAACAAAATAGTGTATTAATTAAAAGTAAAAAAAAAAATATTTGTTTTCTTAATCTAACAATTTAACAACCTAAAAGGATAATAAAAAAAATGGAAGGAGTAAGTGTTGTTACAACTAATTGGAACGGCCGTGACGGTTTTTAATCATTAATTGTAACCCCTAACACTCGTAAGAATTGTGTTGACCTACGTCTGGGCATTTGTCGAAATTAAGACTAAAAAACATACTAAACTAAACCTAAAAAAAATAGATTACTAATTCTTTCCCTCGTTTTATTTTTAATTATCTTCTAAATTTATTTTTTATTTTAAAATATTTGTCGTTTTTAGTTTTTAATGTAGATTTATATATGATAGATTTTCTGTTAAATCAATATTTTTAAATTTATTAATTATTTATATCAAACAAAATAGTGTATTAATTAAAAGTAAAAAAAAAAATATTTGTTTTCTTAATCTAACAATTTAACAACCTAAAAGGATAATAAAAAAAATGGAAGGAGTAAGTGTTGTTACAACTAATTGGAACGGCCGTGACGGTTTTTAATCATTAATTGTAACCCCTAACACTCGTAAGAATTGTGTTGACCTACGTCTGGGCATTTGTCGAAATTAAGACTAAAAAACATACTAAACTAAACCTAAAAAAAATAGATTACTAATTCTTTCCCTCGTTTTATTTTTAATTATCTTCTAAATTTATTTTTTATTTTAAAATATTTGTCGTTTTTAGTTTTTAATGTAGATTTATATATGATAGATTTTCTGTTAAATCAATATTTTTAAATTTATTAATTATTTATATCAAACAAAATAGTGTATTAATTAAAAGTAAAAAAAAAAATATTTGTTTTCTTAATCTAACAATTTAACAACCTAAAAGGATAATAAAAAAAATGGAAGGAGTAAGTGTTGTTACAACTAATTGGAACGGCCGTGACGGTTTTTAATCATTAATTGTAACCCCTAACACTCGTAAGAATTGTGTTGACCTACGTCTGGGCATTTGTCGAAATTAAGACTAAAAAACATACTAAACTAAACCTAAAAAAAATAGATTACTAATTCTTTCCCTCGTTTTATTTTTAATTATCTTCTAAATTTATTTTTTATTTTAAAATATTTGTCGTTTTTAGTTTTTAATGTAGATTTATATATGATAGATTTTCTGTTAAATCAATATTTTTAAATTTATTAATTATTTATATCAAACAAAATAGTGTATTAATTAAAAGTAAAAAAAAAAATATTTGTTTTCTTAATCTAACAATTTAACAACCTAAAAGGATAATAAAAAAAATGGAAGGAGTAAGTGTTGTTACAACTAATTGGAACGGCCGTGACGGTTTTTAATCATTAATTGTAACCCCTAACACTCGTAAGAATTGTGTTGACCTACGTCTGGGCATTTGTCGAAATTAAGACTAAAAAACATACTAAACTAAACCTAAAAAAAATAGATTACTAATTCTTTCCCTCGTTTTATTTTTAATTATCTTCTAAATTTATTTTTTATTTTAAAATATTTGTCGTTTTTAGTTTTTAATGTAGATTTATATATGATAGATTTTCTGTTAAATCAATATTTTTAAATTTATTAATTATTTATATCAAACAAAATAGTGTATTAATTAAAAGTAAAAAAAAAAATATTTGTTTTCTTAATCTAACAATTTAACAACCTAAAAGGATAATAAAAAAAATGGAAGGAGTAAGTGTTGTTACAACTAATTGGAACGGCCGTGACGGTTTTTAATCATTAATTGTAACCCCTAACACTCGTAAGAATTGTGTTGACCTACGTCTGGGCATTTGTCGAAATTAAGACTAAAAAACATACTAAACTAAACCTAAAAAAAATAGATTACTAATTCTTTCCCTCGTTTTATTTTTAATTATCTTCTAAATTTATTTTTTATTTTAAAATATTTGTCGTTTTTAGTTTTTAATGTAGATTTATATATGATAGATTTTCTGTTAAATCAATATTTTTAAATTTATTAATTATTTATATCAAACAAAATAGTGTATTAATTAAAAGTAAAAAAAAAAATATTTGTTTTCTTAATCTAACAATTTAACAACCTAAAAGGATAATAAAAAAAATGGAAGGAGTAAGTGTTGTTACAACTAATTGGAACGGCCGTGACGGTTTTTAATCATTAATTGTAACCCCTAACACTCGTAAGAATTGTGTTGACCTACGTCTGGGCATTTGTCGAAATTAAGACTAAAAAACATACTAAACTAAACCTAAAAAAAATAGATTACTAATTCTTTCCCTCGTTTTATTTTTAATTATCTTCTAAATTTATTTTTTATTTTAAAATATTTGTCGTTTTTAGTTTTTAATGTAGATTTATATATGATAGATTTTCTGTTAAATCAATATTTTTAAATTTATTAATTATTTATATCAAACAAAATAGTGTATTAATTAAAAGTAAAAAAAAAAATATTTGTTTTCTTAATCTAACAATTTAACAACCTAAAAGGATAATAAAAAAAATGGAAGGAGTAAGTGTTGTTACAACTAATTGGAACGGCCGTGACGGTTTTTAATCATTAATTGTAACCCCTAACACTCGTAAGAATTGTGTTGACCTACGTCTGGGCATTTGTCGAAATTAAGACTAAAAAACATACTAAACTAAACCTAAAAAAAATAGATTACTAATTCTTTCCCTCGTTTTATTTTTAATTATCTTCTAAATTTATTTTTTATTTTAAAATATTTGTCGTTTTTAGTTTTTAATGTAGATTTATATATGATAGATTTTCTGTTAAATCAATATTTTTAAATTTATTAATTATTTATATCAAACAAAATAGTGTATTAATTAAAAGTAAAAAAAAAAATATTTGTTTTCTTAATCTAACAATTTAACAACCTAAAAGGATAATAAAAAAAATGGAAGGAGTAAGTGTTGTTACAACTAATTGGAACGGCCGTGACGGTTTTTAATCATTAATTGTAACCCCTAACACTCGTAAGAATTGTGTTGACCTACGTCTGGGCATTTGTCGAAATTAAGACTAAAAAACATACTAAACTAAACCTAAAAAAAATAGATTACTAATTCTTTCCCTCGTTTTATTTTTAATTATCTTCTAAATTTATTTTTTATTTTAAAATATTTGTCGTTTTTAGTTTTTAATGTAGATTTATATATGATAGATTTTCTGTTAAATCAATATTTTTAAATTTATTAATTATTTATATCAAACAAAATAGTGTATTAATTAAAAGTAAAAAAAAAAATATTTGTTTTCTTAATCTAACAATTTAACAACCTAAAAGGATAATAAAAAAAATGGAAGGAGTAAGTGTTGTTACAACTAATTGGAACGGCCGTGACGGTTTTTAATCATTAATTGTAACCCCTAACACTCGTAAGAATTGTGTTGACCTACGTCTGGGCATTTGTCGAAATTAAGACTAAAAAACATACTAAACTAAACCTAAAAAAAATAGATTACTAATTCTTTCCCTCGTTTTATTTTTAATTATCTTCTAAATTTATTTTTTATTTTAAAATATTTGTCGTTTTTAGTTTTTAATGTAGATTTATATATGATAGATTTTCTGTTAAATCAATATTTTTAAATTTATTAATTATTTATATCAAACAAAATAGTGTATTAATTAAAAGTAAAAAAAAAAATATTTGTTTTCTTAATCTAACAATTTAACAACCTAAAAGGATAATAAAAAAAATGGAAGGAGTAAGTGTTGTTACAACTAATTGGAACGGCCGTGACGGTTTTTAATCATTAATTGTAACCCCTAACACTCGTAAGAATTGTGTTGACCTACGTCTGGGCATTTGTCGAAATTAAGACTAAAAAACATACTAAACTAAACCTAAAAAAAATAGATTACTAATTCTTTCCCTCGTTTTATTTTTAATTATCTTCTAAATTTATTTTTTATTTTAAAATATTTGTCGTTTTTAGTTTTTAATGTAGATTTATATATGATAGATTTTCTGTTAAATCAATATTTTTAAATTTATTAATTATTTATATCAAACAAAATAGTGTATTAATTAAAAGTAAAAAAAAAAATATTTGTTTTCTTAATCTAACAATTTAACAACCTAAAAGGATAATAAAAAAAATGGAAGGAGTAAGTGTTGTTACAACTAATTGGAACGGCCGTGACGGTTTTTAATCATTAATTGTAACCCCTAACACTCGTAAGAATTGTGTTGACCTACGTCTGGGCATTTGTCGAAATTAAGACTAAAAAACATACTAAACTAAACCTAAAAAAAATAGATTACTAATTCTTTCCCTCGTTTTATTTTTAATTATCTTCTAAATTTATTTTTTATTTTAAAATATTTGTCGTTTTTAGTTTTTAATGTAGATTTATATATGATAGATTTTCTGTTAAATCAATATTTTTAAATTTATTAATTATTTATATCAAACAAAATAGTGTATTAATTAAAAGTAAAAAAAAAAATATTTGTTTTCTTAATCTAACAATTTAACAACCTAAAAGGATAATAAAAAAAATGGAAGGAGTAAGTGTTGTTACAACTAATTGGAACGGCCGTGACGGTTTTTAATCATTAATTGTAACCCCTAACACTCGTAAGAATTGTGTTGACCTACGTCTGGGCATTTGTCGAAATTAAGACTAAAAAACATACTAAACTAAACCTAAAAAAAATAGATTACTAATTCTTTCCCTCGTTTTATTTTTAATTATCTTCTAAATTTATTTTTTATTTTAAAATATTTGTCGTTTTTAGTTTTTAATGTAGATTTATATATGATAGATTTTCTGTTAAATCAATATTTTTAAATTTATTAATTATTTATATCAAACAAAATAGTGTATTAATTAAAAGTAAAAAAAAAAATATTTGTTTTCTTAATCTAACAATTTAACAACCTAAAAGGATAATAAAAAAAATGGAAGGAGTAAGTGTTGTTACAACTAATTGGAACGGCCGTGACGGTTTTTAATCATTAATTGTAACCCCTAACACTCGTAAGAATTGTGTTGACCTACGTCTGGGCATTTGTCGAAATTAAGACTAAAAAACATACTAAACTAAACCTAAAAAAAATAGATTACTAATTCTTTCCCTCGTTTTATTTTTAATTATCTTCTAAATTTATTTTTTATTTTAAAATATTTGTCGTTTTTAGTTTTTAATGTAGATTTATATATGATAGATTTTCTGTTAAATCAATATTTTTAAATTTATTAATTATTTATATCAAACAAAATAGTGTATTAATTAAAAGTAAAAAAAAAAATATTTGTTTTCTTAATCTAACAATTTAACAACCTAAAAGGATAATAAAAAAAATGGAAGGAGTAAGTGTTGTTACAACTAATTGGAACGGCCGTGACGGTTTTTAATCATTAATTGTAACCCCTAACACTCGTAAGAATTGTGTTGACCTACGTCTGGGCATTTGTCGAAATTAAGACTAAAAAACATACTAAACTAAACCTAAAAAAAATAGATTACTAATTCTTTCCCTCGTTTTATTTTTAATTATCTTCTAAATTTATTTTTTATTTTAAAATATTTGTCGTTTTTAGTTTTTAATGTAGATTTATATATGATAGATTTTCTGTTAAATCAATATTTTTAAATTTATTAATTATTTATATCAAACAAAATAGTGTATTAATTAAAAGTAAAAAAAAAAATATTTGTTTTCTTAATCTAACAATTTAACAACCTAAAAGGATAATAAAAAAAATGGAAGGAGTAAGTGTTGTTACAACTAATTGGAACGGCCGTGACGGTTTTTAATCATTAATTGTAACCCCTAACACTCGTAAGAATTGTGTTGACCTACGTCTGGGCATTTGTCGAAATTAAGACTAAAAAACATACTAAACTAAACCTAAAAAAAATAGATTACTAATTCTTTCCCTCGTTTTATTTTTAATTATCTTCTAAATTTATTTTTTATTTTAAAATATTTGTCGTTTTTAGTTTTTAATGTAGATTTATATATGATAGATTTTCTGTTAAATCAATATTTTTAAATTTATTAATTATTTATATCAAACAAAATAGTGTATTAATTAAAAGTAAAAAAAAAAATATTTGTTTTCTTAATCTAACAATTTAACAACCTAAAAGGATAATAAAAAAAATGGAAGGAGTAAGTGTTGTTACAACTAATTGGAACGGCCGTGACGGTTTTTAATCATTAATTGTAACCCCTAACACTCGTAAGAATTGTGTTGACCTACGTCTGGGCATTTGTCGAAATTAAGACTAAAAAACATACTAAACTAAACCTAAAAAAAATAGATTACTAATTCTTTCCCTCGTTTTATTTTTAATTATCTTCTAAATTTATTTTTTATTTTAAAATATTTGTCGTTTTTAGTTTTTAATGTAGATTTATATATGATAGATTTTCTGTTAAATCAATATTTTTAAATTTATTAATTATTTATATCAAACAAAATAGTGTATTAATTAAAAGTAAAAAAAAAAATATTTGTTTTCTTAATCTAACAATTTAACAACCTAAAAGGATAATAAAAAAAATGGAAGGAGTAAGTGTTGTTACAACTAATTGGAACGGCCGTGACGGTTTTTAATCATTAATTGTAACCCCTAACACTCGTAAGAATTGTGTTGACCTACGTCTGGGCATTTGTCGAAATTAAGACTAAAAAACATACTAAACTAAACCTAAAAAAAATAGATTACTAATTCTTTCCCTCGTTTTATTTTTAATTATCTTCTAAATTTATTTTTTATTTTAAAATATTTGTCGTTTTTAGTTTTTAATGTAGATTTATATATGATAGATTTTCTGTTAAATCAATATTTTTAAATTTATTAATTATTTATATCAAACAAAATAGTGTATTAATTAAAAGTAAAAAAAAAAATATTTGTTTTCTTAATCTAACAATTTAACAACCTAAAAGGATAATAAAAAAAATGGAAGGAGTAAGTGTTGTTACAACTAATTGGAACGGCCGTGACGGTTTTTAATCATTAATTGTAACCCCTAACACTCGTAAGAATTGTGTTGACCTACGTCTGGGCATTTGTCGAAATTAAGACTAAAAAACATACTAAACTAAACCTAAAAAAAATAGATTACTAATTCTTTCCCTCGTTTTATTTTTAATTATCTTCTAAATTTATTTTTTATTTTAAAATATTTGTCGTTTTTAGTTTTTAATGTAGATTTATATATGATAGATTTTCTGTTAAATCAATATTTTTAAATTTATTAATTATTTATATCAAACAAAATAGTGTATTAATTAAAAGTAAAAAAAAAAATATTTGTTTTCTTAATCTAACAATTTAACAACCTAAAAGGATAATAAAAAAAATGGAAGGAGTAAGTGTTGTTACAACTAATTGGAACGGCCGTGACGGTTTTTAATCATTAATTGTAACCCCTAACACTCGTAAGAATTGTGTTGACCTACGTCTGGGCATTTGTCGAAATTAAGACTAAAAAACATACTAAACTAAACCTAAAAAAAATAGATTACTAATTCTTTCCCTCGTTTTATTTTTAATTATCTTCTAAATTTATTTTTTATTTTAAAATATTTGTCGTTTTTAGTTTTTAATGTAGATTTATATATGATAGATTTTCTGTTAAATCAATATTTTTAAATTTATTAATTATTTATATCAAACAAAATAGTGTATTAATTAAAAGTAAAAAAAAAAATATTTGTTTTCTTAATCTAACAATTTAACAACCTAAAAGGATAATAAAAAAAATGGAAGGAGTAAGTGTTGTTACAACTAATTGGAACGGCCGTGACGGTTTTTAATCATTAATTGTAACCCCTAACACTCGTAAGAATTGTGTTGACCTACGTCTGGGCATTTGTCGAAATTAAGACTAAAAAACATACTAAACTAAACCTAAAAAAAATAGATTACTAATTCTTTCCCTCGTTTTATTTTTAATTATCTTCTAAATTTATTTTTTATTTTAAAATATTTGTCGTTTTTAGTTTTTAATGTAGATTTATATATGATAGATTTTCTGTTAAATCAATATTTTTAAATTTATTAATTATTTATATCAAACAAAATAGTGTATTAATTAAAAGTAAAAAAAAAAATATTTGTTTTCTTAATCTAACAATTTAACAACCTAAAAGGATAATAAAAAAAATGGAAGGAGTAAGTGTTGTTACAACTAATTGGAACGGCCGTGACGGTTTTTAATCATTAATTGTAACCCCTAACACTCGTAAGAATTGTGTTGACCTACGTCTGGGCATTTGTCGAAATTAAGACTAAAAAACATACTAAACTAAACCTAAAAAAAATAGATTACTAATTCTTTCCCTCGTTTTATTTTTAATTATCTTCTAAATTTATTTTTTATTTTAAAATATTTGTCGTTTTTAGTTTTTAATGTAGATTTATATATGATAGATTTTCTGTTAAATCAATATTTTTAAATTTATTAATTATTTATATCAAACAAAATAGTGTATTAATTAAAAGTAAAAAAAAAAATATTTGTTTTCTTAATCTAACAATTTAACAACCTAAAAGGATAATAAAAAAAATGGAAGGAGTAAGTGTTGTTACAACTAATTGGAACGGCCGTGACGGTTTTTAATCATTAATTGTAACCCCTAACACTCGTAAGAATTGTGTTGACCTACGTCTGGGCATTTGTCGAAATTAAGACTAAAAAACATACTAAACTAAACCTAAAAAAAATAGATTACTAATTCTTTCCCTCGTTTTATTTTTAATTATCTTCTAAATTTATTTTTTATTTTAAAATATTTGTCGTTTTTAGTTTTTAATGTAGATTTATATATGATAGATTTTCTGTTAAATCAATATTTTTAAATTTATTAATTATTTATATCAAACAAAATAGTGTATTAATTAAAAGTAAAAAAAAAAATATTTGTTTTCTTAATCTAACAATTTAACAACCTAAAAGGATAATAAAAAAAATGGAAGGAGTAAGTGTTGTTACAACTAATTGGAACGGCCGTGACGGTTTTTAATCATTAATTGTAACCCCTAACACTCGTAAGAATTGTGTTGACCTACGTCTGGGCATTTGTCGAAATTAAGACTAAAAAACATACTAAACTAAACCTAAAAAAAATAGATTACTAATTCTTTCCCTCGTTTTATTTTTAATTATCTTCTAAATTTATTTTTTATTTTAAAATATTTGTCGTTTTTAGTTTTTAATGTAGATTTATATATGATAGATTTTCTGTTAAATCAATATTTTTAAATTTATTAATTATTTATATCAAACAAAATAGTGTATTAATTAAAAGTAAAAAAAAAAATATTTGTTTTCTTAATCTAACAATTTAACAACCTAAAAGGATAATAAAAAAAATGGAAGGAGTAAGTGTTGTTACAACTAATTGGAACGGCCGTGACGGTTTTTAATCATTAATTGTAACCCCTAACACTCGTAAGAATTGTGTTGACCTACGTCTGGGCATTTGTCGAAATTAAGACTAAAAAACATACTAAACTAAACCTAAAAAAAATAGATTACTAATTCTTTCCCTCGTTTTATTTTTAATTATCTTCTAAATTTATTTTTTATTTTAAAATATTTGTCGTTTTTAGTTTTTAATGTAGATTTATATATGATAGATTTTCTGTTAAATCAATATTTTTAAATTTATTAATTATTTATATCAAACAAAATAGTGTATTAATTAAAAGTAAAAAAAAAAATATTTGTTTTCTTAATCTAACAATTTAACAACCTAAAAGGATAATAAAAAAAATGGAAGGAGTAAGTGTTGTTACAACTAATTGGAACGGCCGTGACGGTTTTTAATCATTAATTGTAACCCCTAACACTCGTAAGAATTGTGTTGACCTACGTCTGGGCATTTGTCGAAATTAAGACTAAAAAACATACTAAACTAAACCTAAAAAAAATAGATTACTAATTCTTTCCCTCGTTTTATTTTTAATTATCTTCTAAATTTATTTTTTATTTTAAAATATTTGTCGTTTTTAGTTTTTAATGTAGATTTATATATGATAGATTTTCTGTTAAATCAATATTTTTAAATTTATTAATTATTTATATCAAACAAAATAGTGTATTAATTAAAAGTAAAAAAAAAAATATTTGTTTTCTTAATCTAACAATTTAACAACCTAAAAGGATAATAAAAAAAATGGAAGGAGTAAGTGTTGTTACAACTAATTGGAACGGCCGTGACGGTTTTTAATCATTAATTGTAACCCCTAACACTCGTAAGAATTGTGTTGACCTACGTCTGGGCATTTGTCGAAATTAAGACTAAAAAACATACTAAACTAAACCTAAAAAAAATAGATTACTAATTCTTTCCCTCGTTTTATTTTTAATTATCTTCTAAATTTATTTTTTATTTTAAAATATTTGTCGTTTTTAGTTTTTAATGTAGATTTATATATGATAGATTTTCTGTTAAATCAATATTTTTAAATTTATTAATTATTTATATCAAACAAAATAGTGTATTAATTAAAAGTAAAAAAAAAAATATTTGTTTTCTTAATCTAACAATTTAACAACCTAAAAGGATAATAAAAAAAATGGAAGGAGTAAGTGTTGTTACAACTAATTGGAACGGCCGTGACGGTTTTTAATCATTAATTGTAACCCCTAACACTCGTAAGAATTGTGTTGACCTACGTCTGGGCATTTGTCGAAATTAAGACTAAAAAACATACTAAACTAAACCTAAAAAAAATAGATTACTAATTCTTTCCCTCGTTTTATTTTTAATTATCTTCTAAATTTATTTTTTATTTTAAAATATTTGTCGTTTTTAGTTTTTAATGTAGATTTATATATGATAGATTTTCTGTTAAATCAATATTTTTAAATTTATTAATTATTTATATCAAACAAAATAGTGTATTAATTAAAAGTAAAAAAAAAAATATTTGTTTTCTTAATCTAACAATTTAACAACCTAAAAGGATAATAAAAAAAATGGAAGGAGTAAGTGTTGTTACAACTAATTGGAACGGCCGTGACGGTTTTTAATCATTAATTGTAACCCCTAACACTCGTAAGAATTGTGTTGACCTACGTCTGGGCATTTGTCGAAATTAAGACTAAAAAACATACTAAACTAAACCTAAAAAAAATAGATTACTAATTCTTTCCCTCGTTTTATTTTTAATTATCTTCTAAATTTATTTTTTATTTTAAAATATTTGTCGTTTTTAGTTTTTAATGTAGATTTATATATGATAGATTTTCTGTTAAATCAATATTTTTAAATTTATTAATTATTTATATCAAACAAAATAGTGTATTAATTAAAAGTAAAAAAAAAAATATTTGTTTTCTTAATCTAACAATTTAACAACCTAAAAGGATAATAAAAAAAATGGAAGGAGTAAGTGTTGTTACAACTAATTGGAACGGCCGTGACGGTTTTTAATCATTAATTGTAACCCCTAACACTCGTAAGAATTGTGTTGACCTACGTCTGGGCATTTGTCGAAATTAAGACTAAAAAACATACTAAACTAAACCTAAAAAAAATAGATTACTAATTCTTTCCCTCGTTTTATTTTTAATTATCTTCTAAATTTATTTTTTATTTTAAAATATTTGTCGTTTTTAGTTTTTAATGTAGATTTATATATGATAGATTTTCTGTTAAATCAATATTTTTAAATTTATTAATTATTTATATCAAACAAAATAGTGTATTAATTAAAAGTAAAAAAAAAAATATTTGTTTTCTTAATCTAACAATTTAACAACCTAAAAGGATAATAAAAAAAATGGAAGGAGTAAGTGTTGTTACAACTAATTGGAACGGCCGTGACGGTTTTTAATCATTAATTGTAACCCCTAACACTCGTAAGAATTGTGTTGACCTACGTCTGGGCATTTGTCGAAATTAAGACTAAAAAACATACTAAACTAAACCTAAAAAAAATAGATTACTAATTCTTTCCCTCGTTTTATTTTTAATTATCTTCTAAATTTATTTTTTATTTTAAAATATTTGTCGTTTTTAGTTTTTAATGTAGATTTATATATGATAGATTTTCTGTTAAATCAATATTTTTAAATTTATTAATTATTTATATCAAACAAAATAGTGTATTAATTAAAAGTAAAAAAAAAAATATTTGTTTTCTTAATCTAACAATTTAACAACCTAAAAGGATAATAAAAAAAATGGAAGGAGTAAGTGTTGTTACAACTAATTGGAACGGCCGTGACGGTTTTTAATCATTAATTGTAACCCCTAACACTCGTAAGAATTGTGTTGACCTACGTCTGGGCATTTGTCGAAATTAAGACTAAAAAACATACTAAACTAAACCTAAAAAAAATAGATTACTAATTCTTTCCCTCGTTTTATTTTTAATTATCTTCTAAATTTATTTTTTATTTTAAAATATTTGTCGTTTTTAGTTTTTAATGTAGATTTATATATGATAGATTTTCTGTTAAATCAATATTTTTAAATTTATTAATTATTTATATCAAACAAAATAGTGTATTAATTAAAAGTAAAAAAAAAAATATTTGTTTTCTTAATCTAACAATTTAACAACCTAAAAGGATAATAAAAAAAATGGAAGGAGTAAGTGTTGTTACAACTAATTGGAACGGCCGTGACGGTTTTTAATCATTAATTGTAACCCCTAACACTCGTAAGAATTGTGTTGACCTACGTCTGGGCATTTGTCGAAATTAAGACTAAAAAACATACTAAACTAAACCTAAAAAAAATAGATTACTAATTCTTTCCCTCGTTTTATTTTTAATTATCTTCTAAATTTATTTTTTATTTTAAAATATTTGTCGTTTTTAGTTTTTAATGTAGATTTATATATGATAGATTTTCTGTTAAATCAATATTTTTAAATTTATTAATTATTTATATCAAACAAAATAGTGTATTAATTAAAAGTAAAAAAAAAAATATTTGTTTTCTTAATCTAACAATTTAACAACCTAAAAGGATAATAAAAAAAATGGAAGGAGTAAGTGTTGTTACAACTAATTGGAACGGCCGTGACGGTTTTTAATCATTAATTGTAACCCCTAACACTCGTAAGAATTGTGTTGACCTACGTCTGGGCATTTGTCGAAATTAAGACTAAAAAACATACTAAACTAAACCTAAAAAAAATAGATTACTAATTCTTTCCCTCGTTTTATTTTTAATTATCTTCTAAATTTATTTTTTATTTTAAAATATTTGTCGTTTTTAGTTTTTAATGTAGATTTATATATGATAGATTTTCTGTTAAATCAATATTTTTAAATTTATTAATTATTTATATCAAACAAAATAGTGTATTAATTAAAAGTAAAAAAAAAAATATTTGTTTTCTTAATCTAACAATTTAACAACCTAAAAGGATAATAAAAAAAATGGAAGGAGTAAGTGTTGTTACAACTAATTGGAACGGCCGTGACGGTTTTTAATCATTAATTGTAACCCCTAACACTCGTAAGAATTGTGTTGACCTACGTCTGGGCATTTGTCGAAATTAAGACTAAAAAACATACTAAACTAAACCTAAAAAAAATAGATTACTAATTCTTTCCCTCGTTTTATTTTTAATTATCTTCTAAATTTATTTTTTATTTTAAAATATTTGTCGTTTTTAGTTTTTAATGTAGATTTATATATGATAGATTTTCTGTTAAATCAATATTTTTAAATTTATTAATTATTTATATCAAACAAAATAGTGTATTAATTAAAAGTAAAAAAAAAAATATTTGTTTTCTTAATCTAACAATTTAACAACCTAAAAGGATAATAAAAAAAATGGAAGGAGTAAGTGTTGTTACAACTAATTGGAACGGCCGTGACGGTTTTTAATCATTAATTGTAACCCCTAACACTCGTAAGAATTGTGTTGACCTACGTCTGGGCATTTGTCGAAATTAAGACTAAAAAACATACTAAACTAAACCTAAAAAAAATAGATTACTAATTCTTTCCCTCGTTTTATTTTTAATTATCTTCTAAATTTATTTTTTATTTTAAAATATTTGTCGTTTTTAGTTTTTAATGTAGATTTATATATGATAGATTTTCTGTTAAATCAATATTTTTAAATTTATTAATTATTTATATCAAACAAAATAGTGTATTAATTAAAAGTAAAAAAAAAAATATTTGTTTTCTTAATCTAACAATTTAACAACCTAAAAGGATAATAAAAAAAATGGAAGGAGTAAGTGTTGTTACAACTAATTGGAACGGCCGTGACGGTTTTTAATCATTAATTGTAACCCCTAACACTCGTAAGAATTGTGTTGACCTACGTCTGGGCATTTGTCGAAATTAAGACTAAAAAACATACTAAACTAAACCTAAAAAAAATAGATTACTAATTCTTTCCCTCGTTTTATTTTTAATTATCTTCTAAATTTATTTTTTATTTTAAAATATTTGTCGTTTTTAGTTTTTAATGTAGATTTATATATGATAGATTTTCTGTTAAATCAATATTTTTAAATTTATTAATTATTTATATCAAACAAAATAGTGTATTAATTAAAAGTAAAAAAAAAAATATTTGTTTTCTTAATCTAACAATTTAACAACCTAAAAGGATAATAAAAAAAATGGAAGGAGTAAGTGTTGTTACAACTAATTGGAACGGCCGTGACGGTTTTTAATCATTAATTGTAACCCCTAACACTCGTAAGAATTGTGTTGACCTACGTCTGGGCATTTGTCGAAATTAAGACTAAAAAACATACTAAACTAAACCTAAAAAAAATAGATTACTAATTCTTTCCCTCGTTTTATTTTTAATTATCTTCTAAATTTATTTTTTATTTTAAAATATTTGTCGTTTTTAGTTTTTAATGTAGATTTATATATGATAGATTTTCTGTTAAATCAATATTTTTAAATTTATTAATTATTTATATCAAACAAAATAGTGTATTAATTAAAAGTAAAAAAAAAAATATTTGTTTTCTTAATCTAACAATTTAACAACCTAAAAGGATAATAAAAAAAATGGAAGGAGTAAGTGTTGTTACAACTAATTGGAACGGCCGTGACGGTTTTTAATCATTAATTGTAACCCCTAACACTCGTAAGAATTGTGTTGACCTACGTCTGGGCATTTGTCGAAATTAAGACTAAAAAACATACTAAACTAAACCTAAAAAAAATAGATTACTAATTCTTTCCCTCGTTTTATTTTTAATTATCTTCTAAATTTATTTTTTATTTTAAAATATTTGTCGTTTTTAGTTTTTAATGTAGATTTATATATGATAGATTTTCTGTTAAATCAATATTTTTAAATTTATTAATTATTTATATCAAACAAAATAGTGTATTAATTAAAAGTAAAAAAAAAAATATTTGTTTTCT
Source organism: Alliaria petiolata (assembly GCA_020283515.1). Taxonomy (NCBI): domain Eukaryota; kingdom Viridiplantae; phylum Streptophyta; class Magnoliopsida; order Brassicales; family Brassicaceae; genus Alliaria; species Alliaria petiolata. The sequence continues at coordinate 45,683,979 of JAHZTW010000004.1, forward strand.
TAATCTAACAATTTAACAACCTAAAAGGATAATAAAAAAAATGGAAGGAGTAAGTGTTGTTACAACTAATTGGAACGGCCGTGACGGTTTTTAATCATTAATTGTAACCCCTAACACTCGTAAGAATTGTGTTGACCTACGTCTGGGCATTTGTCGAAATTAAGACTAAAAAACATACTAAACTAAACCTAAAAAAAATAGATTACTAATTCTTTCCCTCGTTTTATTTTTAATTATCTTCTAAATTTATTTTTTATTTTAAAATATTTGTCGTTTTTAGTTTTTAATGTAGATTTATATATGATAGATTTTCTGTTAAATCAATATTTTTAAATTTATTAATTATTTATATCAAACAAAATAGTGTATTAATTAAAAGTAAAAAAAAAAATATTTGTTTTCTTAATCTAACAATTTAACAACCTAAAAGGATAATAAAAAAAATGGAAGGAGTAAGTGTTGTTACAACTAATTGGAACGGCCGTGACGGTTTTTAATCATTAATTGTAACCCCTAACACTCGTAAGAATTGTGTTGACCTACGTCTGGGCATTTGTCGAAATTAAGACTAAAAAACATACTAAACTAAACCTAAAAAAAATAGATTACTAATTCTTTCCCTCGTTTTATTTTTAATTATCTTCTAAATTTATTTTTTATTTTAAAATATTTGTCGTTTTTAGTTTTTAATGTAGATTTATATATGATAGATTTTCTGTTAAATCAATATTTTTAAATTTATTAATTATTTATATCAAACAAAATAGTGTATTAATTAAAAGTAAAAAAAAAAATATTTGTTTTCTTAATCTAACAATTTAACAACCTAAAAGGATAATAAAAAAAATGGAAGGAGTAAGTGTTGTTACAACTAATTGGAACGGCCGTGACGGTTTTTAATCATTAATTGTAACCCCTAACACTCGTAAGAATTGTGTTGACCTACGTCTGGGCATTTGTCGAAATTAAGACTAAAAAACATACTAAACTAAACCTAAAAAAAATAGATTACTAATTCTTTCCCTCGTTTTATTTTTAATTATCTTCTAAATTTATTTTTTATTTTAAAATATTTGTCGTTTTTAGTTTTTAATGTAGATTTATATATGATAGATTTTCTGTTAAATCAATATTTTTAAATTTATTAATTATTTATATCAAACAAAATAGTGTATTAATTAAAAGTAAAAAAAAAAATATTTGTTTTCTTAATCTAACAATTTAACAACCTAAAAGGATAATAAAAAAAATGGAAGGAGTAAGTGTTGTTACAACTAATTGGAACGGCCGTGACGGTTTTTAATCATTAATTGTAACCCCTAACACTCGTAAGAATTGTGTTGACCTACGTCTGGGCATTTGTCGAAATTAAGACTAAAAAACATACTAAACTAAACCTAAAAAAAATAGATTACTAATTCTTTCCCTCGTTTTATTTTTAATTATCTTCTAAATTTATTTTTTATTTTAAAATATTTGTCGTTTTTAGTTTTTAATGTAGATTTATATATGATAGATTTTCTGTTAAATCAATATTTTTAAATTTATTAATTATTTATATCAAACAAAATAGTGTATTAATTAAAAGTAAAAAAAAAAATATTTGTTTTCTTAATCTAACAATTTAACAACCTAAAAGGATAATAAAAAAAATGGAAGGAGTAAGTGTTGTTACAACTAATTGGAACGGCCGTGACGGTTTTTAATCATTAATTGTAACCCCTAACACTCGTAAGAATTGTGTTGACCTACGTCTGGGCATTTGTCGAAATTAAGACTAAAAAACATACTAAACTAAACCTAAAAAAAATAGATTACTAATTCTTTCCCTCGTTTTATTTTTAATTATCTTCTAAATTTATTTTTTATTTTAAAATATTTGTCGTTTTTAGTTTTTAATGTAGATTTATATATGATAGATTTTCTGTTAAATCAATATTTTTAAATTTATTAATTATTTATATCAAACAAAATAGTGTATTAATTAAAAGTAAAAAAAAAAATATTTGTTTTCTTAATCTAACAATTTAACAACCTAAAAGGATAATAAAAAAAATGGAAGGAGTAAGTGTTGTTACAACTAATTGGAACGGCCGTGACGGTTTTTAATCATTAATTGTAACCCCTAACACTCGTAAGAATTGTGTTGACCTACGTCTGGGCATTTGTCGAAATTAAGACTAAAAAACATACTAAACTAAACCTAAAAAAAATAGATTACTAATTCTTTCCCTCGTTTTATTTTTAATTATCTTCTAAATTTATTTTTTATTTTAAAATATTTGTCGTTTTTAGTTTTTAATGTAGATTTATATATGATAGATTTTCTGTTAAATCAATATTTTTAAATTTATTAATTATTTATATCAAACAAAATAGTGTATTAATTAAAAGTAAAAAAAAAAATATTTGTTTTCTTAATCTAACAATTTAACAACCTAAAAGGATAATAAAAAAAATGGAAGGAGTAAGTGTTGTTACAACTAATTGGAACGGCCGTGACGGTTTTTAATCATTAATTGTAACCCCTAACACTCGTAAGAATTGTGTTGACCTACGTCTGGGCATTTGTCGAAATTAAGACTAAAAAACATACTAAACTAAACCTAAAAAAAATAGATTACTAATTCTTTCCCTCGTTTTATTTTTAATTATCTTCTAAATTTATTTTTTATTTTAAAATATTTGTCGTTTTTAGTTTTTAATGTAGATTTATATATGATAGATTTTCTGTTAAATCAATATTTTTAAATTTATTAATTATTTATATCAAACAAAATAGTGTATTAATTAAAAGTAAAAAAAAAAATATTTGTTTTCTTAATCTAACAATTTAACAACCTAAAAGGATAATAAAAAAAATGGAAGGAGTAAGTGTTGTTACAACTAATTGGAACGGCCGTGACGGTTTTTAATCATTAATTGTAACCCCTAACACTCGTAAGAATTGTGTTGACCTACGTCTGGGCATTTGTCGAAATTAAGACTAAAAAACATACTAAACTAAACCTAAAAAAAATAGATTACTAATTCTTTCCCTCGTTTTATTTTTAATTATCTTCTAAATTTATTTTTTATTTTAAAATATTTGTCGTTTTTAGTTTTTAATGTAGATTTATATATGATAGATTTTCTGTTAAATCAATATTTTTAAATTTATTAATTATTTATATCAAACAAAATAGTGTATTAATTAAAAGTAAAAAAAAAAATATTTGTTTTCTTAATCTAACAATTTAACAACCTAAAAGGATAATAAAAAAAATGGAAGGAGTAAGTGTTGTTACAACTAATTGGAACGGCCGTGACGGTTTTTAATCATTAATTGTAACCCCTAACACTCGTAAGAATTGTGTTGACCTACGTCTGGGCATTTGTCGAAATTAAGACTAAAAAACATACTAAACTAAACCTAAAAAAAATAGATTACTAATTCTTTCCCTCGTTTTATTTTTAATTATCTTCTAAATTTATTTTTTATTTTAAAATATTTGTCGTTTTTAGTTTTTAATGTAGATTTATATATGATAGATTTTCTGTTAAATCAATATTTTTAAATTTATTAATTATTTATATCAAACAAAATAGTGTATTAATTAAAAGTAAAAAAAAAAATATTTGTTTTCTTAATCTAACAATTTAACAACCTAAAAGGATAATAAAAAAAATGGAAGGAGTAAGTGTTGTTACAACTAATTGGAACGGCCGTGACGGTTTTTAATCATTAATTGTAACCCCTAACACTCGTAAGAATTGTGTTGACCTACGTCTGGGCATTTGTCGAAATTAAGACTAAAAAACATACTAAACTAAACCTAAAAAAAATAGATTACTAATTCTTTCCCTCGTTTTATTTTTAATTATCTTCTAAATTTATTTTTTATTTTAAAATATTTGTCGTTTTTAGTTTTTAATGTAGATTTATATATGATAGATTTTCTGTTAAATCAATATTTTTAAATTTATTAATTATTTATATCAAACAAAATAGTGTATTAATTAAAAGTAAAAAAAAAAATATTTGTTTTCTTAATCTAACAATTTAACAACCTAAAAGGATAATAAAAAAAATGGAAGGAGTAAGTGTTGTTACAACTAATTGGAACGGCCGTGACGGTTTTTAATCATTAATTGTAACCCCTAACACTCGTAAGAATTGTGTTGACCTACGTCTGGGCATTTGTCGAAATTAAGACTAAAAAACATACTAAACTAAACCTAAAAAAAATAGATTACTAATTCTTTCCCTCGTTTTATTTTTAATTATCTTCTAAATTTATTTTTTATTTTAAAATATTTGTCGTTTTTAGTTTTTAATGTAGATTTATATATGATAGATTTTCTGTTAAATCAATATTTTTAAATTTATTAATTATTTATATCAAACAAAATAGTGTATTAATTAAAAGTAAAAAAAAAAATATTTGTTTTCTTAATCTAACAATTTAACAACCTAAAAGGATAATAAAAAAAATGGAAGGAGTAAGTGTTGTTACAACTAATTGGAACGGCCGTGACGGTTTTTAATCATTAATTGTAACCCCTAACACTCGTAAGAATTGTGTTGACCTACGTCTGGGCATTTGTCGAAATTAAGACTAAAAAACATACTAAACTAAACCTAAAAAAAATAGATTACTAATTCTTTCCCTCGTTTTATTTTTAATTATCTTCTAAATTTATTTTTTATTTTAAAATATTTGTCGTTTTTAGTTTTTAATGTAGATTTATATATGATAGATTTTCTGTTAAATCAATATTTTTAAATTTATTAATTATTTATATCAAACAAAATAGTGTATTAATTAAAAGTAAAAAAAAAAATATTTGTTTTCTTAATCTAACAATTTAACAACCTAAAAGGATAATAAAAAAAATGGAAGGAGTAAGTGTTGTTACAACTAATTGGAACGGCCGTGACGGTTTTTAATCATTAATTGTAACCCCTAACACTCGTAAGAATTGTGTTGACCTACGTCTGGGCATTTGTCGAAATTAAGACTAAAAAACATACTAAACTAAACCTAAAAAAAATAGATTACTAATTCTTTCCCTCGTTTTATTTTTAATTATCTTCTAAATTTATTTTTTATTTTAAAATATTTGTCGTTTTTAGTTTTTAATGTAGATTTATATATGATAGATTTTCTGTTAAATCAATATTTTTAAATTTATTAATTATTTATATCAAACAAAATAGTGTATTAATTAAAAGTAAAAAAAAAAATATTTGTTTTCTTAATCTAACAATTTAACAACCTAAAAGGATAATAAAAAAAATGGAAGGAGTAAGTGTTGTTACAACTAATTGGAACGGCCGTGACGGTTTTTAATCATTAATTGTAACCCCTAACACTCGTAAGAATTGTGTTGACCTACGTCTGGGCATTTGTCGAAATTAAGACTAAAAAACATACTAAACTAAACCTAAAAAAAATAGATTACTAATTCTTTCCCTCGTTTTATTTTTAATTATCTTCTAAATTTATTTTTTATTTTAAAATATTTGTCGTTTTTAGTTTTTAATGTAGATTTATATATGATAGATTTTCTGTTAAATCAATATTTTTAAATTTATTAATTATTTATATCAAACAAAATAGTGTATTAATTAAAAGTAAAAAAAAAAATATTTGTTTTCTTAATCTAACAATTTAACAACCTAAAAGGATAATAAAAAAAATGGAAGGAGTAAGTGTTGTTACAACTAATTGGAACGGCCGTGACGGTTTTTAATCATTAATTGTAACCCCTAACACTCGTAAGAATTGTGTTGACCTACGTCTGGGCATTTGTCGAAATTAAGACTAAAAAACATACTAAACTAAACCTAAAAAAAATAGATTACTAATTCTTTCCCTCGTTTTATTTTTAATTATCTTCTAAATTTATTTTTTATTTTAAAATATTTGTCGTTTTTAGTTTTTAATGTAGATTTATATATGATAGATTTTCTGTTAAATCAATATTTTTAAATTTATTAATTATTTATATCAAACAAAATAGTGTATTAATTAAAAGTAAAAAAAAAAATATTTGTTTTCTTAATCTAACAATTTAACAACCTAAAAGGATAATAAAAAAAATGGAAGGAGTAAGTGTTGTTACAACTAATTGGAACGGCCGTGACGGTTTTTAATCATTAATTGTAACCCCTAACACTCGTAAGAATTGTGTTGACCTACGTCTGGGCATTTGTCGAAATTAAGACTAAAAAACATACTAAACTAAACCTAAAAAAAATAGATTACTAATTCTTTCCCTCGTTTTATTTTTAATTATCTTCTAAATTTATTTTTTATTTTAAAATATTTGTCGTTTTTAGTTTTTAATGTAGATTTATATATGATAGATTTTCTGTTAAATCAATATTTTTAAATTTATTAATTATTTATATCAAACAAAATAGTGTATTAATTAAAAGTAAAAAAAAAAATATTTGTTTTCTTAATCTAACAATTTAACAACCTAAAAGGATAATAAAAAAAATGGAAGGAGTAAGTGTTGTTACAACTAATTGGAACGGCCGTGACGGTTTTTAATCATTAATTGTAACCCCTAACACTCGTAAGAATTGTGTTGACCTACGTCTGGGCATTTGTCGAAATTAAGACTAAAAAACATACTAAACTAAACCTAAAAAAAATAGATTACTAATTCTTTCCCTCGTTTTATTTTTAATTATCTTCTAAATTTATTTTTTATTTTAAAATATTTGTCGTTTTTAGTTTTTAATGTAGATTTATATATGATAGATTTTCTGTTAAATCAATATTTTTAAATTTATTAATTATTTATATCAAACAAAATAGTGTATTAATTAAAAGTAAAAAAAAAAATATTTGTTTTCTTAATCTAACAATTTAACAACCTAAAAGGATAATAAAAAAAATGGAAGGAGTAAGTGTTGTTACAACTAATTGGAACGGCCGTGACGGTTTTTAATCATTAATTGTAACCCCTAACACTCGTAAGAATTGTGTTGACCTACGTCTGGGCATTTGTCGAAATTAAGACTAAAAAACATACTAAACTAAACCTAAAAAAAATAGATTACTAATTCTTTCCCTCGTTTTATTTTTAATTATCTTCTAAATTTATTTTTTATTTTAAAATATTTGTCGTTTTTAGTTTTTAATGTAGATTTATATATGATAGATTTTCTGTTAAATCAATATTTTTAAATTTATTAATTATTTATATCAAACAAAATAGTGTATTAATTAAAAGTAAAAAAAAAAATATTTGTTTTCTTAATCTAACAATTTAACAACCTAAAAGGATAATAAAAAAAATGGAAGGAGTAAGTGTTGTTACAACTAATTGGAACGGCCGTGACGGTTTTTAATCATTAATTGTAACCCCTAACACTCGTAAGAATTGTGTTGACCTACGTCTGGGCATTTGTCGAAATTAAGACTAAAAAACATACTAAACTAAACCTAAAAAAAATAGATTACTAATTCTTTCCCTCGTTTTATTTTTAATTATCTTCTAAATTTATTTTTTATTTTAAAATATTTGTCGTTTTTAGTTTTTAATGTAGATTTATATATGATAGATTTTCTGTTAAATCAATATTTTTAAATTTATTAATTATTTATATCAAACAAAATAGTGTATTAATTAAAAGTAAAAAAAAAAATATTTGTTTTCTTAATCTAACAATTTAACAACCTAAAAGGATAATAAAAAAAATGGAAGGAGTAAGTGTTGTTACAACTAATTGGAACGGCCGTGACGGTTTTTAATCATTAATTGTAACCCCTAACACTCGTAAGAATTGTGTTGACCTACGTCTGGGCATTTGTCGAAATTAAGACTAAAAAACATACTAAACTAAACCTAAAAAAAATAGATTACTAATTCTTTCCCTCGTTTTATTTTTAATTATCTTCTAAATTTATTTTTTATTTTAAAATATTTGTCGTTTTTAGTTTTTAATGTAGATTTATATATGATAGATTTTCTGTTAAATCAATATTTTTAAATTTATTAATTATTTATATCAAACAAAATAGTGTATTAATTAAAAGTAAAAAAAAAAATATTTGTTTTCTTAATCTAACAATTTAACAACCTAAAAGGATAATAAAAAAAATGGAAGGAGTAAGTGTTGTTACAACTAATTGGAACGGCCGTGACGGTTTTTAATCATTAATTGTAACCCCTAACACTCGTAAGAATTGTGTTGACCTACGTCTGGGCATTTGTCGAAATTAAGACTAAAAAACATACTAAACTAAACCTAAAAAAAATAGATTACTAATTCTTTCCCTCGTTTTATTTTTAATTATCTTCTAAATTTATTTTTTATTTTAAAATATTTGTCGTTTTTAGTTTTTAATGTAGATTTATATATGATAGATTTTCTGTTAAATCAATATTTTTAAATTTATTAATTATTTATATCAAACAAAATAGTGTATTAATTAAAAGTAAAAAAAAAAATATTTGTTTTCTTAATCTAACAATTTAACAACCTAAAAGGATAATAAAAAAAATGGAAGGAGTAAGTGTTGTTACAACTAATTGGAACGGCCGTGACGGTTTTTAATCATTAATTGTAACCCCTAACACTCGTAAGAATTGTGTTGACCTACGTCTGGGCATTTGTCGAAATTAAGACTAAAAAACATACTAAACTAAACCTAAAAAAAATAGATTACTAATTCTTTCCCTCGTTTTATTTTTAATTATCTTCTAAATTTATTTTTTATTTTAAAATATTTGTCGTTTTTAGTTTTTAATGTAGATTTATATATGATAGATTTTCTGTTAAATCAATATTTTTAAATTTATTAATTATTTATATCAAACAAAATAGTGTATTAATTAAAAGTAAAAAAAAAAATATTTGTTTTCTTAATCTAACAATTTAACAACCTAAAAGGATAATAAAAAAAATGGAAGGAGTAAGTGTTGTTACAACTAATTGGAACGGCCGTGACGGTTTTTAATCATTAATTGTAACCCCTAACACTCGTAAGAATTGTGTTGACCTACGTCTGGGCATTTGTCGAAATTAAGACTAAAAAACATACTAAACTAAACCTAAAAAAAATAGATTACTAATTCTTTCCCTCGTTTTATTTTTAATTATCTTCTAAATTTATTTTTTATTTTAAAATATTTGTCGTTTTTAGTTTTTAATGTAGATTTATATATGATAGATTTTCTGTTAAATCAATATTTTTAAATTTATTAATTATTTATATCAAACAAAATAGTGTATTAATTAAAAGTAAAAAAAAAAATATTTGTTTTCTTAATCTAACAATTTAACAACCTAAAAGGATAATAAAAAAAATGGAAGGAGTAAGTGTTGTTACAACTAATTGGAACGGCCGTGACGGTTTTTAATCATTAATTGTAACCCCTAACACTCGTAAGAATTGTGTTGACCTACGTCTGGGCATTTGTCGAAATTAAGACTAAAAAACATACTAAACTAAACCTAAAAAAAATAGATTACTAATTCTTTCCCTCGTTTTATTTTTAATTATCTTCTAAATTTATTTTTTATTTTAAAATATTTGTCGTTTTTAGTTTTTAATGTAGATTTATATATGATAGATTTTCTGTTAAATCAATATTTTTAAATTTATTAATTATTTATATCAAACAAAATAGTGTATTAATTAAAAGTAAAAAAAAAAATATTTGTTTTCTTAATCTAACAATTTAACAACCTAAAAGGATAATAAAAAAAATGGAAGGAGTAAGTGTTGTTACAACTAATTGGAACGGCCGTGACGGTTTTTAATCATTAATTGTAACCCCTAACACTCGTAAGAATTGTGTTGACCTACGTCTGGGCATTTGTCGAAATTAAGACTAAAAAACATACTAAACTAAACCTAAAAAAAATAGATTACTAATTCTTTCCCTCGTTTTATTTTTAATTATCTTCTAAATTTATTTTTTATTTTAAAATATTTGTCGTTTTTAGTTTTTAATGTAGATTTATATATGATAGATTTTCTGTTAAATCAATATTTTTAAATTTATTAATTATTTATATCAAACAAAATAGTGTATTAATTAAAAGTAAAAAAAAAAATATTTGTTTTCTTAATCTAACAATTTAACAACCTAAAAGGATAATAAAAAAAATGGAAGGAGTAAGTGTTGTTACAACTAATTGGAACGGCCGTGACGGTTTTTAATCATTAATTGTAACCCCTAACACTCGTAAGAATTGTGTTGACCTACGTCTGGGCATTTGTCGAAATTAAGACTAAAAAACATACTAAACTAAACCTAAAAAAAATAGATTACTAATTCTTTCCCTCGTTTTATTTTTAATTATCTTCTAAATTTATTTTTTATTTTAAAATATTTGTCGTTTTTAGTTTTTAATGTAGATTTATATATGATAGATTTTCTGTTAAATCAATATTTTTAAATTTATTAATTATTTATATCAAACAAAATAGTGTATTAATTAAAAGTAAAAAAAAAAATATTTGTTTTCTTAATCTAACAATTTAACAACCTAAAAGGATAATAAAAAAAATGGAAGGAGTAAGTGTTGTTACAACTAATTGGAACGGCCGTGACGGTTTTTAATCATTAATTGTAACCCCTAACACTCGTAAGAATTGTGTTGACCTACGTCTGGGCATTTGTCGAAATTAAGACTAAAAAACATACTAAACTAAACCTAAAAAAAATAGATTACTAATTCTTTCCCTCGTTTTATTTTTAATTATCTTCTAAATTTATTTTTTATTTTAAAATATTTGTCGTTTTTAGTTTTTAATGTAGATTTATATATGATAGATTTTCTGTTAAATCAATATTTTTAAATTTATTAATTATTTATATCAAACAAAATAGTGTATTAATTAAAAGTAAAAAAAAAAATATTTGTTTTCTTAATCTAACAATTTAACAACCTAAAAGGATAATAAAAAAAATGGAAGGAGTAAGTGTTGTTACAACTAATTGGAACGGCCGTGACGGTTTTTAATCATTAATTGTAACCCCTAACACTCGTAAGAATTGTGTTGACCTACGTCTGGGCATTTGTCGAAATTAAGACTAAAAAACATACTAAACTAAACCTAAAAAAAATAGATTACTAATTCTTTCCCTCGTTTTATTTTTAATTATCTTCTAAATTTATTTTTTATTTTAAAATATTTGTCGTTTTTAGTTTTTAATGTAGATTTATATATGATAGATTTTCTGTTAAATCAATATTTTTAAATTTATTAATTATTTATATCAAACAAAATAGTGTATTAATTAAAAGTAAAAAAAAAAATATTTGTTTTCTTAATCTAACAATTTAACAACCTAAAAGGATAATAAAAAAAATGGAAGGAGTAAGTGTTGTTACAACTAATTGGAACGGCCGTGACGGTTTTTAATCATTAATTGTAACCCCTAACACTCGTAAGAATTGTGTTGACCTACGTCTGGGCATTTGTCGAAATTAAGACTAAAAAACATACTAAACTAAACCTAAAAAAAATAGATTACTAATTCTTTCCCTCGTTTTATTTTTAATTATCTTCTAAATTTATTTTTTATTTTAAAATATTTGTCGTTTTTAGTTTTTAATGTAGATTTATATATGATAGATTTTCTGTTAAATCAATATTTTTAAATTTATTAATTATTTATATCAAACAAAATAGTGTATTAATTAAAAGTAAAAAAAAAAATATTTGTTTTCTTAATCTAACAATTTAACAACCTAAAAGGATAATAAAAAAAATGGAAGGAGTAAGTGTTGTTACAACTAATTGGAACGGCCGTGACGGTTTTTAATCATTAATTGTAACCCCTAACACTCGTAAGAATTGTGTTGACCTACGTCTGGGCATTTGTCGAAATTAAGACTAAAAAACATACTAAACTAAACCTAAAAAAAATAGATTACTAATTCTTTCCCTCGTTTTATTTTTAATTATCTTCTAAATTTATTTTTTATTTTAAAATATTTGTCGTTTTTAGTTTTTAATGTAGATTTATATATGATAGATTTTCTGTTAAATCAATATTTTTAAATTTATTAATTATTTATATCAAACAAAATAGTGTATTAATTAAAAGTAAAAAAAAAAATATTTGTTTTCTTAATCTAACAATTTAACAACCTAAAAGGATAATAAAAAAAATGGAAGGAGTAAGTGTTGTTACAACTAATTGGAACGGCCGTGACGGTTTTTAATCATTAATTGTAACCCCTAACACTCGTAAGAATTGTGTTGACCTACGTCTGGGCATTTGTCGAAATTAAGACTAAAAAACATACTAAACTAAACCTAAAAAAAATAGATTACTAATTCTTTCCCTCGTTTTATTTTTAATTATCTTCTAAATTTATTTTTTATTTTAAAATATTTGTCGTTTTTAGTTTTTAATGTAGATTTATATATGATAGATTTTCTGTTAAATCAATATTTTTAAATTTATTAATTATTTATATCAAACAAAATAGTGTATTAATTAAAAGTAAAAAAAAAAATATTTGTTTTCTTAATCTAACAATTTAACAACCTAAAAGGATAATAAAAAAAATGGAAGGAGTAAGTGTTGTTACAACTAATTGGAACGGCCGTGACGGTTTTTAATCATTAATTGTAACCCCTAACACTCGTAAGAATTGTGTTGACCTACGTCTGGGCATTTGTCGAAATTAAGACTAAAAAACATACTAAACTAAACCTAAAAAAAATAGATTACTAATTCTTTCCCTCGTTTTATTTTTAATTATCTTCTAAATTTATTTTTTATTTTAAAATATTTGTCGTTTTTAGTTTTTAATGTAGATTTATATATGATAGATTTTCTGTTAAATCAATATTTTTAAATTTATTAATTATTTATATCAAACAAAATAGTGTATTAATTAAAAGTAAAAAAAAAAATATTTGTTTTCTTAATCTAACAATTTAACAACCTAAAAGGATAATAAAAAAAATGGAAGGAGTAAGTGTTGTTACAACTAATTGGAACGGCCGTGACGGTTTTTAATCATTAATTGTAACCCCTAACACTCGTAAGAATTGTGTTGACCTACGTCTGGGCATTTGTCGAAATTAAGACTAAAAAACATACTAAACTAAACCTAAAAAAAATAGATTACTAATTCTTTCCCTCGTTTTATTTTTAATTATCTTCTAAATTTATTTTTTATTTTAAAATATTTGTCGTTTTTAGTTTTTAATGTAGATTTATATATGATAGATTTTCTGTTAAATCAATATTTTTAAATTTATTAATTATTTATATCAAACAAAATAGTGTATTAATTAAAAGTAAAAAAAAAAATATTTGTTTTCTTAATCTAACAATTTAACAACCTAAAAGGATAATAAAAAAAATGGAAGGAGTAAGTGTTGTTACAACTAATTGGAACGGCCGTGACGGTTTTTAATCATTAATTGTAACCCCTAACACTCGTAAGAATTGTGTTGACCTACGTCTGGGCATTTGTCGAAATTAAGACTAAAAAACATACTAAACTAAACCTAAAAAAAATAGATTACTAATTCTTTCCCTCGTTTTATTTTTAATTATCTTCTAAATTTATTTTTTATTTTAAAATATTTGTCGTTTTTAGTTTTTAATGTAGATTTATATATGATAGATTTTCTGTTAAATCAATATTTTTAAATTTATTAATTATTTATATCAAACAAAATAGTGTATTAATTAAAAGTAAAAAAAAAAATATTTGTTTTCTTAATCTAACAATTTAACAACCTAAAAGGATAATAAAAAAAATGGAAGGAGTAAGTGTTGTTACAACTAATTGGAACGGCCGTGACGGTTTTTAATCATTAATTGTAACCCCTAACACTCGTAAGAATTGTGTTGACCTACGTCTGGGCATTTGTCGAAATTAAGACTAAAAAACATACTAAACTAAACCTAAAAAAAATAGATTACTAATTCTTTCCCTCGTTTTATTTTTAATTATCTTCTAAATTTATTTTTTATTTTAAAATATTTGTCGTTTTTAGTTTTTAATGTAGATTTATATATGATAGATTTTCTGTTAAATCAATATTTTTAAATTTATTAATTATTTATATCAAACAAAATAGTGTATTAATTAAAAGTAAAAAAAAAAATATTTGTTTTCTTAATCTAACAATTTAACAACCTAAAAGGATAATAAAAAAAATGGAAGGAGTAAGTGTTGTTACAACTAATTGGAACGGCCGTGACGGTTTTTAATCATTAATTGTAACCCCTAACACTCGTAAGAATTGTGTTGACCTACGTCTGGGCATTTGTCGAAATTAAGACTAAAAAACATACTAAACTAAACCTAAAAAAAATAGATTACTAATTCTTTCCCTCGTTTTATTTTTAATTATCTTCTAAATTTATTTTTTATTTTAAAATATTTGTCGTTTTTAGTTTTTAATGTAGATTTATATATGATAGATTTTCTGTTAAATCAATATTTTTAAATTTATTAATTATTTATATCAAACAAAATAGTGTATTAATTAAAAGTAAAAAAAAAAATATTTGTTTTCTTAATCTAACAATTTAACAACCTAAAAGGATAATAAAAAAAATGGAAGGAGTAAGTGTTGTTACAACTAATTGGAACGGCCGTGACGGTTTTTAATCATTAATTGTAACCCCTAACACTCGTAAGAATTGTGTTGACCTACGTCTGGGCATTTGTCGAAATTAAGACTAAAAAACATACTAAACTAAACCTAAAAAAAATAGATTACTAATTCTTTCCCTCGTTTTATTTTTAATTATCTTCTAAATTTATTTTTTATTTTAAAATATTTGTCGTTTTTAGTTTTTAATGTAGATTTATATATGATAGATTTTCTGTTAAATCAATATTTTTAAATTTATTAATTATTTATATCAAACAAAATAGTGTATTAATTAAAAGTAAAAAAAAAAATATTTGTTTTCTTAATCTAACAATTTAACAACCTAAAAGGATAATAAAAAAAATGGAAGGAGTAAGTGTTGTTACAACTAATTGGAACGGCCGTGACGGTTTTTAATCATTAATTGTAACCCCTAACACTCGTAAGAATTGTGTTGACCTACGTCTGGGCATTTGTCGAAATTAAGACTAAAAAACATACTAAACTAAACCTAAAAAAAATAGATTACTAATTCTTTCCCTCGTTTTATTTTTAATTATCTTCTAAATTTATTTTTTATTTTAAAATATTTGTCGTTTTTAGTTTTTAATGTAGATTTATATATGATAGATTTTCTGTTAAATCAATATTTTTAAATTTATTAATTATTTATATCAAACAAAATAGTGTATTAATTAAAAGTAAAAAAAAAAATATTTGTTTTCTTAATCTAACAATTTAACAACCTAAAAGGATAATAAAAAAAATGGAAGGAGTAAGTGTTGTTACAACTAATTGGAACGGCCGTGACGGTTTTTAATCATTAATTGTAACCCCTAACACTCGTAAGAATTGTGTTGACCTACGTCTGGGCATTTGTCGAAATTAAGACTAAAAAACATACTAAACTAAACCTAAAAAAAATAGATTACTAATTCTTTCCCTCGTTTTATTTTTAATTATCTTCTAAATTTATTTTTTATTTTAAAATATTTGTCGTTTTTAGTTTTTAATGTAGATTTATATATGATAGATTTTCTGTTAAATCAATATTTTTAAATTTATTAATTATTTATATCAAACAAAATAGTGTATTAATTAAAAGTAAAAAAAAAAATATTTGTTTTCTTAATCTAACAATTTAACAACCTAAAAGGATAATAAAAAAAATGGAAGGAGTAAGTGTTGTTACAACTAATTGGAACGGCCGTGACGGTTTTTAATCATTAATTGTAACCCCTAACACTCGTAAGAATTGTGTTGACCTACGTCTGGGCATTTGTCGAAATTAAGACTAAAAAACATACTAAACTAAACCTAAAAAAAATAGATTACTAATTCTTTCCCTCGTTTTATTTTTAATTATCTTCTAAATTTATTTTTTATTTTAAAATATTTGTCGTTTTTAGTTTTTAATGTAGATTTATATATGATAGATTTTCTGTTAAATCAATATTTTTAAATTTATTAATTATTTATATCAAACAAAATAGTGTATTAATTAAAAGTAAAAAAAAAAATATTTGTTTTCTTAATCTAACAATTTAACAACCTAAAAGGATAATAAAAAAAATGGAAGGAGTAAGTGTTGTTACAACTAATTGGAACGGCCGTGACGGTTTTTAATCATTAATTGTAACCCCTAACACTCGTAAGAATTGTGTTGACCTACGTCTGGGCATTTGTCGAAATTAAGACTAAAAAACATACTAAACTAAACCTAAAAAAAATAGATTACTAATTCTTTCCCTCGTTTTATTTTTAATTATCTTCTAAATTTATTTTTTATTTTAAAATATTTGTCGTTTTTAGTTTTTAATGTAGATTTATATATGATAGATTTTCTGTTAAATCAATATTTTTAAATTTATTAATTATTTATATCAAACAAAATAGTGTATTAATTAAAAGTAAAAAAAAAAATATTTGTTTTCTTAATCTAACAATTTAACAACCTAAAAGGATAATAAAAAAAATGGAAGGAGTAAGTGTTGTTACAACTAATTGGAACGGCCGTGACGGTTTTTAATCATTAATTGTAACCCCTAACACTCGTAAGAATTGTGTTGACCTACGTCTGGGCATTTGTCGAAATTAAGACTAAAAAACATACTAAACTAAACCTAAAAAAAATAGATTACTAATTCTTTCCCTCGTTTTATTTTTAATTATCTTCTAAATTTATTTTTTATTTTAAAATATTTGTCGTTTTTAGTTTTTAATGTAGATTTATATATGATAGATTTTCTGTTAAATCAATATTTTTAAATTTATTAATTATTTATATCAAACAAAATAGTGTATTAATTAAAAGTAAAAAAAAAAATATTTGTTTTCTTAATCTAACAATTTAACAACCTAAAAGGATAATAAAAAAAATGGAAGGAGTAAGTGTTGTTACAACTAATTGGAACGGCCGTGACGGTTTTTAATCATTAATTGTAACCCCTAACACTCGTAAGAATTGTGTTGACCTACGTCTGGGCATTTGTCGAAATTAAGACTAAAAAACATACTAAACTAAACCTAAAAAAAATAGATTACTAATTCTTTCCCTCGTTTTATTTTTAATTATCTTCTAAATTTATTTTTTATTTTAAAATATTTGTCGTTTTTAGTTTTTAATGTAGATTTATATATGATAGATTTTCTGTTAAATCAATATTTTTAAATTTATTAATTATTTATATCAAACAAAATAGTGTATTAATTAAAAGTAAAAAAAAAAATATTTGTTTTCTTAATCTAACAATTTAACAACCTAAAAGGATAATAAAAAAAATGGAAGGAGTAAGTGTTGTTACAACTAATTGGAACGGCCGTGACGGTTTTTAATCATTAATTGTAACCCCTAACACTCGTAAGAATTGTGTTGACCTACGTCTGGGCATTTGTCGAAATTAAGACTAAAAAACATACTAAACTAAACCTAAAAAAAATAGATTACTAATTCTTTCCCTCGTTTTATTTTTAATTATCTTCTAAATTTATTTTTTATTTTAAAATATTTGTCGTTTTTAGTTTTTAATGTAGATTTATATATGATAGATTTTCTGTTAAATCAATATTTTTAAATTTATTAATTATTTATATCAAACAAAATAGTGTATTAATTAAAAGTAAAAAAAAAAATATTTGTTTTCTTAATCTAACAATTTAACAACCTAAAAGGATAATAAAAAAAATGGAAGGAGTAAGTGTTGTTACAACTAATTGGAACGGCCGTGACGGTTTTTAATCATTAATTGTAACCCCTAACACTCGTAAGAATTGTGTTGACCTACGTCTGGGCATTTGTCGAAATTAAGACTAAAAAACATACTAAACTAAACCTAAAAAAAATAGATTACTAATTCTTTCCCTCGTTTTATTTTTAATTATCTTCTAAATTTATTTTTTATTTTAAAATATTTGTCGTTTTTAGTTTTTAATGTAGATTTATATATGATAGATTTTCTGTTAAATCAATATTTTTAAATTTATTAATTATTTATATCAAACAAAATAGTGTATTAATTAAAAGTAAAAAAAAAAATATTTGTTTTCTTAATCTAACAATTTAACAACCTAAAAGGATAATAAAAAAAATGGAAGGAGTAAGTGTTGTTACAACTAATTGGAACGGCCGTGACGGTTTTTAATCATTAATTGTAACCCCTAACACTCGTAAGAATTGTGTTGACCTACGTCTGGGCATTTGTCGAAATTAAGACTAAAAAACATACTAAACTAAACCTAAAAAAAATAGATTACTAATTCTTTCCCTCGTTTTATTTTTAATTATCTTCTAAATTTATTTTTTATTTTAAAATATTTGTCGTTTTTAGTTTTTAATGTAGATTTATATATGATAGATTTTCTGTTAAATCAATATTTTTAAATTTATTAATTATTTATATCAAACAAAATAGTGTATTAATTAAAAGTAAAAAAAAAAATATTTGTTTTCTTAATCTAACAATTTAACAACCTAAAAGGATAATAAAAAAAATGGAAGGAGTAAGTGTTGTTACAACTAATTGGAACGGCCGTGACGGTTTTTAATCATTAATTGTAACCCCTAACACTCGTAAGAATTGTGTTGACCTACGTCTGGGCATTTGTCGAAATTAAGACTAAAAAACATACTAAACTAAACCTAAAAAAAATAGATTACTAATTCTTTCCCTCGTTTTATTTTTAATTATCTTCTAAATTTATTTTTTATTTTAAAATATTTGTCGTTTTTAGTTTTTAATGTAGATTTATATATGATAGATTTTCTGTTAAATCAATATTTTTAAATTTATTAATTATTTATATCAAACAAAATAGTGTATTAATTAAAAGTAAAAAAAAAAATATTTGTTTTCTTAATCTAACAATTTAACAACCTAAAAGGATAATAAAAAAAATGGAAGGAGTAAGTGTTGTTACAACTAATTGGAACGGCCGTGACGGTTTTTAATCATTAATTGTAACCCCTAACACTCGTAAGAATTGTGTTGACCTACGTCTGGGCATTTGTCGAAATTAAGACTAAAAAACATACTAAACTAAACCTAAAAAAAATAGATTACTAATTCTTTCCCTCGTTTTATTTTTAATTATCTTCTAAATTTATTTTTTATTTTAAAATATTTGTCGTTTTTAGTTTTTAATGTAGATTTATATATGATAGATTTTCTGTTAAATCAATATTTTTAAATTTATTAATTATTTATATCAAACAAAATAGTGTATTAATTAAAAGTAAAAAAAAAAATATTTGTTTTCTTAATCTAACAATTTAACAACCTAAAAGGATAATAAAAAAAATGGAAGGAGTAAGTGTTGTTACAACTAATTGGAACGGCCGTGACGGTTTTTAATCATTAATTGTAACCCCTAACACTCGTAAGAATTGTGTTGACCTACGTCTGGGCATTTGTCGAAATTAAGACTAAAAAACATACTAAACTAAACCTAAAAAAAATAGATTACTAATTCTTTCCCTCGTTTTATTTTTAATTATCTTCTAAATTTATTTTTTATTTTAAAATATTTGTCGTTTTTAGTTTTTAATGTAGATTTATATATGATAGATTTTCTGTTAAATCAATATTTTTAAATTTATTAATTATTTATATCAAACAAAATAGTGTATTAATTAAAAGTAAAAAAAAAAATATTTGTTTTCTTAATCTAACAATTTAACAACCTAAAAGGATAATAAAAAAAATGGAAGGAGTAAGTGTTGTTACAACTAATTGGAACGGCCGTGACGGTTTTTAATCATTAATTGTAACCCCTAACACTCGTAAGAATTGTGTTGACCTACGTCTGGGCATTTGTCGAAATTAAGACTAAAAAACATACTAAACTAAACCTAAAAAAAATAGATTACTAATTCTTTCCCTCGTTTTATTTTTAATTATCTTCTAAATTTATTTTTTATTTTAAAATATTTGTCGTTTTTAGTTTTTAATGTAGATTTATATATGATAGATTTTCTGTTAAATCAATATTTTTAAATTTATTAATTATTTATATCAAACAAAATAGTGTATTAATTAAAAGTAAAAAAAAAAATATTTGTTTTCTTAATCTAACAATTTAACAACCTAAAAGGATAATAAAAAAAATGGAAGGAGTAAGTGTTGTTACAACTAATTGGAACGGCCGTGACGGTTTTTAATCATTAATTGTAACCCCTAACACTCGTAAGAATTGTGTTGACCTACGTCTGGGCATTTGTCGAAATTAAGACTAAAAAACATACTAAACTAAACCTAAAAAAAATAGATTACTAATTCTTTCCCTCGTTTTATTTTTAATTATCTTCTAAATTTATTTTTTATTTTAAAATATTTGTCGTTTTTAGTTTTTAATGTAGATTTATATATGATAGATTTTCTGTTAAATCAATATTTTTAAATTTATTAATTATTTATATCAAACAAAATAGTGTATTAATTAAAAGTAAAAAAAAAAATATTTGTTTTCTTAATCTAACAATTTAACAACCTAAAAGGATAATAAAAAAAATGGAAGGAGTAAGTGTTGTTACAACTAATTGGAACGGCCGTGACGGTTTTTAATCATTAATTGTAACCCCTAACACTCGTAAGAATTGTGTTGACCTACGTCTGGGCATTTGTCGAAATTAAGACTAAAAAACATACTAAACTAAACCTAAAAAAAATAGATTACTAATTCTTTCCCTCGTTTTATTTTTAATTATCTTCTAAATTTATTTTTTATTTTAAAATATTTGTCGTTTTTAGTTTTTAATGTAGATTTATATATGATAGATTTTCTGTTAAATCAATATTTTTAAATTTATTAATTATTTATATCAAACAAAATAGTGTATTAATTAAAAGTAAAAAAAAAAATATTTGTTTTCTTAATCTAACAATTTAACAACCTAAAAGGATAATAAAAAAAATGGAAGGAGTAAGTGTTGTTACAACTAATTGGAACGGCCGTGACGGTTTTTAATCATTAATTGTAACCCCTAACACTCGTAAGAATTGTGTTGACCTACGTCTGGGCATTTGTCGAAATTAAGACTAAAAAACATACTAAACTAAACCTAAAAAAAATAGATTACTAATTCTTTCCCTCGTTTTATTTTTAATTATCTTCTAAATTTATTTTTTATTTTAAAATATTTGTCGTTTTTAGTTTTTAATGTAGATTTATATATGATAGATTTTCTGTTAAATCAATATTTTTAAATTTATTAATTATTTATATCAAACAAAATAGTGTATTAATTAAAAGTAAAAAAAAAAATATTTGTTTTCTTAATCTAACAATTTAACAACCTAAAAGGATAATAAAAAAAATGGAAGGAGTAAGTGTTGTTACAACTAATTGGAACGGCCGTGACGGTTTTTAATCATTAATTGTAACCCCTAACACTCGTAAGAATTGTGTTGACCTACGTCTGGGCATTTGTCGAAATTAAGACTAAAAAACATACTAAACTAAACCTAAAAAAAATAGATTACTAATTCTTTCCCTCGTTTTATTTTTAATTATCTTCTAAATTTATTTTTTATTTTAAAATATTTGTCGTTTTTAGTTTTTAATGTAGATTTATATATGATAGATTTTCTGTTAAATCAATATTTTTAAATTTATTAATTATTTATATCAAACAAAATAGTGTATTAATTAAAAGTAAAAAAAAAAATATTTGTTTTCTTAATCTAACAATTTAACAACCTAAAAGGATAATAAAAAAAATGGAAGGAGTAAGTGTTGTTACAACTAATTGGAACGGCCGTGACGGTTTTTAATCATTAATTGTAACCCCTAACACTCGTAAGAATTGTGTTGACCTACGTCTGGGCATTTGTCGAAATTAAGACTAAAAAACATACTAAACTAAACCTAAAAAAAATAGATTACTAATTCTTTCCCTCGTTTTATTTTTAATTATCTTCTAAATTTATTTTTTATTTTAAAATATTTGTCGTTTTTAGTTTTTAATGTAGATTTATATATGATAGATTTTCTGTTAAATCAATATTTTTAAATTTATTAATTATTTATATCAAACAAAATAGTGTATTAATTAAAAGTAAAAAAAAAAATATTTGTTTTCTTAATCTAACAATTTAACAACCTAAAAGGATAATAAAAAAAATGGAAGGAGTAAGTGTTGTTACAACTAATTGGAACGGCCGTGACGGTTTTTAATCATTAATTGTAACCCCTAACACTCGTAAGAATTGTGTTGACCTACGTCTGGGCATTTGTCGAAATTAAGACTAAAAAACATACTAAACTAAACCTAAAAAAAATAGATTACTAATTCTTTCCCTCGTTTTATTTTTAATTATCTTCTAAATTTATTTTTTATTTTAAAATATTTGTCGTTTTTAGTTTTTAATGTAGATTTATATATGATAGATTTTCTGTTAAATCAATATTTTTAAATTTATTAATTATTTATATCAAACAAAATAGTGTATTAATTAAAAGTAAAAAAAAAAATATTTGTTTTCTTAATCTAACAATTTAACAACCTAAAAGGATAATAAAAAAAATGGAAGGAGTAAGTGTTGTTACAACTAATTGGAACGGCCGTGACGGTTTTTAATCATTAATTGTAACCCCTAACACTCGTAAGAATTGTGTTGACCTACGTCTGGGCATTTGTCGAAATTAAGACTAAAAAACATACTAAACTAAACCTAAAAAAAATAGATTACTAATTCTTTCCCTCGTTTTATTTTTAATTATCTTCTAAATTTATTTTTTATTTTAAAATATTTGTCGTTTTTAGTTTTTAATGTAGATTTATATATGATAGATTTTCTGTTAAATCAATATTTTTAAATTTATTAATTATTTATATCAAACAAAATAGTGTATTAATTAAAAGTAAAAAAAAAAATATTTGTTTTCTTAATCTAACAATTTAACAACCTAAAAGGATAATAAAAAAAATGGAAGGAGTAAGTGTTGTTACAACTAATTGGAACGGCCGTGACGGTTTTTAATCATTAATTGTAACCCCTAACACTCGTAAGAATTGTGTTGACCTACGTCTGGGCATTTGTCGAAATTAAGACTAAAAAACATACTAAACTAAACCTAAAAAAAATAGATTACTAATTCTTTCCCTCGTTTTATTTTTAATTATCTTCTAAATTTATTTTTTATTTTAAAATATTTGTCGTTTTTAGTTTTTAATGTAGATTTATATATGATAGATTTTCTGTTAAATCAATATTTTTAAATTTATTAATTATTTATATCAAACAAAATAGTGTATTAATTAAAAGTAAAAAAAAAAATATTTGTTTTCTTAATCTAACAATTTAACAACCTAAAAGGATAATAAAAAAAATGGAAGGAGTAAGTGTTGTTACAACTAATTGGAACGGCCGTGACGGTTTTTAATCATTAATTGTAACCCCTAACACTCGTAAGAATTGTGTTGACCTACGTCTGGGCATTTGTCGAAATTAAGACTAAAAAACATACTAAACTAAACCTAAAAAAAATAGATTACTAATTCTTTCCCTCGTTTTATTTTTAATTATCTTCTAAATTTATTTTTTATTTTAAAATATTTGTCGTTTTTAGTTTTTAATGTAGATTTATATATGATAGATTTTCTGTTAAATCAATATTTTTAAATTTATTAATTATTTATATCAAACAAAATAGTGTATTAATTAAAAGTAAAAAAAAAAATATTTGTTTTCTTAATCTAACAATTTAACAACCTAAAAGGATAATAAAAAAAATGGAAGGAGTAAGTGTTGTTACAACTAATTGGAACGGCCGTGACGGTTTTTAATCATTAATTGTAACCCCTAACACTCGTAAGAATTGTGTTGACCTACGTCTGGGCATTTGTCGAAATTAAGACTAAAAAACATACTAAACTAAACCTAAAAAAAATAGATTACTAATTCTTTCCCTCGTTTTATTTTTAATTATCTTCTAAATTTATTTTTTATTTTAAAATATTTGTCGTTTTTAGTTTTTAATGTAGATTTATATATGATAGATTTTCTGTTAAATCAATATTTTTAAATTTATTAATTATTTATATCAAACAAAATAGTGTATTAATTAAAAGTAAAAAAAAAAATATTTGTTTTCTTAATCTAACAATTTAACAACCTAAAAGGATAATAAAAAAAATGGAAGGAGTAAGTGTTGTTACAACTAATTGGAACGGCCGTGACGGTTTTTAATCATTAATTGTAACCCCTAACACTCGTAAGAATTGTGTTGACCTACGTCTGGGCATTTGTCGAAATTAAGACTAAAAAACATACTAAACTAAACCTAAAAAAAATAGATTACTAATTCTTTCCCTCGTTTTATTTTTAATTATCTTCTAAATTTATTTTTTATTTTAAAATATTTGTCGTTTTTAGTTTTTAATGTAGATTTATATATGATAGATTTTCTGTTAAATCAATATTTTTAAATTTATTAATTATTTATATCAAACAAAATAGTGTATTAATTAAAAGTAAAAAAAAAAATATTTGTTTTCTTAATCTAACAATTTAACAACCTAAAAGGATAATAAAAAAAATGGAAGGAGTAAGTGTTGTTACAACTAATTGGAACGGCCGTGACGGTTTTTAATCATTAATTGTAACCCCTAACACTCGTAAGAATTGTGTTGACCTACGTCTGGGCATTTGTCGAAATTAAGACTAAAAAACATACTAAACTAAACCTAAAAAAAATAGATTACTAATTCTTTCCCTCGTTTTATTTTTAATTATCTTCTAAATTTATTTTTTATTTTAAAATATTTGTCGTTTTTAGTTTTTAATGTAGATTTATATATGATAGATTTTCTGTTAAATCAATATTTTTAAATTTATTAATTATTTATATCAAACAAAATAGTGTATTAATTAAAAGTAAAAAAAAAAATATTTGTTTTCTTAATCTAACAATTTAACAACCTAAAAGGATAATAAAAAAAATGGAAGGAGTAAGTGTTGTTACAACTAATTGGAACGGCCGTGACGGTTTTTAATCATTAATTGTAACCCCTAACACTCGTAAGAATTGTGTTGACCTACGTCTGGGCATTTGTCGAAATTAAGACTAAAAAACATACTAAACTAAACCTAAAAAAAATAGATTACTAATTCTTTCCCTCGTTTTATTTTTAATTATCTTCTAAATTTATTTTTTATTTTAAAATATTTGTCGTTTTTAGTTTTTAATGTAGATTTATATATGATAGATTTTCTGTTAAATCAATATTTTTAAATTTATTAATTATTTATATCAAACAAAATAGTGTATTAATTAAAAGTAAAAAAAAAAATATTTGTTTTCTTAATCTAACAATTTAACAACCTAAAAGGATAATAAAAAAAATGGAAGGAGTAAGTGTTGTTACAACTAATTGGAACGGCCGTGACGGTTTTTAATCATTAATTGTAACCCCTAACACTCGTAAGAATTGTGTTGACCTACGTCTGGGCATTTGTCGAAATTAAGACTAAAAAACATACTAAACTAAACCTAAAAAAAATAGATTACTAATTCTTTCCCTCGTTTTATTTTTAATTATCTTCTAAATTTATTTTTTATTTTAAAATATTTGTCGTTTTTAGTTTTTAATGTAGATTTATATATGATAGATTTTCTGTTAAATCAATATTTTTAAATTTATTAATTATTTATATCAAACAAAATAGTGTATTAATTAAAAGTAAAAAAAAAAATATTTGTTTTCTTAATCTAACAATTTAACAACCTAAAAGGATAATAAAAAAAATGGAAGGAGTAAGTGTTGTTACAACTAATTGGAACGGCCGTGACGGTTTTTAATCATTAATTGTAACCCCTAACACTCGTAAGAATTGTGTTGACCTACGTCTGGGCATTTGTCGAAATTAAGACTAAAAAACATACTAAACTAAACCTAAAAAAAATAGATTACTAATTCTTTCCCTCGTTTTATTTTTAATTATCTTCTAAATTTATTTTTTATTTTAAAATATTTGTCGTTTTTAGTTTTTAATGTAGATTTATATATGATAGATTTTCTGTTAAATCAATATTTTTAAATTTATTAATTATTTATATCAAACAAAATAGTGTATTAATTAAAAGTAAAAAAAAAAATATTTGTTTTCTTAATCTAACAATTTAACAACCTAAAAGGATAATAAAAAAAATGGAAGGAGTAAGTGTTGTTACAACTAATTGGAACGGCCGTGACGGTTTTTAATCATTAATTGTAACCCCTAACACTCGTAAGAATTGTGTTGACCTACGTCTGGGCATTTGTCGAAATTAAGACTAAAAAACATACTAAACTAAACCTAAAAAAAATAGATTACTAATTCTTTCCCTCGTTTTATTTTTAATTATCTTCTAAATTTATTTTTTATTTTAAAATATTTGTCGTTTTTAGTTTTTAATGTAGATTTATATATGATAGATTTTCTGTTAAATCAATATTTTTAAATTTATTAATTATTTATATCAAACAAAATAGTGTATTAATTAAAAGTAAAAAAAAAAATATTTGTTTTCTTAATCTAACAATTTAACAACCTAAAAGGATAATAAAAAAAATGGAAGGAGTAAGTGTTGTTACAACTAATTGGAACGGCCGTGACGGTTTTTAATCATTAATTGTAACCCCTAACACTCGTAAGAATTGTGTTGACCTACGTCTGGGCATTTGTCGAAATTAAGACTAAAAAACATACTAAACTAAACCTAAAAAAAATAGATTACTAATTCTTTCCCTCGTTTTATTTTTAATTATCTTCTAAATTTATTTTTTATTTTAAAATATTTGTCGTTTTTAGTTTTTAATGTAGATTTATATATGATAGATTTTCTGTTAAATCAATATTTTTAAATTTATTAATTATTTATATCAAACAAAATAGTGTATTAATTAAAAGTAAAAAAAAAAATATTTGTTTTCTTAATCTAACAATTTAACAACCTAAAAGGATAATAAAAAAAATGGAAGGAGTAAGTGTTGTTACAACTAATTGGAACGGCCGTGACGGTTTTTAATCATTAATTGTAACCCCTAACACTCGTAAGAATTGTGTTGACCTACGTCTGGGCATTTGTCGAAATTAAGACTAAAAAACATACTAAACTAAACCTAAAAAAAATAGATTACTAATTCTTTCCCTCGTTTTATTTTTAATTATCTTCTAAATTTATTTTTTATTTTAAAATATTTGTCGTTTTTAGTTTTTAATGTAGATTTATATATGATAGATTTTCTGTTAAATCAATATTTTTAAATTTATTAATTATTTATATCAAACAAAATAGTGTATTAATTAAAAGTAAAAAAAAAAATATTTGTTTTCTTAATCTAACAATTTAACAACCTAAAAGGATAATAAAAAAAATGGAAGGAGTAAGTGTTGTTACAACTAATTGGAACGGCCGTGACGGTTTTTAATCATTAATTGTAACCCCTAACACTCGTAAGAATTGTGTTGACCTACGTCTGGGCATTTGTCGAAATTAAGACTAAAAAACATACTAAACTAAACCTAAAAAAAATAGATTACTAATTCTTTCCCTCGTTTTATTTTTAATTATCTTCTAAATTTATTTTTTATTTTAAAATATTTGTCGTTTTTAGTTTTTAATGTAGATTTATATATGATAGATTTTCTGTTAAATCAATATTTTTAAATTTATTAATTATTTATATCAAACAAAATAGTGTATTAATTAAAAGTAAAAAAAAAAATATTTGTTTTCTTAATCTAACAATTTAACAACCTAAAAGGATAATAAAAAAAATGGAAGGAGTAAGTGTTGTTACAACTAATTGGAACGGCCGTGACGGTTTTTAATCATTAATTGTAACCCCTAACACTCGTAAGAATTGTGTTGACCTACGTCTGGGCATTTGTCGAAATTAAGACTAAAAAACATACTAAACTAAACCTAAAAAAAATAGATTACTAATTCTTTCCCTCGTTTTATTTTTAATTATCTTCTAAATTTATTTTTTATTTTAAAATATTTGTCGTTTTTAGTTTTTAATGTAGATTTATATATGATAGATTTTCTGTTAAATCAATATTTTTAAATTTATTAATTATTTATATCAAACAAAATAGTGTATTAATTAAAAGTAAAAAAAAAAATATTTGTTTTCTTAATCTAACAATTTAACAACCTAAAAGGATAATAAAAAAAATGGAAGGAGTAAGTGTTGTTACAACTAATTGGAACGGCCGTGACGGTTTTTAATCATTAATTGTAACCCCTAACACTCGTAAGAATTGTGTTGACCTACGTCTGGGCATTTGTCGAAATTAAGACTAAAAAACATACTAAACTAAACCTAAAAAAAATAGATTACTAATTCTTTCCCTCGTTTTATTTTTAATTATCTTCTAAATTTATTTTTTATTTTAAAATATTTGTCGTTTTTAGTTTTTAATGTAGATTTATATATGATAGATTTTCTGTTAAATCAATATTTTTAAATTTATTAATTATTTATATCAAACAAAATAGTGTATTAATTAAAAGTAAAAAAAAAAATATTTGTTTTCTTAATCTAACAATTTAACAACCTAAAAGGATAATAAAAAAAATGGAAGGAGTAAGTGTTGTTACAACTAATTGGAACGGCCGTGACGGTTTTTAATCATTAATTGTAACCCCTAACACTCGTAAGAATTGTGTTGACCTACGTCTGGGCATTTGTCGAAATTAAGACTAAAAAACATACTAAACTAAACCTAAAAAAAATAGATTACTAATTCTTTCCCTCGTTTTATTTTTAATTATCTTCTAAATTTATTTTTTATTTTAAAATATTTGTCGTTTTTAGTTTTTAATGTAGATTTATATATGATAGATTTTCTGTTAAATCAATATTTTTAAATTTATTAATTATTTATATCAAACAAAATAGTGTATTAATTAAAAGTAAAAAAAAAAATATTTGTTTTCTTAATCTAACAATTTAACAACCTAAAAGGATAATAAAAAAAATGGAAGGAGTAAGTGTTGTTACAACTAATTGGAACGGCCGTGACGGTTTTTAATCATTAATTGTAACCCCTAACACTCGTAAGAATTGTGTTGACCTACGTCTGGGCATTTGTCGAAATTAAGACTAAAAAACATACTAAACTAAACCTAAAAAAAATAGATTACTAATTCTTTCCCTCGTTTTATTTTTAATTATCTTCTAAATTTATTTTTTATTTTAAAATATTTGTCGTTTTTAGTTTTTAATGTAGATTTATATATGATAGATTTTCTGTTAAATCAATATTTTTAAATTTATTAATTATTTATATCAAACAAAATAGTGTATTAATTAAAAGTAAAAAAAAAAATATTTGTTTTCTTAATCTAACAATTTAACAACCTAAAAGGATAATAAAAAAAATGGAAGGAGTAAGTGTTGTTACAACTAATTGGAACGGCCGTGACGGTTTTTAATCATTAATTGTAACCCCTAACACTCGTAAGAATTGTGTTGACCTACGTCTGGGCATTTGTCGAAATTAAGACTAAAAAACATACTAAACTAAACCTAAAAAAAATAGATTACTAATTCTTTCCCTCGTTTTATTTTTAATTATCTTCTAAATTTATTTTTTATTTTAAAATATTTGTCGTTTTTAGTTTTTAATGTAGATTTATATATGATAGATTTTCTGTTAAATCAATATTTTTAAATTTATTAATTATTTATATCAAACAAAATAGTGTATTAATTAAAAGTAAAAAAAAAAATATTTGTTTTCTTAATCTAACAATTTAACAACCTAAAAGGATAATAAAAAAAATGGAAGGAGTAAGTGTTGTTACAACTAATTGGAACGGCCGTGACGGTTTTTAATCATTAATTGTAACCCCTAACACTCGTAAGAATTGTGTTGACCTACGTCTGGGCATTTGTCGAAATTAAGACTAAAAAACATACTAAACTAAACCTAAAAAAAATAGATTACTAATTCTTTCCCTCGTTTTATTTTTAATTATCTTCTAAATTTATTTTTTATTTTAAAATATTTGTCGTTTTTAGTTTTTAATGTAGATTTATATATGATAGATTTTCTGTTAAATCAATATTTTTAAATTTATTAATTATTTATATCAAACAAAATAGTGTATTAATTAAAAGTAAAAAAAAAAATATTTGTTTTCTTAATCTAACAATTTAACAACCTAAAAGGATAATAAAAAAAATGGAAGGAGTAAGTGTTGTTACAACTAATTGGAACGGCCGTGACGGTTTTTAATCATTAATTGTAACCCCTAACACTCGTAAGAATTGTGTTGACCTACGTCTGGGCATTTGTCGAAATTAAGACTAAAAAACATACTAAACTAAACCTAAAAAAAATAGATTACTAATTCTTTCCCTCGTTTTATTTTTAATTATCTTCTAAATTTATTTTTTATTTTAAAATATTTGTCGTTTTTAGTTTTTAATGTAGATTTATATATGATAGATTTTCTGTTAAATCAATATTTTTAAATTTATTAATTATTTATATCAAACAAAATAGTGTATTAATTAAAAGTAAAAAAAAAAATATTTGTTTTCTTAATCTAACAATTTAACAACCTAAAAGGATAATAAAAAAAATGGAAGGAGTAAGTGTTGTTACAACTAATTGGAACGGCCGTGACGGTTTTTAATCATTAATTGTAACCCCTAACACTCGTAAGAATTGTGTTGACCTACGTCTGGGCATTTGTCGAAATTAAGACTAAAAAACATACTAAACTAAACCTAAAAAAAATAGATTACTAATTCTTTCCCTCGTTTTATTTTTAATTATCTTCTAAATTTATTTTTTATTTTAAAATATTTGTCGTTTTTAGTTTTTAATGTAGATTTATATATGATAGATTTTCTGTTAAATCAATATTTTTAAATTTATTAATTATTTATATCAAACAAAATAGTGTATTAATTAAAAGTAAAAAAAAAAATATTTGTTTTCTTAATCTAACAATTTAACAACCTAAAAGGATAATAAAAAAAATGGAAGGAGTAAGTGTTGTTACAACTAATTGGAACGGCCGTGACGGTTTTTAATCATTAATTGTAACCCCTAACACTCGTAAGAATTGTGTTGACCTACGTCTGGGCATTTGTCGAAATTAAGACTAAAAAACATACTAAACTAAACCTAAAAAAAATAGATTACTAATTCTTTCCCTCGTTTTATTTTTAATTATCTTCTAAATTTATTTTTTATTTTAAAATATTTGTCGTTTTTAGTTTTTAATGTAGATTTATATATGATAGATTTTCTGTTAAATCAATATTTTTAAATTTATTAATTATTTATATCAAACAAAATAGTGTATTAATTAAAAGTAAAAAAAAAAATATTTGTTTTCTTAATCTAACAATTTAACAACCTAAAAGGATAATAAAAAAAATGGAAGGAGTAAGTGTTGTTACAACTAATTGGAACGGCCGTGACGGTTTTTAATCATTAATTGTAACCCCTAACACTCGTAAGAATTGTGTTGACCTACGTCTGGGCATTTGTCGAAATTAAGACTAAAAAACATACTAAACTAAACCTAAAAAAAATAGATTACTAATTCTTTCCCTCGTTTTATTTTTAATTATCTTCTAAATTTATTTTTTATTTTAAAATATTTGTCGTTTTTAGTTTTTAATGTAGATTTATATATGATAGATTTTCTGTTAAATCAATATTTTTAAATTTATTAATTATTTATATCAAACAAAATAGTGTATTAATTAAAAGTAAAAAAAAAAATATTTGTTTTCTTAATCTAACAATTTAACAACCTAAAAGGATAATAAAAAAAATGGAAGGAGTAAGTGTTGTTACAACTAATTGGAACGGCCGTGACGGTTTTTAATCATTAATTGTAACCCCTAACACTCGTAAGAATTGTGTTGACCTACGTCTGGGCATTTGTCGAAATTAAGACTAAAAAACATACTAAACTAAACCTAAAAAAAATAGATTACTAATTCTTTCCCTCGTTTTATTTTTAATTATCTTCTAAATTTATTTTTTATTTTAAAATATTTGTCGTTTTTAGTTTTTAATGTAGATTTATATATGATAGATTTTCTGTTAAATCAATATTTTTAAATTTATTAATTATTTATATCAAACAAAATAGTGTATTAATTAAAAGTAAAAAAAAAAATATTTGTTTTCTTAATCTAACAATTTAACAACCTAAAAGGATAATAAAAAAAATGGAAGGAGTAAGTGTTGTTACAACTAATTGGAACGGCCGTGACGGTTTTTAATCATTAATTGTAACCCCTAACACTCGTAAGAATTGTGTTGACCTACGTCTGGGCATTTGTCGAAATTAAGACTAAAAAACATACTAAACTAAACCTAAAAAAAATAGATTACTAATTCTTTCCCTCGTTTTATTTTTAATTATCTTCTAAATTTATTTTTTATTTTAAAATATTTGTCGTTTTTAGTTTTTAATGTAGATTTATATATGATAGATTTTCTGTTAAATCAATATTTTTAAATTTATTAATTATTTATATCAAACAAAATAGTGTATTAATTAAAAGTAAAAAAAAAAATATTTGTTTTCTTAATCTAACAATTTAACAACCTAAAAGGATAATAAAAAAAATGGAAGGAGTAAGTGTTGTTACAACTAATTGGAACGGCCGTGACGGTTTTTAATCATTAATTGTAACCCCTAACACTCGTAAGAATTGTGTTGACCTACGTCTGGGCATTTGTCGAAATTAAGACTAAAAAACATACTAAACTAAACCTAAAAAAAATAGATTACTAATTCTTTCCCTCGTTTTATTTTTAATTATCTTCTAAATTTATTTTTTATTTTAAAATATTTGTCGTTTTTAGTTTTTAATGTAGATTTATATATGATAGATTTTCTGTTAAATCAATATTTTTAAATTTATTAATTATTTATATCAAACAAAATAGTGTATTAATTAAAAGTAAAAAAAAAAATATTTGTTTTCTTAATCTAACAATTTAACAACCTAAAAGGATAATAAAAAAAATGGAAGGAGTAAGTGTTGTTACAACTAATTGGAACGGCCGTGACGGTTTTTAATCATTAATTGTAACCCCTAACACTCGTAAGAATTGTGTTGACCTACGTCTGGGCATTTGTCGAAATTAAGACTAAAAAACATACTAAACTAAACCTAAAAAAAATAGATTACTAATTCTTTCCCTCGTTTTATTTTTAATTATCTTCTAAATTTATTTTTTATTTTAAAATATTTGTCGTTTTTAGTTTTTAATGTAGATTTATATATGATAGATTTTCTGTTAAATCAATATTTTTAAATTTATTAATTATTTATATCAAACAAAATAGTGTATTAATTAAAAGTAAAAAAAAAAATATTTGTTTTCTTAATCTAACAATTTAACAACCTAAAAGGATAATAAAAAAAATGGAAGGAGTAAGTGTTGTTACAACTAATTGGAACGGCCGTGACGGTTTTTAATCATTAATTGTAACCCCTAACACTCGTAAGAATTGTGTTGACCTACGTCTGGGCATTTGTCGAAATTAAGACTAAAAAACATACTAAACTAAACCTAAAAAAAATAGATTACTAATTCTTTCCCTCGTTTTATTTTTAATTATCTTCTAAATTTATTTTTTATTTTAAAATATTTGTCGTTTTTAGTTTTTAATGTAGATTTATATATGATAGATTTTCTGTTAAATCAATATTTTTAAATTTATTAATTATTTATATCAAACAAAATAGTGTATTAATTAAAAGTAAAAAAAAAAATATTTGTTTTCTTAATCTAACAATTTAACAACCTAAAAGGATAATAAAAAAAATGGAAGGAGTAAGTGTTGTTACAACTAATTGGAACGGCCGTGACGGTTTTTAATCATTAATTGTAACCCCTAACACTCGTAAGAATTGTGTTGACCTACGTCTGGGCATTTGTCGAAATTAAGACTAAAAAACATACTAAACTAAACCTAAAAAAAATAGATTACTAATTCTTTCCCTCGTTTTATTTTTAATTATCTTCTAAATTTATTTTTTATTTTAAAATATTTGTCGTTTTTAGTTTTTAATGTAGATTTATATATGATAGATTTTCTGTTAAATCAATATTTTTAAATTTATTAATTATTTATATCAAACAAAATAGTGTATTAATTAAAAGTAAAAAAAAAAATATTTGTTTTCTTAATCTAACAATTTAACAACCTAAAAGGATAATAAAAAAAATGGAAGGAGTAAGTGTTGTTACAACTAATTGGAACGGCCGTGACGGTTTTTAATCATTAATTGTAACCCCTAACACTCGTAAGAATTGTGTTGACCTACGTCTGGGCATTTGTCGAAATTAAGACTAAAAAACATACTAAACTAAACCTAAAAAAAATAGATTACTAATTCTTTCCCTCGTTTTATTTTTAATTATCTTCTAAATTTATTTTTTATTTTAAAATATTTGTCGTTTTTAGTTTTTAATGTAGATTTATATATGATAGATTTTCTGTTAAATCAATATTTTTAAATTTATTAATTATTTATATCAAACAAAATAGTGTATTAATTAAAAGTAAAAAAAAAAATATTTGTTTTCTTAATCTAACAATTTAACAACCTAAAAGGATAATAAAAAAAATGGAAGGAGTAAGTGTTGTTACAACTAATTGGAACGGCCGTGACGGTTTTTAATCATTAATTGTAACCCCTAACACTCGTAAGAATTGTGTTGACCTACGTCTGGGCATTTGTCGAAATTAAGACTAAAAAACATACTAAACTAAACCTAAAAAAAATAGATTACTAATTCTTTCCCTCGTTTTATTTTTAATTATCTTCTAAATTTATTTTTTATTTTAAAATATTTGTCGTTTTTAGTTTTTAATGTAGATTTATATATGATAGATTTTCTGTTAAATCAATATTTTTAAATTTATTAATTATTTATATCAAACAAAATAGTGTATTAATTAAAAGTAAAAAAAAAAATATTTGTTTTCTTAATCTAACAATTTAACAACCTAAAAGGATAATAAAAAAAATGGAAGGAGTAAGTGTTGTTACAACTAATTGGAACGGCCGTGACGGTTTTTAATCATTAATTGTAACCCCTAACACTCGTAAGAATTGTGTTGACCTACGTCTGGGCATTTGTCGAAATTAAGACTAAAAAACATACTAAACTAAACCTAAAAAAAATAGATTACTAATTCTTTCCCTCGTTTTATTTTTAATTATCTTCTAAATTTATTTTTTATTTTAAAATATTTGTCGTTTTTAGTTTTTAATGTAGATTTATAATAATACATACCTTAAGATTTTCAGCTTCTTCGTCCCAAGAATGTGAATTTGAGGAGAAATAAACTTCAGGAGACCGATCTTGAACATTGTTCTTCTTGCAAAAAGGCAACCAATGCTTAGAGAACTTAACAGCCTCCATCAAAGCAAACAAAGTCAACGACGATCCTCCATCGTCCGATACGTACACCGAGATCTTATCGGATGGATAATCGTAGGCCATCACTGATAAAGCGGTGTTGACCACCATTATCGGAGGCTCCTTGTACGGATCAGCCGTGCATATAAACACGTCCAGCTTCGGAAAGTCCTCCTCCGGTTTAGCTGCATATTTCTCAGGGTACTCGGACCGGTGAACCGGGTTAAACCGGAGGCAAGCTGAGGTGGCCCACATGAAAGCGAGAACGACATCGGAGAGGAGAAAAAGAGGTGTTATTATAAGAGTGGTCTTTGCTGTGACTGTGAGGAGTGAGTTTACATGATGGTACATGAGGGCTACGATGCCACACGTGTGGATTACGGCGTAGATTCTGTGTAGGATGGTGCGCCGGCACGGATGACACGTGTGGAGGGTTGTGCCGCCGACCGAATGTTTCTCCATGGCTTCTCTTTTTGGTTTTTAATAGAAGACTTAATAGTTTTGGAGAAGGTTGGTAAGTAGAAGAACATTACTCACCATTTATAGATTACTTATATTTATAGGCTAGTTTCTTTGGAGGAAGAGTATGTTTTAACAATATGCAAATTAATGAATAGTTTAAATTTATAAAATGGATTACTACACCTATGTACTTTAAATATAACGTATACTATCATTAGAGTATTACTGAACTTTAATAATTTAATCATTAAGACAATGTTTAAGCTGATAGGTTATATTCGAATATTTTATGAAAAAGGGTTTTTGGTAATGGATTTTCTATTAAAAGTTATTTATTAGTAAATGATTTGAAAGCCTATGATTATCAATTTTAACAATAATTTCCAGTATATATACACACATATACATATAATTTCTTGAAATATATATTTTTTATATCAGTTTTCCCTTCTTGAAATCTCTATTGACGTGTTCATTTTTCAAATTAAGATGATATTATTTGGTGAGTTTTCAATGGGAAAAAAAAAAATTTAAATTCCCTATATATTGGAAAAAAGGAGAAAATATCATCATATGGATGATTCGATGATGAAGATAAGGACTAATTGTGAGAGCCCCACTGCATTGACAAATCTCGGCGAGAGAGAAGATGAAAGAGTACAAAAAACAATAAATACCGACGTTACTTCATCATCTAACACCTACCGATATCTGCATTTGTATGTACAGATGCATATACAGTTACAGTTTACAAGCCAAACTTAACTTTGTCCGTTTATTTATCGTTTTGTGTAGATTCTGTGTAGAATGACACTTGTGGAGGGTTGTGCCGCCGACCGAATGTTTCTCCATCTATCGTTTTACTCTTTTTGTTTTTTTATTAGAAGACAAATAGTTTTGGAGAAGATTGGTAAGTAGAATAAAAGTAGATTACTTATATTTATAGGCGAGTTTCTTTGGAGGAAGAGTAGATGTTTTATCTCTTAAAAAAAAAAGAGAGTAGATGTTTTACACGACAACTCTACGATTTTAATAATATGCAGTTGACAAAAAAAATGCAAATTAATGAATAGTTTAAATTTTATCAAATGGATTATTACACCTATATACTTATTACTGAACTTTAATAAATGTTTAAGCTGATAGATTAATAAATTATGAAAAAGGTTTTATATTTATTTTTGGTGATAAATTTTCCATAAAAAAGTTACTTATTAGTTAAATGATTAGAAAGCGTATGATTATCAATTTTAACAATATTTTCCAGTATATATATATATACACACATATACATATAAATTCTTGTAATATTTATTTTTTATATCAGTTATCCTTTCTTCTTTCTTGAAATCTATAAACGTGTTCCTTTTTAAAACATGGTTTTTATTTATTTATTTTTTTGCTTAAGAAAATAGATGTTATTATTTGGTGAGTTTTATATTGGCAAAAAAGGAGAAAAAATCTCATCATATGGATGATTCGATGATGAAGATAGGGACTGATTGTGAGAGCCACTACCTTCACAAATATCGGCGAGAGAGAAGATGAAAGAGTACAAAAAAAACAATAAATACCGACGTCACTTCATTATCTAAGACCTAGCGATATCGTAGTACCACCACGCTTCCAGACGCTTTCATGTATACATAAAAGACTCGTATATTTGGCAGTGTATTTAATACGAATTTAAAATCGAAATCTAGATAGTACATAAAAAGAACATTAAATTGCTAAAAATGGTTTAAAAACAAAAAAAAAATCAAAAAATCTAAAGGCATTCAAATGTTTCTTTCGTATGTGCTAATGACGTTTTCCAATATTTTGTTTTGTTCTTCATCATCGTTGGCTTGGCCGGTGAGGTTGAATTCATGCATTGAGAGGCTTAGGGTTTTGAGAATGAACTCTATCAAGCCAAAGAAGAATGAAGTGAATCCTCATATATATCATCAACATTTTTTTTATCGTTTCACTATCCGCGATAACTTTCTATTTCTAGTACAAAGTCTATTAGATTTTGCGCATATGAACTAAAGAACAAAAATATGTAAAGCCAAAACCATAGATTTGATGTCTTGGGTAAGATATCAACTCCATAGAGAATGGTAAGTTGGAGAAAGAATTTATAGACCATGAGAGGAATCGACCAAAAAACCCGAAATGCATATTGACAAATGACAATAGTCCACATCCACTAACAAGTTTTTATTTGACTTCATAGGTAATGAGGCTAAGTCTTGAAATGGAAATTTCAAGAAACCTAAAGGTCCATCGTTTTTGGTGGTTCACTATACTAGTTAGATTTTTAGAGACATTTCCGTAAAATGCTGCTTTTTTAAAATTGCAAAAAAAATGATCTCTATCTTTCAGTTAGAGTTTATTAGGATAATTATATATATTGGTTTGATAAAATAATTTAATTTGTTTTAGTGATATATATATGACATTTGGTCTGGTGATACTCAGTGGAGAAGTTAAAATTCTCTAAATTGAAAAAGAGGCTAAAATATAACAGATCAAATGGATCAAGACTGGGGCTGGGAGAGTCGCTCAAAATTAACGTGGCGCATATGCTTACTTCTTCTTTTTTTTGTGCCAAATGCTAACTTCTTAACTTCTAGCAAAATATCGATTATGGACAAAAACTACACTTGCACACAATCATACGTATAATTCGTACATAAATGTGTTACAGCCATATACTTGGAGATACACGGAAAATATGTTTATTTGTATATAATAACACTTGGACAAAACGAAATATGATTAGCATCTTTATATTCGCGACAACGTGACGTATTTTGAATTTTGGTTTTATAATGTCGGTTTTGGTTTTTGCTTTGGTTTTATGTTGGTAATTGATTTTAAATTGTAAATACATAAAACTTAACATATTATCAGGGCATAAATCTAATTCTTTTGGATTATGGTATTCCTAAATTTTCTATTCTTAGGTATTGACAAATATCCATAATTTTCTAGTTTTTTTTTATCTTCATCATTTACATAATATTGATACTATCCATTCCCAATATAGTTCAATTTTAAGCTTTTTTGTTATCCTTCTTCATAACGTAGTTTTAGAAATAAGAAGAATTTAATTATTTTCCTTGAAATTTTCGATATCTTGCTCTGGACATTGACCTTTCAGGAAGCAGGTCCCAAACGTTCTCTTTGAACTTTTAGGTTGAGTTTATTCGACTTTTGATGTTGCGCCACTAAATCATACTAAATTTATTTTCGTGTAGTTATCTTTTTTTCTGAAACAGGGGATAAATTCAAAAATGTGATGACGTATATAACATATTCGAAACATTACTCTTTTTGTAAATTTTGTCTAACAAAAAAAATAATTTTCTGTTTTCAAAGTAATTTGAGACAAAAAACAAAAAACAGAGTAAAACTATACATTTAATCATTTTTATTTCTATCACTAATATCCCACAAACTTGATCATTTCCACGCTTTGCAAAGAAAATATTTATTTTAAACTTTTTGGAGTATAACTAATTTGGTTATAAACCTAAAATAAATATTGGTGAAACATTAATATGTAAACGAATAAATAGACTGAGAACCGACAAGACAAAATAGACTGAGAATTTGAAATAGGCCAAATAAATTTGTTTTCTCGTCTAATATGTAAATAAATAAATATATAGAAAATTTGAAATATCTTGAAGTAGATATAAATATATAAATATTTCAAATATCATGACGAAAACACGTATTTCAAGATACCAGAATNTCAACATCATAGCTTCATAGATCAGCAAGCAATTCACCACAGCGAAGCTCGCCAGCATCAATTCAAGGACGAGTCCTTCTCTGCAAGTGAAAAGACAATAAATCCCCCTGACGAGGGCAATGAGATTCACGATCGCGACCGTAGTCATGGGCAAGAACATATACGAAGAGGGACCGAAATCAAAGATCTCTTGCTCATACCTCTTGCTTTGCTCTTCATCATCGTTGGCTTCGCTTGTGAGGTTGAATCCATGCGTGGAGAGGTTTAGGGTTTTGAGAGTGAACTTTATCACGCCAAAGAAGAATGAAGTGAATCCTCTTATCATCCACATTCTTTGGTCGTTCCACCATCCGCCATAACTTCCTCCTTCTAGTACAAAGTCGAGTAGATCTTGGGCAAGAGTCCATAGAGCATGAGAAGAATCGACCAAAACGCCCAAAATGCATATTGACAATAGCCTACACCCATTAACAAGCCCATTGATTTGACTCCATAGATAATGGAGCTATATATTGAGATGGAAACTTCAAGAAGCCCAGTGGCCCATCGTTTTTTGTTGGCTCACTACATCAATTAGGCTTTTAGGGACATCTCCGCAAAATGCTGCTCTTTTGGGGCTACAGAAGACCGATCTCCATCCTTCACAATAGAGTCTATACCCTGTGTAGTAGTCTTCTACTAAAGACCCGTATCTGAACCCGTCGTCCGATACGTAGACCGAGATCTTATCGGACGGATAATCGTAGGCCATCACTGATAAGGCGGTGTTGATTACCATCATCGGAGGCTCCTTATACGGATCAGCCGTGCATATAAACACGTCCAGCTTCGGAAAGTCCTCCTCCGGTTTAGCTGCATATATCTCACATGAAAGCGAGAACGACATCGGAAAGGAGAAGAAGAGATGTTATTAGAGTTGTTGTGTTTGCTGAGGAGTGAGTTTACATGATGGTATATGAAAGCTACGATGCCACACGTGTGAAATACGGCGTAGTTTCTGTGTAGAATGGTGCGCCGGCACGGATGACACGTGTGGAGAGTTGTGCCGCCGCCGACCGAATGTCTCTCCATCATTTTACTCTTTTTCTTTTTTAATAGAAGACAAATAGTTTTGGAGAAGATTGGTAAGTACTGTAGAACAAAACTCACAACTAATAGAGATTACTTATTTTATAGGCGAGTTTCTTTGGAGAAAGAGTAAATATTTTACACGACAACTCTACGATTTTAACAATATGCAAATTAATGAAATAGTTTAAATTTGTAAAATCGATACTCCCTTCAATAGAGTATTACTCAACTTTAATAAGTTTAAATCATTAAAAATGTTTAAGCTGATAGATTAATAATTCGAGTAATTTATGAAAAAGGTAATTGATTTTCTATATAAAAAAAGTTATTTATTATTAGTAAAATGATTAGAAAGCCTATGATAATCGATTTTAGCAATATTTTCAAGTATACACACGTATATATACATATAATAAATTCTTGTGATCTTTATTTTATTTAATCAGTTTTCCTTTCTTCCTTCTTGAAATCTTTATTGACGTGTTGGTATTATTTGGTGAGTTTTCAATGGAAAAAAAAAATTAAATTAAATTTCCCTATATATATATATTGGAAAAAGGAAAAAAATATATGAAGATAGGGACTAATTGTGAGAGCCACTGCCTTCACAAATCTCCGCGAGAGATAAGATGAAAGAGTGTACAAAAAACAATAAATACCGTCGTCACTTCATTATTTAACACATAGCGATATCGTAGTATTATGTACCACCACGCTTCCAGACGCTTGTGTACGTAAGAGAATAGAGATTCGTATACTTGGGATATTTACGAAATGTTGACTGTATTTGTACGATACATATACAGATGCATAATTGCATATACGTTACAGATACAAGACAAACTTAACTATGTCCATTATTTATCAATAATATAGTATATCTATATATTACACCGTTTTTAACCAAAAGCATCCAAAAAATGTTAAAGTTACAAGCCCAAAAAGATCACAGTCCAATCATTAAGACTAAGTTATATAAGTACTTTTTCAGACCATAATAAGTACTAACATGTCTCGTTTGGATTTAGAGCGGCCCTTGATCAAGCGTAACTCATTTGTGAAGAGTGATAGGTGAATTCTGCATTTGTGTCACCTTTAGAAAACTAATGAGATAATGTTAGGATCTACTGTATCTATGGAAACCTGAGATCGTTTAATCGCAAGATCTTGAGCTTTGATCATATCAGGAGATAAACAATACAGCAGCGATGTTGTTAATTCGTTGAAAATTATGATGAAGAATAAACGACTGAACTTATCTACAAACTTACGACTGTTTTTCGTCGTTAAAAGAGTGATGCTCAAGTAGGTGACAAACTTTCATTTGGTTGTAAATGTGTCGCTATTTATATTAACGACGACGGATCATTCCCAATATAGATGAGGGTTTCCTTTATAGATGAGATATATTCGGCAAACTAGTAAGTGCAAAATAGAACCACGATAGATTATGTCATATTATAGGTTTCTGTTAAAAAGTTGACCATAAAAAAAAGTTAAAAGACAGTTATATATTTTTCAAAGCTAAATGTAGATTATTTTGCCGATTATCTCTAAATAAAAATAGCTTTTTACAGTTTTTAAAACCAAACCAATCACTCATTTATACAAAAGATTCTATAAATTACCAGGACAGGCCACGCACGCCATACCCATAGTCTTTATCCTTTAAGTTAGATCCGCCCTTTGCTTATAAATAAGAACATTGACTAACGATTTGAATCCAAAACAATCACAAAACGTCAAAAAAAAAAAAAAAAAATGAAAACACCATTGAAAGTATTCGTCGTTCTTTCTATCATTTTTTTGCTATGGCATGAGCTCTTGTCAAGGAATATTCAATCCTTTTGCTAAATACGTTGTCACAGTCGCCAATAATTTGGGTCCAGGAATAGTCTTAACTTTACATTGTAGATCCAAAGATAACGATTTTGGAGAGCATGTGTTGCAGCCCGGACAAAAA
The DNA here is from genome assembly GCA_020283515.1 of Alliaria petiolata. Lineage (NCBI taxonomy): Eukaryota > Viridiplantae > Streptophyta > Magnoliopsida > Brassicales > Brassicaceae > Alliaria > Alliaria petiolata. The sequence continues at coordinate 45,726,717 of JAHZTW010000004.1, forward strand.
TTCCTGTGGAAACTCAGACCAGACGTTTTTAAATGAACACACTTTTCCTGCACTTGTGGTTGGCATAATCAGCTTAAATCGTTTGATGCATGGACATCTTCCGACGATGAAGCTGTATGCACTAGATGTCATTGGTCTATTAAAGCAGACAGTCCATGTCTTTCTGGAAATATTGTAAAGAAAGTCATGTGCCATCCATGGTAGAACAATATTTAATTAATTATTCTTTTAACAAAATAATGTTATTGTTGAGTGTTGACATACTAATAAAACCCAATCTGCAACATGTTTCTTATGTTTGTGTTTCATAAGGTCTTAGTATTTTATTAGAATTTTTAGTAACTTTGCTTGCAACAGTTACAATGGGACTACTGGGATAAGAAAACACGTTTTGGAATTTTTATGACATCGATTGAATGTTGACGTTTTATTAATGCACAACAAAGACTA
>JAHZTW010000004.1:45811331-46254379 GCA_020283515.1 Alliaria petiolata
AAGCCATATAGGTAGTATTTTGAAAGTCTTGTTAAATCTTGTTTTATGAGTTAAAATGTTTAAAATCCTTGTTCCAATAACACAAGATTTTAATAGAATCATAGAATCTTTAAAAACCAAACTTTTTGAATAACAAAGGATTTTGGATAGAATTTTAAAATCTTTAAACCAATAACAATGGATTCTATTAGAATTTTAAGAATCTATAAATCAATAATGATGGAATCTCAAAATTTTAAAAATTCTTTAAAATCCATCTCCCAATAAACCCTCTTTATTATTTTAATAATGTTATTAGATCTCTTAAAGTCTCCAATGCACATGCCCTTACTAGTGAGCATCAGAACGATGGTTGACAAGGTTGGACGGTCTCCAGGATTTTCTTGAACACATAAAAGACCGATATGGATGCATCGAACCACTTTATTCATCTGGCAATTACGTGCAATAACCGGAGCCACAAGGTCTAACGGTGTCCCGTTCTTCCAAAGCCTCCAAGCCTAGAATATTAATCAACCATTCAATACTTGCAACCATTGCTAATTGTAAGAGAGGTAAAATATACAAATTGATTTGTCTTTAAACTTACGTATGTGAGCAAGTCTTGTGTGCCGTCTGTCTCGTAGAAGCTGTTATTCTTCCTACTGCTTATAATCTCAAGAACTAACACTCCAAAGCTATAAACATCGGATTTCATTGAGAACTGGCCACGCATCGCATATTCGGGAGACATGTAACCGCTGGAATCCACAACAAAAGAATTTAGCATTTTGGCAAGAAAACTGTTCATTAAATGTGAAGCTAAGAGCATGTACAATGCAAGTTTCTTAACATAGTTTCTTAAGCAAAACAAATAATAAAATAATGAAAAGTAATAGAGAGAAGTAAGAAATAGTTCTTAATTTTTTTATTTAAGATCCAATTCTTAACTTTTAAGAAATTCACTTTATGGTGTGTCAACTTATGATTGGTTTTAATTTTTTTATTATTTAAAAATTATTATTTTATTTTTTTAAGATACTCTTAGAAGATTTTTGCATTGAACATGCTCTAAGGGGAATACTTACTAGGTCCCAACTATCCTCCTTGTGTTCTCCTCGGTTTGGTCCATTCCAAAAATCCTTGCCATTCCAAAATCAGCAATTTTAGGATTCATATCCGCATCGAGGTGGACACGTGTGGCACCTCCTCGTGCTCGTACCTTAAGGTACAACTCGTCCAAAGAAGTCTTGCTCTGATCTTGTCACGAGGCAGTTTCTTGATGGTTTGTTGCAGACAGCTTGAGCAGTTCTCTGTTGTCAGATTAGGGATGCACTGAACCAATACATAAACCGTTTGGGATGTTGTGTAGTTCTCCTTCTTAAAAGCAAATTTTCTTGGATTAGCAGCAGCCTCCACTGCAGCTTCGTTCATCAAAGAAATGACCACCTTATTGAACTGATCAGATTGGTTTTCCGTAACGTTCTGTTGGTTTACCATCAACCCTCCGGTTTTGGTTATAGGATCCAATAAAATATTCCGATCAGCGAATCCAAGCATGCATTCGTCGTAATAAATCAAAGCCTCTTTTCCATTTGGACACTGATTGAGAGTGTTCTTGGCGGCGAAGTTGACGCAATCACGGCAGATTTGCGACGACATGTCTCCCCGGCAGAGGAAAAGTCGAATACCATGTCAGGGTTTTTGTCCCTCTGTAAGGCTTTGGAATCCAAAGTAGAAAGAAGAATTGTAATTGGAAGAAAGAGTGGACAAAAGAGTTTTGAGATTGGAAGAGCATATGCTGTTTTTGGGGTAAGCTATCCCTGGGGGACAAACATGACTGGCGTAAGTCGGTCTGTGTTGCTGCACAGAAGGTCTCAGGCTTGTAAGGAAAGTGAGAAGGAAGAGGAAACCATAAGCAGACATTGATCCAACACTTCTCCTGTAATTCCTATGTGTTTTTTTTTTCATTTACTATTGATGGTCTTAAATAATCTGAAGCCACGCAAGAGTGCAGCGCTCTAAAAGCATTACAGTTTATTGCAAGTCCGTCAACGCTTAAAACCAAAAGACGAGTAAACATCAACTTTTAAATTGGTGTTGTAACATGAACTTTCTTTTTTGATGGAATGCTTGTGTTTTTCTCGCGGGTGGAATGCATTATTTAGTAGGTCACTGCTTTGGCTAACGACTTACCAAAACAATATCTATATATTATTATTATTTTAATAAGCTCTTCAGTCTTCATCACTTTGCTTAAACAATTCTGGCGATCAACTTTGCTTGCTGCTTAATTCGGCACCAGGTTTCGACTCTGCTTCCCTGCGTTCGTTAAATATGGCCCGGTGGGCGAGGGTCTGTTAAGCTGGAGTCTGTTTGGGTGTATAAGACATAATAGTGTTTCTTTTCTTGCAGGACAAGTTATAATAATCCAGTTCTATATTACGTTACCCATGTTAAGTAATATTTGTTTTTCCTAAACGAATTTTTCTAGTTTACAAATTAAAAAATATGTTTTCCCCTAAACGGATTTTTCCCCTTAACTAGACTTTAGTTGTCCTGCAAGAAAAGAAACACTATTAGTGGACTTTAGTTGTTCTAGTTTCCACCATTCTGTCTTTTACACCGCGGCAGAGGAAAAAAAATATATTTTTAAGTTGTAAAGCGATTAGTGGACTTTAAAAACGATTAGTGGGCTTTAAAATCTTAAATTGATTTTTTCTTTTTCATTACACGGAATTTTTTTTTCTTTCCTTTTTGGGCTTGGTTTTTTTTTGTAACTGAACTGATCCAACTTAAAAGAATGGGGCACATTTACAAATTTTAATGGTGCAAAATTACATTGGTTTTAAAAAAAATTAGTGGGTGCACGTACACCCCCTTTCCAACCCTAAACCTCCCCCTCTGGTCCGCGTCCTATAATAACATTTTTTTTCCACACTCGTTCATGAATAATGAAATTCCATAAAATCATATATATGTATATATAGAGAGATTCCAGTTCATTCATCATCAAGATTCCAGTTCTGGTTCGAAACCATGTCAGGGTTCTTCTGCCCCATTGCAAGGTTTTGGAATCCAATGGAGAAACACTGATCGTTTGGAAGAAAAAGAGAACAAAAGGCTTTTGAGGTTAGAAGAGTATGTATCCCATGTCGTACAAACATAACCGATGTAAGTAGGGTTGTGTTGCTTTACAGAAGGACTCAGCCCAGGGGGGATCTAGACAAAAATTAAATCGGGGGTTACGGGATTCTATTGTATAAAAAATACTTGGTTAACAGTATGTATATGAACTTATCTTAATTACATAGAAATAAGAAAATTTGACGGCCATGTAACCTCGTACGTCATAACATACGTCTCCCCTGCTAGCGCCTGTAAGGAAGGCGAGAAGGAAAAGGAAACCATAGGCAGACATTTTCCAACACTTCTCCGGTATTCCTTTTTGTTTTGTTTTTTTTTAATAAATCTGAAGCCAATCAAGAGTGCATCTCTCTGTAGAATAATACAGTTTCTTGCAAGTTCATGTTCATGTCAACACTTTAAAACCAAATAAAAAACACTTCAACTTGACGAATGACGAGTAACATCAACTTTCTATTTCGTTTTTTTCCCCTCGCGGATCATAATTATTCGGTTGTTCCAAATGTGCATCATCTCTGCCTAGGAAATTCTATAACGTATTTCTTCATGGTGCCAAATAATTGCTACAATCCTAGTGGTCTCCTTGAAATGCCAACTACTTATTGGACTTGCGGACATATATGGTCTGCCTTTCCAAGTCAATGTTGACTTACTTTTCGTCTAATGGCCAACTCAAGGATATCTAGATTTATTTTTCTATAATTTGTGGACATTTTTTTCCTTGATAACGAATAATGGAGATTCTGTATAGCGAAAACAATTTTTCTTTGAATTAGTAAAAGGGGTTTCTCCATATAAATCTTGACTTTTCGTCTTATGGACCAAGTCAAGAATATTTAGATTTCGGATTTCCTATAATTGTGGACATTTTATTCCTTGATAACGAATTTGTGGAGATTCTGTATACCGAACAAACAAATTACTTAAAAATATTAATTGGGTTATTTAGGTAATAGTCTAGTTTTGGAAAGTATTTGCAAAAAGTTGGGTGGTAAAATCATATAATCAAGAGATTTTTATTTTTACGGATTATCTTTCACAAAAAAGTGTGAATCATGTTAATATTGTGTGTAATGTTAAAAATGGCGTGTCATAATTATGTTTATCTAATCCTAGGATATACAGTAGTATCAGAATTTAGAGCTTATATAAAAGGTTTTAGAAGTGAATTATTCACAAGTTTAGAAAATTAATAGACTCTGAACAAAAAGTATTCGTCTCAATTTTTATTTTATTTTTTACCTAAAAAAATTCACCGTTTTTCATCCGAATACAACAAAATTCTATGTTATATATATATATTTTTTTTGAACTTTATGTTATGTTCTTTTTGCCATATAATTGCAACAATCTTCCGTTGACTCAACAAAAATTGTACATGAGCCAACTCAATAGAGATTGATTACGCTATGCCTATAGAAATTGATGGGATGGGTTGTAATTGTAAATGATCGAAGTCCAGCAAAACCAAGACAAATTAGCGAAGGAACTCACTAAAAAACATCTATGTATTCTTTTTGTGTGGTTAATTAAGCCCTAAAACTTGTGGTTAAAACACTCTTAGCTATGGATGTCATGAAAAATATATTTGGTCCAACAAATGATAACTACAACATTTGACATTGACCCCCAATAATTAAATTTTGATCCAAAATCAAGTTGATTTTTCAAACATGGCCTTTTCCAACTTTGAATTTTTTTTATTTGTTGTTGTTACTTTAATAGAAACAAATGATAATTACAACATTTGACATTAACCCAATAATTAAATCTGATCCAAAATCAAATATGATTTTTCAACATGGTCTTTTCCCACTGAAAATTGACGTTAATTGACTTCTCGTCGTCGCCACAAACCCTCCTCTGCATCACGTTAACATACAGTAGTCACAGACTCACAGAGAGAATTTTATAAATGGGATGCTTAATGATATGAAACCCAAATCAAGGAACTCGAACCATGTCTTCTTGCGCCTCTGTCATCTTCCTTTTCCTTTTTTCCTTCCTCATTAGTTTCAGGGCTTCTGCTCAAAACCCTAATTTCCTTTACCATTCTTGTCCAAATACGACAACTTATTCAAGGAACAGCACTTATTTCACCAATCTCAGAACCCTTTTGTCCTCTCTCTCTTCCCGCAACGCCTCCTACTCCACCGGATTCCAAAACGCTACGGTCGGACAAGCCCCCGACAAGGTCACCGGACTTTTCCTCTGCCGTGGAGACCTCTCTCCGGAAGTCTGCCGTAGATGCGTCGCCTTTTCTGTCAACGAAACCTTAGTTAGGTGTCCGAATGAGAGACAAGTGGTGCTCTTTTACGAGGAGTGCATCCTCAGATACTCTCACCAGAATATTCTATCGACCGTTACATACAATGGAGGATACATCCTGATGAACGCCAATAATATTTCATCTAATCAAGAGGACCATTTCGGAGATCTGGTGTCGTCAACGATGAACCAAGCTGCCCTTGAAGCAGCGAGCAATTCTAGAAAGTTTGCTACGATAAAGGCCAATTGGACTGCACTACAGAGTTTGTACGGCCTTGTTCAGTGCACTCCTGATCTTAGAAGACAAGACTGCTTGAGCTGTCTGCAAGAATCCATCAATGGAATGCCTCTTAACAAACTTGGGGGAAGACTTCTTTGGCCAAGCTGTAGTTCAAGGTACGAACTTTACCCGTTCTACAACGAAACCGCCGTTAGAACACCACCACCACCGCCACGTCAACAACCACCACCACCGCTGCCACCGCCCATCTCTACTTCTCCGGTGTCATCTCCTCCACGACCTGGTGAACTCTTTGTTCCTCTGTTTTTTGCCCTGATTTCTCGAAATTAACAATACGATTATCTAAAGATATTTTTACATATAGAGATTTAATTCATCTGCCACTATCCGATCTTAAGCAAATGATCTTCAAACGCAGGGAAAGGTGGGAATTCAAACGTGTTAGTAGTAGCCATCGTTGTGCCTATTATAGTGGCTGCTCTGCTTTTCATAGCTGGTTATTGTTTCCTTGCAAAGAGGACAAAGAGGACTTCTGATACTGCACCAGCCTTTGATGGTAAACATGCGGATGATTAACAATCTTAATTGGGTTTGAATAATGTCATTGATCAGTCTTTTTGTTTTGTTTACTACGACGTTTATTGTGCAACAGGAGACGATATAACATCCATAGAGTCGCTGCAACTTGATTATAGAACAATTCAAGCTGCAACAAATGATTATTCAGAGAATAATAAGATTGGTAGAGGTGGATTTGGCGAGGTTTACAAGGTACTACTATATATACTATTAATTCTTTAACTACGACTGAGGTTTGTACTTTTTTTTGAAATTTTGTGTCAAACATTTGGATAACGTGATGAGATGAAAATGGATAGGGTACATTTTCGGATGGGACTGAAGTTGCGGTAAAGAAACTGTCAAAATCATCAGGACAAGGTGACACAGAGTTCAAGAACGAAGTTGTTGTTGTTGCGAAGCTTCAACATAGAAATCTGGTTAGGCTTCTCGGATTTTCTCTAGAACGAGAAGAAAGGGTATTGGTCTATGAATATGTGCCCAACAAAAGCCTTGATTACTTCCTCTCTGGTCAGTTGCATTTATTGTTTTTTCCAGTGATTCTTTAGACATTTTTGAAACTTGGTGTTGCAAATCTTTAGATTTAAGTGTAATTTATGGATGTGCCCACACAGACCCTGTAAAGCAAAGTCAACTGGACTGGACTCAACGATACAAGATAATTGGAGGGTTAGCTAGAGGGATTCTATATCTTCATCAAGATTCACGGCTCACAATCATACATCGTGACCTCAAAGCAAGTAACATTCTCCTGGATGCAGATATGAATCCGAAAATTGCTGATTTTGGAATGGCAAGGATTTTTGGAATGGACCAAACCCAGGAGAACACAAGCAAAATTGTTGGTACCTAGTAAGTCTCCCACTTAACTTCTCATAAGTTTTATTTTCTTAAACATGATTTTGTCAATATACAAAAGTTTTCTTGTGGATTCCAGCGGTTACATGTCTCCTGAATATGCGATGCATGGCCAGTTCTCAATGAAATCTGATGTCTATAGCTTCGGAGTGTTAGTTCTTGAGATTATAAGCGGTCGGAAGAACAGCAGCTTCTACGTGACAGAAGGCGCACACGACTTGGTGACACATGTAAGTTTAAAGGCAATTAAGTTTTATATTTTACCTCTCTTTCAAAAAGCAATGGTTGCAAGAGCTGATTGATTGATTGATATTCTAGGCTTGGAGGCTTTGGAGTAACGGAACAGCATTAGACCTCGTGGATCCAATTATTGTAGATAATTGCCAAAAGAGTGATGTGGTTCGATGCATTCATATCGGTCTTTTATGTGTTCAAGAAGATCCTGTAGAACGTCCGACCATGCGAACCATTTTCATGATGCTCACTAGTAATACTGTGACTTTACCAGTGCCTCGGCAACCCGGGTTTTTCGTTGAGAACAGGCCCGAAAAAGACCCGCTTGATTCAGATCAATCTACGACAATCAAGTCTGTTACTTCGGTTGACGATTCATCGATCACTGATTTATATCCTCGTTGAATGTGGTGTTTACCTTCAAGCTTGAATCGTCAACGCAAGTTAAAAACTTTTTTAGCTATACATTTTTCCAGAGTCGGTCAACTGAAATCAAATAAAATCACTTGTAATTTGGTTTGGTTTTGGTGCTGTTTGATGCAATAATTGTTGTTACAATTAGTTTTCAGTTTGAATTTGGTTTTTCTTTTAGTTAATCAATACCTTAAAATATAAATATTTAATGTAGATATGATTACCTATTTTTAATATATATAATTAAAATATAAATAAGAAATTTCTATATATTTGGTTAGCTTTGGTTATACTAATTCTTTTTCGATTTGGTTTGATTCCGTTTATTGATTTATTTTTATAAATTTATATTCATTTAATTGAATTAAAAACATATGGATGAAATAATCAACTTTTACATGTATTAAAAAGATTCGAAAAACAAAAATGATAAATGGTATATCACTTGTTCATGTTTGAAAACATCAATCTGTTTTTTTTTTTTTTTTTTTTCCTTGTAGGCTTTACTATTCTGTCCATACAAGAGTGGAAAATTTGGGTTTTCAGCTTGAGGCGGTTTCTACTATTAAATGCTTCAACTGGCCAAAGGGATCATCAACTGATCAAGTGCATCTCAGGTGCTAAACCAGAGGTTTGCTCTAACTATAGATAACCATAATTGGTTTATTATATGAAACCAAAGACACTATTTTTTCATTAGCCCAGTACTCTTCTGGTCCTTTTCAATCTGTCTTTTCATCACTGGGTTCTAGAAAATTCATTTCCGTCAATTTGATGGGTCCACATTTGAAAATCCAACATTATTATCCACCTTTACTTTTAACACTCAACATTATTAAGGGCCACTATTATTAGTTTGACGAATTCAACATTAAAATTTCAGAGTTATCAAAAAATAAAATAAAAAATTTACACTTTGTTTGTAGGAACGAGGGGAAGAAGATTCATTATTATTGACCTTCTTCATCTTTAGTTGGGGTTTTTTTGTTTGTTTTAGAATTTCGGAGAGAAACTTCAAGTTTGCTGTTTTAACTGGTAAGAAACGGATCGATGTGTAAATACTAAGACAAATTTTTTGCCTTCGCTATATAATCTTAAAGGAACAATGAAGCAGAGGAGTTTCTTTTTAATCCTCTGTTTTGTCCTCATAAGCTTCGGTGTTGCTTCAGTTTCTGCACAAGAACAATGCATGAACCGTGGAGTTTATGGATCCAACAGTACTTACGATGTAAATCTCCGACTAATACTCTCTTTTCTTCCTTCCAATGTCACCGCTGAAGACGGCTTCTTCCACAACGGTTCGATCGGACAAGAACCGAACCGTGTCTACGCAACAGGGATGTGCATCCCAGAATCAACTTCAGATGACTGTTCTGTTTGTATCAAGACCGGGTCTGATCGTTTAATAAAGAGTTGTCCTAACGAATTAGAAGCGTATTCATGGACAAGTGAGCCAACGCTTTGCTTTGTGCGCTACTCCAAGACTTCTTTCTTGGGATCTGCAGATCTTGACCCGCTTAATTTGTTCTACAACACTAGAGATATCAACTCAAATGTTACAGATTTCAGGGAAATATGGGAACACTTAGTTGTTCGTATGATTGCTTCAGCCTCCACAGCAAAAAGCACACCATCGTCTAGTAATAACCATTACACAGCTGATGTTGCAGCCTTGACACCTTCCCAGAATATATACGCATTGATGCAATGCACGCCTGATGTTTCTTCGCGTGATTGTGAAAATTGTCTGCGACACCAGTCATGCTGTGGTCAGAAGCAAGGAGGCGTTATTATGATGCCAAACTGCTTTTTCCGTTGGGATTTGTATGCATTCTCTAAGGCTTTTGATAATATTACTGTGGCTTCTCGTCCTCCGCTGCAACCTCCTTCTGTCAATGGTAAGTCCTTGCACAGCTGTGAGTATTGTGACAAGAACCAGCTAAAATTTTTAAAGGTTGTATTGCATTTACACAGGTAGTAGAAAAATTTCAACAAGAGCTATTGTGGCAATTGTTATTCCCACTGTAGTAGTTGTCTTTATCATCATCATCTTGGTACTATTTGTTCGGCGATCTTCTCTACTTTGCTGGAGGAGAAGCCCATATCAAGAATTTGATCTTTATCAATGTGAGTGTTATTCATATGTTTTTCTTTGGCCTCTTAGCTTTTAGAATGTATATAATCTATGGAATTAGCTAAGAACATTTATTACAATACTCTTAGATGATGTTATCAGTGAGTTTCGCTCTTTACTATGATTGTGCAGCTGGTATTTCAACTGTACGCTCCCTCCAATTCGATTTTAAGGCAATTGAAGTTGCAACCGACAAATTCAGTAACAAGCTTGGTCAAGGTGGATTCGGAGAAGTTTTCAAGGTGTCAATTTATGTAACTACTTGGTTCAATATTACTTCTCTTGACAAAATTTGGAATTACAGAGTCAAAGTAAGTTTATCATATTAATTGTCTCATTGATGTCATTTGTAGGGTACGTTGCCTAATGGAACAGAAGTTGCAGTGAAGAGGCTATCAAAAACATCAGAACAAGGCGCACAAGAATTCAAGAATGAAGTTGTTGTTGTTGCAAAACTTCAGCATAGGAATCTTGTTAGGCTTCACGGGTTTTGTCTAGAAGGAGACGAAAAGATACTTGTGTATGAGTTTGTCCCCAACAAGAGCCTTGATTACTTCCTCTTTGGTATGTGGAACTGGAAGTAAGAATTTGATTGACTTAGTTGATTGAAATGTATAAGTGGCTAATAACTACTTGTGTATGTGCAGACCCTACAAAGCAAGGGCAATTAGACTGGACAAAACGATACAACATTATTGGGGGAATCACTCGAGGAATTCTATATCTTCATCATGATTCACGGCTCACAATCATACACCGTGATCTCAAAGCCAGCAATATTCTCCTAGATGTCGATATGAACCCGAAAATTGCTGATTTTGGAATGGCGAGAATATTTGGGATGGACCAAAGTGGAGCAAATACAAACAGAATAGTTGGGACACGGTAAATAAGTACTATACCCTTGATATGGCCTATGTACTAAATCTTCAAGATTCTTTTCTTCACCAGTGTACTTAATTTTGTGTGTGTTTTTACTCTTGCAGCGGTTACATGCCCCCAGAATATGTAATGCAAGGACTGTTCTCAATGAAATCTGATGTCTATAGTTTCGGAGTCTTAGTTCTTGAAATTGTAAGCGGTCGACAGAACATATTCGTCCACCATTCAGACACTACAGTTGAGAATTTGGTCACATACGTGAGTACCAAAGAAGAACTAAGTATTGATTGATGACCAAATGCTTAACCAACGATATGATCTTAACTAACTGTAAGTTCTTAATTGATGATTAAATTATGTTACAGGCTTGGAGGTTGTGGAGAGACGGGACAACATTAGAGCTCGTGGATCCAACCATTTCAGAGAATTGTCAAACCGAAGAAGTGACAAGATGCATCCACATTGCGTTGCTATGTGTTCAACACGATCCCACAGGTCGTCCCGACTTGTCGACAATCAACATGATGCTCACTAGAAACTCCCTCAATTTACCTCATCCTCAACCACCCGGATTCTTCTTTCCAAATAGACACAACCAAGAACGATACGGCTCCGAGTCTAGCCAATCTACTATCAGGTACAGTTCCCAAACTATTAATGATATAACCTTTACAGATCTGGATCCTCGTTGAAGATCACTGAAACTATATGTCAGAAACCATGTATCAGGTGTTTTAGCTGAAATTGTAATGTGTTATACAAAAGGCTTTTTATTTTCTTGAACTGTTGTCCAAAAGTTAAATGTAAGAAATGTGATTTGAAGTTATGTACAGATTGTCAAACTCTATCATGTCTACTACACTGCAATATCAACTCTTTGTTTTTTTTTTTCTTTTTTCTTTGTTGTGAAATCTTTTCATTCTATTTGGGGGTCCAAAATTTTATCAATATAACAATTAATGTATAAATAACCCTAACGATTAATTTAATTAACCGTATGATTCTAGGACTCAACTGATTTTATATCTGATTTAAAAAAGCTATTAAACTAAATCATTTAGAATTAGCTAGGGAAAGTTCACGGTTTCGATTTATCAAAGATGATCCTAAAGATCGTCCAAATTTCTCAATGATCATGCTGATTCTCACTAGCGACAAAAGGAGGAGTATCTTAAACTTATACACAGTGAAGAACATTCAAACGGGAAAGGGAGCAAAAGTTTTCTCTTAAGCTTTCTTAGACCATCAATGCTAAGAACCCTTGTTCTTTAACATTATTTTAATTATAAATTTTGAAAATGTTTAAGTTAAGAACCTTTTTAAAGAGAATTAAAATTGTATGGATTCAATGGTAGAATTTCACTTGAACTTCTTAAAAATAAAAATAAAAATTATTTTGAAAATTATAATATTTTAAGTAGAATTTATTTTGTTTAAATTAATAAACATTTTATATTTTTTGAAACTTACAATTTATTGCATTTCATAAGTTTTGTGAAGTTTTGTGAAGTTTTAAAATTTTGTGAAGTTTTAATTTTTTTTGTTTTGTTAAAATGAACCGACCAATCACAAACTGACACGTCTGAGGTTGTTAACAATTCTAAAAACTCTCTATTAAGAATGGGTTCTTAACATTTTATTTAGTTTTGAATTATTTTTTTAGTTTTTTCGGTAGAACCCTATGTTAAGAATCCTCATTGGAGCTGCTCTTACACACTTAAATGATACTTTTGATATATAATAAGTTGACCAAAAAAAAAAGATATACTAATTAAACACTTTTTCTTTTCCTTTTTTTTCCTTCTAATCCAACGTTGAATGTTTCTTTGTAAGGCTTTTAGATTTCTTTATTTGGTATGGAATTGTCAGGGTTTTAGATTGGTCTAAAGGAGACAAGTATGAAAGGGGACTTCTTTATCTGAAAAGGGTTCCAGTTTCATACTTGTATTTTCTTTTCATGGGCATCAATATAAAGACGGTGGTTCTGATAAAATTCAAGATATTGGTGTTTAATTTTTAGAAAATAGATTGATGATCACAGGGGGCGGATGCAGAAATTTATTTAACATGGGATACATTATTTTATATTTTATTTAATAAAATAATTTATCGAAATTTTTTAATTTTCTTTTATTTTATATTTCTATTCTATTTTTAACAATTGGAACACTGCTATTCAAAATCGATTAACTAAACCAAAAAAAAAATACTAAATTTTTTTATACATGAATTTATATGGTTTATCCCATAAGCAATAAGAATGAATCAAATTGAAGAGAATCCAACATAAAAAAAAATCAATTAAATTACAAAAAAAAATTATTTAGAAGTTCTCTCTCGAAAGAGGTAAAATGGAAACACAAGAAAAAAAAAACAAATTGTTTTTTAAATTTGTATGGGTTTCGAATGGATTTTAAATTTTGGACCTTTAAAGTATCAAATATATAAAAACTAATAGGTAAATATCAAAAATCTTGCAATTTTCTCTCGCTCTGAATCTGTTTTTGCGAATTCTCTGTTTTTGCTCAACTCAGCTTAGGAGTTAGGGTTTAGCATTTGGTTCTAATGGTGCTCTATGATTTATTAGATTGCTGGATTCGTTTTGCTCTTCTTTAGATATTGATGCGTTGGACACCGTTAATCATTTGAAATTAGGTTTTAATTTGTCCATGTAGGCTCCAATGCTCCATTGATTGTCGCTGTCGCCTATATGCTACCGTGCAGTTTGCTCTGAGTTAATATTGGTTTCATCGCAATTGCTCAGTATTTGTCATCTATATTTTTGGAGGCAGTGCGATACCAAAAGAGAGGAAACTTTGTTACAAAAATACCAAAAATATAGCAATTGTGAAGCAGCTAATAAGTCTCTGTATTTCGTCTTTACTTGGTCTTCGTCTTTGATAGTGTTGCTCTGCTTTTTCTAATTAATTGACGAAATTTGATTTCGTTACATTTTTCCTTTTGCTTTCTTTATGTTTTTGGCTTTTCTCAGCACGAACCCTATATTGTTTTTTCTCTTTTTTTTCTGAAGATTTTTTATTTGAATTGTTCCAAATGTGAAATGTGTACTATCTCTGCGTTGGAGATTCTATAACGTGTTTTCTGGGTACCATCTTTGCACGAAAAATACGTTATAGAATTATCGAAGTCCAGCAAAACCAAGACAAACCAGCGAAGGATTATTCACTACAAAACATCTATGGATTCTTTTTCGTGGTTAATTAAGCCTTAAAATTTATGGCTAAATCACTCTTAGCTACGGAGTCACTTGGCAACGGATTAATCATCAAAACTGCAATGACTAATTTACTATGGAAGTCGCCTCGTCCTTGCCGTGGCTCACAATAGCAATGGTTTAGCCATTTATAAATCTGTGGCTAAAAAAGCCACATTAGACACGGCAAAGTGGTTGCCAGATTTAGAAGACATGAGGATGATAATTACACAAGTTCCGGATTAGGTCCAACAAATGATAATTACAACATGTGACATTAACCCAATAATTAAATTCGATCCAAAATCAAGTTGATTTTTCAACATGAAATTGACTTTGATTGACTTGTCGTCGTCGCCACAAACCCTCCTCTGCTTCCCAGTCACAGAGAGAAGATTTTATAAATGGGAAGCTCCATGAGGTGAAACCCAACCCAAGGAACTCGAACCATGTCTTCTTGCGCCTCTTTCATCTTCCTTTTCCTTTTTTCCTTCCTCATTAGCTTCAGAGCTTCTGCTCAAAACCCTTCTTTCATGTGGCGTCATTGTCCAAATACGACAACTTATTCAAGGAACAGCACTTACTTCACCAATCTCAGAACCCTTTTGTCCTCTCTCTCTTCCCCCGACGCCTCCTACTCCACCGGATTCCAAAACGCTACGGTCGGACAAGCCCCCGACAAGGTCACCGGACTTTTCCTCTGCCGTGGAGACCTCTCTCCGGAAGTCTGCCGTAAATGTGTCGCCTTTTCTGTCAACGAAACCTTAGTTAGGTGTCCGAATGAGAGACTAGTCGTGCTCTATTACGAGGAGTGCATCCTCAGATACTCTCACCAGAACATTTTATCGACCGTTACATCCAATAGAGGATTAGGATACATCCTGTTGAACACCAAAAATATTTCATCTAATCAAGAAGACCGGTTCGGAGATCAGGTGTCGTTCATGATGAACCAAGCTGCACTTGAAGCAGCGAACAGTTCTAGAAAGTTCTCTACGATAAAGGCCAATTGGACTGCACTCCAGAGTTTGTACGGCATGCTTCAGTGCACTCCTGATCTGACGAGACATGACTGCTTGAGCTGTCTGCATGAATCCATCAATAGATTGCCTCTTAACAAACTTGGGGCAAGACTGTTTTGGCCAAGCTGTAGTTCAAGGTACGAACTTTACGCGTTCTACAACGAAACTGCCGTCGGAACACCACCACCGCCACCACGACAACAAGCACCACCACCGCTGCCTCTGCCCGTCTCTACTTCTCCGGGTTCATCTCCTTCACGAACTGGTGAGCTCGATGTTCCTCTGATATTTTACCCTGATTTCTCGAAATCCACAGTACTCGTAAGATTTTGTTTGTCCTTGTGAATTTGTGATTGATTATAGAGATTTAATTCATCTGCTACTAACCGATCTCATCAAGCAAATAATTTTTGATACGCAGGGAAACGTTGGAATTCAACAGTGTTAGTGGTAGCCATTGTTGTGCCTATTGTAGTGGCTCTTCTGATTTTAACAGCTGGTTATTGTTTCCTTGCAAAGAGGACAAAGAAGAGTACTGATATTGCACCAGCCTTTGATGGTAAAGATTCGGATGATTAACAATCTTAATTGGGAGATCTTAATTGGGTTTGATTAATGTCATTGATCAGTGTTTTTTTTTATCTGATTACTACGACGTTTATTGTGCAACAGGAGACGATATAACAGCCGTAGAGACGCTGCAACTTGATTACAGAACAGTTCAAGCTGCAACAAATAATTATTCAGAGAATAATAAGATTGGTCAAGGTGGGTTTGGCGAGGTATACAAGGTACTATATATTACTTTATTAACTGAGACTGAAGTTGTGTACTTTTTATTGAAATTTTGTGCCTAACACATTTGGATAACGTGATGATGCTAATGAAAATGGATAGGGTACATTTCCGGATGGGACAGAAGTTGCGGTGAAGAGACTGTCAAAATCATCAGGACAAGGTGACACAGAATTCAAGAACGAAGTTGTTGTTGTTGCAAAGCTTCAGCATAGAAATCTGGTTAGGCTTCTAGGATTTTCTATAGAACGAGAAGAAAGGGTATTGGTCTATGAGTATGTGCCCAACAAAAGCCTTGATTACTTCCTCTCTGGTCAGTTGCATTTATTGTTTTGTTTTAGTGATTCTTTAGACTTTCTTGAAACTTGGTGTTGCAAATCTTTAGATTTAAGTGTAATTCATGGATATACCCACGCAGACCCTGAAAAGCAATGTCAACTGGACTGGACTCGGCGATACAACATCATTGGAGGGATTGCTAGAGGGATTCTATATCTTCATCAAGATTCACGGCTCACAATCATACACCGTGACCTCAAAGCCAGCAACATTCTCTTGGATGCGGATATGAATCCGAAAATTGCTGATTTTGGAATGGCTAGGATCTTTGGAATGGACCAAACCCAGGAGAAGACAAGCAAAATAGTTGGTACCTAGTAAGTCGTCCACTTAACTTCTCATAAGTTTTAGTTTGTTAAACATGATTTTGCCAATATACAAAAATTTTGTTGTGGCTTCCAGCGGGTACATTTCTCCTGAATATGCGATGCATGGCCAGTTCTCAATGAAATCTGATGTCTATAGCTTCGGAGTGTTAGTTCTTGAGATTATAAGCGGTCGGAAGAACAGCAGCTTCTACGTGACAGAAGGCGCANGAATATGCGATGCATGGCCAGTTCTCAATGAAATCTGATGTCTATAGCTTCGGAGTGTTAGTTCTTGAGATTATAAGCGGTCGGAAGAACAGCAGCTTCTACGTGACAGACAGGGCACACGACTTGGTGACATATGTAAGTTTAAAGGCAATCAAGTTTTATATTTACCTCTGTTTCAAAAAGCAATGGTTTTAAAAACTGGTTGATTGATAAATATTCTAGGCTTGGAGGCTTTGGAGGAACGGAACACGGTTAGACCTCGTGGATCCACCAAAGGAGTGATGTGGTTCGATGTATCCATATTGGTCTTTTATGTGTTCAAGAGGATCCTGTAGAACGTCCGACCATGCGGACCATTTTCATGATGCTCACTAGTAATACTGTGACTTTACCAGTTCCTCGGCAGCCCGGGTTTTCCGTTCAAAGCAGACCCGAAGAAAACCCGCTTGATTCAGATCAATCTATGACAACCAAGTCTATTCCAACATCTGTTGACGATTCATCGATCACTGATTTATATCCTCGTTGAATGTGGTGTTTACCTTCAAGCTTGAATCGTCAACGGAGGCTGAAAACAAGTTAAAAACTTTTTTAGCTATACATTTTTCCAGAGTCGGTCAACTGATAAAATCTCTTGTAATTTGGTTTGGTTTTGGACCTTTGGTGGTGTTTAATGCAATAATTGTTGTAACAGTTAGTTTTCCGTTTGAATTTGGTTTTACTTTTATATAGATTTATTGATTTTATTGCATCCATTTTTTTTTATTGATTTATCTGTCTATAAACTTATATTCATTTAATTATATCAAAAATAAATGGATGAAATAATTAACCTTGACATGTAATAAAAAGATTAGGAAAACAAAAATGATGAGTGGTATATCACTTGTTCATGTTATAAAAATGTGAATCTTTTATTTTTGTTATCATTCATTAAAAATAGATAACTTCAAAATCTGCCTTCGAGTCGTGCTAATCCAGAATCAGCCTTTGCGACTTTCCTTTTTCTCTGATTTATGGTTTAGCATTCTCCACTCGGCTTGATTCATATAGTCGAAACAATCACTATTTAAATTCCAGTTTGTTTAGTTCGTTTGATACTTCAAAATATATACATAAGTCATCCCAAAAAATATTGATTAGGCATTTAGGCTACAAATTGGAATGAATGGGATCAGGACAACTTCAAGGAGAATTTTACAGGAAGGTAGTATACATATATACATATATACTTTCCTGCTGTCCTAACTCAAACAACATCTGTATGATCTCCAAAGTGAAACGGAGGATTGCCAGTCTTCTGGTTTTTCTTTGGATTTTCAGCTTGACGTGGTTTCTACTATTACATGCTTCAATTGGCAAAGGCATCAACTGATCAAGCGCTTAGCACAGGTTTGCTCTAACTATATATTACCAAAATTGGTTTATTTGTGCAAAAGTTTTGGTAAAAAACGTTTTTTACTAATTTGCTACAACATTATGACGAAAAATACGAATGGAAAGAAATTGGTTGGTAATTTCCTACAAATTGTATTTTTTTGTGAATATCTATTTGATTAACATAGTAAAAAATATGGTATCACGATAAGTTTACATATTCTATATTAAACACATGTTTAACATGTTACACCAATTAATGTATTTTACAAAATATGAAATATCAATTTAAAATGATAAAATAATGTTTTCTAAAAATATATATTTCAATTTAGCCAAAAAAATTAGGTTTTCTTTTAAATGATTAACATACTAATAATTTTAATAACATGGTTATTATATTAACATGCTAACAATTAAAAATATAGTATCACGATAAGTTTACATATTATATGTTAAACACTTGTTTAATGTGTTACACCAATTAATGTATCATACAAATTTTTATTTTTTATTTTAAATTTTTTATTTATTTTTTTTAAATATATATATTTTTCTTACATGATTAATATGTTAACAATTATAGTAACAAAATATATACAATAATAACAAGTTGTTAATATTTGCAATATGATTAATTATTATATATTTGCATAATATTTGTATTAACGTAGTAAAATAATAAATATTACAGATAATATTTATATTATCATATTAGAATATTCACAGAAACAATAACGAGGTTAAGATGATAAAAATGTTAATGATACTTGTAGCATGATAAGATTTTATATATTTGAATATTAATTGTATTAACATGAAAATATAGTAAATATAATAATAATATTTATATTAACATTAAATTTATTTGAAATATTCACCAACAATAATACATGATAAAAATTATAGTAACAATTTATACATAATGATACCAATGACAATAACAAATTATTGTCATCCACACCATCGCCATCCTCTCCACCACGTCACCGATCCGTCAACACCACCATCAGCGTGACTATCCGTCATCACCATTACCTTCACCGTTATCACCACTGTCAGCAGAGATGAAGTCAGCTTACGAACTGGGGTCACGTGCCCCTGTCTAGTTTCTTTTAGTTTTTTACGTAATTAACACAATTTCATTTATATATTTTAACCAAATATTTTCATAATATAGATGAGTGCCTCTGATTCAATTTTCATCTGGATCTGCATCTGGTATAGCCGATACTAGCACCAATTTGCACCACCGTCACCGACACCATCTATTATTACTATCACCGTCAATACCACCGTTACTATTACTATCGGCGTATGGATACCATTACTACCTTCTACTTTTACCATGTTCTATGGTTTTTTTTTTTTTACCGATTTTTCATTTTTTCATTTTTTTCTTTGACTTCTTTCACAGAAAAATAAAAATAAATAAATAATATGGGTTAAATGAATAATTGCATATTAAACAGTGGATATTAGAAAAATCACTTAAGTGTCAATTAATTTTCCAATCTTCTTTTGTTATCGATTGGTATTACTCTTAAAACAGAAAACTTAGGTTCATCTGGAAATTTAGACCTAAGTGTTTTTAATAGCCCAATGACATTTGAAACAGACACACATTTAAAGCAATCCATATTATTAAGAATTTTAAAAACGCTTGGTCTAAATTTTCCACAGTAATTTCTTGGTCTGCTTTAATAGACCAATGACAACATTTAGTGCATACATAAAAAATTATGTTGTTTAAAGCAGACAGTCCATGTCTTTCTGAAAATTTAGACCAAACGTTTTTAATAGACCATTGACATTTAAAGCAGACAGTCCGTCTTTCTGGAAATATTGAAAAGAAAGTTATGTGCCAATGCCATCCACGATAGAACAATACTATTATACATAAATAATGTTATTGTTGACAGATTACGCTAGTCACTAAATTGACGGTGACCGCTAGGCATTAAATGGACGGTTACCTTTACCCTAACGACTACAATGTATAGCCAGAGTTTGCGTAATTTTAGATGATTTAAGTGGTGTTATAATAATAAATAAAAATATATATAATAAACAAAAATATTTATATTTAATATATCATAATAAAATAATATCAATTACATAATCCAACGTTTAATAAAAAAAATATAAACTAAACGTAAATGTAATTAAATACGCAAAACTAGAGTTTTAAAAAATATATAAACTCTCATACTTTTTATATAAAAACTGGATTTAACACGTTTAACCCACCTAAGCCCGTCTAGACCCGCCTAATAGTCGCCTAAACCGCCTGATGATAGTGTCGTCTAACTTTTTTTTTTAGTGAGTTCTTGATCGGATCTCTATTCTCAATTTCCAAATCATTCTTGACCTTATAATTTTCATTATACATTTTAATATAATACCATTTATGTTTTATATAAATTATGCTTGTTTTTTCAATTTTATTTCTTTCTTTCTATTTCAAAATTTTAAATAGTAAGAATATATTGATAGAATTTTAATTGAAAAATAAACTACAATTAAATTTACAAAGAACAAAATTAGTTTGATGTTTTTAAAATATTTGAATAATATTGATTAAAATATTTGAATAATATTGATGGTATAAAACTGAATGGATTTGACATTTACTACATCATCGAGTCTCGTTCATTGACAAGCAGATTCGCAACAGAATTTCTTCCATTATAGCATTTGGAGACAACACATATGAGAGAATTCTCAGTTTGCAACTCAAATATATATAGTTTCTAAGTGTTCTTGATTCTTTTTCTCAATTCCTTTACAAACAATTAAATTTAACTGCATTTGATGTAAAAACGCTTTTCTTGAATTAATTTAACATATAATTTAAAAAGAAACAAAGACATTTGATATTTGATAGGTAAAATACTCGATCGAATATTTTCTAAATTAGCATTTCTCACACCTTTGATATTGGTTAATGTTTTTTTAAAAATTATGGGTTATTATAGTTTTTATGATATTTGAAATAATAAAATATTATAATTTGTTGACAAAAAAAAAATATTATAATTTTTCTTAAAAACTGATAGTTAAGAAAATAAATAATCGTTTTTGTTGAGATCTCCAAAAATTTCAGCACCAGTTCTAAATGCCAAAAAGAATGCATTAGTGGCAACCCGTAAACGAGCCATACCATGCAATTAACAAGGGTAGCCCCTCCGACTTCATTTACTTCAGTACCATTTAGTTCGGATAATCGGTTCTTCGAATAATTCGAGTTTAGAAATTTCTATCGAAACTAACCAAAACATATTACGATTCGGTTCAGTTTGGTTTTTGGGTAATTTGGTTTTTGAAATTCAAAACCCAAAATAACCGAATTTTTATATATTTTGATTAATATCTGTTAAATTCGAGTAAATTCAGGTAGTTTTGGATAATTTGGTTCTTCGGTTCTTCGGTTCGGTATAATTTGATATAGTTCGGTATAATTCAATATAATTTTAGTTTAAAAAAAGAGCAACCGATCGAACACCAAACCGATAACCAAATCAATTTTCACATTTCGCCAATCGGTTCCTTTGGTTCAGTTATAAATCGCAGGGCTAGTAGCAAGGTATGATATCAATGTTCACTCGTCAAATAAACATATTTTGATTATATGTATAAGTGACGGTCTATTTAATATTATTAAGAGATTAGTTTATAGAAGATTTATTGGTATATGGAGTTTTCATGATTGTTAAAAAAATTAGATTTTGTTTTATGAATTCTGAAATTCTTAATGAAATATATTTTTATTGGTTTATAGATTCAGATATTCTTAATCAAATTTATTGTTATTGGTTTGATAATTTTTAAATTCTATACAATATCTATTATTATTATTATAAAATTTTGGTTTTTAATGATTTTATTATTCTATTTTTTTTTATCATTGGGGCATAAATTTTTAACAATTAAATTCATAAAATAAAAAATTTAAATTATCATGGATATCACTTGGAATAGCATCATTAATGGAAAGTCCCTAAGGGGTTCTCCAATTTAAAAAGAAAAAAGAAAAAAAATGACATGGCAGAGTTTTTGGGCAAGAATCGGTTATTTCCTAAGAGCCTTAAAGATCGGTTCTTCCGGCCACGTGGTGCGCCGTGATTTGCCAAAATTTTTTTTTCTTTTTTGCGAAAATCGTTTTTTCTTAATATTAAAAAATTTGGAAGAACCCCATGTGAGGCTCTCCATTAATGATGCTCTTAGAGCCTCTTTTATAGAGAGACTTGCAAGATTCTCTTATAAATATAATAATAGTATTTTTAATATATTGTAATTAAATAATTTAATTTTAAGTTTTTTAACACTGATTTATTATCCTATTATAAATTATGAGAATTGTTACATGACAATTGTACAACGGATAATTTTACCTCTTTATGAAAATCTACGATTGACTTCACGACTAACGTACTCCACTTGCACCACGCGATGAGAGACTTGCAAGAGTCTCTTATCAATATAATAATAGTATTTTTCAATATAGTTTAATTTAATAATTTAATTTTTTTTTTAACACTGATATATTATTCTATTATGATAATTATTATATAATGACTCTATAACGGATAATTATACCGCTTTATGAGGATCCACGATTGACTCTGAAGACTTCTACAAACTTGTTTCCATTAATCTGCATAATTGATAGTAAATTGTACTCTCTGGGATTTGAAACTCAGAACTTCCGGTGGAGAAACATTAATAAACATTTGATTAATCATTTGTTCAAAAGGCTTTCCACTTTTAATTTAATTTTAAGTTATGAAGAAAAATTAAGGGGGGGGGGGGTTATTGGGAGATGAATTTTAAAGAATTTTTAAAATTTTGAGATTCCATCATTATTGGTTTATAGATTCTTAAAATCCTAATAGAATCCATTGTTATTGGTTTAAAGATTTTAAAATTCTACCCAAAATCCTTTGTTATTCAAAAAGTTTGATTTTTAAAGATTTTATGATTCTATTAAAATCTTGTGTTATTGGGATAAGGATTTTAAACATTTTAACTCATAAAACAAGATTTATCAAGACTTTCAAAATACTAACTCTATAGCTTAGATTCTCAAAGTCATTAGAACAAAACTATTTTGATAGATTTTCTAAATACACAAACTCTTTTCAAATCAAACAAAATTTATAGCAAATTTAACAAATCTATCAACTCTTAAAATCAATCAAAATTTTATAAATCCATCTCCCAATAACCTCCCCTAAATCAATTATGTGGAGACAAATGTGGTATGAGTCTCTTATGAGTTTTTCAAAATCCCTCGTTTGGAAACTCTTTTCATTCTCTCTTCCTTTTTCTATTTTATTATTATTTTAATATGAAATTTTCAATTATATACTATCAATGGAAATGTTTTTAGTCATTAAATCTTTTAACTTTTAAAATAAGTCAACTCTGTATAAGAAGATTTGTTAAAATCAATCAACTATACTGAGAGTTGGATTTATATAAAGACGTAGATCGGAGATGTAGAAGATTTTTGATGGATTTTTGTTGGATCGAGACGTAGATAGGGTCTTAATAAATCAATCAATCAATCAATCAATAAACTTTAGTTGAATTTAGAAGATCGGGAAATTTTATTATTCTATTTTGGCTCGAAAAGATGACGAAATTGATTAGATTAGATAGACTATGACTCTGAAAGGTAACAGTATATTAGGCAGTGCGGAACAAATATATAATCGGAACGATACGATCAAGTGTGGTTCATGCGGAATAAACGAATTTTGTAAAATAAGTTGTACAGAATGATTATAATAAAAGTTGAATGGTGTTTGTCACAGGTTAGAATAAATAGTAAGTGTTCACTAATTTTATTTAATATTTAGATTGACAAAGATAAAAATAAAAAATCTCATAGTATATTATTTATTGATAAATTTAACACTTATTTTTTCAGTTTAAAAAAAAAAGTTAAAAGAAAAACGCACTTGTTCATGCTATATAATGCATGAGAAGTGATGCGTTATTGTTCTTCATATTTGTTTTTGCATATTTTCTATTGACGGTCCAACTATTTTTTCTAATTTTTAAATAATGATATATTTATATTTGTTGAAAGGTGAATAATAAAGCAGTCCTTTTTTTTTTTTCAAATATTGATTTTATAAATCTTAAACTCGGTTAGAAGAAATGATCCAATATAAATATGCTGGATTCAAAGGTACAATAACAACAACGATGCTAGAGCAGAAAAAGATAACAACAAGATAAATTAAGAAATATAACACTTGGTTGATTTTTCCTTTGGAATAGATAGGGAGGCAGGGTTCCAAAGTTCCGAAGACATGTTCAGGAAACTAGAATCTTTGCTTGAAGCTGTAGACAAAACAAAACCAACCACCATGACCAAAATAAATAAATTCCAGTCCACGAGACTTTGATTTGTTGAGTTTTGGAGAGAGATAGAATTCAAATCAGCTTTCTTTAAACTCAAGACCATAGAATGGTCATAAAACGTTTGTAAGGCTAGAGTCAAGGCCATCAAGACAGTTCTATTAAGCAGTCCTATAAAACCACACAAAATAACGCAGTTCCATGAGGACGGTGTTTGTTGATTGTGTTTCCATGAGGATTCTGTCAAGACCAAAGGACGGTGTTTGTTGATTGTTTCAATGAAGAAGTCAAGTTACAATTCTCTAACTTGAAAAAGAGGCGAAAATATAATAAATATTACAGATCAAATGAGTCACTAACTTTTTTCTTAAAGAAATGAGTCACTACTAATTTTCTTAACTTCTAGCAAAATATCGATTATGGACAAAACCTATACTTGCAAACAATCGTACATAGTTATATATTACTAGTTATATACAGTCATATAATTAGAGATAATACCCCAAATGTTTTATTTTTTTTCCAAATAATACCAACATAACTATGTAATTTATTGATGTATGATCTCGGTAAAAAAAAATCCGGTTCAGCGACTCTGTATTTGTGTATATGTATTTACATTACCCTGAGTGAAAATTTGGTTTTGTTGTAGTTGTACATGAACGTGAGACTACAAAAATACATGAGCATGCCTTCAAATCAACCACACAATTTACTTAAAGTACATAATTAAGAAAAATTTGATTAATAATAAAATCTCAGTGCTCACTAGATTTATTAGGTAGTTTGTTTGGAATTTAGATTAGTAAAATTTAGAGAGATTTTGTGGGATTTGTTTGGTTGCCAGTTTGCCATTAAAGTTTCCTACGTAGGCTAGCACTGATCCATATTGGCTGGTTTAAATAATTTAAGACAAACAAACTATTTTGCGTTGAAAAAAATAATGTTTGTAAATTTGCAATCACCTTTAATCAGAGGAACCCACGTTCTAATTAACATGTAGAGACTCGAGACATATTATTTCCTTTTGTCCTCTCTATTCATTTTAATATACCACGTGAAACAACAAATTCATAGAATAATGTGAAAATTTGCTGGCTAACAACAAAAGTGGTTGGAAATTTAGTCCTAGAAGACTTCTAATATTTATACTATATTTTTTTTTGTTATGAAGTATACAGTTTTCTCACATTTTTAAAATGTGATTTGCTATTTTTTATATTCAAAACTTTCATCATGAAGTTTTTATATATTCACTATTTTTAAAGTGATTTCGTATTGTTTTATATATGTTATATATATATATATATATATATATTTATTAAAACATAAATAAATAACAACATGTTATTAGTTTATTAAAACTAATTTTTAAGCGTTTATGATTATTTTGTATAAATGCATTCAACTCAATCTTTTCGATTTTTAATCATTTGATTATTTCGTTTTTGTATTATTCATAACATCTTAGTTAACTTTGTTTGTATCGTTTGTTATTTATGTTGTTGGTTCTCGTTAGAATATTTTGAATACGACTTGAACATATTTCATATACTTTTTTCAGTTAAAACATATATCCATATAACAAGGCAGAGATTTAGTTAAAAGAGGACTTCGATTTGAAATTGATAATGTATCAGTTGTGAATGCGTGGTTAGATCCATGGATGTTGAGAAGATTTTGCGTATCAAACTCTATAATAAAGCAGCTACTGATTATTTAGGTTGGCATTATAACAAGTCCGGAATCTATTCAGTAAAATCCGCGTACTGGCTCTCCACACATTTACCGGAAACTATAAACTGCTCCTGAGATTAAACACTTTCTGTGGAGAATGATATTAAATGCGTTAACAACTAGGAACACAATACGACATCGACATATAAGAGCTTCAAGTGTTTGCCCAAGATGCTCAAATGGAGAAGAAACTACTCAACATATCTTCTTCGAGTGTCAATTTGCACAATATTTATGGAGAGCATCTGGATATCCTAATCATAATATTTATGATGATATGCAAAACTGTTGGGTTAAAGGCTATAGGAAGATCATCTTTGAAAGAGATTTAAAATCATTGGTAGATTTGGTGAATAAGACTACACTCAACTTTAAAATGCTTAATTGGTTAAGAGAGATTTGGTACTGGTCTACACGCTTTGAAGAAATCAAATGGCATTGGACCTCTCGAAAACAGAATAAGCCTGCACATCTATTAGCCACAAGTAACTTTTCTCATTATGAAACATTTAGATCTTTCTATCATGTTCCTCCTGTAATTACTTCTGCTCTACACAATGACCTTATTATTTCATCAATATAAATTTGTTCGGGGAAAAAAGATATATAAACATATTTCTATATTGCTATTAGAAAAATTCATATTCGTATATACAATTTTATTGCTAATTAAACATTTACTTTTCTATGCTCATGTAAAGATTTGTAAACCAAATTAGGATTTTGTATAGACAATTTTATTGAATAATCAATAGAAAAACATTAAAAACAAAAGTTTATACGACAATGATTTTTTAACATGATATCAAAGCCTTAAATCCAATTTAGAGTTTTTTAGCTTCCACTCTTCCTTATTTAATTCGAGTTTAATTCTGTTCATTAGTTGATTTCAGGAAGAAAAAAAAATATTGCTTGATTATTACCTATTGTTTAAAAAAAAATTGTTATTTTTAATTTAGATTCTATATATATTGATCGATTGATAAAAAGAGAGAGAAAAAAACAGACGTGATAGTTCTTCTTACGAAAAAAGAATTATGTTCTTGTTAAGTCATCTTCAATTCTTCATGGCCGTGCATACCACATCTCTTTTGCTTGCGACCTGGATTCGGGCAGCAAGATCGTACGATGATGGTCAACCGATCATCGAACGTGACCATGACGGTTATATAAGAATGATGGAGATAAATTGTATGCTAACACTTACCAAATAATACCAAAATGTTTTTTCTTTTTTATTACCAACTACTCTACAGTTGAACAAATATTATGAATGGAAACAAAAAGTGTGTTCCACAAAAAAAAGCCAATAAATGCCAATCAAACTAAATTTATTATTCTCCTAGTCAGGAAAAAAAAAACGAAAAACAGGGCACAACATCTTCGAAGCATAACATTCTTTGCAAAAAAAAATACGTCTTATATTAGATCCTCCATCAAATCTAATTAGATTTAAGATTTCATGTCTCTGTTCTTCCTAACTCAACGAACTAATTAATTTGATTTTTAGTGTCTAGACAAGAATTTGTTTGTTGTAGACGGATGGTACTAAATAGTAGTTCAATTTCAACGCTTTGCTAGAAAAATATTTAGTTTAAACTTTTTGGAGTATAATTAATTTGGTTATAAACCTAAAATAAGTATTGGTGAAATACTAAGATCTAAACGAATAAATAGACTGAAAATTTGAAATAGACAAAATAATCCTAATGAATATAGTTACTTGAGGAAGAAGTAACATGACACAATCAGAACAAATGTGAGGATCCCAGCTAAGAAACACACTTTTTTTGGTAATTTCCCTTCATCTTTCCTCAACCTCATAGCTTCATAGATCAGCAAGCAATTCACCACAGCGAAGCTCGCCAGCATCAATTCAAGGACGAGTCCTTCTCTGCAAGTGAAAAGACAATAAATCCCCCAGACGAGGGCAATGAGATTCACGATCGCGACCGTAGTTATGGGCAAGAACATATGAACGAAGAGGGACCGAAATCAAAGATCTCTTGCTCATACCTCTTGCTTTGCTCTTCATCATCGTTGGTTTTGCTTGTGAGGTTGAATCCATGCATATATTCTACTTGGGTCAATAATAGGAGTTTTGATACCACTAACCAACGTGAATTGGTCCATAACTTATATAATATGTAAGTCTCCTCTTAATTCTGATTTGGGATTACTAACATTTAGTTTTATTGAAAAATAAAAAAAATGGATTTGTATAGTAGATTAAGGTAATTGGTGGGTTGGTTTTCTATTACCTCTTAATTCATATGTGGGAATTTCTAGCATTTAGTTCTGTTGACACATAATGACAATGGAAATCAAAGACTAGATCAAGGTAATTACGAAGGTTGGTTTTATCTTACCTTGGATCCCCAATTTGTGTTGTGTTCGTAGATACATCCTGCTACACTATGTGCTAACGCCAGAACATGTTGGTCTTTGATGGAATTATTCTCATTCTGATTGGGATTAAGTTCATATATCTCAGGCGAAATCAAATTAATTAGAGACCCATAGCAAACTCTACGATTGAAGAACCATCCTGTTCCCACATGATTCGGGTCCATAAGCCTATCAAACCCAATCATGTTAACGTCGAAGAGGCGTTTGTATTCACATGTATATATATATATATATATATATATATATATATATATATATATATATCATTCTTGATTATTCTTTAAAATTTCTGAGAAAATTGTACAAAAGTTAAACCGGATTGATTTTAGGATTATTTAAATAGTATAGTACAAGGCATGAATACAATATTTTAAAGTATCTTACTTCTTGAAAAGTCTTAAGAGTAACTCTGAGTTGTAAGCATATGCATTTTGTCCTTTAATCATAGAGATCATATCTTATCGAATTAATAATATATTGGTTACGAATATATCCAGTCTCTCCATTTTATTTTGGTCGGCTAGTTTCTTCATATTATTTTGTCAAATATTTGCCCCCATTTATTAATAAACTCCTTTAGTTTTGAAAGCTAGTACTCCTATCGTTTAGGTAACTACTACTACGAGTCTTTTAGAAAAAATCAAGGATGTTAAAAACAGTTTATAAATGAATTAAAGGTGATGTCACAGTCACCCAAGATCTTGGGATCATAAGCAAAGACAAAAATGGCATTATCGTCGACAAGATACGATAAGATTGTGAAGGATTGACTCTTCAGCACAACAAAGACTCTTCATTATTATACACATATATAGCATTCGCTCCATTCACAATATATTTTATTTTTCATTTCTACTTTTAATCATATTCTCGTAACTTATTACTAATTCATAAATTGAAAAGGATCTTTGCTATGTGTTGACCTACGTCTGCGCATTTGTCGAAATTGAGACTATAAAACATAATAAACTACACCTAACTATAAGTGTCAAGTGATTAGTAATTAATAACACATACCTTGAGATTTTCAGCTTCTTCGTCCCAAGAATGTGAATTTGAGGAGAAATAAACTTCAGGAGACCGATCTTGAACATTGTTCTTCTTGCAAAAAGGCAACCAATGCTTAGAGAACTTAGCAGCCTCCATCAAGGCAAACAAAGTCAACGACGATCTCATAGCAAAAAAAAAAAAAAAAGTCAACGACGATCTTCCATCGTCCGATACGTAGACCGCGATCTTATCGGACGGATAATAGGCCATCACTGATAAGGCGGTGTTGGCCACCTACCATTATCGGAGGCTCATTGTACGAATCAGCCGTGCATATAAACACGTCCAGCTTCGGAAAGTCCTCCTCCGCTTTAGCTACATATATCTCACATGAAAGCGAGAACGACATCGGAAAGGAGAAGAAGAGATGTTATTAGAGTTGTTGCGTTTGCTGTGAGGAGTGAGTTTACATGATGGTATATGAGAGCTACGAGCCTACGATGGCACACGTGTGAATTACGGCATAGATTTTGTGTAGAATGGTGCGCCGGCACGGATGACACGTGTGGAGAGTTGTGCCGCCGCCGACCGAATGTCTCTCCATCATTTTACTCTTTTTCTTTTTTAATAGAAGACAAATAGTTTTGGAGAAGATTGGTAAGCACTGTAGAACAAAACTCACAACTAATAGAGATTACTTATTTTATAGGCGAGTTTCTTTGGAGAAAGAGTAAATATTTTACACGACAACTCTACGATTTTAACAATATGCAAATTAATGAAATAGTTTAAATTTGTAAAATCGATACTCCCTTCAATAGAGTATTACTCAACTTTAATAAGTTTAAATCATTAAAAATGTTTAAGCTGATAGATTAATAATTCGAGTAATTTATGAAAAAGGTAATTGATTTTCTATATAAAAAAAGTTATTTATTATTAGTAAAATGATTAGAAAGCCTATGATAATCGATTTTAGCAATATTTTCAAGTATACACACGTATATATACATATAATAAATTCTTGTGATCTTTATTTTATTTAATCAGTTTTCCTTTCTTCCTTCTTGAAATCTTTATTGACGTGTTGGTATTATTTGGTGAGTTTTCAATGGAAAAAAAAAATTAAATTAAATTTCCCTATATATATATATTGGAAAAAGGAAAAAAATATATGAAGATAGGGACTAATTGTGAGAGCCACTGCCTTCACAAATCTCCGCGAGAGATAAGATGAAAGAGTGTACAAAAAACAATAAATACCGTCGTCACTTCATTATTTAACACATAGCGATATCGTAGTATTATGTACCACCACGCTTCCAGACGCTTGTGTACGTAAGAGAATAGAGATTCGTATACTTGGGATATTTACGAAATGTTGACTGTATTTGTACGATACATATACAGATGCATAATTGCATATACGTTACAGATACAAGACAAACTTAACTATGTCCATTATTTATCAATAATATAGTATATCTATATATTACATCTTTTTTAACAAAAAGCATCCAAAAAATGTTAAAGTTACAAGCCCAAAAAGATCACAGTCCAATCATTAATGAGAATTCAAATCACAAAAGTATATAAGTACTTTTTCAGACCATAATAAGTACTAACATGTCTCGTTTGGATTTAGAGCGGCCCTTGATCAAGCGTAACTCATTTGTGAAGAGTGATAGGTGAATTCTGCATTTGTGTCACCTTTAGAAAACTAATGAGATAATGTTAGGATCTACTGTATCTATGGAAACCTGAGATCGTTTAATCGCAAGATCTTGAGCTTGATCATATCAGGAGATAAACAATACAGCAGCGATGTTGTTAATTCGTTGAAAATTATGATGATGAATAAACGACTGAACTTATCTACAAACTTACGATTGTTTTTCGTCGTTAAAAGAGTGATGCTCAAGTAGGTGACAAACTTTCATTTGGTTGTAAATGTGTCGCTATTTATATTAACGACGACGGATCATTTCCAATATAGATGAGATATATTCGGCATACTTTTCCTTTCTTTTCTTGTAATGGCCAGTGACAACTAATCTATCGTGGTTCTATTTTGTACTTACTAGTTACTACTGTCACACTAGTAGATTTGATTATTAAAACTCGAATTAACTGTAAATTTTGTGTCCGTTAAGGGAAAAATACAAAAACGACCTTCCAGTTATAATAAAAAAAAACAAGATCAACACATATGTAAAAAACTACAAAATGTACATACACATGATTAAATATATGTTTTTTTGGAAATCTATAGTATATCGTAATTTTGACATAAAATAAAATAGTTAAAACTTAAAATAATCCTACTGAAGTACTGATCATGATCATGATCTTCTTACCCAAAAGTAAGTAAGTAACTAATGCTTCACTTCTATGTCGGTTCCAATGGAACCCATAAATGCAATTTCAGGGACGAACTCAAGAATTTTTGTAATCTCAAATGTTTACGAGGTGAGAGTAATATATTCAATTTATCATGAGACCATTTTATCATAAATTGTGATATATAATATGTTTTGTTGTTTAATTCTTTTAACTCCCAAAAAATATAATCTATTTTATGTCATATTATAGGTTTCTGTTAAAAAGTTGACCATAAAAAAAAGATTATTTTGCCGATTATCTCTAAATAAAAATAGCTTTTTACAGTTTTAAAACCAAACCAATCACCCATTTATACAAAAGATTCTATAAATTACCAGGACAGGCCACGCACGCCATACCCATAGTCTTTATCCTTTAAGTTAGATCCGCCCTTTGCTTATAAATAAGAACCTTGACTAACGATTTGAATCCAAAACAATCACAAAACGTCCAAAAAAAAAAAAAAAAATGAAAACACCATTGAAAGTATTCGTCGTTCTTTCTATCATTTTTTGCTATGGCATGAGCTCTTGTCAAGGAATATTCAATCCTTTTGCTAAATACGTTGTCACAGTCGCCAATAATTTGGGTCCAGGAATAGTCTTAACTTTACATTGTAGATCCAAAGATGACGATTTAGGAGAGCATGTGTTGCAGCCCGGACAAGAATTCCTGTGGAAATTCAGACCAAATTTTTTAAAAGAACACACTTTTCCTGCACTTGTGGTTGGCATAATCAGCTTAAATCGTTTGATGCATGGACATCTAACGACGATGAAGGTGTATGCACTAGATGTCATTGGTCTATTAAAGCAGACAGTCCATGTTTTTCTGGAAATATTGTAAAGAAAGTCATGTGCCATCCATGGTAGAACAATATTTAATTAATTATTCTTTTAACAAAATAATGTTATTGTTGAGTCTTGACATACTAATAAAATCCAATCTGCAACATGTTTATTATGTTTGTGTTTCATAAGGTCTTAGTATTTTATTAGAATTTTTAGTAACTTTGCTTGCAACAGTTACAATGGGACTACTGGGATAAGAAAACACGTTTTGGAATTTTTATGACATCGATTGAATGTTGACGTTTTATTAATGCACAACAAAGACTAATTCAAGTTCGTTCTCTATATGATCCGCGTAATTCTCTCTCACTCATGTTCTTATCTTGAGTTCTCTCCCATCGTCCAGCATCTTCCTCTCCTTCTTAACATCTGTTCAGGTCGATAAATTAATACTTTCGGTCATTTTTGTTGCTTGGTGTTTCTACCCTGGCAGACATGTTATTCTTTGAAATACTGGATCCTTAATCTATATATGACACTACCTTTTGATGGCAAAAAAAAAAAAGGATGCGCATTCGTCTTACGTGGATCTTAAACAAAAAAATGAACGCTGCAATTAAAATAGAGGTAAATTAAAAGAGATGCAGTTTTGGAAGTTATTGATATCAAATTGAACGCTGCAATTAAAATAGAGGTAAATTAAAAAGAACATAAAATTGAAGAAGAGATTCATATATCTCAGCCTTAATTACGTGGATTTTTAAAATAACAAAACTAAATAGATTTTTTTTCCTTTTTTAATTTAAGATCTATTTATTTTTAAAGATGTACAAAGCAATCAAATTACTAATCCTCGGGTTTAAAAAAAAAAAAAAGATTCCGCACGAAGAAGGAATTTTGAAAGTTATTGATATCAAATTAAACGCAGAATTAAAATAGATTTGGACATGCAGTACTACACAGTCTATACAACCAAAAATTTCAAGAAAAGAATTTGCACAACAGTTACAAGGTTTTGTCATTTTGTCATTTTGCGCAACATTTAGAGTTTCATAGGTACAAAATGACAAAACGTTGTAACTGTTGTACAAAATTTAAGTAAATAAATACTTTTCAGTCAATCGACAAATAAAAATAAAAATTAAGGGACATGTTTAATTTAATGGCTTCAACTTAATTTGTAGCTTAATTTTACAAGGGATTAATTGAACAAATTTATTGGTATTGTTCTATCATTTTTACATCATATTATAACAAATAACTTTTTAAGTATAAAGTAAATTTATAAGTTAATAAAATCAAACAAAAATGTATAAATTTTAATTTTATTTGAATGCTAATTAGGGTTAAAATCAAAACAGCTCATTAGCCTAATAAATATTTCCAATACTTGAACTAACAGTAATTCCATAAACATATATAAATTTAGTCTAAGAATGTTTGAATGCTTGAACAAACAAGTCTAAATAAAAACATACAAGAAACAACTTGATAAAATTAAAGACAC
Organism: Alliaria petiolata; assembly: GCA_020283515.1. Classification (NCBI taxonomy): domain Eukaryota; kingdom Viridiplantae; phylum Streptophyta; class Magnoliopsida; order Brassicales; family Brassicaceae; genus Alliaria; species Alliaria petiolata. The sequence goes on from JAHZTW010000004.1 coordinate 45,845,539, forward strand.
AATCTTCCGGCTCGATAGATTAGCGTCCGCTAGAGTAATTAAACGAGATCTTTTTCCTACAAATGATCGAACACTTGTCATAGACTCATAATCAGATATATAAGATAAATACATATTATGAGATGGACTAAATAATATATAATCTCACCAGACAATGTCAAACTATACTAGCAAGCTGTAGGTGCTTCGCCGCAAGAATCTTCTGAGTAGACTGATAATACGCGGCATACACTACTAACTGGATCAATCCAAGTAATGTGCATAACCCATAGGATATCTGAAGACAAATAATTCAAATTTAAATACAGAATCAACTTATTATATATGTGATATAAGGAAAATAAACACTCAGTTAGAAAAAAAAAAAAGGAAAATAAAATACTCACAAGCATAAATGGATGTAGAGGTAATAAAGCATAGATACTCCAAACCATTGCACTTGCAAACAGTGCAATCGCTACCAAAAGTGACATATGCTCTACATACACTCTTGGTTTTAATAACTTTAATCTGCATTTGTATGTCATTTATACAATTTAAATATAACTAGCCTTTATTACTATTTACTTATTAATAATAAAGGAAAATAAGACTTACCATAACAGATATGAGAGAAATATGATGATATTGTATAGTCCACATGCAATACCAATCACAACTCTTCGTAAACCTCTCGTACGGAATAAAGTCAAGGTTGTGGTGATAAGAACGGCCATAAATATGATCTCAAGTACCAAAATAAGGATTATTGTCAATCGTTGTTTTGGTTGATCACAAAACCAGAAGTAAATGACGATAAATATCGTCATGATGAATGATGATGACTCCTATCCCGTTAGTAACAAGTATAAGAGTGCCGAACGGGTGCACTAGTGGCAATCCGTAAACAAACCACACCATGCAATTCCCGAGTACAGCAAGATATGGTATCGGTGTCTTCTCCTCAACTGATCGGTTTTTTGATTATATGTATAACTAACTGATGGCCTATTTAATAATAAAAGATTAGTTTAAATAACTTACGGTTTACTAAAAGACTACTAAATTTAATGGTATCGATTTGTTACGCGCCAAGTAACAGCNACCAAACCAATCACCCATTTATACAAAAGATTCTATAAATTACCAGGACAGGCCACGCACGCCATACCCATAGTCTTTATCCTTTAAGTTAGATCCGCCCTTTGCTTATAAATAAGAACATTGACTAACGATTTGAATCCAAAACAATCACAAAACGTCAAAAAAAAAAAAAAAAATGAAAACACCATTGAAAGTATTCGTCGTTCTTTCTATCATTTTTTTGCTATGGCATGAGCTCTTGTCAAGGAATATTCAATCCTTTTGCTAAATACGTTGTCACAGTCGCCAATAATTTGGGTCCAGGAATAGTCTTAACTTTACATTGTAGATCCAAAGATAACGATTTTGGAGAGCATGTGTTGCAGCCCGGACAAAAATTCCTGTGGAAACTCAGACCAGACGTTTTTAAATGAACACACTTTTCCTGCACTTGTGGTTGGCATAATCAGCTTAAATCGTTTGATGCATGGACATCTTCCGACGATGAAGCTGTATGCACTAGATGTCATTGGTCTATTAAAGCAGACAGTCCATGTCTTTCTGGAAATATTGTAAAGAAAGTCATGTGCCATCCATGGTAGAACAATATTTAATTAATTATTCTTTTAACAAAATAATGTTATTGTTGAGTGTTGACATACTAATAAAACCCAATCTGCAACATGTTTCTTATGTTTGTGTTTCATAAGGTCTTAGTATTTTATTAGAATTTTTAGTAACTTTGCTTGCAACAGTTACAATGGGACTACTGGGATAAGAAAACACGTTTTGGAATTTTTATGACATCGATTGAATGTTGACGTTTTATTAATGCACAACAAAGACTAGTGCAAGTTCGTTCTCTATATGATCCGCGTAATTCTCTCTCACTCCTGTTCTTATCTTGAGTTCTCTCCCATCGTCCAGCATCTTCCTCTCCTTCTTCAACATCTGTTCAGGTCGATAAATTAATACTTTCGGTCATCTTTCTAGGAATGCATGTGACTTTTATTTTTGATACAGGACTCTTCTTTTCTTTGAATTTTTCGGTTGTGTAGACTTGTGTAGTACTGCATGTCCAAATCGATTTTAATTCTGCGTTTAATTTGATATCAGTAACTTTCCAAATTCCTTCTTCCTAAGGAATCTTTTTTTTTTTTTTAACCTGAGGAATCTTTAGTAATTTGATTGCACTGTACATATTTAAATTTAAGTAAATAAACACTTCTAGTTCTCTTGTTTATTAAGGCTGAGATATATGAATCTCTTCTTCAATTTTGGAAAGTTACTGATATCAAATTAAACGCAGAATTAAAAATAGATTTGGACATGCAGTACTACACAGTCTATACAACCGAAAAATTCAAGGAAAGAAGAGTCTTGTATCAAAAAAATTGTACAACAGTTACAAGGTTTTGTCATTTTGTCATTTTGCGCAACACTTAAGAGTTTCATAGGTACAAAATGACAAAACTTTGTAACTGCTGTACAATATTAAATAAACACTTTCAGTCAATCGACAAAATAAAAATAAAAATTAATGGCTTCAACTTAATTTGTAGCTTAATTTTACAAGGGATTAATTGAACAAATTTATTGGTATTGTTCTATCATTTTTACATCATATTATAACACATAACTTTTAAGTATAAAGTGAATTTATAAGTTAATAAAATCAAACAAAAATGTATAAATTTTAATTTTATTTGAATGCTAATTAGGGTTAAAATCAAAACAGCTCATTAGCCTAATAAATATTTCCAATACTTGAACTAACAGTAATTCCATAAACATATATAAATTTAGTCTAAGAATGTTTGAATGCTTGAACAAACAAGTCTAAATAAAAACATACAAGAAACAACTTGATAAAATTAAAGACACAATCTTCCGGCTCGATAGATTAGCGTCCGCTAGAGTAATTAAACGAGATCTTTTTCCTACAAATGATCGAACACTTGTCATAGACTCATAATCAGATATATAAGATAAATACATATTATGAGATGGACTAAATAATATATAATCTCACCAGACAATGTCAAACTATACTAGCAAGCTGTAGGTGCTTCGCCGCAAGAATCTTCTGAGTAGACTGATAATACGCGGCATACACTACTAACTGGATCAATCCAAGTAATGTGCATAACCCATAGGATATCTGAAGACAAATAATTCAAATTTAAATACAGAATCAACTTATTATATATGTGATATAAGGAAAATAAACACTCAGTTAGAAAAAAAAAAAAGGAAAATAAAATACTCACAAGCATAAATGGATGTAGAGGTAATAAAGCATAGATACTCCAAACCATTGCACTTGCAAACAGTGCAATCGCTACCAAAAGTGACATATGCTCTACATACACTCTTGGTTTTAATAACTTTAATCTGCATTTGTATGTCATTTATACAATTTAAATATAACTAGCCTTTATTACTATTTACTTATTAATAATAAAGGAAAATAAGACTTACCATAACAGATATGAGAGAAATATGATGATATTGTATAGTCCACATGCAATACCAATCACAACTCTTCGTAAACCTCTCGTACGGAATAAAGTCAAGGTTGTGGTGATAAGAACGGCCATAAATATGATCTCAAGTACCAAAATAAGGATTATTTTCAATCGTTGTTTTGGTTGATCACAAAACCAGAAGTAAATGACGATAAATATCGTCATGATGAATGATGATGACTCCTATCCCGTTAGTAACAAGTATAAGAGTGCCGAACGGGTGCACTAGTGGCAATCCGTAAACAAACCACACCATGCAATTCCCGAGTACAGCAAGATATGGTATCGGTGTCTTCTCCTCAACTGATCGGTTTTTTGATTATATGTATAACTAACTGATGGCCTATTTAATAATAAAAGATTAGTTTAAATAACTTACGGTTTACTAAAAGACTACTAAATTTAATGGTATCGATTTGTTACGCGCCAAGTAACAGCGAAAAGAAAGAAAAAAAGCATATAGGAAGTAAATATTATATTGGGCTTGAGCCTATCTAATTTTTTTTCACAGACTACAATTTTTTTTTTACTTTGATTTATCCAATTATAGATTGGGCCCAATGATATTTGTAAAAAAATTTATAAACAAAAAATAAAATATATACATTTTCAGAAAAATTAAAGTCAGAACCAACACTTTAATATTGCTTTAAATATCGAACCAACAATTAAAGTCAGAACCAACACTCTTTGTCTACGGTGAAATTTTTTTATATTTATTTCTAATGTAGATGATATAACTGTGTAATTTTAATGTAAAAACACTTATTTACAATTGAAAAAAAACTATCGAAAGTCTAAACACTGTATTTGTTTTTCTTCACTGCAATTGAATCATCATAATATTAATTGTATGAATGTATTAACTAATGTAAAGATATAATATCACAGTTAATATTTTCGTTTATTTTTAATCTATTAGCAATCAAACTTGGTTTTGAACACATTGTTTATGAGACAATCATATGGATCCCTAATTTTATTGGAGGCATCAAAAAGGATTATGTTTTGCTCATATTTTGCATATAATTTACATATATTATGATCATTTTGTCTATTTGTTTTCTTTTTTCTTATTCCAAATTTTAAAATAGTAATAACATATTGATAGAATTATAATTTAAAAATTACTAAGAACAAACTCAATTTGATGTTTTGAAATATTTGATTTATAATTATATTGATTACACAAAACGAAAAACATTTAACTTTTGATTTCCATGTTATGCGAAAGATGTAGATTACTCGATCAAATATTTTCCAAATTAGCATTCTCAAATCTTTGATATTGGTTAACATGTTTTTTAAATTATGGTTTGTTATGCTTTTTATGGTTTGTTAACTAGTGGCAACCCGTAAACGAGCCGTAAACATGCTATTACGTACCGACTGTAGCAAGGTATGGTATCATCAATGTTTTCTCCTCGGGTTAAATTTTAGATTTCACTATTATTGGATTATGGATTCTAAAATTTTCAATGAAATTCATCATTATTGATTTACAGATTCTGATATTTTAAATAAAAAATTCACGGTTGTTATTGGTGGATTGAAATACTCTTATAATCCAAACATCCAAAAGTCCTTTCCCATAGCTATATTCACAATCTTATTTTCTCCTTTTATGTTCGTTACATCTTCGTATCTCTTACACACACAAGTTTCTAATAAGAAAACAATAAGAACTTACAAAAGCCTAACTTGAAAATTAAAAAAAAAACTCTCTCCCCATACATAAACCCTCTTTTCTCCACAAGAAGCTCCCAAAAAAAAACGAGCCATTTTTTAAGCCTTACACTTTTCTTGTGACAAGGAGACGCGGATTCCTGTTTAAGCCATTTTTTGTTCTTCCCTCGCGATAAAACACAGACACAGTACAAGACAATTCCCAAAAGACAATCCAGAGAGGGTAGAGAAAATAGGATAATTAGTTGGAGTGGTTATCTGTTTTAGGAGGTTGTTGTTGTTAATGTCGTTTCTACTTCCGTAAACAGCATCCGGAGTTGGTTCCCGGGCGTCATTTTCTTCACTTCCTCTTTTGACCATATGAATATTCTCTTCACCATGCTGCAGAACTCACTGCAACCACAAAATTTAAGCCATTTTGATTTCCTTATCAAACTGATATGAGCTTTGGCCTTTGTTTATGGTTCTATTGAATACGAGAGAGACAGAGAGAGAGAGAGGGTGTTTCTTACGGCCATGGGTCATCACCGACAAGCATCATATCTCCCTCATCGTCCGTGAACACTATTTCCCATTGACTGCGACTCCGAAGTTCGTCTTTCATGTCAAACAGCTTCTCAAGGTCGTCTATAAGCTCACTGTACCCACTTAGTGCGGTTAAATCCACAGCCCTGCCCACGGGTACGCCTTGCATTTGCACCTGTGTTCATCATATATATCTAGATCATGTAAAATGAGACGTATGTGCTTATATATGTGCATAACAAGTGTTCACTACGTACCTTGGTGCGGCTTCTTGTAGAACTGATTTGCTTGCTTTGGACCTCTTTCGGTGATGCCTGCGTAGGTTCCTGCTTTTTCTCTTCTGATTCTTTTGAAATCTCGGATTTTGGGTCTGAGTTGGTCTCCAGAGTTGGTTTGGTTATGTTGATTGGTCGCATGGGTGCAGCTTTCTCCTCGGAAGCCGCTAGAGAGGAACTCATCAGATCAATTCCAAATAATCTATAACTAGCGGTTGTCTCGGGTTTCTTCTCCTCGACTGGGAACACCATTTGGTCGTTCAGCGTTGAGTCTTTTGACACACTGGACACAGCGTAAGAGCTAACTGGCCAGTCAGAATTCTTAGAATCCTCAATTGCAACACGATAATATTGCTGAGGAGAATTCCTCTGCGAGGTGATGCACGATTGTGCAAACTCGTGAGATTGCGTCAATACAGAACTCCAAAGATTTGAAGCTGTTATGCCTACATCTAAACACATAATGTGTGAGTGATATATGTAGCAAGGAAGCTTGAGCTACGTACTAGCAATGAAAACTGACGATTAGATTGTGCCTCACCAAGTGCAGATCCTTCACTGACTTGACGGGGCCTTTTGTTCTTTGGCACAACAGACTGGGGAACATTCTCTGAAGTTACAAACGGCTCGATTTCCCATGGTGAAACCTTATCGGGTCTTGAAATAGATGCAGGCTCATCCCAGTGAACCTACACAAAAATATGGCAGACTGATTTGAGTTTTTACACTTTAGAAACATTTTAAGAAGCATGTATTACAAGCGGAAGTAATTTTACTTCTAGGCATCGCCATTTTGAGTCTTTCCAGTGAGGAGAGCAGTCTTTACCTCCAACAACCGTGCCAGAAAATCTTTGTAAAGAAACAGATGTGTTTAGAGAACAGCTTTGGGGATAGAGAATTTGCAGGGTAGAAAAAATCCAGACTACCTTCTTTCAGGGGAATCCTCTCCCTCAAACCGCATCTTAAATCTCATCCCTACAGAGAAATTATTGTTCATTGCTTCTAGATATTTGTTCAAGCTTATGATGAATTGGCTTGTCCTGTTCAAACCGAGACTAAATCAATAAGCAGAGTGTCGGAAGAAACTCATCCCAGATGCTCCAGTAGAGTAATAAATGTATACCTTGGTTTATAGTATACGGTGAACATAGTTCGGGTTTTAGTAGCATGGCATGCTGTAGCAAGCACTCCCAGATGCATGCTATGGCTTGATATGACGGATGAAGGCATACTGCTCTGTTGACGATTAGCACGTCTGACTCCAACGCGCAACTCTCCGTTCTCCCCTCTGGACAATATAGTATAGTTTGGATAATTCAAGTTAAAAATCTACCTTTGGAAAAATCAAAAGAAACAAAGCAAAGTAGCAGTGTGAAGTATACCTCAGGAATACAAAGGTGTCCCCAGCAACCAATCTCTTTGATGTAACAAAGGTGCTCCACCCTGTTGTCAAAAGATGCCTCCGTGGTTGGCCTGTTTAATAGGTTTCAGGTAAAACAAGATGAGTAATCACAAAAACTAGTTTCTCACATGAATGTATCTTGTGGATATGTCCCAGAGTAAATCTCATAATATTCATTTTAACTTTGTCATAATAGACACATGAAGTTGATCTGAATTCACAAGAAGTGGATCCATCACCTCTAAAGATATGCTTGAATTTCCACTGATAACCGTGCACATCTTCGGCTACTAACTCCTGGGTCGGGGTTTGCTGGGTCATATCCTAAAGGATGACAACAAAATGAAATTCATATTGAAGGCTGTAATCTAAGTCAGATGTGAAAGCCATTTGGTATGAAACTAAGCAAAAATTGTCAGGGTGTCCTAATTACCAGCGGAGGAAGGCATTCCGTAGCATGTTTCCTTAGAACAGAAAATCCACCATGCGTGCTTGTATCAGACGCTGTCAAAACCTTGCTGAAAGAGTGAACTTTTGGCCTCTGAGACTCAGGAGGAGAGGGATCAGGACTCATAGGTTCATCAGCTTGCTGCAGTTTATAAATTCGGATAAACATTTAGAGATACCGCACTCATTGGATGTGAGAAAGCTGCAACAGCTTAGAGAATTGTCACTCACATTTCCTTCAGGGATCAAAGTAATCTGGGCATATACCTCGTCCGTATCTTTCTCCGCCTGACGACAAAACAAGTGATAAGCTTGGGCTGATCAACAATCAATCAAACTTTCATTTAAAACAAATGATTCTATGAAGAAGTCAAACAAGATCCCGAACTTCAACGTAGTCGCTATTGATAGGTGTATAACCATTCTTCTAGCTTGTAAGGTTATGCAGAATCCATCTATTACTCTTTAACTAATGGTCATTTCATAGAAGAAGAAGAACACACATCATCAGGTCAATTCCCTCTTGCTTAAATTGAGCATTTATAGCTAGACAACCCGAAAAGCCCCCAAACATAGTGTATAGATGGCTAATCAATTTGTAGTATAACTTGGTCCATGGATCTAAGTTTTATCACACGCCAAGAGAACCGGGAAGAAAAATGATGAACAAAACTAGATACCTGAAGACGGACGTTCATAACTCTGCAGAGAATCTTTGGAGGAAGATCGAAAAGCGGCTTCATCGTATTTAAGTCCTGTTGCGTTGACGCTTCGAGCTGAAATTTTTCAAAAATGCGACCAAAAATAGAAATGTTTCAGAAAAAAGCTTTCTCAAAAACGATAAATCCGAACACCGATCTACAAAATCAAAAGGGAAATGGAGCTTACTTGTTCCATGTGCCCTTGAGGGAAGTAATACACTCTTTCCTCAGCTTGAGGAACATCCACCAGAGGTCCTGCGCATAATTTCCATAACTCATCGTACAAATGTTCTCCGCCTCCATCACCTGTTTACCGCCAAAATTCTTAGAAATGTCGCCGGAAACAAATAAAAAAAAAAAAAAAAAAACTACGGGTGATTTCTCTGAAACTATCACACTGCATAAGCATACCTCCGCGATTCGCCATCAGCTCAAGCTTTTAACCAGCCGCCTCCGCCGCCGCAAAGTAAAAAAAAAAATCAAAATCCAAAGCTGATTGTATCTTCGCTCAACCACCACCACACACTCCTCAGTCTTGTCTCTCCGATCAACGAAGCTGGAAAAACAGTCCAAATTATAGTGCCCTAAATGCGAATTCAATTGTAGAAAGCCACGAGCAGCCTTGGATTCCGCTCTCCACGTTTTCTCTCTCTCTCTCTCTCTCCTCTTACGCATGTAACGATCGCGAGATCTGAATCGTAACGCAACGAAATCACCAATCCTGCTCTGTAACTGTAATCTCTCTCTCTCTCCCTCCCCGTAAAACCGGTTATATCGCCTCCCCAACTACACCTTGTCTCTCTTCCGTGACTATCGTCAAACAACGCCGTTACAAAAAAAAAAAAAAAAAGGAATCTTCTTCACTCGCTCGAAAACCCCGTTTTCAGAAGCGCGTCTTACTTATGTTACGCCATACACCTTCGTTTGCTTTTATCTCCGTTTCCCTGTCTCTCTACCTCAAAAAACAATTCTTATTTTAATTAATTATTATTTTTTGTCGAAATTAATTATTTATTATATTGATTTAACATGTCTATAATTTGGACCGCTTTTTTTTGTACAAGACAAATATATTCACCCCTATATTTTAATTTATCGTATAACTAATTATGTAAATTTGTATCTAAACAGTAATGTACAACCTCATTGTTATTAACTAAGACATGATTTAAAAGATAAATAAATCTTGTTGTGAAAATAAGGATTATATTTATTTAAAAAATTAAAGATATTGATCATTTCTATTTTCACCAAAAAATATTGCGCTTACTTTCTTAAAACTTTTAATGAAAAAGCAAATGATGCTCGATATAATCAGCACTACAATTTCTATTTTTTCTATATATTTCTTACATTATTGATAAATAAAATTAATCTACAATTAGTTTTTATCTTCACAAAAAAAAATTGGTGACAAACTTTAGTCTTTTTTATTTTGTACCTTATGAAAAAGCTGAATGTCAATATAAATGTTATTTTTGATCAAAAAAAAATATAAAATTTTTATCTTTTGAAAAACATATAGAAACAGTTTTTTCTTACTTAAAAAGTATTTTTGGTTTACTTTTAATTAATTTGATATTTTAATTGAATTAAATAAGAAATTCTTCAACATTAATGATACTCTTACAAAATAAATTTATTATTTGACAAAAATAAAATATTTGAATATTCTAGTAATTAAAGCAGACTTTGCTAGTATTAGTTTAGTAGTAATAATTATATACATAGTTTTTTCACTTTTCTATACTGGATAAATAAAAAATGCGTTGGAATTTAAGGCTGGTACGGAGCGTGACGGCGCGTACCGTGCCTATGCGGTAACGAAAGTCGATGAGAGGCTTAACACCCGTTATCGTTAAGATTCCGTCACTTTCACCGTCTGCTCCAACGCAGGCAACAGGATTGGCTAGAGTTGAAAAGCAGAATCAAGCTTGACCTCGTATATTGGATAAATTACTTTTCTGCCACTTTAAGGTGGGACCAACATACGCATGTGGGAAGTGTTTTGGATCTGTGATTCTTTTTTCCACGGTTTCACCACTCTCACCAATTACCCGGCACTGGTTAGAGTCGTTGATGATAGCATTCGGTTTTTCAGTTTGGTTAAGTTTTTTGATTTTCAAGTTTTCAGGTATTTTGGTACTAAGGGTTTAGAACTCATTATGATAATTTCTTTTTTCTGTTCGAGTTCGATTCGATTCCATCCGAATCATGTTCGAATTATCCAAAATTTATTTGAAATACCTGAAAAAGTTTCAAATATTTTAGCTATTTCGATTATTTGGTTAAATTTTGTAAACTTTTATTTAGGTTTGACAAATACAATTAAAATTTTTTGAATATTTTAGTTATTTCGATCTAAACATAATTAATGTATTCGATTTATAATTGTAATTTGTGTATTTCAGTTATTTTAAGTCTAAATATAACTAATATTTTAGTTATATAATTGTATTTCGGGTATTTCGAGTACCCATTCGGTTCTTGATCCGATTCAGGTTCGTATCCGGTTCTTTGAATATAGAAGTGTAGGATCCATTCGGATATTTACTTCAGTTCCAGTTTGGCTCCGTACCTTCCATTTTGGTTCAATTCGGTTCGATTCTTCGGTTTCGGATAATTTGCTCAGTGCAAATTTTTTGCGTTCTATAAATAAAATTTTATTTGACATCAAACAATATTTTAATTCAACTTTTGTCAAAAAAAAAAATAGTAAACTAAAACTAATTAATTACTTTTAATTAAGATTACATATTTTTAATATATTTTATATATTTAATTGAAAATATTAGTTTATTTAATAAGTTTTTGTTACTTAGATTCGATATTACAAAGTTCGGGTTCGATTTAGTTTGAAATCGAGTAATTTAGTATAAAATTTTATTCTATTTGAGTTATTTTATAATTCAATTCAGGTTCGAATTCAAAAAATTTGATTTGAATTCGAAAATTTAGGTTCGGTTCGAAGTTTTTGCCTAGCCCTAATTTCTTCCATTAGAAAGGAGTTTTGAGTTATTTTTAGAAATATTTAATTTATAATATTCTTAGAAATTGAAATTAATTGTATTACGTATAAAAAGACATATTATTTAGAAAACTGCACATACTTTGATTATCTAAGAATTTTCAAAATTGAAGACATACATATATATCTCCTTCAGTCGGGACGAACATTTTAAGACTCCTAGCATTTGAATCCAAAGAGCGCACGACTTCTCATTCATTCGAATTGACTGACCATGTCTACACCACTCGACCAACATTACTCAGTTGTATAAAGTAATAGACTAATACGTGATATAAGGGATATCAACCGATGAAAAAATCACCAAAATGAACCCTAATAGATTTTATAATAACCAATTTTTGGTCTGGATTAGTTGATTGATTATTTCAGTGTGTTATATTATAACTCGCAAATATTTATACTTCACTACAAGATTTTGCAAATAGCTATCTCCTAAACATTTGCACCATCTCTACTCTCTAGTATTGTATTGCATGTATTTTGTATAATGGAGTATAACTAAGCGCACTTTAAATGATCAATTAAATTATAAATTTGCGAAAAAAAACGAATATTTGCTGTGGTCATTCATTTGGCAATGAATAATGCCAAACTATTAAAATAAAAGGCAAAATAGAAAGATGAAAAGTCTATACTCCATAGTCCATCTTTTTATTCACCAATAAAATAGTTACTTTATTTTGTAGTTCTGTTTTTATTATGTTTAAAATATAACTAAACATGTCAGAAAACGTCACCTATGACGTATTTTTGACAACTTCTGTTCCCTTTAAGGATATAAATAAGCAAGATGCCTTCAAACCCACCACCACCATCTCCGGATTTTATCTTGCTCATTTTGGACTATCTTATTCTATATTGTTAATAATAACCTGTCCCCGTATATTCGTAGAGCTTGCTCAAACGAATTTCAAAATCAGTAAGCAAATGTAACAATTTTATTTATAGATTTCCCTCGGTCCACTTAAAAATCATTCATTTTCATATAACTCCCACATGTTTTCTCAAATCAGCTCAATTCATTTATTAAGTTTTAGTATTATATCATGTGATTTAGTAAGTTTTAGTATTTGGATCATGTGTTTAATTTGTATATATTTGGAAAAACATCTTCTCTATTTCTCTATTTAATGGCTAATATCGGGGAAAATGAGAAGTATTATATCATTGCGTGTTTTTCTATTTGTCTTCAAAATCATTGACATTGACTTAGTGATATTCATCAGCAAGAAGTCAATGAATCTTCTAAGAAAAAAAGGAAAGACTCCCTATCTCTTAGATGGCATATTCCCTGATTTAATCTCTATAAGAATAATATATAGCAGAAAACTAGTCATGTTTGATCACAGAGAGCTGGAAGAATAGAAAATGCTCAAAGAATGAGTTTCATCTTAGATTTGAGAAAGTTTTTATGAGAATCAGGGAACATATCGCAGCAAGAATTGAATATTAACTAATTTCTTAAATCTGTAAAGTTAGCATGTAATATTGTTTAAATGTTTGCTATAGTTTGTTACTTGATGTGTTCAAAATGCTTGATTAATGAACTATTTATTCTGCATGTCGAAGATTAGTAGTTATTAGTAAACAATAGAATTTAGTCGATATTATCAAATATATATTAGCATTGAGCTAAGATAAGTATAGACCATAAGCTATAAGACATCCTTATAAGTTATAAGAGACACAACAAATGAATGAATGATCTGTTTCGGAAAAAAAAAACCAAATGAATGAATGATACAAAAAAATATATGTTTATATACATGTAACATGCTCGAGACAATATTTCCGGATTTCGTGAACTATTGAGTTGGAGTTTATTCTTTGGAGAACTTCAGATTTGCTGATCTGAGGGATTCACGAAGATGAGGTTTTTTTTTTGTTGGGTCCAATACAAAGATGAGTTTCGATATTTGGAAATTCTAAAGAATTTCAAGTTTCTCTGGATGTATTTTTATAGGTTAATTTGTTGAATAACCATAAGAAAATCAAAAATTAACAAACTAACCAATTTGTTAGAGAGAGATAGGGAGAGATAGAGAGAGAAAAGAGGGGGGGGGGGTTTGGTTAGTTTGTAGGTTTTTGTTTTTTTTATGGTTATAGGGTTAATTTTCCCTATTTTTATTTATAAAGTTTTTTTTTTTTTATAACTCAGATGATCCGACTGAATTAGAGTATCGCCGGCGGCGTAGCTTATGGTATTTATCCGGTACTATAGACCAGCGCATTATCTCCCAATACCGACTAGTCTTGGGGTCCGGAGAGACCATGTGGATGTATTTTATTTATGAAATTTTCACGTGTCATTATGTGATTAGTCAATTTTTAGTAGTCAAATTCATCCCTAAAATTAAATTAAAAAAATTGAATAATACATAATTTGGCTTTTAAATATAATCCCAGATCAAATTAAAATTATATTATAAAACATAAAATGGTGCAAAAAGGAGAGAAATTGCCAATCAAAGTAAGGATTTGTGTGAATGATTGTCTTTACACTAGTCATTGTTGCGCCAAATAAAATTTTGTATAAGTAGCTTTATTGCTTGACACCTGTCATTTTACATAATGGACTGTACTTTAATATTATGTATATGCGCGTGTGTGTGTTTTTTTTTTTTTAAACTTAATGTTATTTTTAATCAAAGTGCCCCTTAACCCCTTCTTAAGAGTCAAGGGTCACATTTGGCATTAATAAATAATTACAATGTTACTAAATTTTGATATTGATATTGTAGTTGAACAAGTAATCTTGCTGTGAAATATTTACTAATTTTTTTTGTTTGTTTTTGAAACAAATGTTTAGTAATTAATAAATGAGGATTCTAAGATGCGTATATAAAACCGGAATAAGACATAAACAGTATTTAATTTAAGTTTTAATACGTGTGAACAACAACACTCTAACGATAGCTAGATTTATATAGTAAAATGAAATGTTCCGAAAGATACCGTATTATACTATATTGTTTTTCTGCACACGTTAACCGTACATGAAAAACATTTTTGAATGAAGATTTTAAAACTTAATACATAAAATGTAATGAATAAAATCAATATAAAAGGAATAAAGAGAGAAAATAGCAAAAGATACATAGTACAATGATTGGCTGCACAAAGATAGAGTTTGCGCACCCATGTGGAGACCAACTATTTGAATGCTTTCATGGTCTAATAATATAATATATCTACACATTTCATTTATTAACGAATGGATTTATTATTATATAAACTTATACTGTACACTCTAATCGCAATTTAGACCAGTTGCATAACTAGTTAACTACTATGTGATGAATAACATATATTTAATGAAATGATTTACCATATTACATGAAATTATTCATTTTTTAAGATATAATAAAATTTCAATTTTACCACTTTGAGGTTTTTTCTTGCCAAATTTGAGAGGGACACTATATATATATACTCCATCTGTTTTTAAAAGAAAATTGTTTTGAAATTATTACACATATTAAGAAAACATATTAAAATTTCACTATAAATACATCATTTTTTGTAATTAACAATTTTTTATAAATTTAAAGCAATAGTAATTCAGAAAATTCAATTAATTCTCTTGAAGTTTACAATTTTTCATCATTAACTAAGAAAAAATGCATTGAACACTTAAAATAACTATCTTTGTAAAACAAAAATAAAATCTAGAAATATTTTCTTTTACGAGGGAATATTTAATAATCTAATTTTATCTAAGCAAATCATCTAAATCGATTATAAATGGACTGGAAAGCGAGGGACCACATATTTTATATTGCCGGATAAATAAACATATACATGGAAAGGTTATTGGTCGTTGGTGTGTTAATATTATTATATCGAGTAAACTAATAATCTATGATCATTGGACGGGCTACAATACAAAACTTCCGGGTTAAGTGGGATCTTTGTTCCTCACGTTTCCCCCAAATGATGTTGACTTTATTTGACTTACTCAATGAGATTCCCCTAGCCGTAGGATCTTTGAGTAGTCTTTTCAGTCCGTCAGATTCGGAGGTCCAAAATCTTGGAATCCCATCGTCCTGGATCTGTTGCAATTACAGAAATATGTAATTTTTTATTGGTTTAACGATTTTTAGCTAAAAACGTACGTAGACTTTTGACTGTTTCCGATTTCACTGTAATCAAATTCAGAAGTTATACAGTTTTTTTGTTTTCCTCACTTTTCACTTTACTTTAAACGAAAATAGCTACAAAGAATAAACTGATCCGTTAAGTAATTTTTAGATCGCTTAATTAAGAAATATATTTACCATTAATATTCCATATGTTTCTAAATAATACTAGATATTTCGGAGGAACAAAATTGTTTCAAAAAGTTAGATGTTTTCAATTTTATATGTGTAGTAGTTATTACTATATTTTTAGCTAATTTACTTTTATAATATTTATTATTTAAATAAAAACTTAAATAATAGTTAATAAAAATAAGATTATAAAAGTTAGTCTGAATTTTTTTTAATATGTATGAAAAACCTAAAATATCTATTATTTTGGAATAGAAGAAGTGTGTTTTTTCGAAGATAGCCAATGAGATTTGCATTATACTTAAGATATCATAGATTCTTGATCCGATCCAAAAAAAATAAAATATTGTTTTAGATCAAGATATTCACTAGCTTTCATAAATATTCAATTTCATATAATAAATAAGAAAAAATATTTTAAAATGTCTTCAAGACTAAAATTTATTTATAAAAAAATTAAATTATTGTTTTGAATGACCATTACAAATATCTTATAAAATGTATAAATATCAAATTTAAAAATTTATTTGATATTTTCTACTTAATTTAATTTAATTTAATATCTTAATTTATTTTAATTTTTAAAATTTAATAATATTATTTAATTACTTTTAATTATTTTGGATGGATCCGGATAGCTACGGATATTGATGGTCCTGATAATAGTTTTTTTATTTGGATTTAAATATTCAAAAACTGCGTTTTATAAATGTTTGAACCTATTTTACATAGCATTTTATATAAGTAGTAAAATATTAAGTTATTTTTTAGTGGTTAAAACTTAAAAAGATTAATCTGTAATGACCATTTCTAAGAAAACCAGGTTTTCACTGATTGTTTTGGCAGATTTTCCAATTATTATCAATGAATTTCCTTTATATTCCTAATCCTAGGGCGACAAAACTTGAGAAACAAGGCAGTGTTAAAAAAAGGTCCTAATCCTAACTCTTGTACTACCTAAGAGAGCAAAGAGATGAAAATCACGAGGCTGCTGCTTAGCAGTATCATGACCCAACCGCTATCTGGCCATACCGATCGCAAATTATCCGTAAAAGACATCCCCAGGAACCCCCAGAGTCGCGTTGAGAGCAGCCGAATCGTTGCCAAGACCACGAAAAAGAGACTTATCAACAGAACTCCAACCTCTTTGCTCTCTAGATTTGCTTGCTCTCTCTCAATCTTCTCTACATCCAACCTGATTCCAAGAAACAAGAAGAACAAACGTTGCAAGTCATGCAATAGCTTTTTTCGAATCGTCGGTTTCTCTATGTAGGAATCCAAAAGAGTACTGACCTCAACGCATTGTTTCCTCTGGCCAACGATTCTACACGGGAAACTACAAGAGTTTTCCATAGCTCTAGGTCTCTAAGTTCCTTTTCCTGCTCAAAGAGTATCAAATTCTCATTAGTAGTTTATATCTCGACGGATAAAGACTTATATAGATCATATGAGATGAAAGAAATGGGGAGTCCAAAAGAGGACGAGAGAAAGATAATTACCATTTTCCCTTTCCATTCTGTGATCTCTCTGATTTCAGCTTTGCTTTTCTCCACAAGCACAAGGGTTCTCTTCATCTCCAAGCCAAACTCTGGTTGCTTGTCGTTCATTTCTTTCACAGAGTCCTCAAGAACCGATAAATTCATCTCAATCAATTTCACTTTCTGCATCAACAATTTCAAAACGTTATGCTTCTCCCTAACTTCATATTTCTTGTCTCCCACGATATTAATCGTCTTCACAACATCATCTTTCTTCTTCTGAACTTCAGCTTCCTTTCCTATCTGGTCTGTCCTATTGTTTTTCACTTCCCCATCTTGATTTTCATTTGCGGTTTTCACTTCATGATTCAGTTCCAGGATAGCTGGTTTACTTGGAAGGGTCTCTGATCCAACAAATAGATCCTCGAGCATTTGCTCAAGAGCATCGATGCCAAAGACCTCCACAACACTCAGCGTGCAGTAAAACTCAGACCCGTAGTGACTGATCAAGTTAAGTTTAAGATATCTCAACCATTTAGGCTCCGGGAGCCGGAATGTCTGGATCTGCTTGACATTCGCAGCCACGAAACTCCCAGCGGGCGCCCACAGCTCCGTCGGGTAGCTCAGGCTCCCTGACAAGCTAAACTCTTTGAGATTCGAAGAGTAGTGCTCGAAATTCGCGACTCTCACCGTGTCAACCAGCGTCTCCTCCGCGAGCTCGATCACGACATACTTACTCGACACCGAACACGGGTTTCGTAGATACTTGTCGTGATCTTTGCCAAGCACATTGCTAGCTCCTTTCGCTTCCTTGTTGTGGTCCACTACTTTTGCGCCCTTCATAGCAGAAGCATAGTTATAACCACTCCCATCTGGTTCTAGCCTGTAATGGGTCGCGTTCACAAGCTGTGACGGCACCCCCGAGCCATTTACTGTGAGAGTTTTGTCTTCAAGGTTGACATATCCGCGATCGCGGGCTTCCAGGGTCTTGTGCTTTCTTCTTCCTTCTTGTAGCACGACTTTGCAGATCAACAGAGCGTTGTTCCCAAGAACATGCTCATACACATCTTGTAACTGGCCCTTTCTCAGGAGACAATAGTTGCTTTCTTTCTCGGTTGCCTGAGGGAAGACAGAATCTCCAGAGCTCGTGGAATTTAGGATCTTCGAGACTGATCCATCAGTGTGATTCCTAATTTTATCTACAAAAGAAAATGGGTTTCTTCAGAGATTAGAATAAAATGCAGCACAGTATAGTAGTAATCTCTGGAGTACACACAAGTTTCAAAGACTTTTAAAATATGTTTTCCATCTTTCCCATTCCCATACCATTTTCTTATTAATAAGGCTCAAATTCAATAGATTAAACTTTCCTTAATTAACATCTGAAAATGATTATGGGATCTCTCTCCTTTTTGCTTCTACAATTTGGGGAACCAACAACAACACATTTGGTATTAAGGACGAGAAAAAACCCAGCAACATTTTACCTCCGTGGTTATGGCTATGGCCAAGCTTGGAGTACACAAGGAAGAGGAAACACCAGAGTAAGAGAACGAGTGAGATAGAACGCTCGAAAAAACTGCCCCTTCTGGAACTAATATCAGCCTTTTCGGAAAATCTGACAATCCGAAACCTGAAATTGTTATTTTGCCTACGAAATTTCTCATTCAGGCATAACGTCGAACAACTTCCGTGCCTTGCCATCTTTGAGCAGAGCAAAGATCAATACACGTGTGTACAACATACACAGGTGGAGACACACAGAGAGATCGTTGGTTGTATGACTTGTCTGGAGAAACGGAGAAGAGGGCACGAGGAAGAGAAACAAGACGAGGAGGAAGAAGAAGGAAAGAGAGAGAGAGAGCATGCATTGGTGTGTTGCCTAACATTTGGCCGTCGAGAAACCGATTTCTTCGGAATTTATATTTTTTTATTCTCCTTTTTTTTTAATTTCTAAAAAAGTAGTACTTATTTTTCATAATCTTCATTGGTACAAATAACAATCTTGGTTTTAACTTTAAACGGCTTCTTAATTCTTATGGTCTAATCTAATTCTATTGTTAGCAAATTAAGAAAACTCTTTGACCAAGGTTATTTTTTTCTTTTATTATTAAATAACAATCCGAAACTTCAGCTATCGAGTCAAAAGTTACAATGCCGGTCAAAGAATAGTGATTTGATGTCACCGGGATCACGCCGGAGCATTGACGTCGGTAGAGTGATTAAGAAGGACAACGTCGCCGGAATCACGCCGGAGATGCTCAGGGACAAAAGGAAGACTTCCCGGATTCTGCTCTTGTAACAGAGAATTTAACGGAGTCTCAGGAGGGTAATGGTCAAGTATGAAATCTAATGCTTCTCCACTTATCTCTCTCTGGTTCAATAGAACCTACGCAACAACAAAAACGGAACAAAAAAAATTATGAATCAACACAACGAAAGCTCGCAATTGCGGTTAAATGTCCGAAATTACCTTAACGGTTTTGAGGAGAGCGGCTTGGTTTTGCGTGAGGAGAGAGACGGTTTTGTTATACATCTGGCTAATGAGTTCTTCACTTCTCTGCGCAACTTCATCATCCATGTTGAAGTTAACCGGCGGTTCGACGAGGCCATAGTCGTCATAGAGGGATCCTTCAAAGTCTAAGCGTGGTCCCACGAACTTAGCCCTCTTTCTCCATGGTGGTGGTTCTCCGTGTATCACCATTGGGTTCTCTAAGTTCCATCTGAAACCCAAATATTAAGTCTTGAGCAAGAAGAGGCTTTTACTTGAAAAGGGAATGTGAAAATGTGCAGAATTGGGCTCACATGGTTAAGATTTTACGAGCTAGCCATGAGGCGTCGGATAGATAATCGACTGATGCTTTTGAAGTATCTGAGCCGTAGATCACTTCTTCTGCAGCTCTTCCTCCGAGCAATACCTGCAACAGATTTTTTTTAACAGAGATAAAAGAAGCACACAAATCAGAAAACGATTCAAAAACAAACCGAACCACCAAATGCTTAGGCCTAATATCAAACAAATGAAAGAAGAGTTTTTAACAGAGAAAAAGAAAGCCCACCTGAAGACGATGAAGCAGTTGTGGACGACGACCAAACATGTAGGATTCATCATCAAGCCGATGAAACACAACTTGAGACAGTGTCTGACCACGAGGGATGATGGAAATGCGATCACACCGCTCAATCTTTGCATTCTCATACCGCATTAAAAGATGTGAAGTGAGTGCAACTCCGACTTCAGTTGTGGCTCTGCGACACTGACCTTCATGTCCCAATTCTAAACCAATACGTGTCGGACCAACAGTGAGTCGGTCAACAGCGTCGTCCATGTCTGATTGAACAATCGAGCTATGCGTTTTCCTGACTGCTACAAGAGCAGCCTCTTGAACCAACTGTGCCAGTTTTGCTCCGGACCATCCTGTATTTGATATAGACCACATTACTCGGATCAAAGCTTCATACAAACCAATAGGTTCAAACAGAGACTTTCTCTGTGGTAATAACCAAACCATGAGCCAAAAAAATAAATAATAATCGTTGACATCAATTGTAGTTTTTATACCTGGTAAGTTACTTGCATACGATGACAAGTCAACAGAATCCGACATCTTGACTTTGCTGGCGTGAATCTTCAGAATATCCAATCTCCCTTTCGCATTAGGGGGACGAATCCTTATCTGATAAAAATATCATTTCTTTATGGCCTTTCAGAAACTCCGAGTCTACTAAACTAATGCATGATAAAATCAAAAGGCTTGCGAACGTGGTTTGGTAAACCATTGATTCGGAATAAATTGCTATCAATTCTAACCAGTAAGACCTAAGCATAAAAATCCAAGGTGCAGAAGAATTTGTGCCAGGTTTTTCTAAATCAACAAACCTTTCTATCAAATCGACCTGGACGTAGAAGAGCAGGGTCTAACAAATCTCTGCGATTGGTGGCACCCAAGAAAATCACACCTTTGCCGGTGTCAAAACCATCAAGCTCGATGAGCAACTGGTTCAATGTGGTTTCTCTTTCTTGAGTGGCTGCATTGTACGACTGGTCTGAGCTTTCCTTGAAAATCCCTTGACGTCTGACGAACACCAAAATTAAAAAATAGACATCAGTTGAACTCCGTCTCAAGTTGAAAAGTTACGCAGGGAAAGGCAGTAACTATATCAAAATCTAGATACAAGGGGAAAATTTTTGTGTATACCGAGTTGCTAAGGCATCGATTTCATCGATGAAAATAACGGATGGCTTGTTTACCTGCACAATGAAATGGATATCATCAAATACTATTGAACATCTCTGCACAGAAATGCTTAAATACACATCGGTCCAATCACCTTAGCTCTTTTAAACAGATCTCTGATACGCGCTGATCCAACCCCAACAAGAACTTCAACGAATTCAGATCCTGCCATTTGGTAAAACGGCACACCGGCTTCCCCTGCGATGGCTTTTGCAACGAGTGTCTGCGAAAGCAAATCAGGTTAGGTTAAGCTCTATATATCGCTAGCGGTTGGATTGTCAAAAGATCCGTGTAACATCAGAGTTTAACTGATCACTGACAACTGTATAACTGACATTTTATAAGATGTACAGAACGAGAATAGGGAATCAATAATAGCTTTTGATAAAAGCATCTAAACATTCAAAACTTTATCTAGACAAATTTTAGGTTTAAGTTGGAGCAGTAGTGATGATTGTTCAAGCATTAGCGATAAATGATGACATTGCCAAACACTCAGCATACTCTGCAATCCAACCATCAACCTCAGCAGAAATTGATCTCAACAGTTACCGCTACAAGTTGGATTATCAAATATTTCTAAAGTATTTCGTAGTATTCTAAAGTATCATGCTGGTAGCTACAAAAATACTATCCACTACTTACAACAAAAAATGTTTTAGATTGGCATTAACATTGATGTTTACACATACCTTGCCACAACCAGGGGGACCCTCTAGAAGAACTCCATGAGGAGGTTTAATTCCCATTTTATCAAACAGGTCGGGATTCTTCAAGTACTTCACAAGCTATCAAGACAATGTGATAATCGTATGACAATAAGAGGTTAGTAATCTTCAGTTCCCGGTTTCTCTCGAGCTTCCAAGGTTTTTTAAAAAAAGTAATGTCATGCAACTTTGTACTTACTGGTGTACAGTAAAGCTCTAATTCAAACACAATTTAGCAAGTGCATATAGTATTCATTATTATGAACAATCTTCTTGCATAAACAAATTCTGAGTTTCTTTGATGAATGTTCATGAACTTAAAAGATATAATGCAAGTGCATGTGATAATGGCAAACAATCTTTAATGTTTTGAATTTAAAAGCAGTAATTTGGCCAAGAGATACCTCTTGAAGTTCTTCAACTGCTTCATCAATCCCTGCAACATCACCGAATTTGACGCCAGTTGAGCCCTATAACATAATCATTTAAGGTCATCAAAAACTCAACCAAAAAGGTATTAGAATTGAAGAAACGTGCATTTAGGAGTAACAGTTAAAAAAACCTACGTCAACACGAGCTTCTGCTTTAGACTGAGAAAAAGCAATCCCTTGCCATAAATCCTGCAATTAAAAAAGTTTTAAAGTGATTGAGAGCAAAAGAAATATCACTGAAAATACGTAAAAGCAGGCATTATAAGATTACAAGTATTATACCCATTTCCTAAAGTTCTTTGGTCTCCGTGACAGTGTGAAACGAACAAGAAGAACCATAGTCATGACAACAAGTAGGATTGGTTTGAGCATCTCAAGGCTTGAAGATACACCACCAAATGTGTAGAAATCAGAAATCCTTGAGAAGATCCCCCCATCGGCGAGAACATCAACAAGGTAATCCCATGATCTTTCAATAACACCAAGGAAGATGCCCAAAAACAGTTTGAGGAATGGCTTTGCTATAGGCCAAACAACATACACTGTAGTGACATATGCGAAACTTGTGACTGCAAAAACAGCCGAGGCTAAGAATCCTCCAACAACAACTGCAGCTGCAGCAATAACTGCTGTCACCATTCCCAGCTCAACCATCACTCTACTTGAAATAGAAGACGCGATTGGGTTTGGGAAGTCCGCCACTTTTCCAACCCAAGACTGCAATTAAACATTTAATAGACAGACTCAGTCAATAACCAGACACAATACATCTGTTCAATTTATATAGACAATCTAAATTCCACCCTAAGTGATCAGATTCTGAAAAATTCCTAACCAACACAGTACAAAAATATCGATGACAGAAGACCAAAATCTAGTAAATAAGATCCAAATGAACAAAAGACTGATCACCGTCATGTGCCTTTCTATTTCGTACTGCGGACCAGTGTATTCTTTCAGAAGAGCTTGAGCTTCTCCAACTTCAAGCTTCATTGACCTATCAAGAAGCAGAGATCAATAAGAAACAAAAGCAATACTCTGGATCCATCTAAAAGAAACTTTTTTTCTTTTGTCTCGTTTTAGTAATTCACCATTTGGTTTTCTGTAAGCTCTTGGCTCCAGGAATTTCCTTGAGATCAACTATGAAATCTCTATAGCCGCCACTCGTGTAAGGAGCGCCAGAAGCTTCCTTCGACGTCAGCAGCTTGACTTTATCATTCTTCATAGCTTTTCGAAAATCTTCCAAGCTCATCTTTGGTAAGTCCTTCACATTTCTCTCAAAGTCCTCTTCCTCGGATAACTCTGGCCCGAAAACTTGCTCCGGGACATAGAGCTTCCCCTTGTATTCCCTCAGAATGTCACTCAAATAAACAGACTCGTCTCCAGTTTCGCCGCTATTTCGGCCTTCATTGCTCTCTTTCTCCATTTTCGTCTTGGAATCAAGCTTCCTTCTGATAAATTCAAACGCACCCGTCGCATTGGCGCCTTTGCTTAAATCCTCTCTCTCCTTCAGATTATACAGCTTATCCCCAACTCGGTAACGAGGCTCCACCTGGCTAGGATTCTCCTTCAAAACCCTAGTTACGAAATCTTCGCCAGCGGGATTGCTCGCCTCGCCGGACCGAGATGACCCTGTTTTCGATTCGCAGAGAACCGTAAACGACCGACGCAGAATCGGAGCTCTCCATCGAGTTTTGGCAGCAAAAGTCGACGCCGCCGCGTGTTTCCAGATCGATTTCTTGTGATTTTCTGGGAAACGAACGCCGAGCGAGAAGACAGTGTCTATAGAAGACATTGTACGACGACGATAACCATGTACAGGAAATAACTAAAAACAAAAAAAAAAAAAAAGCTTTCACCAAGCGGAACTTGTAAGATAGATTCGCATTTCGAAATTTTTGAATTTCTCAGATTGTTCTGGATAAGAAAAGAGCTCTCGATGGGTTTTACTCTTTAGTCTTTACTGAAAATCAGGGGTTTTTCTTCTGTTTACGGCCACCACACTAAACCGCAACATTTCGCTTCGCTGCGTTTTATCCGGTCCGACTCAAAAACGGGCTTCTTCTCCGGGTCGAGTTGATCGGACGTAATCGGGTTGGTTAAACCAAACAGAACTAATTATGATTTTAATTGCCTTAATTGTTTCTCTAAAATTATTTTAACTAATTCTTTACTTAGTCGACTCGTCGTCGGCCACCTTTCTTTGCGTCATCCACACTTCTGTCCAAATCCGGTTTAACGTTATCCCTATGGCCAAACATATATCCTTTTGCTTGCTTTCACTTTTTTTTTTAAAGTTAAAAACACTCTTATCCCTTATCCCTACCGGGGAACAGTTAAAACATCGCTACCAAACATCTCCTCCGAGATGGCGAAGCCTTCTTCGTCGTCCGGCCGAACGAACCTAGCTTCATGCGCCGTCGCCACGATCTTCATCGTCTTCGTTATCATCGCCGCCGTTACCGTTTACCTCACCGTCTTCAGACCGAGAGATCCAGAGATCTCCGTCACTAACGTCAAGGTCCCGTCGTTCTCCGTCGCCAATAGCTCCGTCAGCTTCACCTTCTCCCAATTATCCGCCGTAAGGAACCCGAACCGCGCGGCTTTCTCTCACTACAACAACAAAATCCAGCTCTTCTACTACGGAAACCGGATCGGTTTCATTTTCATACCAGCTGGTGAGATCGAATCGGGTCGAACCAAGCGTATGTCAGCTACTTTCTCTGTACAGTCGTTTCCTCTCGCGCCTTCTGCTTCTCGAATCTCCGCCGCCGATTTCCAGCGTTCTGGATCCGTTTTAGGAACCGGGTTAGCGGAGGCTGATGATAAGCGGGCCGGGTCGACAGTGGAGATAGAGTCGAAGCTGGAGATGGCGGGTCGGGTTCGGGTTCTTGGTCTGTTCACACATGGAATCGCAGCAAAATCAAATTGCAGGATCGCCATTTCCACGGTTGATGGGTCGATCGTAGCCGTCCGTTGTTGATACCAGTCTTTTGTAACAAACAAACTGAAATGTGGAAAGTGTTTCTTTTTAAAAAAACGCATGTTAAACCTCTCTCTCTTGGGTTCTTTTCTGAATATTTGTACTTATCATTACATGAGGGACTTTCACAATGTACTTTCAGATTTTTGTACTTTATTAGACTTACAACTTACAAAGGAACAAGGACATTGATTTTGGGGTTAAACTGGATCAAATAACAAAGAAAAAGTAATTTGTCAATTTTCAATAAGCTGGTATCTAGTTCACCATTCTGTAGCTTGTATGAAATTGGAAAAAAACATAAAAGACGACTTTACGGGGAACGAAATCACTACATTGATCAATTTGAAGAAATATAAAAATTTAAAAAAAAGTACACACACATAAATGACCAGAGAACAGCGGTTGAAATGTATGAACTAAGAAGATTTGAATATCAAGAGTTGCTATGATAAATTAATAATACACGGATTTTCTCAATCCCCCTCTAAAATATGGGTTCGTATCAGCATTTTTTTCATGTGTTTTTTAGAATAATAATTAATGCAAAAGGAAAAGGAAAAAGAAAAAGAAAAAGAAACGAGAATTATGAAGTTATCAAGAGCCATTGGAGGAAGAGTCGTAGCCGTAAGGATTATTGCTTGCCCAATTCCATAGATTCCTACACATCTCTTCAATTCCATACTTAGCCCTGCATTGATACCAATACCAAACAAATAAGTTCCTAAATATATATAATTAAACTGAAATCTAATTCCTCTAGTGTGTTGACAAAAAATAAATGAACTTACTTCCAATTTAGTTCGCGTTCTGCTTTTTCCGTTGAGGCGTAAACAACTTCAGCGTCTCCAGGACGTCGTCCGGCCATCACCAACGGGATTTTCTAATAGTAAAACAATCAAAAACATATAAATCAATACTCGGAAAAAAATGGGTGCTAAAGGCCAATAATAGCTCCTTTGGTTAGAGCATTGTGCTAGTAAAACAAACCAGTTAATGTTTTACCTTCCCGGATGCCTTTTCAAAGGCAGCGACCATTTCTAACACTGATGTTCCATTACCAGTTCCAAGATTGTATACCTCGCAACCTGATCATTTTCCAGGAATTGAGCTTGGATCCAATGGAAAATCATATAATAAGAGGAGAACCACAAAAAGAGTTTTAAAGATAAGCCCATACTGATTTTGAGATCATCTAGCTTGCGCAGAGCAGCTATATGTCCATCTGCTAAATCAATGACGTGAATGTAATCTCTAACCTGAAAAAAAAAAGAGAGAAATGTGTGAAGATAATCACACATTTCATTTCTTGTCTTTGAGACATCATATATAAAAGATACATACCCCTGTACCATCCTTGGTCTTGTAGTCGGTTCCAAAGACGGTGAGGTGAGGTCTCCGGCCAACCGCAACTTGTTGGACGTAAGGCATCAGATTGTTGGGAACTCCAAGAGGATCTTCACCGATGTAACCACTAGGATGTGCACCCACAGGGTTGAAGTATCTAAGCAGTATGATCTTCCATTCAGGGTCAGACCCATGTACATCCCGGCAAATTTCTTCGATGAAAAGCTTACATAGCAACAACCAAAGAATCTTCACAGTCAGATTCGTTTTCCTGATTGTCCCACAATCATAATAAGGTGGGTTTTGCTAAATGTTACTACCTTGGTACGGCCATATGGGTTAGTAGCAGAAATTGGGGACTCCTCTGTGCAAGGAACCTCTTTAGGCCAGCCATAGACAGTAGCTGATGATGAAAACACAAGCTGGAAAAAACACAGAGTGGTAAAAGCTAATCATGAGATCAAACGAAGACAAAAACTCAAAAAGGGGAAAAGAATCAATAAGAAAACAAAAAATGAATCGAGAAAAAGGGAATCCATGTGGTGGCACAATTGAGAGAGAGGGAGAATATTTACGTTTTTGCAGCCGTATTGAGCCATAACCTCCAAAAGCGTAATAGTCCCAACGAGGTTATTATTATAATACAGCAAAGGCTTCTCCACACTCTCACCTACTGCTTTAAGTCCAGCAAAGTGTATCACTGCATCAAACCTGTAAATAATAATTCCACGTTTCATCAACCCAATTATACGAACCAAGTCTAATCATTTCTTGTCTTCAGGCGTCATGTAAAAGAAAATATTTTTAATTTTCAATCAATCATACTTTGTCTCTGAGAAAATCTTCTCAAGCGCAGGCCTGTCTCGGAGATCCACCTGCAGGTAAGAAAAAAAAAATGATCCAAGAGACTCGGATTTCAGAAATGTGCAGGCGTAAATTTAATAATTAAGGTATTAAAAAGCATGATAAAGTTCTGATTCCTACGAAGAACAACATCCCAATTCCAGACAGATCCGACTGTTTTAATATATAAATATAGCACTTGGGGTAATTATTAAAATACTCTTTTCACATGGCATTGTTGATGCTTTATTCTGAATTTCGTTTTAAAATGGGATTAGCCAGAACACATCGTCATCGAAAAATGACCTGTTGTCACGAGAAATTCCGAAGAAGAGAAAAACAAAGTAACAAAGACGAATTCGCGTCCGTCGTTAATCAAATTATATCAATCGTTCATAAGTAAACGGTAGTTCTCAATTTCACAGAAATCGGAAACTATTCGAGCACGATGATGCGAAACTCTTATTGCAAAAAAAAAAAAAAAAAAAATTCTTCAAGCACACGTTTCCTAAAACCTAAACAAGCCGAAATTCGCCGAGAAATTTTAATTCCACGGAGAGAGAAGGGAGGGAGGAAAAACAAAAAACCTGGTGGAAGGAGAGACGGTCTCCGTTTTCGCCGGCGAGTTTCTTCACGCGCTGGAGAGAAACAGCGGAGGAATTGTCGAGATTATCAACAACTACGGCGGAGTAACCACCGTCGAGCAGTTGAAGCACAGTATGACTTCCGATGTAGCCAGCGCCGCCGGTGACCAGAATGTTCTTCGACATCGTTATCGGAAAAAGAGAGAAAAATTCGTAGAGAGTTTGTGTATAATTCAAAATTCGTTAAGAGCGTTTGTTTTGGGATCGAGCAAAAGGGGTTTTATAGAAGCGGTGAGGGGAATTTTGACTGTATATTTACTACGATTCTACGTTTCAAGAGAGAAAGTAAAGAGAAGGGGCGAGAAAAAAAAATGTGCCATGTGGCAGAATTTGGTGTGGGTGCGAATATACCGGAATGCTGGGAAATGTCCGAAATACCCTTTTATTTAAGTTTTTTTTTCTTTCGTGAATGGAAATGTATTAATTGTAAGTTGTTATATTTTTGCTAATATAAGGGGAGGTATTCAATTAAATAATGTAATTGAATTAGAAGGAATTAAACTTTCTATGAAAATTCTATTACTATTCAATGCTGTATTTCCCGCATTTTTAAAAATTTATGTGTTATTCGATTAAATATTTATAGTCATTTAAAGAATTAAATTCTTTTATTTAATTCTCTTCTTATTGTACTGTCATTTTAAAAGAGTCTATTAGAATTTCAATGAAAAATTTGTAAATGATCAATTCTTACCATTTTTGGTATCATTTTGATAGAATTATATTAAATTCCCAACAAAAACTTTAAATTATTTCAAAAACAATAATATTTCTCTCTTTTTTTTTTGAACCTTTTCTCTCTCTTTTTTTCACAATAAGTATTTTCTTAGAATGAACATTTAATTAAAGGATTTAATATGGCGAAAAAAGTGATTTTTGAGGCGATTTTTAGACGGTTATTCTTCCGACAATATCTCACCATCCTGGTGAACTGCAATTTCTCCGGCGAAGTGGACAAGTGGTTATGGTCACGATATCCCTTCCCGACGGTTATCCCCATGTTTCACCCCACGATGAAACGTGATGAATTTTCTGCTTCCATAAAGCAATCCATCACTTATAAATGGCGGATTCATTTGTGGATCTCTACACACTGCGATTTGCAAATCACACCAACAAATCTTCATTTTCCCCCTCGTTTCTATCGATATTTCTTTAAGATGGGAGATAACTTCCGGCGAGCGGTTCAAGAGATCAATCTGGGAGTGGAAGACCCACCAATCGCCTTGCCCATTGAAGTAGTCAATCAGGCGGCAGCGGAGAATCGATTCGTGATCATGGGACGGCCAATCATGCCTAGACGTCAAAATCTGCACTCTATTGTTGCTAATATGCCCCGTTACTGGGGTCAAGGCGGATTTGTTCATGGCCGGATCGTGGAGGGGGGTCGATTTCAATTTGTCTTCCCCTCAGAAGAAGCGATGAAAACGGTCCTAAGACGAGGACCGTGGGCTTTTGCAGAAAGAATGCTCATTCTGGAGAGATGGACTCCCCATCTTAATCCCAATATGATGTTTTTCATTCCATTTTGGATTCAAATTCGTGGCATACCGTTCCAATTTCTCATCCATAACGTCATTGCCCACATTGGTAGAGCACTTGGAATGCTCATGGAAGTGGACTATGTGGCTGAAGCGGCTGCGCGAGTGGAGTATGTGAGGGTCCGTGTTAACTGGGACATTGGAGATCCACTTCGATTTCAACGCCAATTTCAATTTACTGAAGGCGTCAATACCCTGCTTCGTTTCACTTATGAACGCTTGCGTGGTTTTTGCACCGTATGTGGAATGCTTACACACGACTCTGGGGCTTGTGTGATCCAAAATGGCGGACCAGATCATGATTCCGAGGATGATAATGATGGCGACGAAGCACCGGAGATGAATGCACCCGATGTTGAAGTTCTACAAAACATTGGGGAAATCCAAGAGATGCCTTTAAATGGTGAGATGTACGAAGATCTAGCACAAGAAATGGCGGATAACATTGCACCAGATGACGTGCATCAAGCTGTGGAATCTGGCGTTATTGAAGACAAGGAAGCAGTAGAAGATGAGTCTGACAATGATGATATGGCCGACTGGGATGAAATTTGGTTCCGTGGCGATGGATACGATTCTGAAGCATGGGAGAATTTAAACCCAGAAGCACTAGAACGCAAGCACAAGGGACATTCTAAGAGGAAATTTCTGCAGGATGCTGATGGTAAATCTCAGTTTTTTACTAAGAAGTTTGAACAGGGTGAAGGAAGTGGTCATGCTGCCAAAAAAGGAAAGCTGGATGACATCGGAACACCAGATCAAGATACTAACATTACCGATGGAGGCGCGGTGGGCCCTGAACCACCTCTACCACCATGAGGACAGCCTGTTGGAACTGTCGAGGTCTAGGCATTGACTTGACAGTTCGACGCCTGAAGGAGATAAATTGCAAATATCTCCCGGACATCATTTGCCTTTCAGAAACAAAGCAGCGAGATGATTACGTTCGTGATGTTGGTGGTCAATTAGGATTTCTAAATTATGTAATTGTCCCTCCTTTAGGTCTAAGTGGTGGATTAGTTATCTTTTGGAAAGCGTCTGTTCAAGTTTTTGTTTTTCTTCAATCTCCTAATCTTGTAGATTGTGAGATTTCTAGCAATGGAATGACTTTCTACTTTTCTCTAGTTTATGGCCATCCAAATCCTAGATTTCTCAATCATACCTGGGAACGTCTAGAACATATAGCTATCAATAGACGAGGTAAACCTTGGTTAGTAATGGGAGACTTTAATGAAATACTAAGTAACGACGAGAAAATAGGTGGGCGTAGGCGAACGGAAGCTTCTTTCCATGACTTTAGGAGAATGGTTCGTGAATGTGATTTCACATACTTAAAATCTATTGGAAATAGATTCTCATGGGCTGAAAAAAGAGGGAGTCATGATGTTTCTTGTTGTCTAGATAGAACAATGGCTAATAGTAGTTGGCTAGCCACGTTTCCAGCTTTAGAGACGTAATTCTTAGAGATGGCTGAATCTGACCACAGGCCTCTCATCTCTTACATTGATTCTGTTCCAGAGGAAAAACGGGGGAGTTTTCGTTATGATGGTCGTTTTATGAATAAAGAAGGTTTCAAGGATTCTGTTTTAAAGGGTTGGAACGACACAAATCAGATACAGAACAGAGCCTCCTCTATATTACAACGGATCAAAAATTGTAGACATCACATCTCGAAGTGGAAACGAAGAAACAAGTTAAATTCAGCTGAGAAGATAGCTCTACTCCGCAATCAGATTGATACAGCTATTACTACAGGGACCTTATCCACAGCAGAACGGAATCAGTTACGAAGTGAATTAAATCAGGCTTACATTGAAGAAGAACTTTATTGGAAATTGAAGAGTATAATGAAATGGTTACGAGAAGGTGATCGTAATACTCGGTACTTTCATACAGTCACTAAGACGAGAAGAGCAAGAAATCATATCCAATTCGTTTTGGATGATCAAGGGGTTCTCAAACGAGGAAACAGAGAAATTGCAAGAGTAGCGACAGAATACTTTAAATGTTTATATTCCTCAAGTACGGATCTGTCTGGTTATTTTCCTGAGGTGTTTCTAAATTTTCAGAAGAGAGTAATTTAGGATATTAATGATGACCTAACCCGTGAAGTTTTAGTTGATGAGATAAAGGAAGCACTATTTGGTATAGGACCACATCGTGCCCCTGGTCCAGATGTTTTTACGGGGGATTTCTATCAATCTTTCTGGGAAGAAATACAGTCAACGCTAATTCCAGAGATACAAGCGTTCTTTGCTAATGGAACTTTTGACACTTCCCATAATCATACAAACCTTTGCCTCATACCGAAAGTAACTCCTCCAACAACAATGGCTGATTTTCGTCCAATTGCTTTATGCAGTGTTTTCTACAAAATAATTTCGAAGATTATGGTAAATCGCTTGAAGCCTCACTTGTCGGATATAATTTCAGAGAATCAGACAGCTTTCATTCCAGGTCGGGTTATTTCAGATAATATAATAATCGCACAATGAGGTTTTTCACAGTCTGAAAGTACGGAAACGACAATCAGCATCGTATATGGCCCTCAAAACAGACATTACAAAGGCGTATGATCGATTAGAATGGTCCTTTCTTAAAGAAACTTTAGCACAGTTTGGTTTTGCCGAAAAATGGATCCAATGGATCATGACTTGTGTCAGCTCAGTTAGTTTTTCGATTTTGATTAATGGCTCAGCAGAGGAATTTATTACTCCAGAGAGAGGATTACGACAAGGAGATCCTCTGTCTCCTTACTTATTCATTCTATGTGCTGAGATTATCACTCATATGATGAATACGGCCACGACAGAGAGAAAATTGAAAGGAATCAAAATATGTGACCGTGGACCTGAGGTGAGCCATCTTCTTTTCGCTGATGATTCCCTATTCTTCACGCTTGCAAATCCTAAATCAGGAAGAGCCATCAAGAGTATTTTAAATCTCTATGAATCAGTTTCGGGCCAGGCCGTAAATTTACGGAAATCATCTATCACCTTTGGAAGTAGAGTACGTTCTGATGTTAAGCGCCAGATGCGATGTATTTTGGGGATTCACAATGAAGGAGGAGGTGGAAAATATTTGGGACTTCCGGAGCAATTTGGAAGCAAAAAGAGTGAGATGTTTCAATATATTATTGAGAAAGTCAATTCACGGACACAAGGATGGAACAAACGATTTTTATCTCAAGGTGGAAAAGAGATTCTACTCAAATCAGTGGCTTGCTCTATGCCGATCTTCTCAATGAATGTTTTCAAACTGCCGACAGAGATTACTACAGAGATTCACAGAATTCTGGCAAAATTCTGGTGGAGTAAAGGAAATGAGCGAAAGGGTATGCACTGGTACGCTTGGAAACGACTAAGCTTACCGAAACGCGAAGGAGGCTTGGGATTTAAAGATTTGGAGTACTTCAATCAAGCTCTACTTGTCAAACAAGTTTGGAGAATTATGCAAAAACCGGATTGTTTAATGGCTCGTATTATGAAGAGACGATATTTTGCGGAAACAAACATCATCAACGCAAAACTACGGAAAAAAGCATCGTATGCTTGGAAGTCTATGTTACATGGGAGAGATCTTCTCAAAAAAGGATTACGGTTTATTATAGGCGATGGCACTGTAATCGATACATGGACAGATCCATGGTTGGATTTACATCCTCCTCGTCCCCCAAAACCACGACAAGGTGTTGTTAGTAATTTCACGGTCAATCAGATGTTTAATACTAATCATACGGGTTGGAATATAGATGTCTTTAGGCAACAAGTGGATGATGCTGATGTTGACAGAGTTTTGGATATTCATATTTCTTCGAAAGCTACAACAGATCTCTTGGGTTGGCACTACAATGAGGATGTGATTTATACAGTCAAGTCAGGTTACTGGTTAGCGACACATCTTCCAGATAACCCTCGCATACAGCCACCAGATGGAGATGTTTTACTCAAAGCATCGATTTGGAAACTTAATATCACACCAAAGATAAAACATTTTCTTTGGAAGCTAATCTCGGGTACTTTGGGAACGGGAGAAGTACTGAAACGACGACATATCAGTCAAGACTCTTTTTGTAGAAGGTGTTGCGATACAGAGGAAACAGCACAACATCTATTCTTTGAATGTCCTTATGCAAAATCCACTTGGCGAGCTTCTGGATTTTTAACTCAAACCGTTTTGGATGAGAACGTGTCTCTGGAGACGAAAATAGAAGCATGTTATAGTTGCAATTCTTCTACTCACTTATTACATACTCAACAGCTACCCATATGGATTCTATGGAGACTTTGGAAAAGCCGAAATGTCTTACTATTCCAACAGAAACATATTCCGTGGAGACAAAACTTACGCTATGCTAGAGATGATGCTAAGGAGTGGTCGGAAGTGGAATTTCATTTGAATTCGAGGGATAATTTAGCAAGGACGACTCACGCAGGCTCAGAACGACATCGACATGCTTACCCGAGTACGACACGTACATCCACAACGCAACAACAAACGTGGAAAAAACCAATAGCTGATTGGGTAAAATGCAATTTTGATGGGTCTTTTGTGAATGTATTAACTCCTTCACAGGCTGGCTGGGTTATTCGGGATAGACAAGGAGTCTTTTATGGGGCGGGACAAGCGAAGGGAAGGAGAGTTTCTAATCCCCTTCAAAGTGAACTGCAAGCACTACTTATAGCTATGCAGCATTGTTGGAGTAAAGGTTACAGGAAAGTGGTGTTTGAAGGAGACAGTCAACAATGCATTGCTATAATCAACATGAAATCACTTAATTTCAGAGTTCATAATTGGACCAGAGAAATTCGATGGTGGGCAAATAAGTTTGAAGATATCCAATTTATTTGGGCGGGTCGGGAAGCAAACAGAGTGGCGGACATACTTTCAAAGGCAAATATCCCAAACGATGGAGTTTTCTATTCTCATTTTTATGTCCCATTTTGTATTTCTGATTCCTTACATGAAGATCTTTTGGGTTCAACATTAACGTAATAAAAGTTGGTCGAAAAAAAAAAAAAGTATTTTCTTAGATTATCCGAATATTTGTTTTCCAACAAAGATAATCCGTAAGTACATTGATTAATTATTGTGGTTGTTTTGCTATCATGGGAATTTCTGCGAAGGTATAACATATTTTTCCAGAAAATTCGGGGTCACGAGATTTGAGAATATTTGATGAGTATGCCTAAGCATTCCAGAATTTGTTTAATTGTTGTACTTTAGGTATTGTTTAAGTTTAGATTAAATATCTACTTTAATGCTACAGTATATGAATCGAGTTTTTCTCTTACATATGAGCTACAAAGCTCGAAAAGAAGTGGCAACATACTAGTGAATGCATTTTTGCAAGAATTTAGCACACTAGATTTATTTTTATCATATCATATAGATCTCGGTCATCGGTGGCACCGTCGACATCAGCTTCTCCAAGGACTTTTCGTGACTTGAGTCTCCCACGAGAAGTGTAATATTTTTCTTTAACACCTTTTCACTCTTTTCACTTTTCAGTTATAGTTTCCCTACATTTCTCGTGAATACTTCAAGAAATCAACAGTTCAATTCAACACATAGGTAGATGTAACCGTAATTTAGGTTGAAACCCTATTATAGTAATTTAGATTATAGTACTATTAGCTAAGGAGTCCAAAATTGACGATATAACGTGGACGCGAACTATTTCGTTCCTGGCTTTGAATGAACATTAATTTTAAGGATAAGTCTGAGATTTTTCTTCTGGTCAATAAGGATAAGTCTTGATTTGATTTGTTTTTTTTTTTTTTTTTATCATATAAGGATAAATCAAGCTACCGACAGTAATCCTAACAGAGAAGGTTTGATTGTGTGGCTCACTTCCGCAACTCCGCTTGTCAAATGAAGTGACGTTCCAAATTAAACAATGTGTGGAATAAGGCTAAAAGTCAAGAACAAAAGGAATGACTCAATAGCCGACCATATTGTGAATATGCTTCAATGCATTGTTAATCCATTGAATAGTTTTCTTCGATTTTCTTGATACACCTGGTCTATGTCGTCAAATTCTTCATTTACATGTGTCGATTTTCATTTGGTTAAAGTAAAGCAAAGATTATTAACTTGGTGGATTCACAAGAAAAAATTACCATTTTTATATTAGATGATCACGAAGTTTCTTTGATATTATTTGGTTTTGAAACAGTCCCCATAATCAATATATTTAAAGAAATGTGTATGGACACCATATGAAACCGATATACAAACGACAAGGAAGATGGTTTCACGACATTTACAAATACTGAGGCAAATCTGTAAAATAAAGTCAAACTAAAAACAAAATAGCAGTTTATGAGTCTTTGGACCATTAAATGATCGTTAAGATAAATTCAAAAGATCATCATTATCTGATGGAGTTAGGTCGAAGCCTTTAGCCGCTTCTCGATGGTACTTAGGGCCCGGGACCAGAAATATTTATATATTAAAGGTGTAATTAACAACACAATGAAACGTTAAATGTTTTTGGAATATGAAATATTTGCTTATATTATAATTTTTTGATTTCCTTAAGTAATTACATCTTGGAAAGAAAGAAAAGTGGAAATAGTAAAAGGCAAATGGAGAGAGAGGAAAGTTCCCCCAATTTCTTTCGCCTCAAGAAACTGAGGCCCACTAAAAAAGCTCATTAAAAAAGAGGAAAAAAGAACATAAAAACAAATTGGAGGTGCGGGGAATCGAACCCCGTGCCTCTCGCATGCGAAGCGAGCGCTCTACCATATGAGCTACACCCCCAATTTTGAAAACTGATATGATGTAAAACTATTAGACCCGAAGTTTTGAGTGAAGCAGTTTCTTAAAAATATTGAGATGATTGCAAACATGTAAGCAAGCCTGCCTTGCATTGAAATGCAAAACTAACTAGCTGCAATGAGAAACACCCAAGGAAAATCCAAGATTCAAACTATATTTATTACTTTCTTAGATGCAACTTCAAGATATACGTAGTAGAGTCGCACGATTCACAAAAGAATTGCATTACTTAGTGCTTAACAAGAATCTAAACCCAAAATGGCAAAATCTAAAACGAAACGCCAATAAAAGCTTTGTGGTTTCTCAGTAAGTAAATCTTCTGCCTCTAGCCCATGGTGGCAACCTTGGAGCTTGCACTTCAACGCCATAGTTTGTTGTTACTCTTTCTCTGCTCTATCATGCTTGCAAACCGAGAGTCCAGTGTCGTCCTCTTCCCTCCTCCCTTTCCTACTTTCTGATCTCCCTCATGTAAAGTTCTGATTGTTAGTTAACCCTAATCATTCCGTATAAAGCTCTTGGATCTTGATATCAAGGAGTTGGCCACGATTTAATCATCATAACAAACCAGATA
The DNA here is from genome assembly GCA_020283515.1 of Alliaria petiolata. Classification (NCBI taxonomy): domain Eukaryota; kingdom Viridiplantae; phylum Streptophyta; class Magnoliopsida; order Brassicales; family Brassicaceae; genus Alliaria; species Alliaria petiolata. The sequence goes on from JAHZTW010000004.1 coordinate 45,883,033, forward strand.
TGCATTAACCAGATCAAAACCAAACATATCAACCAAGGAATCCAAGGGAGGCCCTAAGAAGTAGGTCTGAAGAATATACGGCAATGAAAAATTTACCTTTGCGATGAATCTAGCGTGTACAGATCTATTCTGGACTGGTGGAGCAATAAACCTGCACACACAGAAAAGAGAAAAACAGATTTGCTGAAGAACCGAGAAGACGTACAGAGACATCCTTTACATAACAACAGCAACTTGAAGCACCAGCCCGTAACTGGCACCAACAGATATAACGGTCTGATACAGAGTTGTAAACAATAAGAGCCATAACTTCTTACTACCATAGAAGTATCTAAGGCGTAATCCAAGCAACAAAAGGATGGCAAAATCGCCATTTATTATAAGCAATGCAACCCTTCACTTCCCAGTCCTACAGGCCCCCTGAGATTGACACAACTCCAATTTCGCAATAACTACACAGACAAAGGGCAGCTCTTGAGATATTTCCAGGTCAACCCACCAAGAGATGGCCTTTGTCCCGACAAAACAACTTATCAAGCTAAGAGCATAAAGCTCGAGAGATGACCGAGGTGCAACCAAGATATATATATTGATGAAGATCTTGAAGCCTGAATCTTCTTAAATTTCCCAGTAAACTGACATCTACCAATTCAACGTAACAGCCACAGAGAGCTAAAGCTATAATCTTCAGGACGCAGCAAGAAGATGAACATAACACCTAGGAGACTGATATGAGTGGAAATGAGTATCATGAATCTGATATGAATGGAAATGAATATCATGAATCCACTGAGGTCATATGAAAGGCCAAGAAAGATATCCCAGTATCGGATTGCTCAGCTTCTTAATCTGATAATAAACACCAATTTCAAGCAACAGCAAAGTTTATGCTAATCCTAGCTACATCCTAACCACTGAGGTCATATCAAAGGCCAACCCAGTCTTGAGTCAAAAACCCTATCCACTCATCTGCTCAAACTTAAGGTTCTTGAATCCTTTAATGTTTACTGACTACTCATTCCAAGCGCCATCATAAACTCAACTACATCAATTTGGATCATTATACTGGCCACGCTTACTCAGTCATCAATTTGATGACCAACTAGCAACCAGGAAGGGAACTTTATACTTTCCACAGAAACACCTTGTGGTAAGGAACTTAGAATAGAAGCTTCTTGAATCAGAAGCAATCAAAGAGATTATAAAGACTCCAGATTAACAAACAGGTGAGTGAATTATCCAGCGTTCTAGACCTTGACTGATTGGCACTAGTCATCCTTCCAGCATTGAAAGCTCTGCCACGGATTCTGAGTGGAGGAGCAGTAGTGGCGGCTTTACGAGCAATGTTTGTTGTAACAGGGAACTGATTTCCTTGGAAATTAGACCTTCTCTTAGCAACAGCACCCTGAAATGATGAGGTGAGTTAGAAGACAACTCCAAATAAAGTAACAGCAAGATCCAAATAATAAGACAAAGAAGCCAAGAGAACAAATCAACTGAGAACACTGCAAATCTAACCTGTCTAACTGCAGAAAGTGAGCTCGCATAATGCCGCACTTTAGAGGTATTATTTCTCGCAGCACCATTGAAGTTTTGGTTTTTGTTCTGCGCCGAAAAACGAAATTATATGTCAGGGACCAGGTAAATGACATTAAAGTCTGGCAAAGACAAGATACATTGGCCTCCATGAAGCTTTTACCATTTTTCTCCTTGGTTTTTTGCCCTTGTTCACTTTGGTATTTCTCTTTGACAACTTGATAATATCATCTAAGCCAGGCAAATAAAGATATTATCATGAGCAATTAAACGATGAAAAAGAATAAACAAGTGGAAAGATAGAAAGCTCCGGTGGTGTAACATAAACACAAATCTACCTAAAGCCATGGCGACTTTCTTTTCGGTCTGAGCCATGGTCTCAGCCACCACAAGTGGAATTTCAGTCTCCATCTGCACAAACAAAGCAAATTCATTCACCGAAACACACAAATCTGACGACGATATGCATGAAATTTTACACTGTCCAATTAAAAATGCACAAATCAAACAAAACGCCGTTGCAATTGTAAGACATATGAAGAATTAAGTTCCGCGAAGTTACAAACACTAATCTACACTGAGTGATGAATCACAATAAGGCTACATAAATCGAATCCATGAGAAGCAAGTAGCCCTGATTTTACAATTCAATTGAGCAAGACTACGACTACGACTACGACTACGATTCAACCAAACAAAACCCCTAATTCTTGAGCCTCGCGAAGAATGGAGGAAAATCGTAAGGAGATGAAGCTTTACCGATAATGAAGCAAAAGCTACAAGCGAAAGCGATGAGATAGACGAAGAAGACGACGGAAAGATGGAAGCGATGATAAGAGTCTTTCGGAACAAACGATGACCTGATAATACCGAGTCAACTCGTCAGCTCTCTTGAGATTTATACGAAGTTTTTTATTTATGGAGTCGGCGGATTCAAACGATTAATTAAAACAACCGCCTTGCTAATCGGACTTCAAGTCCGTATTATGCGTTTCACGGTGAAACTTTCACCGCATACGGTTTTATCGATCGCCCACGTGGCACAAGATCAGTAGGTAAGAGGAATTATTGAACAAACCATTTTCCGGTAACCAATTTGATTAGCCCACACGTAAGGATCAGCGAACCTTTTTACACGACGTTATCTTGGACACAGTAAAATGGTAATTGTTATTTTTTTTACATCACAGTAAAATGGTAATTATTTAACGTTTTTTTGACATCACAGTTATAAATGATTGATTTCTGATGTTATTGCTTTTTGATCTAACGGCTGAAGAAAATAGAGAGAATCAGAGGATGATTAAGTTTAGCTCAGTTCTGGCCGTAGATCCACTTCTCAGCATTGTTAGTGTAAGAAACGAGTTCTTCAGGGTTAAACCACAAACTAATCTCGTCTTTAGCTGTCTCTGGTCCGTCACTTCCATGGATAATGTTCCTACAATGTCCCCCCAATAAAGAAACAAACCAAAGCTATATAATCTCCCGGAAACGGACCAAACAATATATATATATACACAATGCAAGAAAACAGCCAATGTACCTTCCAACAACAACAGCAAGATCGCCTCGGATTGTTCCAGGTTCAGATTTCTGAGGATCAGTGGCTCCAATCAGTTTACGACCGTATCTAATCACTCCTTCACCTTCCCAGACCTTTAAACCAAAGTTCAAAAATGTTTTTGGATAAGAAACTAAACCAAATCGGTCAGGTTTTTTTAAGGGTTTGAAAGTTGGAGCGAGAGTTGTTCTGTAGTTAATACCATGGCAACAACAGGGCCTGAGCTAAGGAAGTTAGACAAGCCGTTGAAGAAAGGTCTCTCCTTTAGAGCATGGTAATGCTTCTGCGCGAAACCCTTCGAAGGAACCATGATTTTGATACCGACAAGCTTGAACCCTTTGCGTTCGAACCGGGAAATGATTTCTGATATCTGGTCAGAGCAGTAAGGTTTTTTTTTTTTTAGCATTTGAATAAGATGTAACACTTGAGAGCAAAAAAGGAATAGTCAGGCCTATGTATTACCAGTCCTCGTTGCACTCCATCAGGTTTGATAGCGATGAAAGTGCGTTCCATCTGGTTGAAACAGAGGAATCAAATTTAAAAAGAGAAACCATGGATAAACCCAAGATATTACCTCAGCAGCAAGTACTTCCTGATCTTGGAGCATGAAGGCTAATAAATGAAACCATAAAAAGAAAAGAAAGCTTCATCAATTCTTAGAAACAGAAAAAGCTCACGTATGGTTTCAACAGCAAACATCAATTCAGCCAGATATTTTTGAAGCTAGAGTCAAAATGTTGACATGCCTACTTAAGATTAACTGTGTCATGAAAGTGAAGATTTGAGTGTAGGTCTTATAGAATGTATTAATAAACAGTAAATCACACAGCCAACGTTATATGTATGTACAAAACCTGCGGCAGGAAGAGCGAGGAGTCCGGTAAGAAAATTCTTAAGAGGAGAAGCCAGAACCGGATTTTCCAAAGTTGGATGCATACAGAGGGACTTTTCCAGACGCATAAACCACTGTTGCTGCACCAATGGCTCTGCCTTCTGCAATCAAACAAATCATTTTATCCTCAAGAAAAGGTAATTAATTCAGAAAAAAAATTGAGGCATTTATCTAACATATATGGCACCAAATTTTGCATCTCATTTGCAGGAAAAAAACGAGAAGAAAGGTGTTTACGTACCGGAGAAGAAACGAGTATTCTTAGATGAAGAAAGAAGAGACCTCGCTGCTCTAGAAGCAGATCTGCAGATTTGTGTGCTCATCTTTTTTATTCAATGCGAGAGAACTGAGAAAGAGTGCTGTAAGAAACAGAGACCTCAAGAAATGTGAACCTGTTGGAGGATTTTATAACAGCATCGGGTCGAAGGTCCGGGTTGAGCCGGAGCAGGACTCATTGGAACTGGATTTATTCCCCTTTTTGTAACTCTTCTTTTTGTCTAACAAGATTTGTTTCCTATTCAAGAAACGAATGTATTCCAAAGTCTTTTGCTAATACAAAAAGCTAATAGTAATTCAACAAATTTAACTATTATCAATTTCTTCAAATCTACAATGTTTTATTAATCAATAAAAAATGCATTAAAAACTTAGAAAATCAATTTTTATAAACCAAAAAAAAAAAATCTAAAAAATCAATCTTTCATAAAAAATGGAGTATTTATTTTACCACAAATGAGTTAAAAGTTTTTAAAAGAGCCTACACAAACTCCAAAGAAACATCGAAAGGAGAAAAGGCAAAATCTAAGAGTGTCTTTTAGATAAGATCAGCTACATTCATTCGTTGGCATCTCTCGTCAATCTGAATACTGTCGTAATGCCCACGTGCCACTACATCCGATTGTGATCAGAACGCGATTTTCACCTGACCGAAACCGATTCATGATCTCGTCTCTCTCCTTCTGAGGCATGTCCCCGTGCATCGATCGACGAGATGGTGAAGTTGTTACTCCTCATCTTCTCGCTTAGCCAATCCGCCTTTCGTTTCGTGTCGCAGAGGATATCAGCTTGAGTGATGGTGATTGTGTCGTAAAGATCACATAGTGTATCGAACTTCCACTCCTCCTTGTCAACAGCGACGAAAAACTGTTTGATTCCTTCAAGATTCAACTCATCACGCTTCACAAGTATCTTCACCGGTTCAGTCATAAACCTCGCGAGGAAGACTAATATGGAATTATATTATCCTTCATACTGTTCGAACGTTTTCCTTCAAAAGCTTCACTCTAGAAGTAGGTACGATGTGTAAATTTAACTTTTGGCACATCAGTCACAAAAATTGTGAGGAGAAAAAAAAAAACAAGACACGTCAGTTGCGCGATGTAACCATTTCGCTTCAAAAAGTTAGAAATGTCACGACGACACGATGTTGCTGCCCAAAACCACAAGACTGGACGCTTTTTCTCCTACTTAAGCTTTAGAAGTTCATCTGCCAAAAAAAACAATTCACCTACTAACTCATAACAAGCAACACATGATGTTGTAATCACCAGCCTAGTAAAAGAACTTTTCCAATAACGTGAATTCTACTACTACATCTTAAAGAAGCATTTTATATACAGAGAAATGAAAAACTATACAGAGCACGTGAACAATCTTCAATTTACTGCGGCGCTTTCGCTTGATCCATTTGGTAATCTTTCTTCTGGTTCAGACTTGTAATCAAGGCACAATACCGACAGCCACGAATCCACCTGAAATCAGGCAAAATCACCGCGTTTTAGACGTTGCAGGGATCTCTCAACAACGAACATGTGTGTTAAGATGAATATTCTATTTGGTTAACCTGTGTTTTGGAAGTGCTTGAGCACTCAAATCTAAGACCTTGACGGGTTAAGATGTAAAAGCAGTGATGGGTTTCATCGAATTCTCTCGTGTAGCTTGGCAACGAACCAACTTCGACAATATCCGCTAGCAACGTCGAATCTTGAGGGCTCAAGTCTGCGATAGAGAGTTTCAAGAAACGTTACAAGAGGAAGATACATTTTGAGACTAGATCGTAAAAGTTGGAACTTAACTTACCTGTTGATAATAAATAGAAGAAGAGACAAGCGCCTTGAAGGACAACAAACCGAGGAAGCCAGTCATCTACTTCTGCATCGTCTATCGGAGGTGGTTCACCGGGAAGAGCTGCCCAACGCTGAAGTTAAAACGGAAAAAAAAAAAGTAGCAAAAACTGTAAATAGAATGAATATATTGCTGTGAGCTTCATGGACCAATGGAAAGTGTTCCGGAGTAAGACCCTACACTTCGGATAAACAAATAGCCAGATAGACGAGCAGAGCGCAAGACTTCATCCACATGTTCCAACCTGACAAAGAAGAAATGAGATCTGCAGATTTTGATCTGAATATGGAACAACTTGAGCATATCATATGACTTACTGAGCTTTGAGGTACGCTTCTCTCTCTTCCAAATCAGAAAGTTCTGATCTAAGTGACTCTAACTCTGCTGCTGATAGCACTACCTGCCAATGAGAGAATGCTGGGTGATGAGGGAGAAAAACTCTCAAACTTCAAATGCAACGAATCAAAAACACAAAGAAGAAAGGTTTGAGAATGGAACCTTCTCTTGACCATCTGAGACCCATGGCAGACGTCGAAGAGTGAACAGATTCAACATTAGTGCTGCTCTTTTCAGGTTTCTGCGAGTCCGGGACTGGCTATGAGACCTATTCTAAACAAAAGCACCAAACATTTACTACTGAAGTCACCTCAAAGTTTCCCCTTTTGTGTCATATTTATGTGCTAACAAGTTACCTCAATGAAATGTCGTCTTTTGGCTGCGAAGATGATGGAGAATCGTGTTGAGGCTGGGAAGATGATGGAGAATCGTCTTGAGCAGCTTCGGTGGTGGGACTAGGAACACTAAAGTGATCAGGTAATATATTTAGTTTCCTAGGAGTACCATCATCCATGAGAATCTGAACTTTGGCTTTTCAGGAAGATTCCAGAACCTTCCACAAGAGAATGAATTAAGCGTAGCAAGAGATCCTGCATTCAAACGAAGATGTCAAAACTATAGAGAATAATTGTTTAAAAAAGACTCCGATATGAAGCAAACTCATGTATAAAATAAGAAGAGGATGAAAACGAGCACTTAATTCATATTTCTGGAGTTTATATAAGCTCAAATAAAATCTACAGCATCGAATTTTCTGGAAATAGGCAAAGAAAGCCCCAAGAAAATCGAAACCCTAACCAAATAGATACAATAAACCTTGATCAAAAATAGAATCTCAGGAAATCGGAATTGAATGATGAGAACGTTCGGAGAATTTCAAAAATTCGGCAAAACAGAAGATCGATAACTTGCTATACCTGATCGAAGGAGAGGTTGAAGATGAACTTCAATCCAAAGAAGAAAAAAAAAAAAAAAAACAGGAAACACGAAACTGTGATTTCTTTTTGTTGAAGGGGAAAGTGTTTTGACCCAATTGGTTTTAAGTTTGGATGCTGCTGCTTCAGCAAGAAGTTGGGTTTAGACATTAACACTTCAAATTTTATGGGCAAAGACATTTTTACCCCCAGGTTGCGTTTGCTAGCTCTACTCTCACATGGGCATTGTTGCAGATTCTACATTAGTTTATTAACGAAGTTATTTGAGATAAACCTGGTTTGTTATTGATTAATCTTCCGATAAATTAGGTTAAATTTAATACTATAATCTTATGCTTTTACATATCTTAAATTATGATGCTTCTATAGTATTTGGTGATGCCGATGAGTGTAAAGGACAGCCTAAGACAAAAGTGGGTGTGTAATGATCATTTGGGAGTATGGGATGCCAATTATTAATGTCGTTGACCGCTTTATATCTCGTTCTTGCAGCCTTTTCCTTAATAAACAAACAAAATAAACACGTTAGCAATATGTTAAGGATATTCGAACTCAAGGCCCATGATATATTAAGGATATTCGAACTCAAGGCCCACTACTCTTCCTCCTAAATCACTATGCCAGCGAAACTAACCATCCGGTTACGCATAAACCGGATTGGGTCCAACGAGTGTGGAAATAGATAGAACTCATCTAACTGAAATCATGATATGTGGTCATTATAACAAAGCCGATCACGCTTCTTCCTTCTTCTTCTTCTTCTTCTTCTTCCCATCTTTCCTTTGTCACGTCTAAACTTTTCTTCAGGGGAATTTTTTTAATGGCGACTTCTTCGATCACTATACCAACCATTCGATCTCCGATTCGGAGGACAAAGTTTCTCGGCCAAATCCATCTGCTTTCAACTGCAAACCGATCGGTTTTCCCGCCTCCGAAACAGCCACTAAACGTTCATCAAGTAAAGGCCATGGCTAAATTCAATCTATGGGAAGTGATGGGAGGAAGAGGATTATGCAACGGAGAGAAAGGTATCGAGAAGGAGCTCAAGAGGAACATTGAAGACGAGCAAGAGACACCAAAAGCTGAGAACGAGACGGAGAAAGCGATCGACGACGATAACTTGTCGTTTAAAGTACCCGAGAGCGGTTTCGAGAAAGAGATGATGGGTCTCACCGGAGGATTTCCCGGTGGCGAAAAGGGATTGCAAACGTTCATCGAACAGAACCCACCTCCACCGCCACAACCACCTGCGAAACGAGGAAGCGATGCATCCGCGGTTGCTACTATGGAAAAGAAGCCGAGAGCGCCGGAGCTGCCGCTTCTCATGCCGGGGATGATCGCTATAGTCAAGAACCCGAACAATCCGTATCACATGTACTGCGGGATTGTGCAGAGGATCACTGATGGCAAAGCGGGTGTCTTGTTCGAAGGAGGAAACTGGGACCGTCTCATTACTTTCAGGCTTGAAGAGCTTGAACGAAGAGAAAAAGGTCCACCGGGTAAGAATCCAAAGTCTTGTGTTCTTGAGCCTCTTATCGAACAGATGCAAAAGGAAGCAGCGCCAGAAAATTGATCTTTCTCTACTCTTTGCCCTCCTGTGAATGTGACTGTATATGTAACGTACCTTTGCGTCTAGGCTACAAAGGTTTCTGACTGGTGCTTCATCTTGTGATATAAACAGAATAAACGATGAATTCCAACCGTAAAGCATTAACAGGGATTAGAAAGCACTTAATTAATGGTGAATCAATATATAAGATAGATCAGTATAAAAGTGAAAACTTTCAAGACTGCAATGGAGTTGTTTTATTAACTGTGTCATTGGACATCTGTTTCTGTAGAAACCAAGTCTCTACTCTCAAGTATATTCTGTGAAAGGTGAAGAAGAGAAGAGATCCACCGTTTCTCCACCGTTTCTCGTTAACAAATCACTGTCGAATGATCAAAGGCAGCCTCCCAACTGTGAAAATTTTACAGATAGGGAGAAGGAAGTTAGAAACACAACATTATCGCATAATGAAAAAGAGAAACTCCGATCTCGGTTTATTGTTCCATAAACTTTGCAGTTAATCAAGCCATTATAAAGTTAGGGATAACCTCAAATAAAAGTGTTTGTCTTAGCAGCAAAACTCAAGAGAAGAAAGTATAAAATGGTGCAGCTAAACTTGTCAAAGTGTCATTCCATGTCAACGAAGTTACTTACCAATATGGCTTCCATCTCTTCGTTTGAAACCGGCGTACGCTTTGGCTGCAGTGACGCCTTCCCGCCCACAGTCTTCGGGATGTTCAAATTGGAGAAGAAAAATGTATCAGCTTCATTCTCCACCTGCTTCTTGCCCTCTGTAATTGCACAAAATGTCAAACTCTTAAAAGCCAGCAAGTGAATCGCATCCTCATGGAAATTTCCATCGACAGACAGTTCATTATTAATACACCAAAATCGAGCTAAAACAAAAGAGCTTCTACAATGATTTAACATACGATTCCAAGTGGATAAAAGTGATGGCAAAATATGTATTAGGAGTCGGAAGATTTTTGAATTTAATGCTAAACAGATCTGTGTGAAGAATAAATGAAAGTATATTCTTCCCCCACGCGAGAAGAACTAAGAAAGCGATGCTTTGAGATACCTACCACATAGTGGTTATTATGAACGAGGAATCAGTTTTCTTATTCAACCAAATTCTATAACAAAATCAAATGCAAACGAAGACAAATCATAAACGGATACCATCTCAAATCCTTCCATATCAAAATATCCTGGAATCTAGGTATATAGAAGCTAAATATGTAAAATGCAAATTCATTCAGGTATTTTCTCGGAGCGAAGCAGATCGGGGAAAGACGAGAAGAATCCACGACAAACGGATACCATCTCATATTTTGATTCCGTACAGAAATTTTCCGAATCCAGTAAGAAAGGCCGAGAACAAAAAAATCATGAAACTAAACACGAAGAACGACATAGATTCTGCATAGAATCCAGCGATAAATCAGAACCTGAAGGTTTAAAATGTCGCTGAGGAAACTTGATGCGAGGAATCCTCTTCAACCCGTGAACTACGTTCATCGCTTTCGCTTCTCTGTTCTCGTCCGTACCAAAGGAGAATGTTGACGGCGACTGGGAATTTTTCTCTGTTTCTCGACTTTTCGTACCTTCTTCGCCTTTATTTTCTAGTTTCTACAACCGACCGTGGGCTATTTTCCGGTGGTCAGGCCCATCTAAGCATAGGGCCCGTTTAGAAGCCTTTCCAATGATATTTTTTTTTACCGGTAATTTCGAGTTTCGCATTTGCAGTACCAATTGGAATCGATCCCGGTCCGGCCAATGTTCATGTAAAGCTCCTACTGATAACGTTAGAGCATTAGAGCAAGAACAAGGGTAGTTCTTATAAGAACTCTTAATATATATTAAACAAATAAAAATTATTATAATAATGAATTGGTTCTTAAAAACTTAAGAAAATATCTTATTTAAGAACTTTTGAGTGTTTTTCTTAAGTTCTTAAGAACCTTATTCATTATTATAATAATTTTTATTTGTTTAATATATATTAAGAGTTCTTATAAGAACTACTATTGTTCTTGCTCTTAGTATCAGATAACCTCGCATAGGGCCTGTTTCTTTATAACTTTTTAATATTTTAAAAAAAATGAATTTAAAAAAAGATGATTTTCGAAAGAAAACAAAAATTTCTGCCGAATCAAATCGTTCCACTTGTCAAAAAAAAGTAGGGGAAGAGTCGATCCTAGCGACTCTTTGCAGAGAGTCGATTCTATACTATTCACCTGTCACCTCATTTTTTTTTTTCTTTTTTTTAAGAAACCTTTAAGGTCTCTGCATTACGGATGTTCTTATGGAAAATTGCGGAGTCCATTAACAAAGATAAAATAATCGAAGATAATTTTAATTCAACCGAAAACATATGTAGTTGTTAGAATCGTTTTTTTAATCTATATTTTCATCAAATTTTAAGGAATAGCAAAATGAATGAGTTGACAAAGGGATAGGAGACATAAAGTTGTTAGTATTTCAGGAGATTGTGAGCACTCTCTCATTTGCTAAGTGGTGGGTATGGAAAAACCCAGAATTTTGTGAGGAACAATGGTCAAAAATATCTCTGAGGGACTATACTAAACTCTCCAAGTACAAAGATACCTCTGAGTGAGTCATGATAGATCTCCATGTACAGGCCAAAGCTTTCATTTGGTTCTGAAGTCTACTGTTTCACATCTCCAGTGTGAATTGAGAAATATGTTCACATCTTCATGTGATGCTTACACTCTTCATGTTTCTGCCCAAGCCGATTCATTTGCAGTTCCAAAGTTGGAGTAGATGTTCCACCCACGCCAAATTTTTTTTTTTTTGGGGGGGGAGGGAGTATTAACACAAGCCCAATTGAAATCCATTATGATGTTTAAAGCATATGTAAAAAAGGTTTCCAAGCAAGTAGATTAGTATAAATATCTATGTTATGAGAACTTGTAATGCAACTTTGGTTGTTCAAAATAGCAACCTCGCTTTCCTATTACATGAATATCAATAGATCTTTTTAAACTTTTGGTGACAACATAAGGGGGTGTATTGAAACTAAAATTTCAAGTGATTTGTATTAAAAAAGACAAATTATGTGTTATTCAAACATGAATTTTAAAATGCCATTTAAAATCTCATGTTATTGAACTAGTGATTTGAAAATGTATCTTCAAATCCACTGTTATTGAAAATATTTTAAGTAGTTGATTTAAGAGGATTATGAGTGATTTTAAGTGGTTTTGGTGGGGTTTGTTAGTTAAAAATATAAAAAACCAAATCCCATAGTTTTAGGTGGGATTTCATAGACTTTAATAACAAATCATAACAAATTTCCTAATTCACCCAAAATCATCTAAAATCTCATTAAAACTCAAATCATTCCAAATCCTATTTGCTCAATAAAGCTCTAATGAACTATTTCTATTTTAATAGAATTTCTATCTAAATAAAGCTCATTTGAGCACGAATCTTCTTAGTTTTGGAAATGCTTTCACAATTGTGGTCTTAGACTCTTAGTGACACATTGGTTATCATCTCTTGGTCTTAGATTCTTAGTGACACATTGGTTATCATCTCTCAGTCTTAGACTCTTAGTGACACATTGTTTATTTCAAATGTTGTGGATAAAAAAAATGAATTAATTTAAATTGCAATTAAAAAAAGGTGTGATTGGTAAGGACATGCCGCATGCGCAATCGCGTGATATCATTCTACCATTGCACAATTCTGTAAGTTTTCATTGGTTAAGTTTTGTGTTTTTAGGTTTCGAGTGATATATCAAATTTGAACTTAATTTTGGGTATATAGTATGAATCATACTGTATGATACCTCCCCTAAGATTGTTCAATTATTACTTGAAACGAGACATCAGAAGATGAGTGTTTTGATGGAATCAAGACTTAGTCAAACGCAAAAAAAAAAAACTTTTGAAGTGGTTGTCATTCGTCAAGCACCAAAATTTGGTAAGCTTTAAACGCGTTATCTAGATTAACCACTGTTTTGTTTCTTTTCTTCTACTCTAATATTTTTTTCAAACGTACTCTAATATATAAGGTTCTATATAAAAATATATGTTGTAATAAATTTTCTAAAATATATCCCAATATGATTTGATAGTGATGATTTTTCGTCTGACGGTATATCCCATATTTTCATACGCGATGATCATTCTCAGGACATCGTAATCAGCTTTTAAATCAATTCTGTATCTGATTAATGCATAAAGAATCTGTAACAAACACTTGTGTTCATATTTGTTTTGGTTTAGTTAGCTGCGTGTATGTGATTATTGAAATATTAGACTAGTATTACTCTGTGTTTTTTTTTTCTATTAGTAAGACTTATTCAAAATGGAGTAATTGACCATTTCATATAGAAATGCCACCAGGGGCACGGCATCATTTTTGTTTGTGGAAATTATGGTTTTTAAATAATATTACAACGACTGGTAGTTGATTTTTCTGATAGAGATGGTGATTGAAAATTGGATAAAGGTGACAAATTTACTTAATATCATTTTCAGACGCATATGAGAGAAAACTTTAAAGTCACGGTGATACTTTTGACTGTTTAATGATGATATTACGTTTGCTTCGTTTACCTTAATTCCATTAGACGTTAAAGTACTCATGACCAGACACAAATATATACACACATGCTCTGATATTTGATCATATATGCTCGTTTATTATTAATTGATGATCTCTAATTTTTACCACCAATCTCTTAAATTTTAATCAATTTTCTTCAATTAAACCTAAAACTTCTCGTAAATCAACATCGACTGTGAACTAATGAACTTGTCAATTGTTTTGTATTGATAAGAAATTTTTTTAAAGGAAAAGATGCCTCTTACACTTTTTTCATAACAAAACAAATTAAATTTGAATTAATTCTAGTACCCCACGGCAAAGCGACGTCTTCCTCTTTACCCCAAAGCACACTCCACTACGTGTCTTATACTATTAATCAAATCTTGGTTGCCTATATATATTACTCTTGTCTCACATTAATAGAATATGCAGAAAAACAAACTTGCAGTTCTCAATAAGATAACACAAATAACTTGCTTTCCCTTTGTCAATAGAGAAGAAGATGAAACAAAAAATGATGAATTCTTTAGCTAAATGCTTCAACGGACTTCAAGAAAGGTACGAGAGCGTTCTAGAAGCAAAACCCATTTACAGAGACGACTTAGACATATCTTTGCCTCTGAATGGATCAGAGGTAATTTCAGTAGAACCTTCTACCAAAAAGTCTCGCTGCTTGCAGAGAGCCAAGAGGATTGACAAATCCCTAAGGTTCGAAGAGGAAGAGGAAGAGCAAGAGATGGCAAAGCCTCTGGCTAAGAAAGAAGGTCAAAAGCCACGCAAGGTTGTGAGGTTTCAGTTAGAGAATAATAAGATCTTCGAGCCGAAGAAGTCGGCGAGTTTCGATCTTGGTGATCATAAACTCGAACTAAAGGAGAAGCCTCTGGAAGAGAAAGATGTTTCTAATAAGGTTGAAGGCAAGGAGGAGATTGTGAGAGTGAAGATCAAGATGACGAAGCAGGAAGCTCAAAGGCTGTTGTCGAAATGCAAAAACGACAGCGTTTTGGATTTTGAGCATGTGGTGGACCAGATCGCACACGTCCCGGTTCATCAGCTTCAAGTCGCTGTGGTTGTTGTTGCTTGCAATAATGAGCGACAAGGAAATGGCTGCTGGTTATCCCAGATGGAATAATTTTTATTTAATTTATTGGTTTGTTTATCGAAATTTTGTAGTTTTAGGGTAATATCTATCTACCAAGTCATGATCCTGTGTATATATATTCTGTCACGGATTAGTAGAACTTCTACTGTATAAGTAACAAGGTTTTGGGGAATATTTTGATTGTTGTGTAATAAATAATATTGTTGCAAGTAGGAATCAACTGGGGAAGATTTGATTCATTTGAATATTCATATATGAAATATATCATCTGAATCTATATATCTTGATTGTCGGTATCAACAAAATTTTGAGAACTTACGAGTTACGAGCAAATGTCTAATCCAAATTCTTTTTCTTTGAAAGAAAAAAATATTTATTTGTGTATAAAACATGGAAAACTTTAAATCGTTTTCATGCAAAACAATTAAAATTGTAATTTTTAAAATAAGTATTATGAAAAGTGGAAATAAAAATTGATTATATCTCGAACTAAATACAATAATATATAAACTCAACTAGATGCACGTAGTAACCAAACGAGAAATTCAACTTGAATATTTCAGGTAATTTAATTATTTTCGTAGTAAGCAAGCAAGAAAACGACTATTAAACCGAAATGGATGTTAACAGAAAAAAAAACGAAATGGATATTTTAGGTAATTAATCCTCACAGAGTCACAGTAAACAAACGAAAATTTATCCAATATAAAAATTGTATGAAGCTCTTTAACAAAAAAAAAAATATATATATAAAAACTGATTGATTAATTTAGAAATATGCGTAGCTTGATTAATATTCTCTTTAAAAGTATATAATGATTACAATTAATTGCTTCATCTACTTTTTTTCTTTTCCACATGTCCAGCGAGGCACGACAGATCTGTTTGCAGTTTGATGTTTGCAGGTAGATAAGATTTTGATGATAGTAGTTTTAAGACGTACGTATTAATCACTTTTATAACAGTTATGCGCTGTTTGTTGTTGGGTAGGTCTCAAAGAAAAGCTGAATGTCGCATTGAATATACAACACAATATCAACTAACCTCACTACTTAATTAGTAGTTGATGCTAATTAAGTCATACCTTTAATTTTTGCAAATGAATTCTGATAGACTTATTTCATGCACTACACAAATCACATCAGATTATCAATACATAATAGATATGTATGTCTACATGACACTGAGATAGAAGTCTTAACTACATTGGTCAAATGTGTAAGAATAATTTAAATCGATTGCGATTATATAAACACAAACTTTTAAAGCAACAAACCTATTTTTTGCTAAACTTACCAATTTATTTACGTTGACACTTGACAAATGGAATCTTACATGAGAGACGAAAATAAATTAAAATACATAATTTCGTGGTTTTTTCTTTGGGGTTTTCTATGTGGTAAATAAGCCTTTGCCAATTTCAAACACCGAAGATTTTTTCATTCTGAGACAAAACATTTCTCAGGTGAAAAAAATCCATCGGGCAAAAAGGGAAAAAAAAAAACAGGCAAAAGCAAACTTCCCCACAAAGAAAAATAAAAGAAATTTTAAACTTAGTGAACTAAAAAAGAGGATTAAAAAAGTGATTACGAAAGTGTTTCTTCAGGCCATTCAGTGATTCTGTCCAGCGACGGCCTCCACTTTCTACATGTCCGGCGAGACTCCTCTTCTTCCTCCGCCGCCTTCGCAGCGGCTTCTCCCGCAGATCTCTCCGCCTCTAATTCCCTGAGAAAATCGCCGAAAGAAGCCAAAGTTGTTTCTCCTTTGCCGTCAACGTCACCGCCGGCATTTAACTGGAAGAGAATGAGTTTCTCTAACTCATCTCTTCTCAGAACAATCTTCACTTTCCGATCCTTTCTGTTGTAATCTTTCTTCACTTCTTCTTCTTCTTCTTGAGCCACTCTTCCAGTGTTGTTTCCTCCCATCAAACAGTTTCCCATTTTTATAACTTTAAAGCAAATTTAGAACAAAAAGTTTTTTTTGTGGAAATACTCACAAAAAGTTAGAAGAAGAAAAAATAAAACTTGGGAAATTCCCAAGAAAAAAGAATCTTTCTTCTTCTCGTTTTCTTCTGTGAGGGTCAATTTGATGGAAGTTGGAGACTTGCATGGATCAATGTGTGATATGGAGTTTATATATAATGTTGAGTGTGTCTGTTTAACGATATAGATGGATGACTCATCGTAAGGATGCTGATCTGTTGGATTTAGATTTTAAAAATGTACATTAACGTTAGTTTTATTGATTATCAATTCAACCAACCAAAAATTTGTTATTCGGTTATGAAGATGTTAATTTCAATCTAGCTTAATTGAACAAAAAAATCGGATTAAAAAAATAGAGCTCAAAGCTAAACAAACCTGAACCTAAACCTAATGGTACAATATCACTAACAACTAACTGCCGATAGCTTGGACTAATTAAGATTATATATAGATATTTTTTTGGAACATAATTAAGATTATATGTTTCAATTCATTTGTACGTTACTAAAGTATTTTGATAGAATTTTACGTCGTTATATCTTGTCATATAATCTTTCAAAATGTAGTTCGGAAAATATAGTTATTTTAACGAAGAACTTTTCCATAATGGAAAGAAAAACAAATATATATATAAAAATGGGTCCAAATGGTTGATAACGAGAGGTACAAAATTTGGTGGAATTGACTATTCTTTTGAATTTTTTTAAAATTCTACCAATTAAGATTAATTAGTGTTCTTCCAAATTAAATTAGACCCTGCTAAATAAGTAAAAAATAAGTCTTATTCCTCTAAAATTATTATTCTATAAAATAGAAGAGGAACGCCGTTGATAAAAACTAGTTAAAAATAATATTATTCAATTCATTTTTTTCATTTATTATTATTTTTCTTATTCTTCTCACATACAACCATTTGCAAGAAGTGTATACTAACAACTACTAACCGTTTGATCAAAAAAAAAAAAATACTAACCAAAACCTAGAAATTCAATAGTATATATGTTTGAACCTATGTTGCATAGAAACTCCATTAAAGATGCGTTTCTCATTTTGGAAATATTTCAAAAACGAAATTTGGTGAAAATGCGATGGAAATGCGGTTCCTAGAAATCTTGATTTGGAAACGCCGTGGAAACGCAAGTTTCTGCTTTGGAAATGGTTTAAGAAACTTTTTTAAAAATATAAAAAAATAAATAGTTAAAGAATATAGGGATATATTTGCTATTTTAGTAACTTAAAAACCTAATTATTAATTACTGTGAGATATATATATATATTCCTAATCGATTTGCATAACCTACAAACAAAAAACGATTAGAACTTTCAAGCCATAAACAAAGTATTTTGTTTTCCAAGTTAAGATCGATTTGATATCGATTAGTGGAGTTGTAAATATAAGCAAAGCAATATGCCTTTTTGATTAGTGTTTCTTAAATATAGAATATATTAAATTTCACGTTTTGATTTTTGTGAATCTGATTGTGTTTCATCGTAGCAATCTTGTCAATTGCCACATCTTTATTGTGTTAATAAAATTATGGAGTCAGAGTTTCTTCTTTTATCTAAAATTTACTTATAGAATATTTGTTTATTGAATTTGAGTTGTTTTAAACATTTTTTCATATGATTTAGATGTTTAATATTTCATTACATATTTATGGTATATATATGTATATGTTTCTAAAACGTTTTTATTTTTATATTTTTCAAAAACGACGGTTTTACGTTTCCGCGTACCCATTTTCGTTTCCATACAACATAGATTTGAACTATGATGCATGCGTCTAAAATATCATTTCGATAACAAATTTACACTTAACTAAATTTGAATAAGAATTTAGTAATTAATTTTGTTAGGCATTGAGAAAACTTTAACAATCTTTTTATTTTATTACTAGTAAAAATATTGTATAGAAGAAGACGCAAGAAGTAAGAACGCAAGTTCATGTTCTCTCCGGTTAGTTGATGCCTTTAAACCAAACCAAAATCGTGTTAAAACCTGGCAACGCACATTCATACCAACCACCAATCTGTCTTGTTTATTTATTTTTATAATCGTCGTAAGATTCAATAGTCACTAATAGTATATACTTTATTAAATAAGTGTTACATGTTAATTATAATAGCTTGTAGATACATTCATCTTCGTTTCCCGTGGAATTTAATCATTAATAGAATCCAATAATTCATAGTATGATCTGTATCGATTTTCAAACAATGTCAAACACATTCTTTCATATTATTCTCTCCGGATTTTAGGGACCTAAAACTAAATTAATACAAGATCGAATTAAAATATAGCTAACAGAAGTCCATTTTTTTTTCTTCTAAAGAACAGAAATCCATTTTTGAACTCAATCACAACCATTTGACGAATTTCAAATACTCTCTCGTAAATGATACGGTGCACAAATACAGTTGCAACCGTTGTCCTATATAGCTAACATCGTTTGCAAAAATAAGTGTGATTGTGATGTGATAACCATAATTATTGCATTTAATCATAAGATAACGTACATATGAACACGAAATAATTCATTATATTTAATTATAACATAGAATATATATATAGTACATGTAGACGTAAAAATGTCACTAAGAAGCGGTCTTATCTTATCAGATGATCCTATTATTAAGCCCCTACGCGTTATATAATTATTGGATCGCATTAATTCTTATCACTGGAAGAAACTTCCTGGAAATTGCATAAGGACAACAAGTACTGATATACGTGGCGGTGTCACGGGGGCTGTCGTTATATATATATTCAAGGGGCCAAGTCGGCCACAAGCTTACAACTTTAATCAATATTTTTATTTTTCTTAAAAATAAACAAAAAAAGCAATAACTGACGTGGAAATATTCGGTTATAGTTTCTGACAAACAATTTGTATTTCTGGTTAAGCAACAATATCCATCATCATCATAGCTCACTCTTTAACCAATATACCTCACTCTTATCTCATATGGCCTCGCATGTAAATTTAAGTTGGTCATCCCAAGCCCAACAACACGTAAAATTTTGTACTTTGGATGCCCCGATTTAAGTTGGTCATCACTTTTTATTTTTCTTTTTTTTTCTAGTAAGAAAATGAAATGTCAAAGACCAACGTTGATAAGTCAAGGTTCTACTTCTATAATCTTCTTCTATGCCACCAAATCCGAGTATGTTCGATCTCAAGAAGTTGAGATAAACCATTTGTTTTCTATTTTTCTATAACTAGTAAATTTAAAATCCATTTATCCGCGATCAAACCAAATTGACTCGGAAGAACGATTAATTAAGTTTCTAAGTTCATATAAAACAAGTTATAGAACTAGTAGCTTATACATAATAGTCAACTGTTGTTACACATAAGCGACGAACTCCATACATCAAAGTACAAAGTTGTTTGCATAACTTAGGAACTAAAAGAAAAACAAAGAGCAGAGGAACAACATCATGACTCCTTATTTCAAACCAACAAAACAACATATCTAAAGCAAGATTTTATTACCTTAAAATCTCATAACCCCTCTCATCATTGACTCACTCCGTCCTTCTGCGTTTGTTTTTCAGATTTGAAAACATTTGCTCAATATCTGCAGGTGTTATCACCTTTGACGGCCCAGCAGACTCCTACGAAAACAAAAAGATCATCATCAGTCTTTTTTAAGATGTGTATTAGAGAGTGTTCCTGAGAAAATCAAATGCTTTTAATATATCTATACCAGTAAACCGCAGAATTCTTCTTTGAAGTCTTTGATGCCGTGAAGGATCTCAACTTTAGCCACATGGTCGAGATTATTCAGAAGATCAAGTGTTTCACCTTCTTGTTTCTCCAGCTTCTCTGTTCTCTTCTCCTTTGCCTTCTTCTCGTATTCACCAATCGTGTCCTCTGCATCAAGTAAATAGCTTACTTTTCTCTCGCTGTACATCTCCAGGCACTTTTCGCATTTGCATAACATGTTCCTCCAGTTTTTGGTCAAAAACAGCGGTTTCTTCTCAAACTCAGCACACGAGGTTAGATCCGACGCAATAGCACAACCAGCCGCAGGAGCGGGTTCAGAGACATCGATCTTCGCAGAACATTTTCCTAAAGCAGATTTTTTGGTTTCAGTACTTTTCTCAGTCTGGCCAGGTTCAGAAGCTGTGAGGGTTTTGTTTAACTCGGTAGTGTCTGAACAAGCATTAGCAGAACCAGTGGAATCTACTTGAGCAGCAACCCACAATTTCTCAGGATAAAGTGTCAGAAACGAACAAAGTGGGGAGCAGTTTTGACAAATGAAATCCTCATAGACCGGCTCTCCTTCCTCATCCCTTGGAATCTGTTAACATCACATCAGAAATTGAACTAAAACGCCAAAAAAAAAGTTTCAAATTGTACACAAGGGTAAGCTCTGGCCACATACCTGGCTACTAACACTGTCTGAAGTTTTGAGACCGAGATGCTCCTCGTGAAACCAATCCTCACAGATACAACACTGTATCATCTCCACTTGTTCTTCCACATTTGGGTCAGGGTAAGGTTGGTCGCAGGAGCAGTACATGCCTTTGAAGTTGTGGTTGTAAGAATTCTCAGAGTTCTCTATATCTTTCCCCGGGAGAAGCTTACACGCTAAAGCTCCAAACTTTGAGTTCCCGCAATCGCACCGGAAATTTCTCTTAGTCCATAGCTCCAAAAGCTTCATAACATAGAAAAATGTTCAACCATTAGGAAACCAACTAACACGTGAGAATCAGATAGACATAAATATCTGTATATATATACTATATTACCTCATGGCCATCATGACAAGATAAGCAACAAGCAGTGCAAACTCCAGCATTACCCTCTGGTTTACATGTAATGCATGAGAAAATCGCCTGTCTTTTCATGTAACCCTTTGGGTAAGTACACTCATCTCCCTCATCTCCACCCAACACCAAATCAGCTTCCTTCAGACCAAGATTTACAAAAAAAAGCAGTTGGTGATATTAAACAAACACAGATTCTGAAAAGAAGCAGTGATGAAAAAACGAAACCTAATTCGTAGACTATTGAAATTGATAGAAACAGTTGAAGACACACACACACACACACACACAATCACTGGCAAGCTTGAGACTGTACAATAACGATCCGAAATACTGTAAGTCTAAACGAATTCCAAATTTCCAGGAATTAGCAATAAGTGTTGATATGGAAAAAAAAAAACCCCTTTTTGTTATCACCCAAAGAAGGGAAAATGCGAAAGTAATAAATTTTCGTAAGAATCAGGAAACATAAGCTTTCAAAAATTGATTAGGGTGGAGAAAGCGAATCATTTACCAGCTCTTCCGCGTCCAAGCTTTCGATATATTCATCGATCGTTAGAGTAGCCTCAGCATCACCCTCGAAATTACCCGATGCCATTCCCGCAATTACCCGCTCGTTCCAAAAACACCGATTATTCTTTACAATTTCACACCTGAAATCACCAGAAAAACATGAAATCGGATACATAAGTAAAGCTATTTGAAATATTCAACGAGAGTTTCCCTAAATTCGCGAAAAAAAGGAAACCCTAAATTCATCGCAAAACATGGGAAGAGTAATGTAAATCAGAAAATTCCAGGTTACCGATGACTTGTAAAACTAGGGTTTTTTCACTTTACAAGACGGAGAGAAACGAAGGCAGAGAGAGAGAGAGAAATTGGGAGAAATTACGGTAAGACTAAGCTCAAGGGTTTGCAGAATGGAAGATCTAGCGAGTTATAAAAATCTTAAATGCGAAATGTTATATAAACCAGGGACTTTATGGACATTTTCCCGCCAATAACCCCTTAATTCTATGAAATACAATAATATTTCCCTCGTTTTCCAAAAAAAAAAATATATATTTCCCTTTTCCCTCCACTATCCATTACTTTTTTTTTTTTATCGATAAATGTCCGTTTCATAATAAGTGTTATTTAGAAAAAAATATATCAGCAATGTAACTGAATAAATCTGGATATGTTTTGAATTTAATACATCCAGATTCATTGCAGATACATTTTCTCCAAATGACACTTATTATGAAACAGAGTGAGTATTATTTTTCAAAATCTCCATTCTACTCAATGTTGAAATTATACAGATTTTTTTTTCGTTTGTTTGTTTGGTATCAATCATATAAAAATCCATAAGAAAATCTACTAATATTAATGATCTTATCTAACAAACTTTATAATATTAAAGGTGATTTTCCTATATAAAAAAAGGTTTTTTATTTTTATTTTTCACTTAATTCGAATCTTTTCTCTCAAAAAACCACTGCACCAAAAACCATTTGTAAAGATAACTACTTTACCGTTTAAAAAGCCATGCAATAAAAAGAGCAACACGCACAAATAAAAAACCACAAAAGAAGAGCTTCTAGGTCTGAACTCCATAGCTAGCGGTCCAACACGTAATCTAGAACATGACCTATGTGATCTACCAAAGGTAGTACCACGAATGCATTAAGTGCACGCCATACTTGAAACCATGCCTCGTAAATGCTTATGTAGATATCAGAATCTGATTAAGCTTTCTTACATCATACGAACACGATGAGCATCGAACAACACTAACGAGCCCAAAACAAACGCTAACGAGTCCAGCGAAACTAAAATTGAAGGTTTGAAGTTCACATACCTTGAAAACCTAGAAATTAAAACTTGTAGCTAAGCTTGAATAAAAGCGAAATCAAATTGCAATTCAAATCTTCCAGCAGATTAGGGGTTTGAAATGCAAATCTCCAAAACCCATAAATTAAAATTTTGCACGAAGTCAAAAATAATTGTTTGTGGACAATTGTGTGTGAAGTTTTTTCATACATGGAAAACAAAAAATAGACGACCCTATAAAATCCTGAATTATAATTAACCGGTCCGCTTTGAGCTCTTTTTTAAATATTTAGGGTTAGGATCTAATGATTTATTATAGGGTCGGGCTAACCCTATAATTCAAAGTCCATTTTAACATCCCTAAATTAAATAAGGTAATCATTTTTAATATTACCGTTTAATCTTAGAAGGATTTGCGTGGGCATAACTAAGTTATGGTTTTTGATCCAAACTAAATATGGATTTAAAGTTCGAAAACTCTTCGGTTATCTTAAAAGAAAATTAGCATTATCGAATGTACGAGTGGGTTCGAAGTAGCTTCAAAACCTCCAAATCTCCGAATAAGGTAATTATTTTTAGTATTACCGTTTAATCTTACAGAGTTTTGGGAGAGCATGACTAAGTTATGGTTCTTTACTCAAAGATGATGGATTTAATATAGCATTATCGAATGTATGAACG
The DNA here is from genome assembly GCA_020283515.1 of Alliaria petiolata. Taxonomy (NCBI): domain Eukaryota; kingdom Viridiplantae; phylum Streptophyta; class Magnoliopsida; order Brassicales; family Brassicaceae; genus Alliaria; species Alliaria petiolata. The sequence goes on from JAHZTW010000004.1 coordinate 45,906,904, forward strand.
GGGTATCATTTATCAATCCGTATATTAATTAAAGTTCAAAAAAAAAAATCCATATATTTAATTTCATCTGGACTGGACGAGATTCACTGTATTGGGCTTAATATGATTGGACGTAGCCCATTAAGAGGTTGAATACGAGTTTTTGAGAATTTTGTTTGACCTTTGACAAGTTATGGTGACTGGTCAGTGAAGAGCAACCAATCGCAATCGCAATCGCAGTAGGTTCTTTTTAACTCTCCGATCCGCAGAGCCGTGTGGTCCCTATCTCACTTCTTCTTCGCTCGATTACAAATAAGAAGAGAGAAAGTTGTGGTTCTACAGAGAGAGATCGATCATGTCGCAGCAGAAGAAATTCATTTTCCAGGTTGAAGAAGGGAAAGAAGGCAGCGATGGAAGACCTTCTGTCGGGCCTGTGTACCGCAGTATCTTCGCCAAGGACGGTTTCCCTGAGCCGATCGAAGGAATGGATAGTTGTTGGGATGTTTTCCGGTGAGCTAGATTCTCGCGACTAATCGATCGGAGTTTGCTTTGCATGACTCTCTTTTTTTTGTTTTTTTCCACAATCGTGCTCAGATTTTTGATCCGGGAATCTAGTATTTGACTATTGACTGTTCGTGGAAATTGTTCTGACTTTGTTTGATTTTGTTTTTTGTTTTTTTTGAATTCTCAACTAGTAAGAACCATAGATTTTTAGTTTCATCTACTGTTTGTTTACCTGGCCTTGATTCATATCTGTTTTGAGTTTTGTGGATTACAAGATCTACGATAGTTTCGCACATAAGAGCTCTAATCGATACAGTTGGTCAATGATTTTGCCTTGAGAATATAGCAACTTATGAGTGGCATGTGAATGATTTACACATGCATTTGGTTGATATCTCTAATTTTCTACTCTACTTTATGTTTGCAGCATGTCTGTTGAGAAATATCCAAACAATCCGATGCTGGGCCGCCGTGAGATTGTGGACGGAAAGGTGTTGTTACTGTTTCTTTGGGGGATTTTTGAATCTTTTGGCGATTTCGTTTTATGTTATTAAAGATTTTTGTTCACTTTTTGTTTCATTCTTCTCAGCCGGGAAAGTATGTCTGGCAGACATACCAAGAAGTCTACGACATTGTCATAAAACTCGGAAATTCTCTCCGAAGTTGTGGAATCAAGGAGGTTATGATCCATCTTTTCTTCTCGGATACCTATCTTGAGTCTCATTATTTCTTTGGATGCGATTATTCTGTTGCTTAATCTTGTGTGTTGCTGATATGTGGGAGTTTAGGAAGCAAAATGTGGTATATATGGCGCCAATACTCCCGAGTGGATCATAAGCATGGAGGTAATCTTGCGGCTGGATCTTGATAATAATTTTTTTCGATTGTGTTTTTTTGTTAGAGGACTGACGGTGCACTTTTTTTATGCAGGCCTGTAATGCACATGGACTCTATTGTGTACCTTTATATGATACACTAGGCGCTGGTGCTGTGGAATTCATTATTACCCATTCAGAGGTTTCAATTGTCTTTGTGGAGGAGAAGAAGATCTCTGAGGTACAGTAAGAATATATCTTCGATGTTAAAATTTATATCAATCACTTTTATGTATGGATGACCGTTACCAATTTTTGACTATTTGTGGAATTTTTTCTCATCTCTTCCTTTTTCCTTTTGATTATCAGTTGTTTAAGACATGCCCAAACTCGACAGAGTACATGAAGAGTGAGTAATTCTTATTTGTGTTCTGCCCTTTTTCTGGCTTTTAACGTATGTTGCTAATGATCGATTGTGCTTGATTATAAGTGCAGCTGTTGTGAGCTTTGGTGGTGTCAAACCTGAACACAAAGAAGAAGCTGAAAATTTTGGGTTGGTTATCTATGCTTGGGATGAATTTTTGAAGCTGGTATGAGACTTGTCATTTGCTTTTCCTGAAATTGACTGAGGCGTTCACTATTCTATTTTGCTACATTTCGTTCCAGTGGTTCACCATGTTTTAACTTTCCACTGCGAATATTTCTGCCAGGGCGAAGGAAAGCAATATGATCTTCCCATCAAAAAGAAAAGTGATATTTGCACGATTATGTATACTAGTGGAACCACTGGTGACCCAAAGGGAGTGATGATTTCTAACGAAAGCATTGTTACTCTAATTGCTGGAGTGATCCGTCTACTGAAAAGCGCTAACACAGCCGTGAGTTTCCTTCTTGTTTTCATGCAATCTCTAAGCTTCCCATGTACCTGGCTCTGGTCTTAATCGATTTTCTTTTTGGCTGTGCAAATCCACAGTTGTCTGCGGAAGATGTGTATCTTTCTTATCTTCCTCTTGCGCACATCTTTGACCGAGTTATCGAGGAGTGTTTTATTCAACATGGCGCTGCAATTGGCTTCTGGCGTGGGGTCAGTACAGCTAAAAGCTTATTATTTAAACCTGTTTTGAATTTGTTACTTTAACTTCTCCGGGTTGTCTCCTCAGGACGTCAAATTGTTGATAGAAGACCTTGGTGAGCTCAAACCAACTATTTTTTGCGCTGTACCTCGTGTCCTAGATAGAGTATACTCAGGTAAGATGTTTGAAATATCATATGCCCATGTATCTTCAATTCTCCACTTTATTGAATTGTGCTCTTGTACCATCTGTTTATCCCAAATAACTGCATCTGAGGTTTTTCATTTGTACCACGTTACGCACCTGCATGAAAAACTATTACTAGCTGATGATGAGATATACCAAATGTAAATATTATTCTCAATTCTACAAGAATATTTAGAATATTTATGACAAGATTTCATTCTTTCTTCTTTGGTGTTTGCCCTGTTTTCCCATTATGTATTACTCTAATTTTTCTACTAACGATCAATTCAATTCGTATCATTGATATCAATGGTTTTTTCTCTTCAACAAATTTTCCGTGTTTCATGACGTTGACCTATTATATCCAACAGGTCTTCAGCAGAAGCTTGCTGCTGGTGGATTCTTCAAAAAGTTTTTGTTTGATTCTGCATTTTCCTAGTAAGTCAGAGTTCACTTTGCTTATCTGTTTCACGTAATCTTTAAGCTATTAGATCTAACACACTCAAACATCCTCAGCAAATTTGGACATATGAAGAAGGGACAGTCTCATGTGGAGGCCTCTCCATTATCTGACAAACTTGTGTTCAGCAAGGTAGTAATGTTCTTCATTTAACTTACTTACTACACAGTATCTAAAGAACCTGTCTCTCTGCGTTATGAAAATTCATAGCAATTAATTCCCTTGCTTTCTCACTCAGGTTAAACAAGGGCTCGGAGGCAATGTGAGGATTATTCTATCTGGAGCTGCTCCTCTCGCTAGTCACGTAGAGTCATTTCTAAGAGTGGTGGCTTGCTGTCATGTTCTTCAAGGATACGGTACCTATTCACAATATTGAGGTTTTTTTTGATCCAATTGAACTGCATAAACGAGCCAGTTTTGATAAAGTTACTATCTCACATCAATCACCTAGAATGTGAGAAACAATTGGACTATTTTTCTGTGCGAACTATTTTTAATTGAGTGCCCCTATGGGTGTTTAGACTCTTTATCAACTAGTATGAATTTAATGGTTGGGTTCTTACCAATTTCGTATGAGAGTAAAACTCCATGCAAACCCCAGAAGCAACGATCTAGGCTACCTAGGTTGGTTGGTTGGTGAATGTTATGTCCAATGTATGGTGGTATAGTATGAACTAACATTTTCCAAAATAAATAGGAGTTTAGTTATAAACGTATTGGTCTTACTTCTAAGGTTTCTCCTTGGGTTAATGCAACTGGTTCAGTTCCTGGTATACTTATTAATTCAGTGTAGATGTGATTTAGGCAGTCTGGGATAGCAAAGTCTGTATTGGAATGTTATAATATATTGATTCCACATCAACAGAGAATGTGATTAGTTGACTGTTTTCTTGTTGTATGATTGTTCCTTTGTAGGTCTAACCGAAAGCTGTGCTGGAACTTTTGTCTCGCTACCAGACAAACTGGACATGCTCGGCACAGTTGGTCCACCAGTGCCAAACGTTGATATACGCCTTGAATCTGTCCCCGAGATGGAATACGATGCTCTTGCAAGTACTCCACGTGGTGAAATCTGCATTCGGGGAAAGACCCTTTTCTCTGGATACTACAAACGTGAAGACCTCACAAAAGAGGTTCTCATTGATGGATGGCTGCACACAGGTATTTCTTTCTCTGAACCTGTATTCGATTAAGGAAGAAGAAAAAAAGTTATCGTAAGAGTTATTTAAGAACTAGTTAAAATATTCTGACACTCTGCTTCTCGTCATCACATCAGGTGATGTTGGTGAGTGGCAACCAAATGGAAGCATGAAGATAATTGACAGGAAGAAGAATATCTTTAAACTCTCACAAGGAGAATATGTTGCGGTGGAGAACTTAGAAAACATCTACGGTGAAGTACAAGCTGTTGATTCCGTAAGTATAGCTACTGATTTGTAGTCTTCTTTCTCTCTCTCTCACACATAGGTTTGGTAAAAAAGATTCTCATCTACTAATGATCACAACCTTTCCTCTTCTTTCCATCAAACTTATTATTAGGTGTGGGTGTACGGAAACAGCTTCGAGTCTTTCCTAGTCGCAGTCGCCAATCCAAACCAGCATATCCTCGAAAAGTGGGCAGCAGAGAACGGTGTGAGCGGTGACTTCAGCGCTCTCTGTCAAAACGCAAAGGCAAAGGAATTCATACTCGGAGAACTTGTTAAAATGGGCAAAGAGAAAAAGGTTAAATCTTTCTATTTATTATATCATCATTTAAGCTTTTTACGTTATGATCAAATTCATGGTTTCTTTGTTTCTGTTTCATCTCGTTTTAATTTGGTGGTGTTGGATTTTGCAGATGAAGGGTTTCGAGATCATCAAGGCGGTTCATCTAGACCCGGTGGCGTTTGACATGGAACGCGATCTTCTAACCCCGACCTACAAAAAGAAAAGGCCTCAATTGCTGAAACACTACCAGGTAAAATACTAAAGCTCGATTCCATATTGAAGCATATAATGCGATACATGCGTAAAAATCTAAGTGGCATTAAGTGTTGACACAAGTCTCTTCCTCATCATCTGACAGAATGTGATCGATGAAATGTACAAGACCACAAATGCAAGCTTAGCTTCCAGACACTAGATTCCTCCTCTCGGTCTCTTGCATGCTTTTTCTTCGGGTCTCTTATTTTGCATGACGAAATATATGGGATATATCAGATCAGATCAGAGCTGCTACACTGTCTCTTTTATTTTTCTCCCTTTTTTACAAAATCTACTCTTATGTTTTGGATACTTTATTAAATATTAGTCCTTCTAAACACGAGCTTAAACATCTCAATTTGTGAAGAATCTCTGTGGGGAGTTACACAACTGCGCTTGCTGAATTTATCTCTTAAGAAGATCTTTAAAATTTATCTACTTTTTTTAATACCTCAAAATTACATGGCGCAGTGACGCAGTCTCTTGTTTTGTGCTGCGAAAACTAAACTATTTTTTTTATTTGCTCATCAGATGCTTAAATTGGAAACTACATCCGATCAGACAGTTACTAAAGTAAAGAAGTATATTATTTTATTTTCTGCGATTTCTACTAAAATACAATTTAGTGACGTAGAGGTCGAGGTGCGTTTCTCATAGCTCAAAACGTGACGTTGGAGAACCGAGTTCATTCTTATATTGCTTTGGGTACTCCTTTCATTCTTATGTTGCTTTGGGTGCTCTTTTTTGGCTTCGGTCAATCTTTGATAGTGAGAAAGTGTTAGCCTCTGTTTTGTCTGGTTAATTCATCCTGTGTTGCTTTTCATATTAAGTTGTTTCTTTGGGTATTTAGGTCGTTTGGCCTTTGTGAAGTTTTTTGTATATCAATGTCTGTATCCGAGACACTGGTTCTGTATAATATTTCCAGTTGAGAAAAAAAAAATTACAATTTAGTGAAAACATAAGTGTACTGCACTTGACAAATTCGAGGAAGAAGAAGTGATGCTATCTGACTCTGTCAACGAAACAGATGCTAAGATATTCTTTTTCAGATGATAACGGCCTTAGGTGATGAATGTTTCTTTGGTTTTTGAATTTTAGTTTTTGGATTTTGGATTTTGGTTTTTGTTTTTAGATTTTGGTTTTTGAATTTTGGTTTTTGTTATAGATTTTGGTTTTTCTAAAAACTTGAATGGTGATTTATTTAGTTTTTGGTTTTAAGTATTTTTGTTTTAATATAGGTTTATTAATTTTTGTTTAAGATTAAAACTGATAAAATAAATATTTATTTAATTAATACAAAATATTATTTTTATAGCAATAATAAATAATACTAAAAACCATGAGTGAAAAAGTTAGATACCTAATATTACTAAATTTTTGCAAAAATAAAAATAAAATTACATGTGAAAAAAAATCTATGGTACCTAGTATTTGGGAAAAGCCTAAAAAAAATAGAGATTTTGATTTTATGAATAAAAAAATCTTCCAACAATATTAAATTTTTTTTTGCAGTTTTAAGAAATAGATTTGCTAAAATTTAAGAAAACTAGTTTTTAAAGATTTTTTGATTTTGTACACAAAAACCAAAAACCACAATTTATGGGGTTTTAAACATAAACCACCGCTTATTTGAGATATTGCTGGAAGATCTTTTTTATTCATAAAACCAAAATCTCTATTCTTTGGGGATTTTCCCAAATACTAGGTACAATAGATATTTTTTTCACATATAATTTTATTTTTATTTTTGCCAAAAAATTAGTAATATTAGGTATCAAATTTTTCAAGTATTATTTATTATTGCTATAAAAATAATATTTTGTATTAGTTAAATAAATATTTATTTTATTAGTTTTAAACTTAAACAAAATTAATAAATCTAGATTAAAACAATAAAAACACAAAAATACTTAAAACCAAAAACTAAATAAATCACCATTCAAATTTTTAAAAAAACCAAAATCTACAACAAAAATCAAAAACCAAAATTCAAAAACCAAAATCTAAAAACAAAAACCAAAATCCAAAAACCAAAAACCAAACAAACATTCATCACCCTAGTTTTTTCTTCATCGACGTTCTTTCATTCCCAAAACCAAAAACTATTTTATTTGGATTTTTGAAACACAAATTTCAAAACAAAAACAAAAAAAAAATCTAAAAAATAAAAACTACAAATCAAATCTAAAATCTAAATAAAAATCTGCATCCATTCATGGCCTAAAACCCTTTTGCTCACAATCAAGTGGATCATTGAATTACCGTTCGCGTCTCGAAATCAGCTAAAATCTCCGGTGCACTGACAAATTCTCCTTCCCGTGGAAGCAATCGCGATAAAGGCGAATTTTGTAGAGCAACCAACTCTTCCCTATTATACTTCACCCTCTGATCTGTATCCACAGAAATCACACATTTAAACTTTGATCTCTTCTAAGCACATCTCTTTCCCTATTTCATGAACTGTTATAATAGAGCACGTTAGTGGAAAGGGCATACCTATGAAACTCCTGGAAACAGCAGCAGGAGTCTCCGGTCTCGCGTTGTTCTTCCTCCTCGATATCTTTGCGAAGCTCTGCGGAGATGACCGAGGAATAAGTTGATTTTGGTCGCGGGAAGCAGATTCCCGCACGAACTCATGCCTCACTTTGATGTGAGGGTGCCTTTTGCATAGACCAGAGATAGCGTCTTCGGTCAAAAGCCAACAGCCTTTGAGGTCGAGTGTTCTCAGGCTTGAAGGCGGTCTAAACTTCTCGAGACCATGGTTGGTCAAAACTGCATCTCGGACTCCGAGGCTGACTATGTTTGGTAGAGAGGAGAGAGAGTGGAGGGTGAAATCTGTGAGGGAAGTGCCTTTTAAGGACAAATGTGTTAAGCTGGTTAGGCTACTTAGAGGGGAGAGAGCGGTGTCGCTTAGGTATGGATGTTCTAGACTCAACGTTTTAAGTGAAGTTAGAGACTGGAGCGCTGCTAGTGACGGCTTTGCTTCTTCTTCTTCTTGCGGAGATTGTTGCTGGATGAATCCTAAAAGAAAGAGATTCGTGGAGTTAAGATTTTTGGTCGGTTATTATCCGCTAGATGGAGTGTTCGAAAACCCACACGTACCTCGGATGCTGGTCATGCTCAAGTCAAGGTCTTTAACGCGAGGCATCATATTGCTGATATATAAGATGGACAGATCGTCGACAAATGTCTGGGACAGAGATAATGTCTCGAGCCGCGGTACATGTTCGGAAAGAATTTCAACCCCAGTGGAAGTGATTTTTGTATCCGAGACATTGAGATTCCTCAGAGTATCACCAACACATGCTACAAACTCGACAGAATCATCCCCGAAAGCTGTGGAGCTCAGATCAAGATGTTCCAGCTTCGTCATAGTTTCTAAGAAGCTGAAGTTTTGTAGGGAAGTCTTGGAAACGTCTAAGCAGGTTATAGAGCTTTTGCTGGTGAAGGAAAAGGCCTCGGTTTCAGCGCTGAAAGTAGCTCCGGATAAAACGAGCTTTTTCAAGGAAGATAATACGGAGCTGTGAGTTTGTGATATGGAGAGAACGGCACACTTGTTCATGTGTAAGCATTCAAGATGCGGTATGTTTGGAGCCTGTGTGACGCTGGTCCACGAGAGGTTAAGGAAGCTCAGGTTTGAAAATTTGAGAATACCGACAGCTCCTTGGTTGGTTACGTTGCTTCCCCAGATGTCAAGGTACTCTAGCTTTGTCAGTGCCTGAGGAACAAAAAGGAACTGGCGGTCAGAAAAAACTTAAAAAAGAGTGATCACACAAATGTTTAATGTTATTCACACGCATGCATTTTATAAATAAATGAAGTTGAAACAAACAAAAAAAAATCTTATTGCAAGCATACTAGATTGAGCATACATGTGAAGTCCATTGCAAATGGATTCATGGGTTCAATAAAAAGAAAATGGGGTTTGTACTTTCTAATTTTCTAATTATAGCTTCTGTGCGCATAATACTCTGTACTCAACATAGAACCTAGAACATTACAAGTTTAGCAGATATCTTACAATTCGACTTGATAGATCACATACATCGAGCAATTAAATGTTTAAACTTGTCAGTACAACAGCATAAGTGACTACAAAATAAAGAAAGAGCAAAAGCTAGGGCAAAAATTTTTGTACCTGGAGAGAAGTCAAGTTGTGATCAGTTACAGGTAAGCCGCCCAAATCTAGAAGAGACAAGTTTTTAAGTGAAGCAAGAAGAGAGATTCCAGCTTCTGTAACGCCCGTCTGTGAAATCCACAGCTTTTCCAGATTTGCAACAGACTGTAGGTGCTTTATACCAGCATCCGTAACCTTTGAACACCTTGAAAGATCCAACTCCGTCAAACTTGTTAATCCTGAAAAATCCAATATCATCATCATATGAAAAAGAAAGAAAAAAAAACTTAAATTTTTGTCATAAACTTCCATTGCATAATCAAAAGTATTTCGTTCAACATACCTGTGATAGGCCAGAGTGTGGAGTTGTTGATCCTCTGGCAATCCGATAGGTTTAGAGATAAGAGATTAACAAAGCCTCCAATGTAAGCCATCCATTCTGCGTTAATGGAGCTTTCGCCTCGTAGATCTATATTCTCTACAGAATGTTTGAATACTCTGCAGAGAGAAAAGAGTCTTGTTTAGTTGTGATAGAGCTTTACAATATGGATCAGTGTCTAAAATCCATTCCCAAAACTTTGACTAGTCTAAAATCAAATTAACTCTCAACAGTGTACCAAGCAACGAGATTCTAGAGCCACCAGATCTAACAATTCAAGAATTAACCTTTTTTCCAGTCAAATCTCCTGCGAAACTAAGATCCCAAAGCGAGATCATTCACGCATTTCGAGATCGGAAGAGCTAAAGCAAAGATCAGATTCATGCTAATTTTCATCAATTTCCCTTACAGAACGATCAGAAACTGTGTATAAGAAAGTAAAAAAGTTTTACTCGAGTAACGAAGGGTATAGCAGCCGCCGGAGAACGAGCTGGCGGAGGAGAGCGTCGGCAAGGTGAGGAGGCAGCCGCTCAAGGCTCCGTCGCTGAAGACGCCATCGTTCCACCGCATCTCCGCTCTTGCAAGCTTCCTCTATGCATAAACGCACCAACGGACTCGCCATCTCCATCGTTGAAATTTCTGATCTTAGTAGCTGCTTATGGAAAAGCTCGCAATTTTGCAAACCGAACCAAACTTCAAAAACAAAAAAATGCAAATAATTAGGAAAACCCGGAGTTATATAAGGTGGACCCGGACAACTACATTTTGTCTGAAGATCCTTATTGGGCCGCTAAATCACACGACCTTGGGCCCAAATTAAAAAAAATTGTAGCCTATATTTGGCCCGTTGACACACGTGCTGGCACGCGCGTTCTTCCATTGAACGTCGTCTCGAACGCATAAACACACACATTATTAATCAAGTTCTGGGTATGCGATGAATTTAAACATAACATAACTTAGAACAATAAGGGATATAAGGCACAAGAGTCCAAAACATGTCACAGATTCGATAAAACAATAAAGTTGTAATATGGATTGGAGTTTGTAGTGCATCAATAATGCAAATGCATACGGAGAAATAATCAAACAAACATGTGACTGGGTGATTTCATTATGATATCGAAAAATAATATTTCAATCAAGAATCGATCGATAAGCGATAATAAACATGGTTTTAATATCAATAAATAATATTTCAATTAAGAATTGATAGAATTAGATCCATTCTTACCAACCATGAGTCGATAATAAATATGGTAATTGGAAGCAAGAGTCAATTTATAAATTGAATAAACAGAAGGATTAATAATAGCAGGCGACTATTATAAAACATAGGTTCCTAAGTTCTTACCTCGTTGATTGGAAAGGTGATGCGGAGAGACAATTGTGAACTCTTAGCTCAGGCAGCTGTAAATAGAAGAAGAAAAAAGTTACTATAAAATAGAACTTGGCAAACAAGTAAAACCTAAAATACAAATAATTCTAAAATTTTATAAAATGCGTTTTATAATGGGCAATTGGGGGCATCCACATATTATTTTGTTATGCAAATAATTAGGAAAATCCGGAATTATAAAAGTGGGCCCGGACTATTATTACATTTTGTCTGAGGTTCCTTATTGGGCCGATAAGTTACACGACCTTTGGCCCAGATTAAAAATTCGTAGCCTATATTGGCCCGTTGACACACGTGTGCTGGCACGTGCTTTCTTCCTATAAACGCTGTCTCGAACGCACAAACTCTTCTCACACACATTATTAATTGCCCGCTTTATCGCCCCATTAAGTTAATGTAATTAGCAAGGAAAGAAATAAATAAATTCTGCAGATTTTCTCTCCTCTCCCAAAGAAAGCTCAATCCTCTAAACTCATCTCTTTGTCTCGGTCTCTCAGAGCTCTCTACAACGAAATGTGGCGATTCTCCGTCTCAGTGGTCTTTTTCTCATGTCTCGCCATTTCCTTCCTCACCGCCTCTTCGTCGGCTCTCGGCTATTCGGAGGCGACATGTTCCGGAATAGTGCCCTTACGGTACCGGAACGATAAGATCTCGATAACGGACTTCGGCGGCGTCGGGGATNTCGAGCCGCGGTACGTGTTCGGAAAGAATTTCAACCCCAGTGGAAGTGATTTTTGTATCCGAGACATTGAGATTCCTCAGAGTATCACCAACACATGCTACAAACTCGACAGAATCATCCCCGAAAGCTGTGGAGCTCAGATCAAGATGCTCCAGCTTCGTCATAGTTTCTAAGAAGCTGAAGTTTTGGATGGGAGTCTTGGAAACGTCTAAGTAGGTTATAGAGGTTTTGCTGGTGAAGGAAAAGGCCTCGGTTTCAGCACTGAAAGTAGCTCCGGATAAAACGAGCTTTTTCAAGGAAGCTAATACGGAGCTGTGAGTTTGTGATACGGAGAGAACGGCACACTTGTTCATGTGTAAGCATTCAAGATGCGGTATGTTTGGAGCCTGTGTGACGCTGGTCCACGAGAGGTTGAGGAAGCTCACGTTTGAAAATTTGAGAATACCGACAGCTCCTTGGTTGGTTACGTTGCTTCCCCAGATGTCAAGGTACTCTAGCTTTGTCAGTGCCTGACGAACAAAAAGGAACTGGCGGTCAGAAAAAAACTTACAAAAGATTGAACACAAAAATGTTTAATGTTATTCACACGCATGCATGTTTATAAATAAATGAAGTTGAAACAAACAAAAAAATTCTTATTGCAAGCATACTAGATTGAACATACATGTGAAGTCCATTGCAAATGGATTAATGGGTTTAATAAAAAGAAAATGGTGTTTCAATTATAGAATCCTAGCTTCTATGCACATAATACTCAACATAGAACCTAGAACATTACAATTTTAGCAGATTTCTTACAATTCGACTTGATAGATGATAACCATTGAGCTACACAATTCAATCACATACATGGAGCAATTAAAATTTTAAACTTGTCAGTACAACAGCATAAGTGACTACAAAATAAAGAAAGAGCAAAAGCAAGGGCAAAAATCTTGTACCTGGAGAGAAGTCAAGTTATGATCAGTTACAGGTAAGCCGCCCAAATCTAGAAGAGACAAGTTTTTAAGTGAAGCAAGAAGAGAGATTCCAGCTTCTGTAACGCCCGTCTGTGAAATCCACAGCTTTTCCAGATTTGCAACAGACTGTAGGTGCTTTATACCAGCATCCGTAACCTTTGAACACCTTGAAAGATCCAACTCCGTCAAACTTGTTAATCCTGAAAAATCCAATATCATCATCATATGAAAAAGAAAGAAAAAAAAACTTAAATTTTTGTCATAAACTTCCATTGCATAATCAAAAGTATTTCGTTCAACATACCTGTGATAGGCCAGAGTGTGGAGTTGTTGATCCTCTGGCAATCCGATAGGTTTAGAGATAAGAGATTAACAAAGCCTCCAATGTAAGCCATCCATTCTGCGTTAATGGAGCTTTCGCCTCGTAGATCTATATTCTCTACAGAATGTTTGAATACTCTGCAGAGAGAAAAGAGTCTTGTTTAGTTGTGATAGAGCTTTACAATATGGATCAGTGTCTAAAATCCATTCCCAAAACTTTGACTAGTCTAAAATCAAATTAACTCTCAACAGTGTACCAAGCAACGAGATTCTAGAGCCACCAGATCTAACAATTCAAGAATTAACCTTTTTTCCAGTCAAATCTCCTGCGAAACTAAGATCCCAAAGCGAGATCATTCACGCATTTCGAGATCGGAAGAGCTAAAGCAAAGATCAGATTCATGCTAATTTTCATCAATTTCCCTTACAGAACGATCAGAAACTGTGTATAAGAAAGTAAAAAAGTTTTACTCGAGTAACGAAGGGTATAGCAGCCGCCGGAGAACGAGCTGGCGGAGGAGAGCGTCGGCAAGGTGAGGAGGCAGCCGCTCAAGGCTCCGTCGCTGAAGACGCCATCGTTCCACCGCATCTCCGCTCTTGCAAGCTTCCTCTAAGCATAAACGCACCAACGGACTCGCCATCTCCATCGTTGAAATTTCTGATCTTAGTCGCTGCTCTGCTTATGGAAAAGCTCGCAGTTTTGCAAACCGAACCAAACTTCAAAAAAAAAAAAATGCCGATCATTAGGAAAATCGGGAATTATAAAAGGTGGACCCAGACTACTACATTTTGTCTGAAGATCCTTATTGGGCCGCTAAATCACACGACCTTTGGGCCAAATCAAAAAAAATTGTAGCCTATATTGGCCCGTTGACACACGTGTGCTGGCACGTGCTTTCTTCCATTGAACATTGTCTTCGAACGCACAAACACACACATTATTAATCAAGTTCTGGGTATGCGATGAATTTAAACATAACAGAACTTAGAACAATAAGGGATATAAGGCACAAGAGTCCAAAACATGTCAATTTATAAATTGAATAAACAGAAGGATTAATAATAGCAGGCGATTATTATAAAACATAGGTTCCTTACCTCGTTGATTGGAAAGGTGATGGCCTGATGGGGAGAGAAAATTGAAAATTCGTGTTGAAATAGAATTTTTTTTTTGTGAAGATTTAGTGTGTTTTATTTCATAAATCATGAACCTTTTATATAGAAATACAATTAAAAATTACTATAAAATAGAACTTGGCAAACAAGTAAAACCTAAAATACAAATAATTCTAAAATTTTAAAAATGCGGTTTTATAATGGGCAATTGGGCATCCATATATTATTTAGTTATGCAAATAATTAGGAAAATCCGGAATTATAAAAGTGGACCCGGGCTATTATTACATTTTGGAGAATCCTTATTGGGCCGCTAAGTTACACGACCTTTGGCCCAAATTAAAAATTTGTAGCCTATATTGGCTCGTTGACACACGTGTGCTGGCACGTGCTTTCTTCCTATAAAAGTTGTCTCGAACGCACAAACTCTCACACACATTATTAATTGCGCGCTTTATCGCCCATTAATTTAATGTAATTATAGAAAGGAAAGAACGAATTGACCCCAAAAAAAAAAACAAAAATAGGAAAGAAATAAATAAATTCTGCAGATTTTCTCTCCTCTCCCAAAGAAAAACCCCCACAAAAAAGCTCAATCCTCTAAACTCATCTCTTTGTCTCAGTCTCTCAGAGCTCTCTACAAGTCTACAACGAAATGTGGCGATTCTCCGTCTCGGTTGTCCTCTTCTCATGTCTCGCCATTTCCTTCCTCACCGCCTCTTCGTCGGCTTTCGGCTATTCGGAGGCGACATGTTCCGGAATAGTCCCCTTACGGTACCGGAACGATAAGATCTCGATAACGGACTTCGGCGGCGTCGGTGATGGACGGACGGTGAACACGAAGGCGTTTAGGGCGGCGATTTACAGGATTCAGCACCTGAGGAGGAGAGGAGGCACGCTTCTGTATATACCTCCGGGAGTGTTTCTCACGGAGAGCTTCAATCTAACCAGCCATATGACTCTCTACTTGGCTAGAGGCGCCGTTATCAGAGCTGTTCAGGTTAATTTTCGATTTCTCTGTTTTTATTATCACTGCGATTTTGGATTTTGAAATTCCCCGTTGGTATGTTTGCTTCATCGTTGTCGGTTGCAACTTTTTCATATTCTATGAGATAATTTGAAATGAGGCATGTTGAATTTCAGTGGACTGAGTAACGAATTTCGTTTTTGAAATCCAAATTTTTGTTCATTAGCCAATGTAATAAATGATTGGTGAGTGGTCTCTATCTGCTTTCTGGAGTCGAGTTCGAATAATCAAATACTCACTAGTGAGTGAGTGTGAGACAGATTTATCTGTCTTTCAGTGACCACCATCTAAAAGAAATGTTTTCATTTCAAATTTGTCAGACTTTGGATTGTTTTAAGTAAATTATTCCAAATATAGAAGTGTTGATTCTTCTTTTGACTGTTCCCTGCTTGCTTGGATCTGCAATCTGGAAAATGTAATAATTAGTTTTGATCTTTCTAATCAAGTTAAATGTAATAATTAATTTGAAAGAAGCAAGAAGATTTGGTTATTAACAATAATTAATAACCAAAATGGGGTATGGGAGTGGTATTGGTAGGTCCGAGCATCATGGGACCGTCGGGGTTAAAACGTTATTGTATGCATGTGGTGTACTGCTTTTGTGTCTATGTTTCAATAGCTGGCAATTTTTGTCGTTCGCGTTATCCATTTTTGTCAAAATTCTGGTTATTATATTCTCTACTTGTATAATACAATATGTTAAAAAAAATATCCAAAAGAGTGTTTTAACGTTAGGAGTGTGGACAGTTTGGGTTTCATCGGAGTAGGATGCTGCCATATATGTTAAACAAACCTCTGATTGGTTTGTCTTCAAGTGTGTGAAAACGAAAACACTACTTGTCATCGTAGTGTATGTCAATGTGTGTGTGTGTGTGTTATAAACATTTGGCCTGACTCGCTTGAGAGTTAAGACAGCCTGCCTCGTAGAGCCTACTTTGTTCAGATTAAGATACTTTGAAATCTGAGTGATCGTTATTAATATATGAATAAGAAAACACATAATGTGAATTGTTTTGTGACCTTATATGTTGACTTCAGGATACATGGAACTGGCCATTGATTGATGCTTTACCGTCTTATGGGAGAGGGAGGGAACTACCAGGGGGACGGTATATGAGCTTTATTCATGGTGATGGGCTTCGTGATGTAGTCATCACTGGTTAGTCTGGACCCTCTTTATATTACAATTATATATCTATATAGCTAGATAATACACACTTGAAAAGACATATATGTTGATAAGCAAATCTTCAAGAAATAGCCTTAACAGATCGTTGAACACTCTGTTCCTCGGCATGAACTAATACACGTCGAGGAACAGAAGTGTTTCTGGTTAGTTTCCTTTTGGTGATATGATGTTTAGCACTGTCTTGACATTACATTGCACCATTATATACACACAGGACAAAACGGGACAATAGATGGTCAAGGAGAAGTGTGGTGGAACATGTGGCGCAGTAGAACACTAAGGTTCACTAGACCGAATCTAATCGAGCTCAAGAACTCTAAGGAGATCATAATCTCCAACGTTATTTTCCAGAATTCACCCTTCTGGAACATTCATCCTGTGTATTGCAGGTACAAAAGCTAGTTAATTCCTTTTAGATTTCCCAAGCATATAGATATATCTTCCTCTTCAATTCTCGTATTGACTCTGTTCCTCGTTTTCATCTGTGGCAGCGACGTTGTCATCCATCACGTTACCATCTTAGCTCCACAAGATTCGCCCAACACCGATGGAATCGATCCAGGTTTTGTTTTACTCTGTAACTCTTTTCTTCAATCAACAACAGACTAACTAGATTGGTTGCTGTTATCAAACATGCCTAGATAAGGAACTTGGAACATGTTTGAAATTCTCTATATGAATCAGAGCCGTTTTTTTTATCATCTGAGCAAAATTAATCTGTCTGTAGATTCCAGCTACAACGTCTGCATAGAAGACTCCTACATCTCAACAGGGGACGACCTTGTTGCCATCAAAAGCGGTTGGGACGAGTACGGGATCGCTTTTGGCCGTCCAAGCTCAAACATAACGATCCGCCGCATCACAGGATCTTCCCCGTTCGCAGGAATCGCAATAGGAAGCGAAACATCAGGAGGTATCAAGAACGTTTTAGCAGAGCACATCAGTCTCTCCAACATGGGAGTTGGAGTCAACATCAAGACAAACATTGGTCGTGGAGGATACATCAAAAACATCAAAATCTCCAACGTCTATGTAGAAAACGCAAAGTACGGGATCAAGATCGCCGGCGACACGGGGGATCACCCAGACGCGTATTATAACCCAAACGCTCTCCCGATCGTTAAAGGAATACATATCAAGAACGTTTGGGGAGTAAACGTTCGTAACGCTGGCTCCATACAAGGCCTTAAGGGTTCGCCTTTTACAGGTGAAAAGTTAAATATATATGTCTTTTTTTTAGTGTTTACCGTATCGATCATATGCTTTGATAATTAAATTAACTTTTGGAAAACATAAAATTTACAGGGATATGTTTGAGTGAGATAAATCTACATGGAAGCTTGAATTCGTATCGGACGTGGAAGTGTTCCGATGTTATTGGAACTTCGGTCAAGGTCAGTCCTTGGCCGTGTTCGGAGCTGAGAAGCACCGGCGGATCTTATTCGTGCTCATCCACTTTCTGAAAAATCCCGAGCAAGCTTTAATTTCCTTCTCGAATCGTTTATTTCTTAAAACGTAATTAATCACGAACTTGCAGTTCCATTCAATTAATATATGTGTGTTTGTATTTTTTTAAACTAATAAAAATAAATTATATATATATAATAGATACTTTAAAGGCATCAGGAAATATCAAAGGCAAAGCCTAGAGGTTATAGATGAGTGATTTTTGAAACGGGACCATATTACATGAGTTCCGATCAGAACCTCTTAGTCATCAGAAGATAATAATTATATAGTGGATACAAATTTAAAAACAAACGAAGAAAGTTGAATGAGTAAGTTTATGGTAAGTCTGGTTTCTATGCTAAAGTTTTTTAAAAATATTTTACAGATATGGAATCTAGAAGTGTAAGATTCATATACGGGGAGTCTGAAAGTCTAGTTGTTTGTATTATTAATGTCGTTGTATTATCAACCGAATCAAATTCGATAATGTGCATTAGTGCATGTAAGTTACAGTAAAAAATATGTAAAATTTATTGTTTAACAAATCTTATAGATTTTCTCAAGTTACAGACAAAAATATGTAAAAAAATTAGTATGATTTAACAAATCTTATAGTTTTTATTAAGTTACTACACTGATAGTTGATAGTGCGTGCTTCCGTGAAACCTTCTTGGGTCAACGATTTAAAAATAGTATTGTCAGGAAATGAAAAGAAAAAAGGCCTATTGGGAAGTTCTCGAATAATTGGAACGCATCTTAAGTTCCTTGACTAGTTTTATAAATTTTATTTGATAGTACGAATATATTGTTTGATTGGTAGATTAAGTCAAACGAATTGTTTTTACGTAAGTCAAACTGATTAGGATAGATATTATAATACCTTTTTGTAGGTCATTATTAAAACAAAAAAGAAATTCATAGTGCTTCGATTTCCCGGCCGATATAAATTGGCAGTAAGACGAACCAAAAACAATCACACGAAGATTTACAAGAAAAAGAAATGGCAGGTTCGAGCAAAGAACTCTATTATGTATTTTTGAAAAGAGATCGCGAGTATGAGCGTCTTAAAGAAAACAGGTAATTATATACATAACCCGTTATAATGTATGATGTTTATTTTTTCTTATATATAGGTTAATTTCGTTTATATGGAGAATTAACTTGATAACTTGATATATGTAGGACAAAGAAAGGAGAAGAAGAGTTGGATATGTACCTGGAAAAGAGACACGAGGAGATTCTTGCATGTAATCTTGAGGCTGGCTCTTATAAGAGGACTGTCTCTCTTGTCGTTGTTCATGGCTTTGGTGTTGAGATCACCAAACACCAGGTAATATATACATTCATATGCCTAGCTATATATTGGTTCAATGCATTTTGTATATGCATGTTTCATCAAGGGGAAACATTTTCGTCAATTGTTTTATAGTTTGATGTTGTTTGTTTTCTTGTCTTTGTAATATTTATCTATCAGGCCAAAGTGTTAAGAGCCGCAGATGGGGTTCATTCGGTGGAAAAGAACGAAGAAATTAAACTTGTATCTAGTAAAGAAGAAGAAAATTTAGAATAATGAAAAATAAAATTGATTGTAAAAAATAATATAGCGATGGTAACAGAACTTAGTTAGTAGTTAATTAATTCTGAAATTTGAGACTTTTGAAATCATGAGAGTTGATGGGTGAGCAAAGTTTATATATTTGTACAGTTTTGACTGTATTATCAAAATCCAATGTCGTACATTCAGGTAACTTCTCTATGATTTAGGTTTCATTTGATAACTGAAAGAAGGATGTGGGTCTTAGCTTTGGGCCAACCGATATTAGATCTGGGCTTGCATCATGGGCCTGTTGATCTCCACACGATAATTCGTATGCTAGTGTAGTTTTTTTGTTTTTTGTTTCGCTCAAAGGTTAACACGCGTGTTAGTTACACTCACTTAACTTGTAGTTCGTATAATACTTAAGAAGAGTATCTAAATGTACTTTTACAATACATATTTCAGAATATGTATTCTATGGAATGGATGGTAAATATTAACCATCTCATATGGTTCAGTAATTGTTAGAATTCGCATTGTAGATGTGAGTGTGACCAGAGTTTAATTTTTTTATAGCAATTTTAGTTATAGATAACCACCCACTCATAAACGTTTTTAATTGTAAGAAAATCTAAAATTTTATAGATCTCGTGGGTTTAGTCTGAAACGTCCACGGTTAACAAAACAAAACAAAAAGAGTTAAAACAAACTGTGAATTAGCAAAACAAGTATATACAATAATTTCAAGTGTGAAAGTGTCGAATTGATATTTGACTATTTATAAACGAATTGAAGAAGGCCGCGTCTTTTCCGTACATGAATTTTTTATTTTCCTGTTTGGCCTTTTCCTACTTTATTAATTTATTGCTCTTTTTAACTAGTCCAATTCACAAGTTGGCTACTATTTTTTGGCATAATAATAAGTAATCAATTTAATTATTTCATTCTTATAGAAATACGAAATAAATACTGCTGCGTAGCGTTGACACACACCAAACAAAATAAAGATATTGCTGCGTTGATTGGAAATTAAATGCGATATTTAATTAATGCCGCAATAGAAAATCATACTCTTTTGTAATGAATTAGTACTGTGAAACACTATAGAGTTAGGATTTGGGATGTCAGATTGAGCCATTGTCTTGTTAGCTAATTCAATTCGTTTTATATTCAATGATTTCTAGTAATGTTTTAGGGGAGGTTAGTGGGAGCTAGATTTATAAAGAGTTTGTGGATTTCAAAAGCTTAAAGATTTGTTAAATTCGTAAAGAGTTTTGTGTATTCAGAAATTTTTTTAAAATACATTATTGTAATGATTTTAAAAATTTTATAAATATTCAAAGTATTTTGAAAATTTTGTTTTATGAGTTAAACTGTTAACAATTCATGTCCCAAATCATTAAAAACCAAACTTTTTGAATAACAATGGATTTTGTATGAAATTTAAAAATCATCACACTAATAACAATGAATTTTAGTAAGAGTATTAGAATCCATGATCCAATAACAATAGATTTTGAAAATTCTAACAATCCTTAAAAATCCTTCTACCAATAACCTCTAAATTCGTTTGACGAATGATTTTGTAAAATAGCTCAACTGAGATAGTGAATTATATGCGCTTGATATAAGTTAGTTTTGAATAATTTAAGCTGAGATGAGTTTAACGAATTGCTTAACTTTCAAGTTGAAAGAGATTACGGTGCCTAAGAGTTTTATAGTGTTGAGTTAAGAAAAAGGAAAAAAAAAAGAGTATCATCGTCTAAACGATCAGAAGGAATGATGATGGATGTGAATCAGTGACGCAAAGAGAGTGACGCCATTAATAATCACCTTTTAACTGTTATTAACTTTGTAAGGATAGAAAATAATAATCTGACTCATTATTTTTATTATTTTCTAAGAGAAAAGGAAAAGTAGAGAGAATAATAAAGAATGAAAAAGGGGAAATCCACGCGGAGAGAGGTTTGAAATGTCGTAGGTCCATTGTCTTGACTCATCCTGTCCCTTGGAAACTTTCTCTGTGTATCCTTTCTTCAGTTTTTTTTTTCTTTTTTTTTTTCTAGTAATCAATAAATTTGTTAATTTCAGTTACGTTTTCCCTACGTTGACAACCTTTCTTCTTATAGTAAAACGATATAATATTACTATTATTAGTTATTACAGTAAACAAGTATACATGTATCAATAGGACTATTTTATTGAATTCGACATTGGTAATCCCATTAGTTGTAAAAAATTGCGTTTGGAAAAGAGCTACATTTTGCACCCAAAAAAAAAAAAAGAGCTACATCAGATTTTGAATTCGAATGACTCACAAGTCCAAAGATGATTTATTGATTTATTTATGTGTTTATCATCAGCATATTCTGTCATTTAGGAATATTTAAAATTTGTTTTGTCATCAGATAATTGTTATTCTAGTTTTTTTTTCCATCCACCATACAATGTTTAATTACACTGTTATATGTAGTTTGGTATTGTACGAATCCTTTCTGAATTATAAACTTATAAACTAAAATATCAGTATTGGGCTCTATAATCACTGTTATCATTATAATAAAATTGGAAGAGTGTATGATGTTGAGAGAAATGAAAAAAAATACTAGTCCAATCTGTATCGTTATTAATATTACAGCGGAAATATTATTTCCAACATATAAGTGGTCCAGAAACATTATATATAGATGATAAAAAAAAATTGGATGGGAAATAAAGCTAAAAAGTATCAATCAAAGAAATGAATGTTCGAATGGAATATCAATCTGACTATTTGGGATAGCTTGATGGTGGACTTGGTCAGCAAATACCTTATCATACTCTTGTATTATTATCTCACAATTTTGGTAGATGACTGTTTTTTTTGTGGAACATATCATCAGATGACTAAAATTTGTCCAAATCAATGTGCATTTTTTGTCTTTGCAATAATAAATATTTTTGCGGTCTCGAATTTAACATTTCTTAATTACACACAGCCGATAATTTGATAAGTTGGCATAGTTCCCACTTCACAGTCACATGTATAAGTAAAATAAAGGAAGGTAGAGAGTTGATATTTATTGTTCTTTCAGTTTAAAAATAATTATAGCTTTATGCTAATCATTTTTTGTTTTAAAAAAAAAAGCATTTTCTATGATTTCATTTTTTTTTTAAAAAGTGTCGCTCTATTTTCGCAAATTCATTAGTACGAGTTCGCAAATTCATCCGCACGAGTCATCTTGCTATGATTTTAATTATGTATGACCATCCATAAACGTTTTTAGAAGCTATTTTCACTACTTATACTTAATATAGTATTAATAAAACGGAATTTGCAGATTTTTTTTCTACTATTGTCGATAATATTGACATCACAGATTATAGTTAGAAACTGAAAAATCATCCAAAGAACGGTTGTTTTATACTAATAAAGAATCAAACAAAAAAAAAAAATTGGATATTATAGAGAATCTCAATCACATGTACAAAAGTCGTAGTTTTGAAAGGGTAGAATGAAAGCGACAGTTGTTTTAACTCCCTGTTGTCTAATTTTTTAGTTAACCACTATATTTAAATAAATGATCTACTTGGTTATAAGTATATAAGTTATACTTATAACTACATTAACAAAATTGCAAAGTTGAATTGGTCAGCGTTTGACTTTGTAACCTCATTCACTACCACCACCCCACTTATAGATACACTCTGGCCCGATATATTTTCCTTATACCAAAGACTTTTCTTTGCTTTGAAAGTTTTGTCTCTTTTTGTTAAACAATTTTTTTTTTTTAGTATTTTAAAAAAAATATTTGAATTATTTATTATGGTTCATCACATGGTCAAAATTTCAAACACTCAAATCCAATGCCTTTATATTCCAAACCAGCACTCGTCAATTTTTTCCACAAGCCCCATAACACTCTCATTCTCATCATATCATCTATATCTCTACTCTCACCAAAAAAATTCAGATAACATAACTCATTACTATATAACACATTCTTTATTAATATTCACACACATTATATATATCATTCTCATCAATTCAAGATTTTCTTAAAGTGAGAACTAACTATTTGTTAAGTATATAATAATTTGCGAATTTTTTTAAAAAAAATCTGTTTGAGAGTCGCATGTTCAAAATGGAAGGTAAAAATTTGTTAAGTTGGGAGCAGAAGACATTGCTAAGCGAGCTCATTCTTGGATTTGAGGCCACAAAAAAGCTTCAGGCACGACTCGGAGAGGCACCGTCGCCATCGCCGTCGTCATCATATTCTTCTCCGGTTGCGGCGGCGGCTGAGACGAACGAGACTCTACTGAATCAGATACTTTCTTCCTACGAGAAGTCTCTTCACATGCTAAACTGGTCCTCCTCGCCGCCCGTACAACTTATTCCGACGCCGGTTGCTGTAGTTCCGGTGGCGAACTCCGTCCGAGTTCCAGAATCTCCGGCTTCGATAAACGGAAGTCCGAGAAGCGAAGAGTTCGCCGATGGAGGAGGTTCCGGCGAGAGTCATCGCCAAGATTACATTTTCAATTCAAAGAAAAGGTAACAAAAAAGAAATTCCCAGAGAAATTGGGGTTTTTGTTTCAAAAATCACCAAATTGAATATTTTTCATGATATTTCTATAAATTAATTTGGAATTTGGGGGAATTTTGCAGGAAGATGTTGCCAAAGTGGACAGAAAAAATCAGAATAAGCCCAGAAAGAGGCTTAGAAGGACCTCAAGATGATGTCTTTAGCTGGAGAAAATATGGCCAGAAAGACATTTTGGGCGCCAAATTCCCCAGGTAACATCATCGTCATCATCACAAATCACGATCATCATCAATTCATCATCATTCATGAATCATGATGATACTAATTCAATTGATTTGTTTTTTGTGATCTTCAGGAGTTACTACAGATGCACGCACCGTAGCACACAGAACTGTTGGGCGACGAAGCAAGTCCAGAGATCGGACGGTGATCCAACGGTTTTCGAAGTGACGTACAGAGGAACACACACTTGCCCACAGGCGATCGCACCTCCTCCTCCTCCACCAGCCTCGCCGGAGAAGCGAGACACCAGACCCAAACCGACCATTATCACCCAAAAGCCTAATGAGCTTCTCGAGAGTCTCAAAACCAGCTTAACCGTTCGAACCGACGGGCTTGACGACGTTGACGACGTCTTCTCGTTCCCCAATACGCCGCCGTTTTATGATTACGGGACTATCAGCGGCGACTTCTGCGGCCACGTGGAGAGTTCTCCGATGTTCGACGTTGTTGATTGGTTCAATCCAACGGTCGAGATTGATACGGCCTTCCCCACGTTTTTACCCGAGTCGATCTATTATTAAAAACTAAAATGTAAAACAGTAAAAGAGAGAATAGTACTCATTTTAGAGAAATTACCGAGTTTCAGATAACATGTAGTATCCATTTTTTTTTGGTTAAAAAAGTAATTTTTGAGTCGAACAAAGCATAAAAAATGTTCAACAGGACTTGAACATATTTCCCAAGAGATTTTTTTCTAGCAACTAGTCGTAGCCGCAGACTTGTTGTTGTAATCTTCAAGTTCCTTCTTGTATGCTTCCATCAACTTTGCAGCTTTTTCGTTGTAAACTTGCTTATCTTCTTCACCCAATTCCTGCAAGATATGTTATTTACTCAGACAAATTAACAACATGAACATTGTTATAGCAGATGATTAAACTCGTAGTTGTAATTTTGCATACCTTCCATTTCACGGAGATTAGAGCTGTGATTGTCGAGTTGCTTGTCCCAGGACGCTCTTCTGTCAAAGTCTTCCTTGCGTCTTTGCTGTGTAAACAAGTTTTCTTTTAACAGTTAGAAAACTTCTAAAAAGCTTAGGAGTATCTGAGTCATTAGGCTTTTGGGGCTCGTACCTGAAGAGAAAGTATGAAGAAGCAGGCTTCTTGGGTTTGTTAGGGTCAACGTTTTCGTTCTTCTTCTTCTTGGTCTCTTTCTTCTTCTGCGAGAGACATCATTATGATCCTGTAAGCATCTGAATTGTAATAGAATTTGCCTGAGTTAAGAAGGGTAAAGTGTGAGTGAGTGACCTTGATCAGATTATCGGTTTTCTCCTTCTTCTTAAGCAGCTGTAGAGCTTCCTGTTTATGGAGTTTCAAGAGCTCCTCTTCTTCTTTCTTCTGGCTCATGGCCTCTTCTTCCTTCGTCCTCTTGTATTCCTCCATTGCTTGCAGGTATGTTTCCTTGTTCTTCTTTGAGACCTGTTAAGTATGTATTATACCTCAATTCATTCACTCTCAAGGTCTTTACTGTGAATGCAAGCATACGTATGGAAACAAACCTCTTCGTAGGGTGCTTTTTGTTCATCTGACAACTTCTTCCACTCTTCTCCAGTCATCTTTGCGACCTATAACCGCCATTCAATTCAACTCCGTAAGTTAGCTTCAACATTTAACAAATGTTGGTCTTGAGAGCGACTAAAAGTACTAAAGATTTACCTCCACGACGTTCTTGTTCTCTTCGCGTAAAGCAGCTCTCCTCTCGTTAGCATAAACCAGGAAGGCAGATATGGGATGTTTTGGCTTCAGAGGGTCCTTCTGCTTCCTGCAAAACCAGAAATAGCTCTTATCAGTTTTACCATTGGTAATAAGTTGATTTAGTCATTAGAAGGTATTATGGTTTTACTTGCTCTTCTTCTTGTTGTCCTGTTCAGCTTCCTGCACAAACTGGAGATACTGTTCAAGTAAATCCATTGCAGTTTTCTGCTTCTGCTCATCATCCAGAAGCTTCATGGCCTCCCTCTCGCGCTTCTCTTTAGCAATGACCTGGAGGTAAGCTTCCTTCTCCACCTGGTACTTCTCCTCGTAAGGCTTCTTATCTTCTGCGCTAAGAGACTTCCATTTAGCTCCCAAAATGTTCGAGGTCTCCTTGAAGTCAGCCTCAGGGTTTTGCTTCTTGACTTCATTCCATTGTTCCTTACACCACAGAATGTACGATGTTGATGGTCGCTTTGTCTCAGGACAATCCTTTTTCTTCTTCTTATTCATCTTCTCTTGTTCAGCCTGTGTGAGAGATTGACCGCAAGCGAAAGTCTGAAGAGCAACACTAGACACTCTCAAGTCAATATCCAGAATCAAACTAGTAGTACAGACATCTACAGTAAACAGATAATTGTTTCAAATACATAGAAGATAATCAATTAACACATCATACACACAAGGATACCAAACCCTGAATCTGACTTCGATACTAATCTCAAAGCTATGAAGAAACGTGTATCATATATCAAGCCAAAATCTCAAATGATCAGCTACGGAAACAGCTTATTACCATATATATATTCCAAACTAATCTAAGAACCTAAGTATATCGAAAGCCAAAACTAGATCTTGAAATCGACTATCGAGTCAATAATCAATCATATCTGCAGAATCAAAATCTAACTATGTTCCATTCTAATCTCAAAACCTAACCAACTGGAGAACCAAAAGTTAGATCTAGAGATCGTACCATGTTAGGTTTGAATTCTTTCATCTTCTGAAGTTTCTTCAGCTCCATCTTAAGCTTCTCCTGCTCAGCGTCTCTCGTCTCTAGCTCCTTCTCTTTCTTCCTCAGTATCTCGTCCTTCTCCTTTAGCAACTCCTCCGTCTTATCCTTCTCGATCTTTATCTTTTCCAACATCGTCTGCATCTCCATCAGATCTTTCTCGAACGATTTCGCTGATTTCTCCTTGGCAGAGACTGGCGACAGAGGCGTCTCCACGATCTCGTTCTTCTGCTTCAACGCCTTTCTGCTGTTCCTTGGTTTCTTCGTCGGAGCTGGATCTGCGATAGTCGCCATGTCTAAGTCGAGGAGATGAAGATTTGGATTTTTTTTTTAAGAGAGTGTGAATTTGTGATTTATGTGGAGCAGCCTCTGCAATTATCTCTCTGTTTATATAAAAAAGGAAGGCACAACGGTCTAACATATTCGAAATTCATAACCTTTATTTTGTGGATTTAATACTCATTTCGCGTCCAATGACAGATTTGTTGAATTTTTTGAATTTTGAATTTCCCTCCTTTCTATAAGGAATTTTTCTCACTGACGAGACTTGCTAAACTTTGAATATTTTCTCCTTTATCAGAGGATCTCACAATTTGAGGAATAATCTGGTTCACGAATATATACACAATCTCGTTTTTTATAAACATAAATAATATTTTTACAATACCGGCAAAAGATTTTTTTTAACTTCTTTACCAAATACGGTTTGCTATCTCTATCATCTAGCTCCCAAAAACCTTACATTATCGAAGTATTGAAAATTTATGAAATTTTCAACATGGTGTATAAAAATATTTGTGGTAAGTATGCATATCTATGGTAAATCTTTGTAAAATAATTAAATTATTCATAAAAAAATTATCCTTATAATTGTCATTATAATTTGTAGTAAAACTAATATTTCATACGTTAAAAGAAAAATAAAAAAGTAAACTATTTGGTTGTAAAAAAAAAAAGTAATTCAAAGGCTTTGAAAAACCAAAATGGATGAGAATATCTTTACACATGAAAAAAACATAAATAATATTTTGACAATATCGACGAAAGAAAATTTACTCCTTTTATCAAACCGGTTTTGATTTCTCTACCCGCTAGCTCCCCAAGAACTAATGTTTGGATTATTGAAACTATTTTTAGATTAATTGAATTCGGTATATGATTGAATTCAACAATTATAAATTTTTTCTTTCTTTAGTCGAAAACAATTTTTCATTTTAAATTGAAAAATAAATAACTTATAAAAAATATGATTGTCAACTCAAGCATCTCATTGGATAAGACAAAATTAATTTTTCAGCTAAAACTTGAAATACATATTGAAAATCATTGTTGTTCACCAACTTTTAAAATATTATTGAAACGATTTTTGAATTAACTGAAATTCAATATACGATTGAACTCAATAACTATAAGTTTTCTCTTTCTTTAATAGAAAACAAATTTTCATTTTAAATTAAAAACGAAATAACTTATCAAACATATGATCGTCAAATCAAGCACCTCATTGGATATGTCTAAATTAACTTTTAAGGTAAAAATTGAAATGCGTGTTGAAACTCATTGTTGTTCACCAACTTTCAAAATATTATAGAAACTATTTTTGGATTAACTAAATTCGGTATATGACTAAATTCAACAACTATAAATTTTCTCTTTCTTTAATCGAAAATAATTTTCATTTTAAATTGAAAACAAAATAACTTATCAAAGATATGATCGCTAACTCAAACACCTCATTGGATATGTCAAAAAAAAAAATTTTAACAACTTGAAATGCGTATTGAAACTCATTGTTGTTCGAAACTATTTTTAGATTAACTGAATTTGATATATGACTGAACTAAACAACTATAAGTTTTCTCTTTCTTTAATCGAAAATAATTTTTCATTTTAAATTGAAAACAAAATAACTTATCAAACATATTATCGTCAACTCAAGCACCTCATTGGATATGTCATAATTAACTTTTAAGCTAAAACTTGAAATGCGTCTTGAAATTCATTGTTGTTCACCAATTTTCAAAATATTATAGAAACAATTTTTGAATTAACTGAATTCGGTATATGACTGAACTCAACAACTATAAGTTTTTTCTTTCTTTAATCGATTTTTTTTTTCATTTTAAATTGAAATCGAAATAACTTATCAAACATATGAATGTCAACACAAACACCTCATTGGATATGTCAAAATTCATTTTTAAGCTAAAACTTGAAATGCATATTGAAACTCATTGTTGTTCA
This sequence comes from Alliaria petiolata, assembly GCA_020283515.1. Taxonomy (NCBI): domain Eukaryota; kingdom Viridiplantae; phylum Streptophyta; class Magnoliopsida; order Brassicales; family Brassicaceae; genus Alliaria; species Alliaria petiolata. The sequence goes on from JAHZTW010000004.1 coordinate 45,935,807, forward strand.
CTAACTTTCAAAATATTGTTGAAACTATTTTTGAATTAATTAAATACGGTATATGATTGAACTGAACAACTATAAGTTTTCTCTTTCTTTAATCGAAAATATTTTTTCATTTTAAATTGAAAACGAAATAACTTATCAAACATATTATCGCCAAACCTTATTGGATATGTCAGAATTAATTTTTATGCTAAAAGTTGAAATGCGTATTTTAATTTGATTGAACTAAAATTTATTTGATCGAATCATACATTTGAAATAAAAACTTTCAAAACAATGCATTATTTGGGCATTATGAGGATCAAAACTAAAAACAACATAAGGCAACATAAGGCAAAAACTATAGCTCCGAATCTAATTGTTTACCTAAAGCAGTTTAGGAAGAACTGTTATGCGTGAATATCATGATGTTTGTACTGATGATAGGCTTATTTTTGATGTAAGCATTTCTTTGTTTTTATTTTTTGTATATCAATGACATATTCAGACTGTTTGTAGCAACATGTTAATTTTATTCAAAACTATGTTGTTGTTTCAGCACAAACTCTCCATGTTGGAGATTGTGAAAGTGATCATTGGAGCTGAAGAATGCGTGAATCGAGTACTCAAAGGCCAAATATTTAAACGTCTATATCACGTTTAAGGGCTTGGTCATTGGTGGGATTGTTGGTGTTGATGATGAACAGAAAGCGATCATTAGAAGAGTGGTCAATGAGCGTAGAGGATACTTGTCTCTCAGGGTCAGTTGCTTTGCAGAGTGGTGAAACCTATGACTTGGGAAGAAGAACGAGATTACCATAGAAAATTCCTATGAGCATGCTGAATTAATTATATACATACACACATATATATATACTGTATATGGTTGTATCCGTAATTAACGACAAGATCCTTTTGAAAATAATGTAGATCAGACAAATAAATTATTAATGTTGGACTAAGTTGTTTTTGCGTTTGGAAATATTTTTTTTTTTTGTACAGTTTGTTTCTTTACAATAAGTTAATTCCTCTTGTTAATTTATGAATCGAGTATATACCTCAACACAAGTTTGAGGTCATGTGATGTCATATGTTAGTAATGCTTGATAATGACTCTTCCTTAGAGCAAGTAAGAGCATCTTTTTTTTATATTAAATGAACTCAATAACCATAAGTTTTCTTTTCTTTAATCGAAAATAATTTTTCATTTTAAATTGAAAATGAAATAACTTATCAAACATATTACTGTCAACTCAAGCCCTTCATTGGATATGTCAAAATTAATTTTTATACTAAAACTTGAAATGCGTATTGAAACTCATTGTTGTTCACCAACTTTCAAAATATTATTGAAATATTATTGTTGTTTAATTTGGACATTTTTTTACAATATTACACATATGTTTTAATGAGCATTTTATAATTAGATTAATAAAATTTATAATTACATATGTTTGTACAAAAAAAAAAATTTATTCATGTGGATGGCTTTAGGAACCCCAAATAGTTTTTATCATTTATATATTTTTTTCAAAATAATTGGGCCCTTTTCTCTTGATAATTTTTTTAAAAAATTAGCATGGACCCTGGACCTGGGCCCCTTCCGCCACACCCTAAAGTCGGGCATGTGCCTCTTCCGCATTACAATACGTTAAAGATAAAAACTAGTCTTCATCTCTGTTTGATTTATCAACAAACATGTTGTTTATATAATACCACATTCAATTTATTTTTCAGGGAAAAATTTCGAGTTCAATTACTTAGTCAAATTCAACAAGGTTCAAAATTGTGTGTCACCCTACTTCATAACTTTAGATGCACTTGATCCACTTGCTATGGCAGTTTGGATTTTCAGGTTCGGGTTGACGAAAACTGCTATGGCAGTTTGGATTTTACGGTCTCTATTCCTAGACCTAAAGGAGGTAAAAATGACTTTAACTTGTGGTGCATATATACATTTTTATTTATTTATTTGCAAGTCTGGAATCTCACTTGCTTACTAATACTGTTGCATAGCAGAGACCACCAGTAAGCCCTTCGTATTCATACCTCTGGATAAGAGAGCAGCTGATGGATTGCCTAGCTAGCTGGCCCTCACAAGAGGATGCCAAGGATACAAATCGTTTTTAGGTGGTAAGAATGGTGCATAGTTTTTGTTTTGCTCATCAATATAATAACTAGTGTGATATTAATTAGGGTTTTATTGGGTTTTTTCATGCAGGTGGAGGGACCAGACATTAGTTCGAATATATCTGGAACTCACAGTTTATATTGATGATAGGCTTATTTCCGATGTATGTGTTTCTTTATTGTTTTTATTTTTTGTATATCAATGACATATTCTGACTGTTTGTAGTAACATGTTGTTAATTTTGTTTCAAAACTCTGTTGTTGTTGCAGCACAAACTCTCCATGTTGGAGATTGTGAAAGTGGTCATTGGAACTGAAGAAGGCGTAAATCGAGTACTCAAAGCCAAAGATTTAAACGTCTATATCATATTTAAGGGCTTGGACATTGGTGGAATTGATAATGCACAGAAAGCGATCGTTAAAAGAGTGGTGAAACCTATGACTTAGGAAGAAGAACGAGATTACCGTAGAAGATTCCTAAGAACATGCTGAATTAATTATATACTTACATATATATATACTGTATATGGTTGTATTCGTAATTAACGACAAGATTCATTTGAAAATTAACGTGGATCATACAAATAAATTATTAATTTTGGACTAAGTTGTTTTTGCGTTTGAATTTTTTTTTTTTTTTTGTACTGCTTGTTTGACTACAATAAGTTAACCATTCCTCATATAAACTTCTACACAAATTTGAGGTCATGTGATGTCAATTCTAAATATGTTGGTAATGCTTAGAGATGCTACTACATTTGTCCAACGCTTAGGTATTGGTCCAAGAACTTGATCGTTGAAAGCCTTTTGACTCTGGCCATATTCCTATTATCCTATATATACATACATGATATGTGAGCCAATGAGAGAGAGAGGGGTAGCTTTACCAACCACAACAATGACATGATTTTAGAAAAAACCGGTTCACGAATATAATCTTTACACACAATCTCGTTTTTTTTATAAACAGAAAAAACATAAATAGTGTTTTCTACATTACCGGCAAAAGTAAATTCAACTCCTTTACCAAACCGGTTTTGCTTTCTCCACCGGCTAGCTCCCAAGAACCAATGTTACATTATCCCCCTTTTTAATACATTTTTACTCTTTTTTTTTTCAATTCACACAAATTTGGACCGTATTAGTCTATTTGTCCCCAGAGAACCGGTTTTCCAATTCTTCCGGGTTCATCAATTGGCAAACAATCACAGTTTCCTCGTCCGGTTTAGCCATTTACTATGGTCTCCAATATAACATCATTCAAGTAATCAATCGGACCAGGCAAGCACCAATGCAGGCAATCGTTCTGTACCTTTGCATTTTTGTCTTTATCAAACGGCCTGAACTGTCGGTACGCACCCGGATGCCCGTCGGGTCGGGTCAGCAACATCCCGGTGAAATCCAAAAGCTTTAGATTACCACCGTTCTCTCCCGCCTTCTCTCTGACCGCTCTCTCGAACTGACCAACCTCCACATCTCTTAGTATCCTATGCACATTTTTAATCTCGACCTCCTCGTCATCACTCACCGGCTCTGTTTGCTTACACGTCCCGCCGTTATGCCATTCCCCGTTTTGGAAATGATCCGGTGTCGAGGTCCGGAAAAAAACCGTGCCTTTACGGTTAGTTTCATCTGCAACGAAGTCCATCACGCTCCGCAGCTACGCGTTATAAGCATAGTCGAATCCTAGCTCTTCCATGCGAGATTTCGCCGGACAGATATGGCAGCCGACCGGTTTCGCATTCTCGTGGTAAACCGCGGCTTTGAGATACCATTTACCGGTTGAGATAATCGCATAGTCGAGGCTCGGCATTAGCTTGGTCCATGTCTCATCGAGTTTGTCAAGGTGTAGCTGGACCGAAGCGGTCGAGACACCGTTTGAATCTTCGAAAATAGCGGCTTGGACTAGAAAAGGCGACCAGATGTTGGATATGGTTAGGTTATGTAAAGGGAAATGCCATCTTTTCGACCTGTACTCCTTGTCGTGGTATACCTCAACCGGTTCTTCAACCTGTAGAGACCGGAAAAAAAAGGGGATTGACTAACTCGGAAAGTAAAAATTCGAAACAAAGAGCGGTTGAACATTATACCATATAGAGCATACAAAGCAGAGATTCGACGTGGTTACGCGATATGGAGTCACCGATGAATGCCCAAGATTTGTTCCTCATAAGCTGAAGAAACCTTCGAGGGTCAAAGCGTGGTAACAAACAGTCATGAGGCTTCCATTTCCAGTAGAGAAAGTCTAAGTCAGGCCGTCCATTGGTGATGCAGTTTTGGTGACCATCGATGAGCGTACCGCATGAGCTGTTTGTGTAGATTGGTCCTAATGAATCCGGGATCCATTTACCGGCGAAGAGATCGCATTTCTCTATTTCGATATCTGATTCAAGAAACAAAGATGAAAAAAAAAAGCTTGTTATTAGCTATGTGAGGTCAGCTTTGAATCAAAATGTTGCAACAGTCGTCAAAATCAAATTTATCAGAGACCAGTCTTTGAACGTTGCATCAGAGATACCCCAAACAAGATGAAACTATGAACAGAGTTAAATATGAAACAAAAGCATGAGTTCCCAGATAGTACAAATTTAGAATTAAGAGCCAAATGATACAAATCGTCACAAGAAGTTTTCGGATGTAAAGATTCAAAACCATTAGAGTAACTTTCAGTGAGACGAGCAAGATCCATGAATCATTACTTCCTTTATCAATTTTCCTAAACTCGTAAACAAAGCTTTAGATCTTGCAGATCGAGAGAAACATTCTTCCTAAACCACTAGATCTCATCAATGTTGCTCATAAACAAGGGTTTAGAACACAAACACAATGGACGATTCTCACAGAAGTCAAATACTTTCTTTCTACTGACTGATCTTACCCTGAGGAATGAGATCTTCGTTTTCCGGCACGATAACCTTCGGCGGCAGAAACCGTGCTTCGAATTTTCCGGTGACCGACGCAAAAACTGGAGAAAAATCACTGGAGTGGAAAATGAAGAGACGGAGAGCGACACCGGTTATCAGAATAGCGGAGACGAGCTTGATGAGAAACACATTCTTACGAATCATGGAGACTGAGATCAACTTCAGCTTCATCTGAAGAAGATAACCAGAGTGTCTTTGTTTTATTTTTTGGTATGTGTGTTATTCGACCGACCAATGGTCTTGACTTTTTTTTATTCTTTGTTTATAAAATCATTCGACCATTTCTAAAAAAGAACCATATAGTAAAAGAATGAATAAAGTACGTATTAATTTTCTTGTCTGATTGTATCACAGTACTTTTTTTTTTTTGAACCAACTATATCACAGTACTTAAGACAGAATGTTTCGTTTAAAACGATTTTACCAATTGAGAAAGGTCAATCAATATTGACATAATTCTGGAAATTTTTTTAAACATAAAAATAAAAAATGTAAACTGTAAACTGTTTGGTTGTAAGAAAAAAATGTAATTCATAAGTATTTAAAAACAAAAATATCCAAATATCTTTGACTGAACTGAATTTTTTTTTTGATCCAATCCTGCAGCTGAAACAGAAACTCTCCAAACCGCTGCAGTATCGAGATCAAAACTGAAAACAACCGAAAATTGCTTGACTCGGGTTCAAACTTCTGCACAGAGTGATTGGGCTTTGTTGTAACTGGCCACATTTGTTTTCTCTTTAGGTTACATTTCCACAATTTTTAGGAATGAAATTCAACAAAATTGTTACTAGTTACAATTTACAAGAAAAGAAAATGGAAAATTATTCCACTTATTTCATTTATTTTACAAAAAATAAAATAAATTTTTTTGAAAAATTATTTCATTTAAAAAATATTAAGGAATGAATAGAATTCCATTTTATTCTATTCTATTTTATTTAATTCTATATAATTTATTTTATTTATTTTTTACTTTTCAATTTTTTTATTACCAGTTACAGAGAGTGATTTTTTTTTCCAAGTAAGATTTTGTAAGGAAAATCTCTTTTTGGGGAAAAAAAAATTTTTTAGGAAAATTCTTCTTTTGGAAGAGCGAAATTTGTTAATTGTCATGAAAAAAATATTTGGTTTTTAGAGCTTCTAATTAAGAAATATAGTAAATTATTTTAGATAATCACTTCAACAGAGTTGCAATGAACTTTCCATTGACAATAATGCTAAGACTTCTATCCAAATTTGCTGATAATTTCTTTCGCATAAGATATTGTGAGACCAATTTTATGGAAATGAAATATGCAATGGGCGATGATGTAGTCGGCGCAATACAAGATATGGGTTTTCACGATGGAATATTTAAGATATCACACGGTGAGAGGATAACCACACTTTTAGAATGTACAGTTTTTGAAATATCATTCTATGAGAGGTATTTATGAATAGAGTGACTTGCGCCTCAGGTGAGAGGCACTTGCACCTCGTTTCTATTGATAAATTCAACAAATTTCATTTTGATTGTATCCTTGAAATCGTCTTCTAAAGGGCAGCTAGATAATTCATCCAATGGATTATGAGGTATAAAGGGCTCACTGGTGGTCTCTGCTATGCAACAGTATTTAGTAAGCAAGTGAGATTGTAAATAAATAAATAAAAATGTGTATGTACCACACAAGTCAAGTCACTTTTACCTCCTTTAAGTCTAGTAATAGAGACTGTAAAATCCAAACTGTCATAACGGTTTTCGTCAATCCGAACCTGAAACTCCCTAAGGTGGTGGCCAAGTGTGCATTACAAGTTATGAAGTAGGGTGACACACAATTCAGAACCTTGTTGAATTTGATTAAGGAATTGAACTCGAAGTTTATCCCCTGAAAAAACAATTGAATGTGGTATTATTATATAAACAACATGTTTGTTGATAATTCAAACAAACGAGATTAATTTTTACTTTAACATATTGTAGTGGTGAAGGTCGGTTCTAGTAATAGAGACCGTAAAATCCAAACTGCCATAACGGTTTTCGTCAATCTGAACTTGAAACTCGGTGGTGGGCTAGTGTGCATTCGAAGTTATGAAGTAGAGTGACACACAATTCTGAATGTCGGTTCTAGCATAACGCTTGATCAAGGGAGGATGAAGATACACCTAACAGCCTAGACCTTCACATTTGAATTCCATCAGTCCACCCATACCTTTCGGACCATTCAAACGACAGAATACAAACGGTTATTGATGCAGACGTTCTCCCTTGCCTCATCGAGCTCTCAGTGTGAATTTTTTTTTTTTGATTTTAAGTTTAATGGATAGCAATAATAGTTACGTTATATGAATGCTTCATCTTAAGTACTCTTCCAAATATTTCTTTCTTATCTTATTTTTCAGTTATACCTTTTAAAAAAATTAATTTAAAGTCATTAAAGTAAATAATAGAATCAGAATTCAAATAGATTAATAACAACAATATTTAGTAAATATAGTAAATTATATGATTTGGTTTCAGTATATTTATATTTTAGAATTTAATTCTTTTAAATGATAATTATTTTATTATAATCTATAGATTTATTTTAATATCATTTTTGTATTTCTTATATTTCTAAAGCATCTTAAAACTAATAGAAATAGTTTTGTTTTACAATTTTAATTTTTTTCGAGCCTTCAAAACTATAATATATTGCATAATTATTATTTTAAATATCTTTTAGTATTAAATTAGAAATTAATGTTATTTGTGCTGCATACAAAAAAACATTTCTGGATCCATCCCTAGTCGAACGTACAGTCAAATACAGTTACAGATGATTTTACATGTTGATTGCATTTAAAAGAATTTCCAAACACACTATCCTTTTTTCCGGTCAATTTACTATTTAATTTAATTTAATTATCATACAGGCAGAGACTAGAGATAAAATATTTAATTTTAATTTTAATTTTTTTATACAGTCATAATTAAAATTTAAAATATTTGCGTCTATTGCTCGGAAGGCATTTAATTTTTTTTTTCTGGATAAAGAAGTGTAATTAATTAACATGGGAAGAGTAGGAAAAGAATGATTGGTAAAACCGTTTGGTCAAAATCTAATGGGCTTGGGCCGAAGAGAGTCAGAGACTAATCCAAAAATCAGAAATGATGATGGTTGGCACAAAGATAATAATAGCCGGCGTGACTAAAGTAATGTAGTACTCCATTAATTTTCGAATAATTAAATGAAGTTATCATAAATGTAGTATTAATTTTCGTACTTCCCGCTCTCTAATTTCTCTTTTTTTTTTGCTATTTCTTTTGGTTTCTTCTCTCTAGGTTCCATTTTCCACGGATACGATTCCATCTCCGTGGACCTGAGATTCTCTGGTTTGGTTCGTTCTTAGCTGCGTCTTCAGGTAAGAGATTGAATTTTTCTGTTTTTTCCTTTCCGAGTAAGATTATGTTCTCGGGAAAATCCCTTTTCCCTGTTGCTTTTGTTTTCCGGTTTGCATGTCGGTTAAGATTTTTGTCAAATCTGTTTGAGGAAGAGAAAAGTTTGTGAATTGTTTCAAACATTTCAGTTTTCTTCCATTGTTTAGTTTGTTTTTGTTTCTGAGTGGCCTGAGATTTGGGGTTTTAGGGTTTCTAATCTTGGAAAAAAAATTAGCGAGAAATTCTTTGTGAATTTTGTTCTGTGCTGCTGCTCCAGGGTAAGCGTGAAGTGATTTAAAAGACAACAATGTCTGGTGAATCATCGGAATATGTTCCACTTGCTGAACACGAGATTCTGAAGGACAAGTATGAGGCTTTGAGGAGAGAGCATGAAACCTTAATTAAAACGCATGGGCTCACTTTGATTGATCTGGCGAAGAAGCAGAGAGAGGCAGTGGTGGCTAAGGAAGATGTTGACAAGTGGGAGAGCAAGTTTGGTGAGCTGGAGAAGAAGCTAGAGAAGGTCGAAAATGAGATCCAAGACTTGATGTCTCTTGAAGAAACCGAGATGAACGGTGTGGATTCAGCTGGAGCAGCACTCGAAGAGAATCTTAATTTGAACAGCAACAATGTACCAAATGAGGGTAATTAAGTTTTTTTTTTTTATCTTTGATGTGTGTCTCGCTGGTGGTGGTGTGTTTAGCTGCTTAAGACTAACTAAACATGTTCTCTGGCTAAATCTCTATGCAGAGGTGATAGAGATCAGTGACGACGACGATGGAGGAAACCAAAGTGAAAGCGACAGAGGAAACTCTAACTCGGAGTATTCCTTCTTTCTCTGAACATGACCTGAAGCCAGTTTAGGAGATGGAGAAGAAGTTGAGTCAGATGTGGTGAAACTGAAAGTTTAGTTGTTCTTGTTGTTTAGATATGTATGACTATGAATCTCCTATGTGGTTGTTTTTGTTTTGTTTATTGGGTTTGGAGTTTGGAGGTTAAGACATGAAAGTTTGTGTGGGAAGTGAATTTTAGCCTGAAACAATGTTATAAGAGAAGCAGCTTCCATCCTAGAATCTATTATTAGATTGTTCTAAAAACAGTTAAACCAAGAGACAAGCTTGTGTCTGCTAATGATTGGATTCCATTAAGCTGTTCTTTAGAGGCATCTGAAAATGAGCACAAAGAGAAACCAGTTCATCAAAACAGGCTCAATACGAATTGAATCGATCGCAACAGGCTATTTCCTAAGTTACAGAGACTCAGACAGCCAAAAAAAAAGACTCAGACAGCCAAAAAAAAAGATGGAACGTCTTCAAATTTTATAACTTTGAGGCCTGAATTATTCAACATACAAAAACACCAATGTGGAAACGTGACGTGACCCAAATTCTGAGGCAATTATGTGATTACAACTCAAAAGATACAGACAAAAAATCGGAACAAAGAACGTTACGAAGGTGTCTTCGTAGCTGAGCCTGCTCCTTCATTGGCCTGGTCCTGACTCGGTATCTCAAACTTGGTAACTTTCTGTGACATTCATAGGTCAAAACAAAACAAAAACGTTAATGGAAAGTAGAAAGATTTCGTTAGTTCGCAATAATTTATAAGGATCCATATGTTTGAAAACAGATAAGTATAAAGTTAAAACCCACCAGGAAACAAAGAGCATATAAGCATTCATCAAGTTCAATAACGAAAACAAAACTGGCTCCTACTTTTATGGCTACCTCTAAGAAAACATTGTTAGATAAAATTCAGCTTCATCATTCTCTCTAATGGCTTCCTCAAGAAAATCTCAAGGATCATCGTAGCATTTGTTTCTGCTTTCTCGAGACGAGAGAAAGGCTGTATATAAGCTCAAACATTATAGTGTCTGTGAATATCACTCAGAAACTGTAACTACTGAATTATTTTAGCCATTTAGAATCACATAACTGAATCACACATGAAACAAACTCATCTCCATAATTTCATATCACACATAGCAATACAGATGTCTCCAGTTTCGCAGCTCCAGATTATCCACCAAAAACTTTCGCATTTACATATTTAGTAATAGACAAAACATGCTAATTTCTCAAAGTTTTATCTATAAGAGTGATACATAATCACCAAGAGCAGCGTCAAAGCTGTCCTTCAGATTCGAGATACTTGATCGATCCAAGGTAAAAGCGTTCCAAAATCGAGATTAAAAAAGCTAAAAAAAAAAAAATCTAAGATTCGATTGAGATGATGATGTGAAAACTGCAAACCACTAAGAAAAAGACGAAATTGTAAAATTGAATCGCGGATCACTCATGAGAGCAATAAATCCAACCTTTGAGAGAACGCATTCTCTGAGAGATTGCAAGAATCGGAGGCATTTCTCTTGATCGAACGGAGACTCCGTGACGCAATTGAGAAGAGCGAGAGCCTCTTGGCCGCAAACTGGTTGGGGAGTCTGTTTCTCCATGGACAGGATTGATAAACCCTAAAGAAGGGTTTTTGCCGAGAGAGAGAGAGAGAGAGAGAGAGGGAGAGATGTTTTCCGGTGAGACGTATCAACTACGATCACGGGGTGGTGACTCAAAAAGTCAAAAAAGGAACAAAATCAATAATGGGCCACAAAAGCCCATTTTAGCGGTCCAGATTCGAAGCCGGTACATTTTCACAGCTGAGACGCGTCATCAAAGTGGTTCCCACACATGGTCTCGTTAATGCTCAGTGGAGACCGTTAGATCACGTCGTATGATTTGAATGGCTACGATTGGTTCTAGCTTTCTAGTTTTCGAATTAACCAATATTGGGAATAATTGTTGAATGTGTGCCAGAAAAGCCCACTAGTTAATTCAAGAAACCCGTTTGAAGCTCAGTTACACATTTGTTCAAACTTCAAAGAGTGTTATTAGCCCATAATGATCACTTTGTGTCCTTGGGCCAACGGCTTCAAACATGACAAAACAAACACACTCGAACCATTCTTATTACGGTTTGAAACACACTCGAATATCATTGACTTAACAAAAACCAAAATGACAAAATTTGATTAACTTGTACTGGTTGTTATATTACATGTTCTTTCGCTTATATAAAAAGTATGGATTCAAACTCTAACTGGTGCATTCTTTGCAGTTTGCGGCTTGAATTTATCGAGGCTCTAATATGTCATCCCATTTAGATATGTTTTTTTTTTTTTTTTGGTAACTCAGGATAAATCCTAGACCTATGGAAGGATTCAGACTAATCCCTGGGGAAGTGCAGCCCACGGATAAACCCTCTCTCCGGATATGCAAATGGGCCGAAAGTAAGGGCCCATATCCGTGTGTGTGTCTAAGGCAATGTGTTTTACTTTCTCGCAGCAGGTGGATCGAACTTGAAACATGGTGTCTCAATCCCGTCTCCTTACCACTAGACCACAAGGCCCCGGACTAGTTATGTTTGTTTGTAGTAGATTGTTCTTTCTTTCTTTTTTGCAAGTAGTAGATTGTTCATTATACATTTTTTATGTTGTCTGTTGCAGATTAATTTTTTTAAAAAAAATTGTGATATTTTATGTGTAGTAGACTGTTTTTTATTGGGGACAGGCTATGTAAAAACAAAAACATAATACAAGTATAAAATTTTATCCTATCAAAAATATCACAAAATTAAAAAATTTCATCAAGGGCAATAATAATTAGATGTTACACAAACCTTACGTATTAACATTAAGTTTTATCGAAACACTTGTGATAGTTGTATATATGATCACCGCACAATTCTTATAGATGAAACAAAAACTCTCGGGGATATTCGTGATATCATTGAAGCCATTAATATATTGAGGAAGCTAGTAACGGTATGATACCTATAGTACAAATATTCAAACTCGAATTCGATTGTTACATTTTGGTGAGGGAATTAAGAAGAGAAAGGTGAGATAACACATAACCGAAAAAGTAGTTGGAAGGTTAGTTCAGTAAATAAAAGGGAGAAGCAGAGCAAACATGTTAAATGCATGGGAATAGCACGAGAATGGTACGTGAAATATGAAATTAAAAGACATCATTTAATTTCTTTGTTGGTCCTTCTTTTAATGTTATTTATTAATGTGTCTCTGCCACTTTTCATGAGACACTGTCTCACTCACCTTTCTATCCCACATGTCTTTTCTTACTATGCATTCTAAAATGTTTACGCAATTTGTACCGTTTATATGCAAATGTAGACCGTACGTGTATATGTACATATATACATCATATCAATACACACATATACATATATGTCAAAGTTATGATTATATCATTATATCGTGCATGTCGGAGTGTCAAAACTAATTATATATTTGTAGTATATCATGGATTTTGCTAAGGTAGTGGGAAATTTTTGAAAAAATATTTTAACAAAAGGTCTGGCAAGATAATACAACTTTTATGATTCTTCATTTCTTCTAGACTACTTTTTTTGTCTTCCTTATATATATATATATGTGAAGCTTGCAAGGACTAACGCGGCAGCATGTAGAAACCGATCTTCAGTTTCATGTAAATTATAACGAGAATTTAAAACTTTATATTAGACCAAGAGCTATATATGTAGGACTAATTAACACTATCATCCACCTGAACTTAAATACTAGTTAGTTTAGCGTGTAGATTAGATACTGGTTTCCCAAATCTTAACTGTATGTACTAACAAAATATTAGAGTGTTATGTTTATTTTTTTCAATTTTACGTTGGATAAGATATACTCACATGTACTGTTAAACTAGAATTCTGTTTAATTATAATAAATGAAAATACATCATACTAATCTAAATCTTAACTGTATGTACTAACAAAATCTTAGAGTGTTATGTTTGTTTTTTTCAATTTTACGTTGGATAAGATATACTCACATGTACTGTTAAACTAGAATTCTGTTTAATTATATACATCAAACTAATCGCATGTACTTCTCTTCCTAAACTCAGTTACGATCACTATCTCAGGCTTTTTGGATAGAATCCTAAACTAGTCAAAATGGACGTGAAAGATCCCTTTTTCTTATTGAAAAAAAAATGGACGTGAAAGACTGATAATTGCAGATGAAAGTCAAATTAAAATACGGAAAATACGGAAAAGACGTTCTGTATACGGATAAGTCAACTGAGATTTACCAGGAAGAAGTCAAAATTGCGTTGAAAGTTCGAGACAATGTGCTTTGACCAAGAAAGTCCTGGACCGGCACAGATAAAAGAATCCTGGTTTGATCCGGTTCACAAAACGTCCCCAACATTTGGCGTTGGTTTGGTAGTTACTCTTCAGATCTAAGTAGACACCTGGTTCAAATTCAACCATTCCACAAAGTTTTTATCCAAGGGCCCAGCAGGTTTTGCGCCCACCAAATGGACGGTCCAGATTCGCTGGACCACGGGATCCGAAGCCGTACATTGCATATCTGAGCCGCGTCATCAGCGTAATGGGTCCCATACATGGTCGTTAATTCTCAGTAGAGACCGTTAGATTATGTCATGACGTGAACGGCGAGGATTGCTTTTTTTTTCACGAGGTTCTAGTTCTAGTTATTCGAAAAATAACCAATATTGGAAATAAGTTTTTGAATGCAATGCATCATGGAGATTTGTCATGATATTCTATAGTTAGTATAATTAGAAAATCACATAGAAGATCTCATGAAAGGTCCCCCATTTATCTTTTGGAATAAATCTTACAAGAGCTATGGAATTTTGTGACAAACCAAATCTTTGCATGAGGGGACACCATAAACATATATAATATATATATATATATATATATATATATATATATGTATGTGCTAATGTGCATAATGTGTAATTGTATATGCATGCATATCCTTGGCCCATGAGGCCATGACCATCTTCAAGCCTTACGAATTTAGGAAGGGGCGCTGGAAAGTCATGTGATTTTTCTATACTACTAGGTGATAACCTACGTCCTGCGCAGGATGAAAAATCAATAAAATTTTTTATTAAAAATGATTTTGCAATTGTTTAAAATAAACTTAACTTATGAGTTATATATATATATATAAATATAAATATATATATATATAATATGTATGGATGTCTATTAAATTAAACTTCTTATTTTTACAGTTTTTTTAATCATTTATGTTTTTTTATAATGATTTTTGAACTATCTACACATTCCCATTTTCAATGTGGGACATTTTAAAACATACTCATATTTATTAATCATTTGAGTAATTTATATAAATGATAAAAACTTGAATTATAACACATGTATACAAAATTCAATATATTTTTTATTATATAGATGTTGTGAAGATTTTTTTTTTTTTACAAAACTAAGTTTTAATAAAAATAAGAGAAGAAATAGGGTGTTTTAAAAATAATTAGTATGATATATTTTTGGTAAGAAATAGAAAGAAAGACAATATCTTCATAAATTAAATGATGTTTTCTTCATAAAGAAAGAAAATATTTATAATATTATTTGTTTTTAACATATTAAACTATTTTTAATATTTTGACTTTTTGATATAATATTTTAACTTGTTGTAGAGTTTAAATATTTATACTATTTAGTTAATTTATATGGTTCTATTAACAAACCATAATAAACCAAAAAATATTTATAAATATGGATGGCTATTAAATCAATTTTCTTGCTTTTCCAGTTTTTTTTATCATTTATATTTTTTATAATGATTTTTCGACCATCTACATATTCTCATTTGCAATGTGATACTTTTTAAAACATACTCATATTATTAATCATTTGAGTAATTTAATTTCATTTTAAAAAAGTTTGAATTATAACACTTGTATAAAGAAATCTATATATTTTACTATATGGATGTTATGATGATTTTTTTTTCTTACAAAACTAAGTTTAAAAAAAAATATGAGAAGAAATATAGTGTTTTAAAAAATATTTAATATGATATATTTTGGGTAAAACAATATCTTCATAAATTAAATGATGTTTTCTTCATAAAGAAAGAAAATATTTATAATATTATTTGTTTTTAGCATATTAAACTATTTTAATATTTTACTTTTTGATATAATATTTTTAACTTGTTATCAAGTTTAAATTTTTTTTTAATTTGGTTAATTTATATGGTTCTATTAACAAATCTTATTAAATCAAAAACAAATATTTATAAATATCGATGACTATTAAATCAAGCTTCTTGCTTTTACAATTTTTTATCATTTATGTTCTTTTTATAATGCTTTTTGAACCATCTACACATCCTCATTTCCAATGTGGGACTTTTTAACACATATTTATTAATCATTTGAGTTATTTATATTTATTTTACAAAATTCGAATTATAACACATGTATAAATTTTTTTTTTTATTATATTGATGTTGTGATGATTTATTTTTTACAAACCTAAATTTAAACAAAAATAAGAGAAGAAATATAGTATTTACAAAAATAATTAGTATGACATATTTTTTGTTAGAAATAGAAAGAAAGAGAATATCTTCATAAATTAAATGTTAAATTATGTATAAATAAATGATATAAGGAAATTAGTCATAAATTATATCTTCATAAATTAAATATTAAAGTAATAAATGGTTAAAGGCATATAATGTAATGAGTCTAATCAAAAAAGGAAATTTGTATTAAAATAATGAGAGAATAAGTGTGGTGGTGAATGTAAATAGTTCAAAAATTTCTCAATTAATATATAGGGAATTTTTATTTATAAATAACGAAATATATATAAATGCAACCACCTCTTAAATATGCGGCATAGAATTTGAATCCATGCAACTGCATTATCTAGACTTTTAGGGGGTGTTATTGGTTCTTGTATTTTAATAGATTTGGAAATCCAAACCAAATCCAGTGTTATTGGTTCTATGATTTTAAAATTCATATTAAAATCCAGTGTTATTGGTTCTATGATTTTAAAATATATAGTTAAATCTAGTGTTATTGGTTCTATGATTTTAAAATCCAAGTATTATAAAGATTTGAGTTTTTATTGGATTTGAATGGATTTAGAAGTATTTTCATGACTAAAATACAAATACCCAAATCCAAGATTTAACCTTGTTATTTGGTTGGATTTGAGTATTTTCTAAATCCAAAGAGGATTTCAAAATCCATTAAAATATAAGAACNTTTAAACTTCATAATTTTTCGTATCTACAGATTACAATGGTGGTGCCTCTTCATTCTAAATTCTCTGGTGACCCGTACGTCTTTGAATTGTGTATGACTGTAATAAATATTTGCCCTTCATATTTTTCGTTTCTACGATACACATTTTCTTCTTTTTTCCTCATAAAGTAGTATTAGAAAAATCGTAAACTCGAAAATCAGCAACTAGCATGGTTATTTCTGAGATTGTCGGAAATATTTAATTTGTTTTGAATTTTATCACATTTTATATATATATACAAAAAAAAAAAAAAAATTTAAATAATGCATGAGAAATGTAGTAGCCTCTGAACAACTCCTACGGGCAGAAGAAAAAGGATATTTAGCGAAAGCGACACGACTTTGCTCTTTCTCGAGTAGTTGCGGCTCTAGCCTACGTGTCAGTTCTTTTCCCTGCACCTCTGTAATTTTGAGATTTTATTTTAAAATTGATTTATCAATTATATAAATTGTCTGCTGGTTTTTTAATGTTTTTTTTTTTATCAAATTATCGATTAAAAGTGGTTCCCTAGATTTTTAATGTTTTTATCAGCCTTCTTTTCTTCTTTGATGAGATCCCAATAATTTTCAGATTTTTTTCTGATTGAAAATATTGGAATTCTTAATAAAATATTCGAAACTCTAAAGATATATGAAAGTTTTTATGCAACACAGAACCTAAATGCTCTAAAGATACTGTATGAAAGTTAGTATGCAACACTGAGAACCTTGATGACTAAACAAAGGTTTTTGCAGATGATATCACAAAGTTATTTGAATCTAAAAGTAAAAAGGGGAAAAAAATTATATCGGCAAAAAAGAATTTAATTATTTATTTTAGCAAACTTGCTTCTTTGATTTTAAATCGGCAATACAAAGTACAAAATAGGCCTGAACATTCGGATATCCGTTCAGGTTCGGGTCGATTCTTTTCGAGTTCGGGTATTTCGGTTCTAGAGAATAGAACCCATTCGGGTATTTTGCTTTTTGGTTCGGGTTTGGTTC
The DNA here is from genome assembly GCA_020283515.1 of Alliaria petiolata. Lineage (NCBI taxonomy): Eukaryota > Viridiplantae > Streptophyta > Magnoliopsida > Brassicales > Brassicaceae > Alliaria > Alliaria petiolata. The sequence continues at coordinate 45,953,353 of JAHZTW010000004.1, forward strand.
GGTTCCGTTCGGGTTCGAGTCGGTTCCGGATATCCAAATTATCCAAAAAAATTCTAAAATAATTAAATCTTGATAAATATAACTAAAGATTTTCAAACATTTTGAGTATTTTAGTTATTTTGTTATAAACATAACTAATATATTTGGTTTATAATTGAAATTTTGAGTATTTAAGTTATTTAAAGTATAAATACAACAAATATTTTGGATATATAATTATATTTTGGGTATTTAATGTACCCATTCGGTTTCCGGTTCGGTTCCGGATTTTCAGATATAAAAATATAGAACCCGTTCGGATATTTAGATCGGTTCCGGTTCGGTTCGGTTCTTTCTAATTCGGTTCGGTTCGGTTCGGTTCTTCGGGTCCGGTTTTTATGCCAGGACTAGTACAAAGTAGCTAGACAAAACATAAGCAAACTAGTAAATCGATCGCGCACAAGAGGACACAGTTAGTTTCGGAATGCAATCCATTGTATAACAGGCCGCGCGCGGACCAAAACCAAACTTGTTAAACTCGTCGCTTTTCTTTGCAACTGATGGTTGACTTGGTGGATCCGCTGACCAAATCAAGATCTGAATGGGACCAAACCAAGGCACTGGACTCAGCAACCATCGCGACGTTCCTATTTCTAGATAACAATGACACAATAAACGAACAAAAAAAACTATTATGAAGACCATCCATTAATTCACGAGAAATTAAAAGAAGAACAGAATATGATTTGATAAACCCATATGAAGTCATGGAGAAATGGTAAGAAGAAAAGAATATGATTACGAGAGAATATACTCCTAATTAAGTTTTCATACACAAGTAGTTTTGCGTTTGTGTTTGCGTTCAATTAAGTTGATATAAAAATATTTTTTCATAAAATTCATAAGATGGCAAATTGAATATCTCACCCAAAAAACACATTAACTGGTAGTAAAAACTTGATCATCATCTTGTAGAAAATTAATCTATAAGAAAAGTGTTTGATTGATCATAAATACCCTATCCAAATTAACAACGGATTTGGTCACACCAGTCCACAAGCTAAGAAATATCCATGCAAAAATTAATAGATTATCAACCCTCTCGGTTATATATTTATTTTTAAAACATTTGTTTCAATTCAATTTGGTTTTAGTAAACAAATTTAATTTGATCTTTGCGTGCATAACAATACAACCGTACGTTAAAAAAACTGTTAAAAGAGTGCGATTGAAGCGTTCTAGACAATATCAACTACCCCAACTGCCTCTCTCTCATTTAAATCTCATGAGATTTTTTAGATTTTGATTTTTCTTGTGAATAAACTGCCAAAATAAAGCTTCTCTGATATGATGTGCCACATTTCAAATCAACATTTAGATTCTCTCTTCCCTCGTATCTAGTCTCAGTCTACCTGGCATATCACACTATTTTGACTCTAGGAAAATTTAATTTAGATTGTAACCGTGTAGAATTAATAATAATCATTAGCCTTTTTGTTTTTGTTTTTTGTTTTAAATGATGATTAGCCTTAAGAAACAAAATTTTAAACGTAGCTTTTCAATTGTTCCCATCACGTGAGATTCACACGTGCCTCACCAACAAAAAGCGAATTTTAATATCAAAAAAGCGAAAATGAAGGAATTTTTTTTATTTTTCAGTCGACCAAAATTAAAAAGGGATAAAGAGAGCCAGAGCACGTGGAGCAAACAAACTCGGTATCCATACCGTTAACAGACGGATTTATATAACTTTTAACGTTAATAATTAATTAATATCACCATTAACTACATTAATACAATTTGATTTATGGTTTATATATGACCAAAAAACCCCAAAAAAAAAAATATTAGAAAAGAAAAGAATATCACGGAGATATGTCACCGGTACAAAACTTCGCCGGACTCCGTTTAGTAACGGCCGGTACACTATTTATTTAAAAATATATTAAACAGCTAAAAGAGGATCCGACCCGAATAGATCCCCAATATCTTGAAAATGGTCCTCCACGTGCCAGTTGGATAATCCGGATCCGAAATCGAATCCGAAGTTCATATCCGTACACGTATCCGCCAAGAGATCTTCCCCAAATAAGTCGCCGCCGAGATAGTCGGGAACCACCGAGCTCCGGAAATCAAACAAATCCTCGTCTGTGAAAAACGGCGCCGAGAAATCGGAGAAAGTCTCCGATACTGTCGTTATCTCCGTCGTCGAGGGCTCTTCCTTGACGACAATCGCCGCGGATGAGGACGAGCTGCCGGAGAAATCGTCCACGGCGAACGGAGATCGGAGAACAGACACCGGAGAGCAGAGGCAGTCGCTGCTGCTTCCGCTCATTGAGGAAGAAGCGACGTCGTCTTTGATTTTGATTTTCTTATTCTTCTCCGGCAGCGACGGTGGAGGCGAGTTTTTCTCAGTCGTCGGAGATATGGAGAAATTGGTGAGCGCGTCGGGACCACGAAGCTGAATCGCGGCGTTGTCGTAAACCATGGCGGCTTCTTCCGCAGTGTTGTAAGTTCCGAGCCAGAGCCGTACACGTCTAAGCGGATCTCTAATCTCCGCCGCCCATTTTCCCCATGGACGCTGTCTAACTCCCCGGTATTTCTTCTCCGTCGTCGTCGTCGCTGCGACAGCCGGAGAAGCAGCAGCAGCAGCCTCCGATTTCACGGTGGCAGCACTCTTCCGCCTCTTGTTCGATTCGATTTGAGCACAACCAGAATCGAGAACCACTTCATTGACGAACTTCTTGATACGGCGGCGTTTAGAGACGAAACGTTGGTGTTCTTCTACTTCGTCTTCATCGTCGCTGGATGAATCGGTCGCGTCTGGGTCGGTGACGGAGATACGGAGAATCCTTGGTTGGTGGTGGTGGTTGTTGAAATCGGGTACGATTCTCTTCGTGTTGGTTTTGTGCTCTGTGAATTTGATTCTCGGGAGAGCAAGTTTCTTCTCCGTTTCCATTTCTATCTCTCTCGCTCTGTTACTTGGGACTGTGACTGTGTGTGTGTTTATATCAGAGAGATTGGGAAAGCATTTGAAAGCAAAAAGAAGAAAAAGGAAAGAGACAAAGCATAAAGATGGATTTTTTTTTTTTTTAAAAGAAGAAACTTGAACAAGAAGAGAAAAAAGAGTGATGCTCCTCTGCAAAAGGTTTTATCAAAGGACGAGAAAAATTTTATTTATAGAAAGCAGAAAAAGGCACGGAAAACTGCGAGAGAGAAACCTTGCGGATACAAGCAGAGAAGAGAATAGAGAGAGAGGAGAGGAAAAGAGAAGATTTTCCCGGAAAGTTGAAGAAAGGGGAAAGAAAAGTAAAGAGCTTTTTGTTATATTCTTATGGAATCAACACGAACCCACCGTCTGGCTATCGAGAAATAAAGAGGAAGATGCTCCTTTTGGACACAACAAGGCTTTAAGCTTAGTTTTTTTCTAGGAAATATTCCTGGAAAATTTTTGTGTGCAGAGAAAAGAAAATGTTTTCGCAGAGTGTGAGAAAGAGTGACACGAGGAAGAAGAAGGAGATTTAAAAGCGGCAGAGCACATGTGAGTAGAGAGAGAGAATGAGACTATTTTATAGGATCTTGAAACGGCTGATATAGTGTTTACTCCGGGTCTTTTTTGCTATTTGATTCTCTTTTGGATTATCGTTAAAAAACAAGTTTTCTCTAATTAATCGCACAAATATATTTTTTTTTTTTTTTATTTTTTTTTAAGTGAACAGAGATATATCAGATAGGCATGCATTTTTGTATGTAACCTCTTTTCTTTCTTCGTTTAACTCTTTGGGTTTTAATATTACATACATAGACTACATAGTGTAAAAGAAAGAATGGATTTCTAAACTGTTACAAGGTTTTGAACTTTTGGGTCACTCGCAATGTCAAATGACACTCGTCAAAACTATGCTTGTTAAAAATAAAACGTACATTTTAATTAATATAAATTGATACACAGAGAAAACATAATCGACATGTGTCAACAGTATTAATTAACACTTGGTAACGCAAATATAACAATTAAGACATTTTAAAATGTAGGGGAAAAAAACGATATCTACATTTCGGTAAGTTTTTTAAATTTGGTAGATTCTTCCTAAACTAATTTGACAAAATTGTCGCCGGAGAAAAAGAGCTCGACCACACCAGAATGCTGCATAAGTCAAATGAGTGAGATATTGACACGTGTTGTTACAAAATTGGGTCCAATCCAACGGCTGGGACGTGCCTTTCCGTGGCAGCTGACAAAGAGAAAAAAACATGTATTACTACTAATTTTTAAAAATAATTCTCGTAATTGGAGATTCAGGTCACGTGACACCGGAGACACGGTCGAGTCCTACTTTTGACCAGACTAATTAACAATAATTAACGGCAGGTGATTAAGTCTTTAATCTAAAACCTCCGTACGAAGCTCTCTTCCCATATTTTACCACAGGGTGTTTTGGTATTTTAACCAAGCAAGTTGCTAGTAAAAATCAAAAGACCGTTACGGCTCGTAGTTCTTTACAGTTTTAACCTTTACCAGTCTCTGTTATTACAGCTGGTGTCTAACGTGGCAGACAACAACCTAGGACGTTGCGCCAAATATAATGCACAGTAATTTTTGGAATCATTGTAGTATTTCTTAATTATGATTAAAACTCAATAATTTTCCTTTCTTTCCTGTAAATTTTTGGAGATTATAACAAAAGTGCCTTTAATTCACTGGCATTTTTGTAAAGACGAGAGCATGTTTGGCATTTCTTTGATAGGCAATTAAGTAGAGAATATGAAATCTATTAAATTACTAATTTCTACAGTAAAAACAAACTGAGTTTGAAACACTTTGACCAATGGTCAACCATACTATACAAAATTTGGTTTATCATAAGATTTATTCACCTATCTAACGTATCACTTTTAACCATACGATCTATAAATTTGGTTTATTATAAGATTTATTCACATATCTAACATATCAGTTTTTATTGGTAACTAGTATCATATAACACCTATTAAATTTTTAAAGGTAGTTAAATCTTATGGTAAACCAAATATACAGACTATTGATACTCTAAAATTTTGATTTATTATAAGATTTATTCACCTATCTAACGTAGCACTTTTTATTGGTAACTAATGTTCGTCTATCATATAACACCTATTAAATTTTTAAAGGTAGTTAAATCTTATGGTAAACCAAATATACAGAGTACTCATATCGCGTAAATACTGAATAGTGGATATTGATTTTTTTTTTTTTTTTTGGGGTTAATGGTAAATATTCAGTATTGTAAACATGAATCATAATTTTACATTTATTATAACATGAGCTACCGATGGAACTGATTGGCGATTGAATCTATCTAAAAAATTGTAGACAATCAAGGTCTTGGTGGTGGTCAATTTTAAATGAAAACTTATTAATTCAAATAATAGTTAGAGTTTTCTTTATCACTATGTGTTTGTAGTGATTAACTTCTACGAATTATGAAGCTTAACAGTTTTTTATATGTATATATATATATTTTTTCTTTTGTTATCGAATACTGCTACCTAAGTATATATATAGTGAAAGTGCTGTTTTTTTTATCGTATTGTTATAATAATTATCTTTTGATTATTGAAATGTATATAAAACGTATAGATAAAATAATAGAAATGTATAAAAGAAATTGGAAGCCCATGCTATAATGCCAAAGAAAGCAGCAATTTCATTGCAGGGTATGTGAACCATGAACCCATTTCTTGGTCTTGTCTTTCCCTTCATTTTTTTATTTCCCTCTTCGATGGTATACAGTTTTGGTCCAACTTCTGTGCTCACATCACATATATATAGATATACAAATTAAACTTTCACTTTTTTTTCATCATGATTATATTGAGTTTAAACCCGATCGAGTTACGATACAATAACAACTCTGACATATATAAAGATACAGACCATTAGATTACAAATTCCGGTCAAACTTTTCTAGTTTAACATGTAACATTTAGATATAGATTATTTACGTTTTGTAAAGACATCACATGCAAATTTTCACTATGGACACGCTACAAATTTGAATATAACAAACACTCGGTTGGAGTATAAAAACAACTCGGATTTTTTTTTTTTTTAAATGCATACATAATAAACCACTACATATACACACACACGAAGAATTAAACCTATTGAAATCTTTTTGTTTATGCAAATACATTTTCGAAGAGATTTGTTACCTCAATTTTGGTCACTAGCTTTTAAGCATATACACTCTCCGTATACTATTAACTTTTTCCCAAATCAGTTCAACATAGCAGAGCATATTTGTATATGAGGTATACGTACATACACACAGAAATATATTTAATTTCTTTATTTCTCTACTTGAACTATTGTATGTTATCTCTTTAAGAAGTAAGTTACATTTTAAACATCATTTCATATAAAGTGAACAAATATATAGCTGTAATAAATGTGGTATAAAATTTCTCTCAGACAATAAAATATATAATGAGTGGAAAAAACGTGAAATAAATTATTGTATATCATCACTACACCAGTCAAATTTAGGCATCAACCCCAGATGAGAAAATTAACTTCGAGCCGTGTAATTATTGAGAAATTAACTGGAAATGAATTAATATAATAACATGCACTAAATATATTAAGAGAGTGGAAAATGCGTTGATCCACTAAATAGTAATCATTACACAATGATAAGTTCGATCCCACAATGTACAAATTACAATGTGCACAATTTTACGTGATAATCGAAAGTATATATATATATATATATATTTTGTTTTTTACTGGACAAGAAAACAGTGGTAGACCACATTGGATTTTAAAATTTAATCTTCGATTATTTTAACAAACAACAACAACAAAAACTCTATTTTCTAGTTTACTCTCATGTTTGGTTGGAATCCACTCAGAACGGTGAACAAGATTGAAGAAGAATAACCAGATAATCTATTTTTGATAATCTAACTGGTTCGTTATGTTTCTAATAACATTGATCAATATTATGTTGTTACAAAAATTAAGAATAATCGTTCTGGATTCACAGATCAATAAAGTGATAGTATATACTTAGTTACTTACTTGCTTCTGTAGTAGAAGTAAGTATAAAACGTGTGTTACATATACATATTGATGATGTTGTCGAGCTGAATAAATGGTTATGGCCTTAAGTTAAGACTAAGAGGTACCGGAATAGAAGAAGGAAAGTTTGATTTGAAGCCAAAGAAGAAAACGAGACCGTACGGATATTTTGTCCAAGAATACAAGAACACTCGTTGGACCGACGGTGGTACACTCAGGCCCATTGTAGGGCCCATCGTGGGACCCACTCTCTCTCTCTCTCTCTCTCCGTTAGTCCGCTAACGGCGCCGTTCTCTCTTTTCGAGGCTTTCCTTCTATTCGGCCCACTTGGTCACTTCTTCCCGTCATGTGACGGCTGACGTCCTCTTCTCAGTTCTCTTTTCTTTTTTAGTTTTCTCTTTACTTGTTTTAAGAGTGAGTATTTAACAAAAAAAATTAAAACCTATAAACTTTGAAGGAGGAAAAATAGGGACAACCTAAAACTTTTTTAAAAAAACATGTTGCATCAGCTTCGAGAAAAAATAGTTTCCGGTAAAAAAAAAAAAATATATATATATATATATATAAAGTAGGTAAAAATATTTTAGAAAAATAAAGTTATATTTAGGGAAGAAAACACATATGTTGTTTATCTGTGTAGTAAGTAACTCAAACGATATATCTTTTGACCACCAAAAAATGAAGATTCTTAGAGGAGTTCGAACCTTTGGTATATTATGTTTTTGGTTTAAAAAGACGATGGACTTAGGCTTCAAAATTTTTAAGAGTATCTTCAACAAGGAATCTTAGTTTGAAAATGTTATCGTTTTATGAAATTTGTTTTTATGTAATGTAATATTTCTTCTATATTAATAATTATTATTAAAATTCTAGTTTGTGAACTGTGATAATTATGAAATAGTTTCTCAATAATTTGAAATGAGACTTTCTGTTTGAAATACAGTTCAACTTCCTAGCTAGTTTGTTTTTTTTAAATTGAGCTAGCTAGGTATTTTCTAAGCAGACTTAAGTCACTTAGCGGAAAACAATTATCTTTAACTTTTAAAGATCGCTGGCAGAAAAATGTACGTGATTGGTGAAATTATTTTTCCATACATTAAGCATACTTTGATAATACGGAAAACAAAATTGAAAGATGATTAAATAATAGCCCTTTTTATAGAAAAAAAAAGATGATTAAATAATTCGGCAGTATCAAAAAATGAAAACGAAATAAAGGTTTCAATAATGACCCGATTATCCTGCTTTGGATGTACGTTATGACTTATGTACCTCTGGAAAGTGTTTCAATGACGCTGGTCAGGAACACATTAAGGTTTAATTCAACTTAGAATTATTCGATATAGGAGTGCATAAGAGAATATAATCATACGTTTTCTTGTAATTTAATAAGTTAGGTTATATATGGCAAACTTAACGATCGAGATAGGTTAATATCCAATTTTGTTTTTATATAAAACGTATATGACTTTACTCTCGATGGTTAAAGTGAACTATCAATATATAGTTTATGTAGGTGTGTCGATGATGAGCGGTAAAGTGAAATCATATACCAATAACGGAAAAATGGCACGCTTATTTCATGTATTATCATTTTTAGATAATATAACAACCACGGTCAATTTTAAAATAAATGATCAACTGACCTGTTAATTACTTATATTTTGTGATATTTTAGACTGGGGTCTTGTCTCATATCTAAACATCTGCATATCCAAAACTAAAACTTAAAAAAACTTGGATGAATCCAATGCTACTTTAATACTTACAAGCATGATAGTTATCAGCGTTTCATAATAAATTACGATCTAACACCGTAACTCATTGGTTGGTTGGTTGGTTTTGGGAAAGTGCGACCAGACAATATACTAGGAGTAGTGTACTAGTCTCAAAGCAAAAGGAGCTTAAGTTAAACACGAGAGAGGTATGACCATGATTAGAGGAATGATTGAAAAAAGCGTGGAGATATTTCATGATCATGGAATATTTTTAAATTAGGTTATTGGTCCCTACAATTATATTGAAACATCTAGATAGTTTTCAAAATGTCTTATGTAAATTTTAATCTTTGTAGTAAAAAAGACATTACAAAAAAGTAAAAACATATTTTCATTGTCAACATCACCAGTAAAAATATCAACCCTTAATTAGATATTTCAATTTCGATCTCCTTTCAAAACTCTACATTTGTTTTTCGAAATAACTTTTTCTTTCATATTTTCTCTTATTTAGTCCTCTAAACAATAAACTTAACCGCAAATTACTTTTACTGCTGTTCATAATCAACCTCTCTCCACCTCCAGGAGTCACATATTATTTTTAAAACTTAATTAGTCACACATTTATGAGATTCTAATTAGTATTTTTTCCCCGATTTGTTTACAACATCACCGTAAATCTGAAAAACCTAAACCGAGGTTCACTAGATAAAAAAACTAATGATCTTTAAGACTGAATCCATTAATTCGTTAGATTTTCGAAGTATGTTAAGTTTGTATAACGAATTAAAAGAAAGGAAAAACGTTAACAAAATTAAATATGATGGTGTGTCATAGAATATAGACGTTTTTTTTTATATATAATCAAAATTTGAAAACACATTAATTAGAAATGAGATATATAAAGTATGTGGATTGAAAATATATAAAGTGGAGTGGAGGTGGGGTGGGCGGTGAGCTATCAAGTGATTGTCACACTTTGTCATGTAGTGAAGACAAATCTCAATAAATATTACTATCTTTAGTTAATAAGTTACATATTGAATATCTAATTAGGGAACCCTTGAATTATGGAGTCACGAACTCCTTTCCAACACTTTCGCACGACCCTGTTGCCGGCCAATAATCTATGTACATAAGTGGGATACACTGAATCCTTTTTTATTTGTTAAATTCATTCACTGTTGGGTTCGCAAGTGCAATACATTATATATAAATGACATTAGCTAATCTTGCTACTTAAATTTATTAGGTTAAAATAATGTTTTAAAACCGTACTTGTCGCGGAAGTGTTGATCACAATCAAGATTTTCATATAATAAAAAATATTTGAGAACCAGTTCACTGCTATGACTAAAGATGTAGACATGGGTCGCAATGGCTCACATAAATGATTTTTTTTTATGCCACTGTTTTTATTCTGAGGAAAAAACTTAGACAAACTACACATATTCCCATGAAAATAATAATTTTGTATGTCATTGTTTTTTTATTTCTTTACATTCAGTGTCATGAATGCGGAGTTTGAACCGTTAAGGTTCGGGTTCCATATAATGGTTGTATGATTATTTCATTAATCTGGTACACGAGAATCAATGAATCATAAAATGGTTGTATGAAAGTTTCAATGAGCTTTTTCCATAAAAAAATGTGAATATTTCTAATTCTAATTTCTTTTACAATATGCATAATTATTCTTGTAGAACTATTTATTTATCCATTGACAAAACGAATACTAGAAAAATAGAAAATATTTCGTAGGAATTTTGAATAACCAAAACCAAATAAAAAGTAAGATGGCTATGTGGAAAAAAAAAAAAAAAAAAACTATAACCCTTCTATTTTTTTTTTTTTTTTTACTATCTTCGCAAAGGAAAATAGAAGGCGCTAAAGTTAAGTGAGGTACAATGCACATAGTTCATTAGTTTGACTCCGTATTTTAAGGGACTACAGTAAGCTAACTATAAATTTAAGCTGGCTACATTAGAAGAAAAACAAAAAAATCAAAAGACTTTTTGGAGTTAGAAAACTCATAGCCATAGGTCTGATAGAGTAAAAAGGCTTTTCAGTTTTACCAGAAAATCTGGAACCATTGGTCTATAATCGTTGTTTTTGAACACGCATGAAATTGACCTTTTACCATCACTATTTTGACAATTACATATCAACAAAGGAAATTGTTTATTTCTTACGGAAATTTAACGTTTGTCGACAGAACGAACACCTAAAAGAGGTTTGACTCTGACTTGAGAAAAGGCAAAGAGGAACATATGGAGCAAGTGGATGTTGACTGTTATGTCTATTCTCGTGTTATTTTTCTTTTCGAATAAATATGATGGTGTTCTCTTTTTTTTTTTTTTTAACAAAAAGAAAAGATAATTGTCATATAAGCTTCCATATCTTATATAAGATGATGCTTTTATCAGAGCTTAGTAGGAGTTTTAACAATTACTTTTTTTTCGCTAAAAGAGGTTTAACAATTACTACAAGATTACTACTATTCGAAGTTTCGAACTGCTCTGCTCATTCTAGAACTATGATTTTAACTTTTCAAGTTTAAGTAATAACAATACAAAGGATAACCGTGCTAAAAAAATATTTTAAAGGATAACTAATCGTGCGTAAAGCAAACAAAATTTATTTATATTTGTTTTATTCGTAGGAAAATCAAATGGATTTAATAACTACCATAAAAAAAACACTTATATGTAGTTTGAGTAATGTGTTGAAAACAATAGATGAAATAAATAAATTAAGAATAACAGACCGTAAATTCACAAGGTTCATAAATAACTAGAAAAAAATAGATTTAACCATTATAAAACATGTAGAAAAAATCAATTTATATACAATCTAAACTTATAATCTTGTAGTTTTCACGTATGTCACGTACGTATCAACAACATTCGGATTTGCTGGATGAATGTGTATATTGAATGCTACATTGGTAAATACAAATTACGTGTTCGTTCAAATATACAGCATTCGGTTTGTTTGTTTTTGGGGGTTAAATGCTAGATTAGTTCAGTGAGATTATACTACATGTTCTAAATTAACTTAATTATTGTCCAAACAAGCCGGCGTTTTAACAGCGGAGAAGTAAGCAAAAAACAAGTCGATCGAACGATTTCGTGGGGACCTGAGGATTTACATAAAATTGACAGATTTTACAAATTGAGATTCATTTATGTTTTTTCTTCATTTAGGTTTCTAGTTTCGCAACTTGGAAAGAGAAAGAAGGAAGCCCTATTGCAGTATAAGAGAAAAGACACGTCATTTTCTGGAATTAGACAAATCATATTCACGTTGTAACTTGCCTTATTTGTCTCCTTCCTATTGTAATCTCTGCCACCTACCTGTTCCTCCTCCAAAACACAATCACGACAAACCAATGCATCTTTTTTTTCCTGACTCAGAAAATGTTATTTCAGTATATAACTAGTTGCTGTTTGTTTGTTTTTTTTTTTTTTTGAAATAATTAGTCCAATCCAAAACAACATTCAAAACGACCCTTATTATAAGAACAGAAAATCAAAACTTGACGACCCTGACAATCTTCATTCAAAGCTCATAATTATAAGGCCCAATGGGCTTTATATCGGGCTCTGAATCATGGGCTTCATCTAGCTTCTATACGATTTAGCAGCGAGTATAAGCTTTCAGATTTTGTGCGCACTGCTTTCTTTCTTTCGGGATAAATGTAAGAAATCGAGAGAAACGGAATCCAAACAGGAAGAGAAGAACCAGAGAAGAAGTGAGAGAGGGAGAGTAAGTTTTCAATGGCAGCTTCTGGAGATATGCTGAAGGCGAGGACGACGAGAGGAGGATCCAACGATGAAGAAGACAAGACTTTTGTGGCGTTGGAGATTGCGAAAGAGTGGACGAATTGGTCGTTGAAGAAGGCGAAAGTCGTTGCTCACTATGGCTTCATCCCTCTCATCGTCTTCGTCGGTATGAACTCAGATCCTAAGCCCAGTCTCTTCCAGCTCCTTAGCCCCGTCTAATCCCATCTCTGTTTTTTTTTTTTTTCTGATCTAATTCGAATTCGAGATTCTTCTGTACGCAATAACAACGATGGTGTTTGAGTTTGGATGCGATCATTCTGATTCTATGAATTCGAGATGATTCTTCTGAATCAGGAAATTCAAATCTATTTTATAGTGAGTTTTGAAAATCCGGAATCCCGTAACAGAAATGTGTGTTGATGAAACGGAGGATCTAACCGAAGAGAGAGAGAGAGAAATCAACAGTGAGTATACAAACTTCATATATAATAATAATAAAACAAATTTTAGATTTCCGGTAGATTCAAATTTCAGAAGGCGTGGAAGTCTCGGAGGCTCCATTTTCAGATTTGGGTTTCGGCTCAAGGCTGGCTCGTCGGTTCCCGACGTTCTCCATGAGCCTAACCAAATCAGACATCTTCGGCCTCTGGTCCGCTGCTTTCACGACACATGACATTGCAATCTGCAACATCTCGACCATCTCTTCCTCTATGTTTGTATACCTCAGAAGCTCGATGTCGAAAACCTCTGCTGTCCATTCCTCCCTCACTACCGATTGCACCCATCGAACCAAGTGGACAATCTCGTCTCCTACAACAACCGAACCAGAAAAAAAAATCATTGAACCGGATATAAAACCGTTGAAAATGGGACTGGTCTTTTCGGGTTGTAAACTAGCTATTTACCTGCTGTGGTGTGAATGGGGGATTTCCCGGTGAGGAGCTCGAGCAGTACGACGCCGAAGCTGTAAACATCTGACAGTTGAGAGGACTTCCTTGTGTCGGTTACTTCCGGCGCACGGTAACCAGCTTGTCTGGAGATCGGTGGAGCCAGGGGACTCATGACGGCGGTTAATCCGAGATCGGATACGCAGCCGTAACGCTCTGAATTCAAGAATATATTTGAAGATTTGATGTTCCCATGGACGAGTTTTCCATTGTTTTCTTTGTGGATTCGGGCGATCCCTTTTGCTGCGCCAATGGCGATTCTCATTCTGGTTTCCCAGTCCAAGGGAATCCGGTTTTCTCCTCTGTTACCTGCACGAACCAATGGCAAACACTATGCTAAACCGAAAAACCAAAAAAACACTCTGCATTTACAATTGAGTCTAGCCACTGCTTGTAGATATGAAAAAGGGAAGCGTACCATGAAGCAAAGAAGCCACACTTCCATGGCTGAAGTAGTCAGAAACCATTAGCTTCTCGTCTTTGGAGTAATAGTAAGCCTTTAGCTCCACGACGTTCTCGTGCTTAATACCTCCAATGATCTCCATCTGCTGCTCGAAATCGCGTTTCCCAGCAGCTACGTCCTTGAGCCGTTTCACAGCAACAGAAGTCGCATCCTCGAGAACCGCTTTGTACGTCGTGCCGAACGTGCCTTTACCAAGAACCTCAGCGGAAGCTCTCAGGAGATCCTCGAGATCAAACGAGTAATTGCATCCTTCAAAGAAAGATAACCTGTTGTTCGCGTCTTCCATCCGCGAAACGAATTTCTCCGGAGACATCCCGCCTTTCTTCTGCAGCTTATTGTCCGAGATAACCCCATCGCCGCTTCTTAATTCCCTTCTCAAGTAACAAACAGCCAACACAAACGCTAATGCCGCTACAACTACGATGCAAACCGCGATAACGATCATCAAGAAAACAGTCTTGGTTAGTCCCAAGTATCGAGCTTTCGGTTTCTGACGAGCTTCGTCGCGAGGTGGCTGAAAGAGGGAGAGGTCACCTGGAGGAATAAGACCAATGCCTTCATAAGACGACGATGGGAACCTTTGTAGCCAATTCGGTACTGGACCATTGAGATTGTTGTTGGACATATCAATGTTCTGCAGAGTAGAGAGGACACTCAGATCCGGGATATCCCCGGAAAGCGAGTTGTTAGCGAGATTCAGCGACTGTATACGCTTGAGACGGGACAAAGAATCAGGGATTGTTCCATCGAATCTATTGTTTGAGAGATTCACACTGGTGAGATTCTTCCAAACAGAGAAATCCATAGGCAAAGGACCCGAGAAGACGTTGTACTGGAGGTAAAGAAAGGCCAAGTCTTTCAGCTCGGTGAAATCCGCCGGGAACTGACCGGAGATTCGGTTGGATCTGAGGCTGAGAACCCTGAGACCAGAGAGCCTGCTTATGGTGTTGGGAGGGATCTGGCCGTTGAGTCCGACGCCTGGCAATCTAACGGCTACGATTCGAGACCCGTCTTGATTGCAGGTCACTCCGGTCCAGATTTTGCAGACGGAAGAGCTCTCGTTCCAGTTCAGTGAGCGAGTGGGACGCATGATGCTTAGAAACTCGAGCAATGCGCGTTTGTCTTGTACTGGATCTGCGTTTCCGCCGTGGAAAATCAAACCCAGAGAGAGAATCCATAGAGAAATCCTCCAAGCTTCCAT
Source organism: Alliaria petiolata (assembly GCA_020283515.1). Taxonomy (NCBI): domain Eukaryota; kingdom Viridiplantae; phylum Streptophyta; class Magnoliopsida; order Brassicales; family Brassicaceae; genus Alliaria; species Alliaria petiolata. Next base: position 45,968,512 of record JAHZTW010000004.1, read on the forward strand.
TGTTGAAGAACAAAAACGAGCTGTTTTTTTTTCTGTTCCTTTGTTTTTGGTCTGGTGCTGAAGAGAAAATCAAAAACCAATTAACTCAAGTTGGACAAGATGATGATGAGGGTATAAATGGAGAAACTTTGATCCAACTTTAATTTAAAATAAAAGGTACAAAAAAAAGCAGATTTATAGAAGACTGCGGAGAAAAGTGAAAGCAAGTTTAAAAATCCAGAAAATTAAACAAGAGTGGGAGACAGAGAGAGAGAGACCGTAGCTTCGAAAATGACGAAATGAAAGTCCTTTTTTTTTTTTTGTACAGTCGAGCTTTAATTTAAAAACTATTCGAATCAAAACCCTAGAATTTCTGGAAATCAAAAGTGGCAAAAAGTGGAACCCTAACTCTATTAAGCGATTAAATTATTAAAATAGAGAAATTGGTACCTCGCTTTTCCAGATCTGAACTTTAGAGCTCTTTTTTATTTTATTTTTTTTTTCTAGTCTCGCGCGCCGTTTCGTCTCGAGAATCGATCAGGTCTGCATCTTGAAGAACACGAAAGCTTTTCTCAGTTAAATCAAATCTAACCGATCAGAAATTAGGATTCATACAAACACAGAACTTGAAATTATACTATGAGAACAATAATAAACGATTATTTTTGAAAAAAAAATCCAGAAATTAGTCGAAATTAGACACCCAGATATTTGGAGAAGAGGAAGAGACACGAACTCATAAATTACGCAGTGACGATAATGTGAAGAACCGGCTTAAGAACCACCATTGAAAGCACTGAAGTTAAGAGCTTCTGATTTTTTTTTTTTTTTAATTCCAGCAACGGATATAATTTTTTTTTTTTTTTTTCTTCTAAATTTTGGCATTAAAGTAGTGAAAGTGACGAGGGAAGATACTGATGCGACTTCTTTTTATTCGGTTACAAGCGGGTCACCAGTGGGTCTGTGAAAGCCGTACGTGCCGGTTATTAAATACCGAACCGGGGACCATTTCGTTGATGTACTCGTAATTTTGTTATGCCAGCCATATATTATGGTTGTAATTTTACAATATTACAAATATATTTTCGTTTCTGCAAGTTTGATTTCCTCCCAATATTTTAGATTATCTTCTATTTGTAAAACAATATTGTGAAACCGGTTCAGTTTTATGAACCGATATATACAGAACCGGATGATAAGACATGAGATTATATTTGGTCAATGCTTACCGAAAGAAGAGAGATAATAATTAATGATGTTAATCAACTGAAGAAAAACATATTTAACTTACCAAAATACATGAATCTCAAACAAATACGTTTATTTGTTTGTCTTTACTACTTGTCATAATGAAGCTCCAAAGCCTTTCAATGCATATCGATTTCTACCATTTTAATATATTTATTTGTTCTTTTTGGCAGCAATTTCCCTTTAAAATATTACTACTACTTTCCTTACGGTGTATTAAATATTGGACCGACCCAATTATAGAATTTATAATGCGTCATAATAGACCAATAATTTCATATCTTTCATGATTATTGTGATGATTTTATACCATCTTAGCCCAGTTGACTCCTTTTCCTTTTCCTCCAACATTGAGAGGCAATTAAGAAGAGCATAAGGCCACTAAAAGCCTTTAAATCTAAAAAAGAAAAAATAATTTTTTTATCTATTTTTTTTTTGTTTTTTTTATTTAGACTTGACTGGTATTTTTTATTTAGACTTAACTATACCAAAATAGTTGAATAACAAACTATCGGAATCATTAAAACTAAATTTTTTGAAACTAAATAAATTTGAGATAAAAAATGGGATGTATTGTAAAATATCTTGTTAATTTTTAATTTTTATTATTTCATAATTAATATTAATAGGTGAAATCATTTTAGGTGAAAAATCTATACCATTCAACTCCTTTGTTTTTAAGAATTGTTAACCATGAGAACGAGAAAGCATTAAATTATACTATAATAGTAACGAAGATTTCAACAAAATCAAATAAAATAATACACACTTCTTATATGTAAACATTATCTTCATACACAAGTTAAATCTCGCACAAAACCAGGATCTCGTCACTTCCAAAAAACGGGTGACCTTTTCAAATCTCAGGTTTCTTTTTAATATTTCGGATATGATACCGAAGAAATCACACACAATGTGATGTTTCTATAGGCTATACAGCAAAAAAATAAACCCAAAAGATATAATAAGAGAGACAGAGAAGAATCAATCGGTTTGAGATAACCGGTACCGGTTTTCAGGTGGAAAGGACAAGCGAGAGAATTAATTTCCCGGTCCATTCTTCACCCGGTTTCAATGCGATGGGTTTCTCAATGGCTGCTCCATCAACACACAGCATCTGTTTGTACTCTTCATCTCCCAAATCCGTCAATGCTTTAGCTTTCTTATCCCATGGATTCCACACCACTGCAACAAAACCGAGAATCTGAATCTGTTAAAACCAGATTCCAGTAAAAAGAACGGTTAAAGGATTTCGGTATTTGGATCTTACCAACATCTGGTAGACCTTCTTTCTTGATGAGGAATGTACGTTTTCTCTCATGGTCGAAGACTGCAACCACGTCTTTAGAGTTTAGGTACACTCTATCGATCTCGGATTCAAAGGTTAATGCATCGCCTTGCTCTGTAAACCGCTCTTTATCGTGCAGGTTATCGAGATAGTCAAGAGTTTCCAGTCCTTCAACTCTAACTTCACTGATGAAAAAAACAAAAAAGGAAAGAAAGAAAGCATTGAGTTCTATGTTTTTTTTGTGTGATTCCGTGGAGACTGGAGAAGGTAAAAACTCTGTTTCACCTGATATCGGAAATGGAGAAGTAAGTGTGGTAAGCAATGGAAAAGCTGAATGGTTTTGAGTTGATGTTTCTGACTCGAGATATCATCGTTAGGTTCCCATCTAACGCCAGTGAAACTCTCAGGTGAAACTCAAAGCTGAAACAAGAGCAATAGCAATTAAGCAATCTGAAATGAGAAAAAAAAACAGGATCGTATCGTGGAATCACAACAGAATCCTTTGATCGGGTTTGCAACCTGTGAGGCCAGATCCTTGTGTCTTCATCAGAGGGCTTAAGTACCAAATCGACATAGGCTTTGCCGGTTGAGTCGAATGAAGGTAAAGCAGGTGGATTCTTTTCCACAAGCCACATCTTGTTTCTTGCAAACCCGTGTTGCTCAAGTGATCCTCGAGTTCCAAACTTTTTTTTGACAAAATCAAATATTTTGTAAGGAAAGCGATCGAAACGTAGATAATAATACATGTCCAAGACTATCTGAGGAGACTCTGTTACAATGTACCTGAGGAAAGCATATAGGGATTCCTCCTCGTACCGGATGTGGAGGCTTTGAATTGGCCTGAAACAAGAGCATGAAAGTTCACCAAAATTTTATATAAAAAAAAAAAAGTTGTCTAAACGTTGAAAAAGCAAAAATTTATACCTTGGCGCTGGTGAATAACAATTCATCACCCTTCTCAGTCTTCCAAGAAAGAACTTGTCCTCCATGTAGACTGATCTGAACAAAGCATCATCCCGGAAAAAAAAACCCGTCAGCTCAATAAACAGAATGAAAATGTATTTGGATGTGATGCAGGACATATCACAAAAGCCATAGTTTCCATGAGCACAAACAAAGAAAAATCATATCTAAAACTATCATATTCTTCTTGTCAAGAGAGTTTGAAGCTATAGCCATGAACAACGTCTTCAAGAGCGTCTTTCAAGAATCAGAACCCCAATCACCAAATAACACGTTTATAAACTCTCTGATCTTAAGAACCCACATACACACTTTTCCCCCAAAAACCAAACCTTCAGACCAATTCAAATGTATAAAAGACTGGATACAATCGGATACAACGTTGAGAGTCTAAGATTATCAATTACTAGAATCAATTTCAATTTCAATTATACTGAAAAGATGAACTCCGATTCTTTAAAGTCAACATCTTATCCTCTAAGAAGAGTTTCGCAGAGGAAAACCGTCGAACAGTTGTTGGGCAATCTTTAAAGTCAACATCTTATCCTCTAATTTCCCAGAATCCGAGAATCAAATTCCGAATCTTGCATCGAGGAATCACCACCATACGTTATGTTAAACATCGGAGGAAACAAAAGGAAGAATAAAATCAATCACCTTTACAGAAGCGCCTTTATGATTCTGGAGAAGAATCTGATCGGTTCCATTTTTATCCTTGACCAAGTCAACGATGGGTCTCTTCTCAGCTCCGACTCCAGATGGTTCCATCGTATAATAAGCAACAAAGATTTCAACGAAAACGAAATCGAAAGCAAAAGAGAGACTTTTTTAATTTTATTTATTTATTTTCCTCTTCGCTTTCTCGCGATTTTAAATCACACCGAAACAAATTAGGCGAAGAAATCACAAGGAGAAAACTTTCTTGTGGATGGATCAACAAGAAACCCTGAGTTTTCTCGTGGGATCGAAACCAAAAACCCAACCACCACTTCAACTGCTAAGTCCTTTTCTTACACCGATAAAGCTGCAACACACACACACACGAAAGACGAAACAAAACAACAAAACTCTAATGTGTGAAAAAAAAAAAGAGAGAGGATAAAAGGAAATCGCGATTAAGACAGACGTGAGGTTGAGATTGAAAACGGAAGATCTTGGAAATTTTCGAAAAAATCACACGAAAGTCCAAATATTAAAACACACGACTTCCCGGGAAAAATTAAACCTAATTTCCCGGGAAAAAAAAGAATTAAAATTAGGTTTAACAGATGCCCAGACGAAATTACGTATCCAAAGCAAGAACTCAGAAAGCAAACACACAAGTTTTTTTTTGACCCGGAGGAAGAATCTGAAGTATTCAGATGAGAAATCAAAAGAAAGATATATTTAAAGACACGAGTCAGAAAAAATGGGCAATATGTAGGAAAGGTATGCAAAGATTCAAAGGCACTGCTGCGAATGGAATTTTAAATGTATTATTTTTATTTTTGAAAAAATCATCAATCACTGGATAATTCTTCACTTCGTCATCTATCAAGTAGACGATGATTAATGTTTTCTGTATGAATGTATATGATTGACGATGATTGATATTACGAAAAATATTGTCGTGTGTGCAATTCGATACTATCGATCATGTATTTATATTAATTTTGGTATTTAACTAAATTTCCTTATAATAATAAAAACTAACATTTCCCTTTACATGAAATGTCAATACCATTATTTAAAAAAAAAACTATTATGAATTACTTGGAAAAATGTGTATAATATTTCGTAATTATAAAATACTTTCTGGATTTCAATTATGTAGCTTAAATACCAAATTCTACAACGTCACTCAAGTGTCACATGAAAAACTTGCGTTTCAAACAATTAAACCTTAATATCAACTTTCATCATAAAGTGATTATAATATTCACTTGTTCTTATGTGTGTAACAGTAAATATAAATTTTTGTTTGTCAACAGCGTCTAAACAAATCTTTATCAGTGTTAAAATAGATTTTTGGTGCTTAAGTTTTCTCTTCAATTTGATTGGCTGGGTTAATAAATTGGAAAAATAATATCTAGTTGCAAAAAGAAAATAAAAAATTAGGTTTTCAAAAAAAAAACAGGCAAATAAAAACAAAAACAAAAACAAAGAAGAAGATAGATGATGGGAGGACAGCTGGTTGTGATGATAGGTGTGGGGGATGGGTAGATCTTGACATGCGACCATGATTAACGGAATTAACTACCTGTTCAGTTTTGGAGGGAATTATTATTATTATTTTTTCGTTATATTACTAATTAATTAGATTTTTTATCAACGATTAATTAGTTTTATATTCTTGTTTTAAACTTCGTCGCAATCTTATTTCAGGTGAGAAAATACGTCAACTGTTTTTAAAACTTTTCGACCCCTTCAGCAGATAAATAACTTGCAAACTAGTACACATACAAAATAATCAAACGAAGAAGTCATCACAAGCCAAATAATATTTGAAGTTATTAAAATTAGTGGAAGAGGATTAGCATTATGGCTTGAAAACTCAAAAAGAAACTCTTATATAGATTCAAACTCTTAATACCATACTATAATGTAAAGTATATAGGTTTGGATTGATGGATCATCGGTCCAATATATAGGCTCTTTTGTGATCCAATACTTTTTTTTGTGGATTGTATTTGATTTAGTTAAAACTTTTTTTTTGTAACCAATGAGAATAAATGACATAATAGTTAGTCTCCATAGTTACACTCAATTGTATTTTGCGAGTCTAATCGTCAAATAACCGTGACACTACTGTATATGATTTTTGAGTTAATAAAATAAATCATCGATCAGTTATTGATTATGGCTCCGATTGGTAACAAGTATTTTTAAAGTTGAGTTATAGTTGATGTTGTAATTCGATGTAAGTTGCAGTAAAATTATGTGGTATAAATGGTAGATTTATGTGGTAAGTCTGCTGTATAAATTTGAGTTAACATTTTTGTCAAAATAGATGACTGGTAACTTTTCTGATGTATAAGTTGCAGTATATATTATTTAATAAAAATAATAAGAATAATTTTAATAATAAGAATATATTACGTGAATAGAAAAAAAAACTTTAAAATACATTATTATTTATTACAGATTTTAATAATAAAATAGATTAAATTTTTTAATATTAACTTAGTTACCTCAAATTAAAAAAACAACTCTTGATAGTAGTAAATAAAACAGACTTTGAATTTTTAGTGGTGTGTTGTCAATGATTAACAAAACCATATATATATAAAAAACAATTAGAAATCATATACTAAATAAAATTTTATTCAAAGTTTTTAAGAAAGTTGTTGACTAAAAAAATACAAAAATGTTGAGTTATTAAGAAACTAAAATAAAATGATTTTAATTTTAAATTTTATTAGCAAGAAAGTGAAAAACATAATTATTTAAATTAATTTGACAAAAAAAATAAATCTAAAAAAAACAAACGTAGCAATTAAATAGCAGTGATATAACTCAACTTTCAAATCTCACTTTTTATAACATTAATTTAGAATAATATACTTCAAAGAAATATAGAATTATTTAAAATATATAATTAACAAAAATAAAAAAACTTTGATTTAAAAAAAATGGTAACTCAAACTCTAACTCACCACAATTTGCATGATTTAATAATTTGATTTGAGTTAATAATTTAACAAAGGGATAACTCAAAATTGTAAATCAACCATAAATCATCATAACTCAAACTCAAAATCAAAAAATCTAATTTTACACTTGATTGGTAACATTTTTGAGTTAGGCTCCTAACTCAAATTAAATCAATGGTAACACATGTTACCAATCAAAGCCTATGTTTATCTAATTTCAAATTATGAGCATATCGTTTACGTTGACAGTATCATTGTATTTTTTGGTTTGTTATATATTATTTACTTTACAAATATTTATATTATGCATTTTGTATAATTTCAGGTTCTTCATAAAACGTGAATGATTTCTATTATTCAAAGTCCAAACTAAATATGACAATACTAAGTATATTTTTTAAAAATTTGAATAAAAAATAAGATTTCATTAGAAAATATATGTATTTGGATGAAGTTTCCATGTAATCTAGAACCACATGATTTTGCCAAAATTTACACAGCTAATTAAGATTAATTTATATTTTGTTCTTCCTAAAATAATTTTGAAACATGAAAAAATAAGGTATTATCAAATTGCTCTTGTCTTTTTATGCCGACCTGTGATATCTTTAATGCGCCAATTGCGTCCGTCTTCGACGTCGTTGGTAGTCACATTCGTATTGTTTTTTTTGTAATCATTAGTTTCTTTAATTATGTTGAGAAACTGTTCATGCAATGCAATAATCTGAAATGTGAAATTATAAGTGAACATCATACAGCCAAAAAATTCGATTATTTGGTTGATTAAACGTTACAATCTTATAATTCTCGAGATAAATTTTGCGTTTTAGGATTCGAAAACGATTGAATAAGATGGTTGTACACTTATGCTGATATAATTGTTCACTTGTAATCATGCGTCCTCGAGTCCTCTACAGTTTTTTTTTTTAAATTGAAAAAAGTAAAGAAAAATAGACACAGAGACATCAGAATTCAGACATGTGTATAATTAATAATACATTATGAAAATGACCACCTTATGGTTTGATTAGTTTGGACAAAGGATGAGAGATTTAATTATCTAATGAAACACAAAAGAGAATAAATTGTAAAGTGATTGATTTGGTCCAACACGCTTTCATAAGGTTTGGTCGATTTGGGCTCTTGTGGCCCAAAACTAATCTTTCTGTACGTTGCTTCGACGTTTCTCTATTACGTTCAAAAACCGTATGCCGTTCAAAATAGTTTCTCGAGTGTGATAGCAATATCGTTCTTATGTTGTTGGAATTGTGTTGAAATAATTCATCATCATTTTCCAATAACTCTCTGTACCTGTGAAAGAATCTCTCTCTCTCTCTCTCTCTCTCCATTGATGCAGTGCTTGCTTGGGTTGAAAGAACCTTCGGTGCTGTTGCGTTGTTGTGAAGATCGAGGACTTGAGCGTAGTCGAGAATTTGCTCGATGATGCAATATCACATGATCCTCATAGTCTCCACTGGTAATTAATCTTTTTGCACATTTATTTTTCATTGGACAGAAGTAATTTTAATCTAAAGGCAACAATAGAAGAAAAAAATATATATAGAAACTTATTTTGTAATCTATGGGCTTTAGTGCCGATGAGCAAATTTGTCATTGAATTATTTTAACCAGGGGAACTATGGATGTGCTTTTAATTTTTAAAGATGATAACTGTAGTTATTTCGAATTTTCGTCATCTGGTTTATATATCTTGTGAGAAAGTCATAAAAGTTGATTCGTTTTAGAAAGGAGGAGCAATGCTGAATATAAATTTATATGATCGGTGATTAGAAAATGGTCTTGACAAAGCAAATATATGCAAATGTATTTTTCGTTGCACCTCTGGAGGAGTTGTGTTAGCGTCTCGTGATGGGAAGATTGTGTTTGAGAACACACTTGATGCGCGCTTGGATGTTGTTCCCTATGAAACTTCCTGAGATCAATATGGATTCAAAGCTATAGTAGACTAAAGTAAGTGCTTTCTATATACTATATAGTAAGTGATGACTACACTAGTAATTTTTCAATTTTGAATTATAAGACCCAACCATTTATCCAAGAGACCCGTTTTTGAATCCGGATTCCGACTCTGGTAGGGTTCTGGTTACAGTTGCAGATGGCATTTTACTTCCACCAACCCATCTTCTCTCAAACACTTCACTATCATTAGCCTCTCTCTCCATCATCACTTGAATCCTCTTCGTTCTTGAAATCCTAATCCCCATTGTACATACAACCCCTAAGAACCCTAACAGGCCAAACCCTAATGCAAATCCCACAATCCACAACCACCACCAAGTCCACCACGACTCGACCTTCTTCTTATCGTTCTCCAAGGGCTCGATCACCGAGTAATCTCCGTGGCTCGAACCATAACACACGCCCGGGAGAACCATTCGGCTAATATGAGCTGATTCCTTATCTTTGGTCTGTGCCTTGAAGCTCACGCATCTTACTTTAGACATCATCTTCTCATCCGAGCCTTTAGGTAAATCCCTAAACGAAATCTCTACAGGATTTTTTATCCTTAGACTGATCTCTTTGACATTGCCTTTATCCGAAACGTCCAACACCCTAAATCCTAAGACAGAAGCGATTAACCGGTAACCGGGTACGGTATACCAATGGTTAGACCAATTCCCTAGATTTTGGTACACAATAGCGACTCTCCTTGCAGGAGGAACCGAAACTGACCTTGCCGGAATAAGCACGTTGCTGAACTTGGCCCCGGAGTTCCAAAGGCTCTTCCCGGTGAGACGAACGATGGAGACTTCGATGCCGGATAGATTTTCCGGTAAGTTAGCCCGGTATAAAGCACCTGTATGATGTTGATTGGTTAACGTCTTGAGGGCGAAATTCTCAAGGGATTGATACAAGGAATGTGGTAAAGTGACATTGAGGATTGATGTTGTGGAGTTGAAGTGGATGAGAGAGGATGAGGATGCTGAATAAAATAAATTGGTGTATAGCAAGAACACAACACAACAAGTGAGAGACTCTGAGTTCATGTTTCTCTTTCGTCTTTTTTTTTTCTTCCTTTGGCGTGTCTTTGGGAAACTGTTCTTAGAGTTAGAGATTGTGTAAGGAAGTGAAAAAAGACATGTACATGTAGGGCCATAAGCAAATAATTGCATGTATTAATTATATATATATATATATATATATATATATAAACTCGAACGAATGGATCTAATTTCGTTTAGGATTTGATTTTCAAAGAAAATGAAATTAAGTTATAATATTATAGCTTGGCTTGGTTTGGTATGAAAAGTAAACCTGAATAATTCAGATTAGAACTCAGTTTTATTATTTTGTTAAGTTTAAGGGTTCCAAATTGGATTTGGTTAACCTTAATTTGTAAAACTGCAATGAAAATTTGTATAATCCTTGTGAATTTGTACCTAAAATTGAATATATATATTTGTAAGTTTAGTTTGAAAGTTTTACGATAGTGAGATAAAATGATGAGAAAATAACGCATGCAAAGAAAAAAACATCAAAGAGTTAGACTCTTTTTTGTCTTTTGACTTTCGAGTAATCATGTTCATGCCGCTAATTCCGCTCTTTCTTCCCTTCCCTAAATCATTATCTCTACTTTTTAAAACAAAGTTTTCGATTATAATTTTCAATTTCTTTATCACAAAGTAGCCCTCGGCGGGATGGTTTTCTGTTTCAGTCTTATACCCGTTTTGAATTTTTTGTCTTATTTTTAATTCTATTCTAAGTAAATATTTTTGTTTGCAATTATTTATTTTATTCAAACGGGTATGGTAAAAATACGGGAAGAGAACATATATAAGATTATATATCTAAATTATCCATTTAAAAATTTAAAATTAAATAAAAAATTATATACTTTTTCGAATTTTCACGAAATTATTGAAATTTTCTTAAATATCCTGAAATATATATCTCCAAGTTGATCCTTACCCAAAATAATTATCCGTTTGAGAAAAGATTTTAAGTAAAAAAATTTCCCCCTGCTACCAAAACTTCCCGTCTCATTCTTATTGGATTCCCTTTTATAAATTATTTTTCAATTCTCAAATTATCCATTTCCATTTTATACCCACAAATTCTTGTCCCAAAGCTTAAAATATCCAGGACTAATCGCAAGTTCACAACTAAACTTTCATAAATAAATGTGCTGTTTTAGGTTAACACAAACATGAAATGCGCAATCTACATATTTTGTTTTCAATCATATTATTTTTTTCTACGTCATATAGCTTGGAATAAAATGTTTTTTTTTTATATATACTAAACTAAAGCTTTTGACATATATTGGTGGTATTTAATAGTTATTGACAAGAAAAATAGTAATCAACATTGATTGGAATCAGACATTTTTAGTCACTGTGAATTTAGTAAAGCTGATCACACATACATTAACCAAAAATTAAAATTCATTAAAAAAAATAAAACTTACACAAGACCAATAATTTAAGCCTACAAGGACCGACTCTAATGAACATCCTCGTAGGAATGTAAGGGCCGACTCTATAATAATGGGCCTGGATAGGCCCGAAGCATGCATTTTTTTTGTTGTTGGTGATTTCTTTTTGGTCAATTGATTTTTCGATGATTTTTTTTTTTCGCCGATTTTCGATGATTATTGTCATTTATATTTCGTAAATTGAAAACAAATTCCCTGCCTTTTCCAGAATTTCTAACTTTCAACACCTGGAATTCTTTGACCCCACACCTGAAAAGCAAATTATAAAATTTAAATCGGGAAAAATCTTCAAAAATCAATAATAATGATATCTAGAATTTTTTTTTGTATATATTTTTAACGAGACTAGATTATATTAGAAGAAATAATTATAGTGAATGATGAATCAAACCAGCTAGTGAAACGGTGAGTTCACTAATGGTACAAATCCGTAAAGTTCAAGCTTTAATTTGATTTATATCATTCCACCCAAAAAAAAATCAACTTCATGCTGGTATATTAATATTATCATTCGTTAAGAAAAGCATTCAGCTGAATTTCATCACTGCTGTTTTTTCAGTTTTTTGTTGTTGGTTTATACTTTATAGTTTTGAAAGTATATTGTAGGTTGTAAATATGGATTGGTAAAAAAAAATAGAAATATAAGTTACTGAATGGTCATATCAAGTGATGGGGAAAACTGAGGATTCACTATTTTGTAATAAAATAACAATGAAATAAGTGAAACAGGTAAGAGAGAGAGTGTCTGCTTAGCCATGAGTTGTGTTTCTATTTCACCACAACAAAAAGGCATTTACGTTTTATACCCAAATTGAAATACCTTCGTTTATCCTTTTTATTTAATTTTTTTTGATTAAAGTAATATTTTGTACTAGATCTTTCTTCGACTTTAGGATATTATAGTGATTTGTTGGATCAGATGTGGTTGCAGCAACAAAAACACGCTTATGACTTAAAGCATTTGATCATCGTCGCTAATAGTTAACTTTTGTTCTTATGCGTTTTTCAGCCTTTTTTGCACGTAATGCCGATTACATTTGTTCTACTGTTTTTTTTTTTGCTCAATATGTTTAAGATGTATTATGAATGATAGATGTAGAGCCTTAAATAGAGACCTGGATGAAGTAGAACATCCAAACAAACACAAAACTCTTACTATTTATTGTCATCAAGTCGGAGAAGATGACCCTAAAAAAAGTTGAAGCATGGAGTAGTATTTTTCAGAAGAATATTGAATAATATTGTTTTGTTGAAGACGCATGTTTTTTCACAGTGACATTGTCATGCACTGCATCAGTGTTGAACATATGTATATTAGAATCTATTGTCATGTAATACTGATGCAGTCCATGACAATATCACTGTGAAAAAACATTGAATNTACTCTACCGATATGCCTACAAATCTCGGCAATATGATGGCCGTTAGCGATCGACTTCGTGATAGAACAAGACATCAACAATTGAAAGCTGATTTGGTTGAACATATATGACAAAAATTTGGCGGGAGTGAAGATTACAATTGAACGGGTTTTCTAGTTTTTATATTGCATTTCTCTAATTTATATGTTTTAATGTATTATATTTTTTTTCAATGTATTATATTTTAACTTAAAATTAAAAAAAAATTAGGTTTTTAAGACACACATCCAAGTGTCTCCATTGTAAACTCATAAACAACACATTTTAACAAAGTATCTTAAATCTAAAAAAATACACAAAATATTATTTTTTTATCTTTAAGACACCATACTTGGGATGACCATTGGGTTGCTCTAAGATCTTTCTTCAACTTTGAGATATTATAGTGACTTGTTCAGATGTTGGTTGCAGCAACAAAAACACGCTTATGACTTAAAGCATTTGATCATCGTCTCTAATTTTTTTTAAAACAAACTATTGCGCTGCAGCCGTACAATTTTTTTTTGTAATGCCGTTTGTGCAAATTTGCCAGGTAAAAGGCAATATTTAACTTTTGTTCTTATGCGTTTTTCAGCCTTTTTTGCACGTAATGCCGATTACGTTTGTTCTACTGTTTTTTTTTTTTGCTCAATATGTTTAAGATGTATGATATATTTATTGATCACTTTGGGTTCAATTATGAATGATAGAGGTAGAGCCTTAAATAGAGACCTGGATGAAGTAGAACATCCAAACAAACACAAAACTCTTACTATGAGAAGATGACCCTAAAAAAAGTTGAAGCATGGAGTAATAGTTTTCAGAAGGCTTTAGTAAGAATATTGAATAATATTGTTTTGTTGAAGACGCATGTTTTTTCACAGTGACGTTGTCATGCACTGCATCAGTGTTGAACATATGTATATTAGAATCTATTGTCATGTAATACTGATGCAGTCCATGACAATATCACTGTGAAAAAACATTGAATTTGCATGTGGTCACTGCTACTAAAAGTGTTGCTTATGGTGATCACAAAACTGTTGTTCACGAGATTCGTGAATTTTCGAGTAGCGTTACGAGAACCTATTGTTTAGAGTAACGCAGTTCAGTTAATGTCGTTAGATATTGAGAATAGGCAAAACGCTATGCTCGGGAGAGCTCTAAAATATCCAACCACGCATAATCACCAAATAAAATTAATTGTTACTAGTATATTTTTGTTGAACTAAATTTTAATTGTTTCTAGTATTTCTATGTGGCTATGTGAGTTTGAAGAATTCATCAAATATGTTCATATCTAAATCTAACTAATTGATTATGGTGGACGTAAGGAGAAAAATAACCTTCTCTAGATAAAACGAAAATTAAAATAATTTTAACAGAAGAAAATTAAAATCAATTGTTAGAATGAAACGAAATGAATGATCGACTGGAACTTCACAAGTCAATATCTTTTGTTATTTAAATGCCATATAAGATTTTCATAACATTTAAAAACTAATAATTTTACAATTGAACTATCATGGTGTCAGTGACTTTTATAAAAAAAAAAAAAAAATCAGACTGTTTTTTCAGGAAATGTATTTTTGTTTTCTTTTATTTTTTGTGACCGGAACTGATATGATGATGAGAAGACTACAAGAGGACTGAAGCAACAAGTAACAAGAGACCCATGGATTCTCTGCAGTTTTGTTTCCCACTTCTGTTTTATATCAATTAGTAATACATATATGTTTATTTTGAAAGATAAGAAAATAAGGAGATATATAAATTGCAGAAGATGAATTAAGACAGCTGTAGAAGGACAGAGTCAAATCATGGGACAACTCTATATGACCAATAAAGGCATTGGAATCCTTTTGTCTCTCTTTCAATTACCTACCTTATAAGTGTCATAATTAATTTCTATTATGTTTTATTTTACTGTTACATCTTGTTTTTATATCGATAGATTAGATGAACATAGCATACTTTTAACGTTTCTGACTCCAAGTCAAGTTATACACACAGACTCACAATCTAACTGGAAAGATAACCCCTTACGAACCACCGTGCTAGTACATCGAATTCTATATTTACGAAATCTTGGTACATGCACTTGGTTGACTAGGTTTAACCGTTTAAGTATTACAAAGATGTTTTCGTATCTTAATAATATTTGATGCGGTTAAAGACATACATATAACAAATCCAATAGTAAAATAAAACTTAACGATAAGAGATAATGATTATAAATAGCGATTTTTCATTCGCTTATAATTATTCTTGACATATAAAAAAAGTTTAATTCTGGAAAAGAAAGCAAAAAACTAGTTTAATAGTTTGATATAAAGATATTATAACAAGATGATTTGTTTATTTTGTCAAATTTCTATATACTCTATTATGTTTTTGCTATTATTTTAATAATATATATTATGCGAATTTGAATATAAATGACGATACCTCAACGATATTCACACATACCACATGGTAAATGTTATGGTCCATTGTTGTTTTATCTTCGTATTTAAAATTTTGCCATTTTACACTGGTGCTGGGCAACAAAAGCCATGTCAGTTGTGAAAATAAGAGTTATCAATTACATTCGCTATTAAAAAGCATGATTCTACCGCTGTTTTTAACCAATTCTCTAAACTCTCTAAACTCTTCAAACCAACTGTTACACCAATTGGCAACAGTGTGAACGGTTGGTTTCTAACCACGTTCGTAGATTACCCAATCATACTTTATATGGTATATTTGAAGAAAACAAATATAATTGAAAGAAAAAACCTAAAATCGTACTATAAGAAATGATGGAAGGAGAAGAAAAGAGTGGCATGAGACTAGATGTGCCGATGGACAGATGAGAAAAAAGTTTGATTAGACTAATTGTTTTTATTTTGTTAAAGCTAGCAGATTAATTTTTGCAAGCGATATCCATTATTACTATTATTTTCACTTTTGGCTCTCCACCGAGAACCTGATCTGATGATATATTCCCATTTTTTTTTAAGAAGTTACGATTTCATATTTATAATAATTAAAATTCATCAATTCGCGTGTTGCATAGTGGCCATACAGGCCGGGTCAAGTAAGTTTGATCCATGGGGTCAAGTTTGTCACGTGAATGAAGTTGTTGGTGATGGTTTTTGATGATTTTTTTTCCTACATGAATTACTACACCGTCGAACAATGGAGTTGTTTGAAAATTAAAGCTACTTCATTACTAAACAATCAAATATTTTAAGAAATTTTAACGGTTAGATTCATGCTAAAAACATGCTTAGTCCGAAGCATCGGCAAATGAAGACATGACTTCGGGTTTCAGAGTTATGAGACCAATTTTTTTGGATCTTTTTCAACAAAGAAAAGAAAAGCATACTAAAAAAGTATGATATTTTTAATCTTGCGTTAGATTTCTGGAAACGTTTAACCGGCTTTGTGCTAGAACTAGAAGTAATTTTCTAATTTGCCAAAATAAAGTTACTTGTTTCATCGTAGGATCGTTATGGAATTGGTTTTTAGTAAAATGTCTCCCCAGCCAACGTACCAATTATCGCTTAAATACTTAAATTGAAATGATGATGTCTATACCTCTTGAGGAAATGATCGGTTATTGCGTGTACACAACAGTAAACTAGAGTAAAAAAATCTATACAAAGCGTGACTTTAAGGGGCATAATCAAAAGCAAAAGGGTTACCTAAATGTGTCTATAAATTCCAACATGGAAACATATTTTATATCACTAGGCATAATTTTTAATGAGACGAGAATTCCTTTAAAATGATGCTTGATGAAATCGACATACTTAAGAGTATCCACATACTTAGATCCCTACTTAGCTCTTAATCAAATTTATCTATCAGTTGAAAAAAAAAATCGACATACTTAGCTCCCTACAACGAATAATAAGGCAGCACTATTACACCAAACCACATATATTCGTTATACTTATGTTCCCAACTAGGCTTCTTTTTACCTGGACATTAGGCATTACTTTAGTCATTAATCTCTTTAGACCGTGGTTTTAAATGGTGTACCATTTTTTATTTTACTGTTTTTTACCATTTATAATCTGTCAGATTTTCAAAAAGTGAATTAACTATACACTACAAATGTGTCAAAAGTATAAATAGAAATAAACAAAACGTTGTTAATCTTCCAAAACTAGTTTCTCAACATATTATTTAACAGAAACTATAAGCAGTTTTTTTTTTCAATATTTAGGTTATTTTTTAATTCCGCTTCCCCTCCAATATACTTAATACTCAAGTCCATTGATGATTTGATACGTGATAACCAATTCTAATTAACTCGAGATTAGTTAGTTTCAAGATCCTCGAAGGTTCAATTGTCTCAAAAGAAAGATTGTGTGTGAAAATATAATATATATACACATATATGATACCTGTATAATCTTGTTATCGTTTAAATGGAAGCCTTAGCTAAATGTATATAGATTTTGTGATAGAGCTACATACACCATCCCAAACATTTACAACATGGTTAATTTGCAAAAGACCCTTAACTTGAAATCATCAATCGTTACAGATATTTGAAAAGATGAACTGACTAAATTACATATGTACTAGTACAGACATCGCATACAAACGACACACGCAAATACGTTTTGTTTAAATAGGGGCCGTTTCTGCAGCAGGCGACCAAAACCCTAATTGTTCTACGCCCACGGTGAAAAAAACGTCTCGTTCCACGTCAGCTTTTCCAGCGAATCTTGTCGAAACTTTGGGTCCCC
Organism: Alliaria petiolata; assembly: GCA_020283515.1. Classification (NCBI taxonomy): domain Eukaryota; kingdom Viridiplantae; phylum Streptophyta; class Magnoliopsida; order Brassicales; family Brassicaceae; genus Alliaria; species Alliaria petiolata. Next base: position 45,986,223 of record JAHZTW010000004.1, read on the forward strand.
TCCAGGAGAATTAGCCACCTTCAATTTCAATAGGCACAATGACAAAACAAATAAAAATAAATTAATGAACTTTCTGATTTTTTTTTCTTCACTTAGTTAAAAATATATAAAGTTTCTTTTTTCTGATAATAAGACATTGTACTAGATGTTTAGGCATAGTTGGAGGAGAAGGGACCAAATAATATGTTTAAATCATCTTTTTCTTATTAGAAAGGATAATATATTTATATATTTCTAAAACTTTTCACTGATGAAAGTAAACATCATATCCAAATAAACAGAAGGACAAAAGATATCGTATCAGACTTATCCATATGAAATATTAAAACCTAAGATAAGATGAATGAAAAACTGTAGAAAAGAGAGAAAAAACGAAGAAAATATATTACCTGCGGTACTAAAACATTATTAATGTTGCTAAAAAATATCATTCGAAAAGAGGAATTGATAATTTCTCCTTCTAAAGACGAGATATTATTATTGTGCCCAAAAAACAAAGATTTGGTATACATAAAACACAATTATTGCTGGTTCAAAAAAAAAAAAAAAGAGCAAAATGCTAAAAGAAGTGAAGTGTGTGACAGAAAACTCAGACAGACATCGACACGTATATAGATGTCAATGTAACATGTGACCAAAGGAAGATTGTTAGTAATATTAATAGTAAATACAATTCCGATACGTGACTCCACTGACACGGTTTTAATTCGCATCAATAATCGTTGCAAATACCTTTAAGTTCTGACTAATTTTCAATAATTTAACAATGTGTTATCTAATTAAAAATGGATAACGAACATATATTTAAACATACGAATGATTTTCGAAAATGGAGATCAATTGTCATTTCAACTTCCAAAGGCTAAAAAAGCAGTAACCGAAGCGCTTTAAAACTATGAAAATTTAAACACCAAAAATATAAAAAGACTAAAGAATGTCATTGAAGAGAGAGGACCATAATTGGGAAGTGTAAAATAAATGAAAATTATGGGAACTTGCTGCTGCAGCATTAACTCTTCATGCCCCAAGAGAAAACAAAGCTAATAAGTTTGTCGTCAAGCTTTATCCTTTGTCTACCTTCTAAACAAATACAGTATTTTCAATTACACTAAACCCTAGCCATCTAAGACAAAACTCTACTTGAAAATTGCAACCGCTAATTCCCAGAGTACAGACTACAGTGAATAACTTTGAGAGAGAGAGAGAGAGAGAGAGAGAGAGAGAGAGAGAGAGAGAGAGACTCTATAAACAATGAAAAGAAAACTTGTAAGAATTCACAAAGGTTAGTATATATATATATCTCTATTATATTAATAGTAGTAGATTAGAAGAAGGAAAACCTAATTTGCTCGCTAGGGTTCATCAAACTAAATATGGTTAACCTTAATTAACCGGAGGGTAATAATTAAAATATTGACAGAGAGTTAGAGATATACCAGATTTAAATTCGAAAATTTGGTCATGTTCTTTAAACGATATCTGAAATATAAAAAACCCAAGATATAAAATGTTAATATTACCAGACATATACATATGAAAGATTCTGTCTCTATTACGATATGTATAGTAAGTCCGACATGTTTTTATGCAGGCAAGATTGGAAATTCAAGAGAATTGGAATACCAAAAAGAAAGGGAGCTCCCTTCAGTCCAATCAGAGAGAATCAATGACCCAATTTGTCTACCGCATCATTCATTCATTTAAGGAGTCAAACACAGATTTTGGTGACTCGGTATTTGGATGAATGAGTCGGAAGCTAATTGGATCATATCACGACCTGTGAATGTGAATGGACTCAAGGAAGCTCTCTCTATATATATCCCCACCACATCAATTCAAAATAGTGATATTATAGATGATGTTCTCAGTATAAACTACATGTACGTATTAGTGTCAGAGTGCGTCTTCTGTGTGTGTATGTACTCTATATATGCATGGATCTAGAATCCTAGCAAGCGAGGAAGCATGATTTTGAAGACTATGCAGCAAGATTTGAAAGAAAAGAAAGAAACCCTAGATCTCATCTAAAAAGTTAAAAGCAATTTTAAATGGATCTTTTGACAACAACAATTCGTATGTATGTAAGATGCAGAATGGGCGAGACAATAGAGTTTGGAACAAAAGAAAATTGATGAAAAATTAGAGAGTTAGAGAGAGACGATGGTATGTATGTATGCATGTATTGTATGGAGAGAATGGATGAGAGAGATAAAAGAGATTGAACGGCAGAAAATTTGATGGAGAGAGAGAGAGAAAGAGAGAGGCGTAGAAAATAGGTGATGGATGCGAGGAAATACACAATGGATACAAAGTATGCAAAAGTAGTGTTGGGTTTTTATAAGCTTCAAATTTTGAACCTTTTAGGTAAATTTTGTAGAAAAAAGGGAAAATTCTCTAATTGATTATATTAAGTTACATGGATTTCCAACTTAAAATCAATTGGCAATGAGTGGATTGACCCAAGTGTCTTATATATTACTTAAGATCACTTCCAACTTTCGATATGAGATATATTTCCTAATAGATTATTATATATTATTAATATATTTTTCTTAACTTCATTGGTACGTGTGGACTTGGACACAAAAAAGATAATGTAAGAAACTGGCAATTATTTAATGTGTACTGAGGCTTAGACCGTAGACCGATCCCTTTTCTCTTCTACAAACTTTTATACCTATGTCTGGCTATCCACAAACTTAAAGTACCAGTCTCTTTTTTTGTTGGCTTATATTACTACCATTTGGTGTATTTGGTGTATGTTCATAGGTTTGAAGGTTTCGTATAAAAGATATCGAGACAAAAGTTAGATGAAATTTGGTGATTCCTGCTAGTTTCTTCTTGCCTCTAGATCTTTGTTAGTTTGATCCTTCCAATTTTTAGTTTGCTTGATTCGATTTTAAGTCTTAGCTCTTTGTCTTCCTTCGGATTTGTATTATGCTTCATATTATGCTCCGTGTTTTGTATTATGCTCCGTTGTAGTTTTAATGAAAAGTCAGATGAAAAAAAAAAATACTACTAACATTTGGTGTTAAAATGACAAATCATATTTTATTTTATTCATAAAAAACTTCTAAAATCCATTGTAGTAATATTTGTAAATGAACATTGCACCCTACTTATCATAAACATCTCCACCGTTCACACCTTCACCCCAATTTTCTTCAATTTTGTTGTCCTTTACCCATTATGGATCATCTCCATTTTCATAGATTTTTTCTTATGCGACTTTCCAAATGAGCCACAATGAGTGATTGCAAAACATCTGATGATTCTCATTCGAACTTGCATGAATCTATAAATAAATAAAAAACTTGCATGAATCTTGTCTTTGCTCTACTTCTGTCTTTGTCTTTCATTTTATCCAGCGCTTAGTTTTTGTTTCAATTTGTTATTGATTTTCTTCATTTCATACTTTGTTTTGTACCCAAGCTGGAGAATCCATGTCTATAGGCTCTCCAGCCCCATGAAAAAAACATAGAGAAATTTTCTCTTTTATTCCGATTATTGTCTTCGGATTTTGCATAGGGTTTATGAGGATTTATCACGAAGGCAAAACACAAACACATATCTAAAAGTCTGAAGGATCCATGCTCGAAACTCGAAACGATTCACTGTTAGGGCCCTCTATGCCCTCGATGAAACAAAATCCAATGGGTTCCTTTGTTTTGAATTTTATTACAAACACAACAAAAGCCCTAAGCATCTTCTGGAGAGATGAATACAAATCGAAAATCAATAGCAACAGTTCATCAAATCCCGGAATCCACAAAACAGTATCAGAAAGGAATGAACGAATCCACTCAAAATAACACTTCACACCATTTTACAGTCGATGGTTTTGCTTTGTGATATCTCAATTCTTCACTGTGGTCACATGTTTCAGAAGCATTTCCACAACATCTATGGAGATTCTCGAAGCTTCGTTCTTCAATTGCTCGATTTTGGCATCAGTCTCATGCTCAAGCCTCTTCACGTTTGCACCTGAATCTCCACTGGTCTGTTTTCGCAGTCACATATTTCTCATCAATAACAAGTTCTTAAAAGGGACCAGGATGTATAAAAGAATCACTTTTTTTTCGTTGTTGTAACTTTACCTCTTCGAGTTTCCTCTGGAATCCATGCTCTGTGCTGGTTTTGTGCTCAGCGACCTCTGTTTCAGCCTCTTCCTTGGCTTGCTTCAGCCTCGCCATTTTTGCTGAAAACCAAAACATTCTCAACAACAAGTTGCAATTCTGTAATTCAATTTTAGTGCCAACTGTTAAAATTCCACAATGAGCTCCAAGTTCATCACTCTTAGCAAAAAGATTATTATTAAATATGTACTATCACTACAGTTTGATGCGTTTAGCGCATTCACGACACATGAAGAACTCTGAGGCTCTTTACATCAAGACATACGTGTAGAAACCGAAAGAGACATCAAGACATACGTGTAGAAACCGAAAGAGAAGTATAAGAACATGTAACGACGAGTAGTAAACCAATCAGATGCAAGACCTTTAGCGATTCTAGAGTTTCAGATGTATCAGAGAGTAAGAAGAGAGCTTGTGTAATTACCGGTCCTAGCTGCATTGACAATTTGTTGAGCTTCGTGTTCAGCAGCAAGCAGTTGCTGGATCCCTCCATGATTACTGGTTGATTCCATTGTTTCCTTGTAAAACCTCTAAAAACCTTGTTTGTCAAGAACAGCACAAATCATCGGATCAAGGTCAATTNGCAGCAAGCAGTTGCTGGATCCCTCCATGATTACTGGTTGATTCCATTGTTTCCTTGTAAAACCTCTAAAAACCTTGTTTGTCAAGAACAGCACAAATCATCGGATCAAGGTCAATTTTCGAACCCGAAAGTCCAAAAAAAATTGCAAACTTGAACCAAGTCTACGCATTGTTTAAACATGAATCTAAAACGGTGATCGGATTCAGCATAGCATTTTTTTATAAGTAAATCAATAATTTTATTCAGATCAAATCATAATTTCACAAATTGTTCCAAGAGTCAAATTCCATAACCGCAATTCAGAATCACAACAAGATTGATTTTTTCGATTCGGCATTGGAATCAAAATGAAGATCTATGATGTCCAAATGGTGCAAACTAGTTGAAATGTGAACAATCCATCAAGAAAATCAGCGAAATTTGTTCCATACGATCTTAAAAAACACGGACATTGACATTTTGGTAACGGCCTTGAATATTGTAAAATTCTCTCTTGACTAATTTCGATCATTGTCTCGGATTTCGATATAAGCGGATCCCAAAATCTAGGGGAGGGAGAAGAAACATACCTGCTCCTGGCGAATTTTGAGAGAAAGAGAGAAGACGGGGAGATTTGATTAAGGAGCGTTTAGAACTTTAGATCATCGTTATTACTGAAAGGAAATTTGGATACAGAAGGAAAGAGATCAGATGATTTCCCACTATACAATGGGCCTCATGAAACCCATTATACTCTTTACATATCAGGTCCATTAATAATTAAATGGGCCGTAAAGTATGCAAGTGCAAGCCCACGTACTTCCACAAAAGACCCCGCTCTTTTTTTTTTCTCACAAAAACCCCAATTGTGATCATCTCGATATTAATAATTTCTCAAAGCAAAGTGAACAGTGATTTCTTCAAAACGGAGCAAACCATGTCAAAAAAATATAGATCGTAAAGTTATAATGTTTATTTGCATTTTGTCTACCTCTAAAATACATAGAAAAAGTTTTTTTTTAAGTGGGTATTTATAATAGTAGAAGTATATTTTAAAACTTTATATTAATATGAAAAATATAAAACATTTTTATTATTGTATTTTCACCTAAAGAAAACGTTTTGGTTTATTAGCTCATAGGTTATTATAATGGGCAATGAGCTCTATTATGAACTGAAGAGAGAGAAAGAGAAAGGGGTTTCTCATGTCGTTTCCAACCTCGAGCTAGAAATATGTAGAGTTAATTCTCTGATCGTTCTTCTTATAACTCATATTCGTCTTATATATCTCTTGTCTTTCACCAAGATGGACTTTAGTTTTCACATCGAAAACTCAAAGAACTCAAAAACACATATATACCATTTCTGTTGGTTAATCGTATATATGTAATTGAGTAATCTTAGATCAAGTTACAAAATACACAGTTGTATAGTTTTTTGTATTTTGTTTTCATATATAGCAAGCGATTCAATTTTTTAACATCCCATTAGTTTTTAACAATCGTCGAAATAGCCACAATTTTTGACGAAAATGAATAAAAAAAGAATCCAAACTTCTAAAACAAAAGTTTATAGAAATTTTCTCAGAACCATTTCGACAAATAATTTTATCAGAATTTTTTTTTAAAAGTTTTTCGAAAATTTTTGACCATATTTTCTGTTGAACATATTTATCGGAAAATCTATGTGTGACTGGTGTCTGAGTTAGAAACAAATAGAGTTAAACTCATTATTTAGTGTTTTATTTTTCACATCAGATAAAAAGTAATGGAATTTTTTTCCACTATGCTGGAAAAGGAATAAGAAGACTAAAAGGAGAGTATTTTTTAAACATACAGTACAAAGTAAATTCACATCCGTAGTCTAGTCTAATATATTTTTTTTTTCCCTTCTTCTATTTGTGTTACTACGACAATGCTACTCTCTACTAAACAGTAAACACCAATTGAACCCGCAATCTAATCTATGTGCATCATATGTTGGATAAGATTGGGGTTTATAGGTGGGCCCACTTGTACTATTAACTACGTCATGCATGATTACCTAACACTGATTGGAGGAAAGTCTCTGTATGTGTATGGTCACTATGACCGTTCATATATTTTTCATTTCTTCAAATTCATTATTTAACGTACAATGATTGATAAATACTTCGTCATCGGTATCAAATTTACTTAAAAAGTCGCCAGCCTTTGTTTCTGTTGCCAAATTTGATTGTGCTTTTGCGTTATACATATACATTTACAGAAAAAGGAGGAGTTGTGGAAAAATTGGATAAAGTTGGTATAAATTAATCCACATTAATTAGAATTAGAGAAAATGAAAAATGAACTACTTTCTCTTTCTCACGATTGAAACATGTAATTAAAGAACTGAATAATGCTATCCATCGGATTATCCTATCCTATCAAAACTTAAATTAAGTTGAAAGTTAAAACGAATTGTGATTTGGTTTAATATTTGAAAACTAAGTCATAGCTTAAGGTTTTATCACCAAGGTATTATTGGTTGACTCTGTCGGATGAAAGCGATTTATAGGACTAATAAGTATATATTCTATTAGTAAAAGTTGTTTAAAGATCCAGCAATGAAATGAACTTTTAGTATGACTGAAACGTTACACGTCCACGTGTCGTTGATATCTTATTTTCCCACACGTGTCCGAAAACTCCATCATTTGTTTTTGTTTTTGCCGGCTCGTAATTTCTTGATTAGATTATAGTTGATCCTGATTCCAATTAGAAAACCAGTCTTATCGTTTTGAGAGGTTTACCGTTTACCATTTCAACATGACAGACATAAAACGTACAGGTGTGCACTGCACACTGGACAATCAAAGCGTAGATCAGAGAGTATGGTACCTGCACGATTTTTCTATTTTATACATTAAACACACATTGTATGATAATAATTTGTATATGCCATTTACTATAAATTCAAACATCTAAACATAGATTGTTAATTCTTACATATTCATATGAGTCATAGTTAATATTCAAGAATATCCCAAACTTTTCGACAACTCAAGCTTTATGATATCTGTGTATATATTAAAACATTAATCAATAACATATAGTTTTATATGAGACCTGCAATAATTTGACAATAGTTTATGTATCATTATCGTTATTTTTAAAAAAAGATTATTAATTTTTCCAGGTGATCCAATAACCAGACAACATTTTTATATGCTATCAATCAACCGAGCATTGACATTAACTTATTAAACGATAGTATATACACTCTGAATTGGCAATCTGACATTCCAAGTATCATTGAATTTATTTAATTAAGTTATCGGATGGATAATCGGCTTTGATATAGTATTACAACAAAACAATTTCCTTTCACTATATTAAAGAGTATATATGATCATCATGTAATCTAGTAGTTGATATTAGTGTTGTTAATATGTCACCACTCGGGTTTAACACATAATGCATATTATTAACATCGACACTGTACTATTGAGATTATAAACGATATGATATTAATATCCAGGTAGCTATAGCAGAAATAATCCGACCATTAAGACGAGGTGTTAGATTCTAGATAATTCGACGTTTGTGTATATAGCCAATTCAGTTCCTTTTTTTCATTCATTTTTCCCTTAGTAGTTTTGTAAATGTGTTAAACCAATCCTAATATAATATCAGGTTTTAGGTTTAACCAAAACAGATTTTACGATCTAAACGACAAATAGGCTAAATTAAAGTGGTTTTACTAAAGACATGTTAAACATTCTACATTGAAAGTACAAAGAAATACACGAATTTAACTTGGAGACGTGTTCAATCCGGGTACATCGATTCCAAACCAGTATTACCAAAACCAAATCCAGATCCCAATTAATGGATTCACTATTCCATGTGATACGTGTAATTGCAACGGTGACTGTGATTCGATAGTTGGATATGGATGTGGATATGTATGTATATTCATATGTATAGACATTTAGTTATATTTTGAGAGTGTTAAGTCATATTTACTTTTTGTATATGTACGAGATATATGGAAAATTTTCTGTGTTTAAGAGCAAGAAAAAATCTAGAGAATATTCATATAGGAGTATATATTTATTTTCTTCTTTAGGTGGCTCTGAAATTTGAACACAAAAATAGAAAAAGACTGTAATATTGGCTTATCTTACAAGTAGCATAAGTATACAAATAAGACCTGCAATTTTCCTATATGAGTCCCCCAGTCCAATTTCTGCGTCATTTCATTTGATAGTTTTTAATGTTATACTATAAAAACGAAGTGGGACTCATCAAAAAAGATAATGTTAAAACAATATAATTTAAAACGAATGTACCACTTACATATCCCATACTGAAAACTAGTACACATAAATTACAAGTTTCTAAAAACACCGTCCAGTTTTTTTTTTTTTGACAACAACACCGTCCAGTTTTGTAAGCATTTCTCACCAAATTATATAAGAAATCAACTTGCTAGTTTACTTGCCAACCCTAAGCCTAAAGATAATAATGTTTTATTTGTTTTTATACAAAAAAAGAGAGACATAACTCCCGCGCTAACAAGGGCATTATCGGTATTTCAATAGACTGCAGGCTATATAACGACCCTTGTAAACTGCCAGATACTTCATTCACCTCTCACTCCCCCACTTCTCTCCCTCACGTTTCTCTTTAGAATCCCAGAAAATTCCCAATTCACAAAGACGAATCAAGAAAATTCCAAAACTTTTAGATCAATCCAGTAGAAACGAAGAAGAATCTTCTCCGTGAGTATAATCTGCGTTCTCAGATATTTACACCCGTGAGTATCGCCTCTGTATCTATCCATATCTCGTGTATAAGTGTATTGATCTGATCTGATTCGTTTTCCGAGAAAATTTACGAAATCGAGGAAAGTCATCGTAATCCGCGCTTTATTCTGTTGATTAACCATAGTTTTACTTTTTCCCGGAAAATGCAAGAAAATTTAGTTTCAGTTCCACAATGACTTCTAATTCGTAACAATTCTCAAAATTTGTCAGATCTAAGAGGTATGGCAATAACAAACGGGACGACATGTCCAGGACCAATGAAAGCGACCTCTAATGGAGTCTTTCAGGGAGAGAATCCTCTGAATCACGCGTTGCCTCTTCTGATACTCCAGATCTGTATCGTTCTTTTCCTCACTCGCGTTCTCGCTTTTCTCCTCCGTCCTCTCCGGCAACCACGTGTCATCGCCGAGATAGTCGTACGTTTTTCCTCTTTTCATTTATTTCTTCGTTTCTTTATTATTAGTCCCCGATTGATCCATTTTTGGGTTCTAATTAAAAGTCAAAGAGGTTACCAATTTGATCTATATCTACTAGTAAGACTTTTCGATTATAAGCATTATTGTTAAGGACTTCCTATTATACACTAATAATCATAACGCTTGAATCAGTCTTCGGGCTTATTTAATGACGTATATTACGAGGAATTTTCATCGGAATATTCGTTTTCTTCCACAAAATTCGCTGACACGTTAAGCTATGAGTGTAAAAATTACACGCACATATTATATTTTATAATATCCGTTTACTGCCTTTCTTTTATATACTTGCACACGTTCCAATTTAATGCTTGATCAGATGCTTTCATAAATTTACTATAACGTCATTAACTCATATATAATAAAAATGCATACTTTTCTTCTTTAACAAAAAAATGCATACTTTTCTTATTTGATTACTTGGCAAATACACAACTATACTGTACATTGATTATTTTTTTGTATGTGAAAAACTGAAAATATAATGCAGTTTTTATTGGCATTTTTTTTCATACGTCCACGTTCCAAATAATTTGGATCAGATGCTTTCATAATTTTGTTATAACTTCATGCATTAAGATTGATTACTCATAAATGCATAACTTTCCATATTTAATTACTAGGCAAATACACAATTATACTTTGTGTGTGATAATATAATGTAAATTTTAAGTTTGTGTTTAATGTTGTTGTAATTGGGGTTTTAGGGTGGAATATTACTTGGACCATCAGCTCTTGGGAAAAGCTCAAAGTTTCTCACCACAGTCTTCCCGCCAAAGAGTCTTACGGTTTTAGACACACTTGCAAACTTAGGACTCATCTTCTTCCTCTTCCTCGTTGGTCTCGAGCTCGACCCTAAATCCCTCAAGCGAACCGGAAAGAAAGCTCTCTCCATCGCTCTCGCCGGAATGACTCTCCCTTTTATCTTCGGCATCGGAACTTCATTTGCCCTCCGCAGTACCATAGCTGATGGTGTCAGCAAAGCTCCTTTCCTCGTCTTCATGGGAGTTGCTCTCTCCATCACAGCTTTTCCCGTCTTGGCTCGAATCCTCGCCGAGATCAAGCTTCTGACAACTGATGTGGGGAAGATCGCTTTGTCTGCTGCTGCGGTTAATGACGTGGCAGCTTGGATTCTACTTGCTCTCGCGGTGGCTCTCTCAGGCGAAGGGAACTCTCCGCTCACTTCTCTATGGGTGTTTCTTGCGGGCAGCGGTTTCGTTGTGTTCTGTATCTTTGTCGTTCGACCGGGGATGAAGTGGATGGCTAAACGTTGCCCTGAGGGAGAACCAGTTAAAGAACAATACGTGTGTTTCACGTTAGGTATTGTTCTTGCTGCTAGCTTCATGACGGACTTGATTGGGATCCACGCGTTGTTCGGTGCGTTTGTGATCGGGGTTATCTTCCCTAAAGAAGGTAATTTCGCGAATTCTCTGGTTGAGAAAGTTGAGGATCTCGTGTCAGGTATTTTCTTGCCGCTTTACTTCGTCTCGAGCGGGTTAAAGACGGATGTGGCGACGATACAAGGAGCTACGTCTTGGGGACTATTGGTTTTGGTTATTTTCACTGCTTGTTTCGGTAAAATCGTCGGTACAGTCCTCGTTTCCCTTTACTGCAAAGTTCCGCTTGACGAGTCTTTAGCACTCGGTTTCTTGATGAACACGAAAGGTCTTGTTGAGCTCATCGTCCTCAACATTGGTAAAGATAGAGGAGTAAGTCCATATATTCCAAATCCGTGTATACTTATTTATACGACTACGTATAATAACCATATTCTAAATGTTTGATGTGTCTTTTCAGGTTTTGAACGATCAAGTCTTTGCGATAATGGTTCTAATGGCGATTTTCACCACGTTCATGACGACTCCTCTAGTTCTAGCGGTGTACAAACCGGGTAGATCCTTAAGCAAAAAAGGCGATTACCAGAACCGAACCGTCGAGGAAACGAACCAGTCCAACAAACCGCTCCGTCTTATGTTCTGTTTCCAGAGCATAATGAACATCCCCACGATCGTCAACCTCATCGAAGCGTCCCGAGGCACGAACCGCAAAGAAAGTCTATCCGTCTACGCGATGCATCTCATGGAGCTTTCTGAGAGATCATCTGCTATACTAATGGCTCACAAGGTCCGAAAAAACGGTCTTCCTTTCTGGAACAAAGACAAATCTTCTTCCGACATGGTTGTGGTCGCATTCGAGGCTTTCCGGCGACTCAGCCGTGTCTCAGTGCGTCCCATGACGGCGATCTCAGCAATGTCGACTATACATGAGGATATATGCCGAAGCGCAGAACGCAAACGCACCACTATGGTGATTCTTCCGTTTCACAAACACGTTAGGCTGGACAGGACGTGGGAGACGACCCGCAACGACTACCGTTGGATTAACAAGAAGGTTATGGAGGAATCTCCATGTTCTGTTGCGATCCTGGTTGATCGTGGGCTTGGTGGCACGACACGTGTCGCGTCTAGCGATTTCTCGTTGGGTATAACGGTTTTGTTTTTCGGAGGGAATGATGATCGTGAGGCGTTAGCGTTTGCGGTGCGAATGGCGGAACATCCTGGTATAAGCTTAACCGTTGTTCGGTTCATCCCAAGCGAGGAATTTAAACCGGAAAACGTGAAGCTCGAGATAACCGAGTCAGGTCAAGCCGGTTCAAGTTCAGGGGAAACCAGATTGACTGATATTGAAGCTATAACCGAACTTAAAGCAAAGATAGTAGAACAAGAAAGTTCTCGGCCTGCTCCAGACTCCGAATCTCAGATTGTTTACGAAGAGAAAATTGTGAAATGTTCTGAGGAAGTTTTCGAGGCTATCAAAGAATATTCTAAAAGCAATCTTTTCTTGGTGGGGAAGTCACCGGCGGGTTCGGTGGCGTCGGGGTTAAACGTGGAAAGAAGCGACACGCCGGAGCTTGGACCGGTCGGGAACTTGTTAACGTCAAGCGAAAGTGTTTCGACGGTGGCATCGGTGTTAGTGGTGCAACAGTACATAGCAAGCCGTGATTCTTCGGCCGTCGGAGTTTTGAAGAACGTCGAGATGGAAGCGTCGCCGGCTGAGGATAAAGACAGCCCTTAAGGGAGTTTTCTCTTTGGGATTCCAAGACTCGAAAGGTCAAAAAAATTTGGCTTGTATAATAACATCTGTTTCATATTGTAAATAATGGATTTGTATATGTTTTTTAAAAAAATATTTGATTTCAATGTGGTAGGTCTCCGTAACAATATTTGGTTTAAATTACAATAGAGAAATAGTGTTAGTTTTGGAGAGGGTAACTAGGGATTTTGAAGATAAGCATGTTAAACCTTTTTTTTTTTTTAACCATCGCTAGTATTTGAATTCGTAATTTATTCTGTTGGGTAGCCATCTACTATATACTTGTTGACCTACAAACGTTGATGAAAAATGCTCTCTAAATTTATTTTTAGATTCGTCCAATTAACAATGATTAGATTGACCCATTTTTTATAGGGAAAATTTATACAATGACCAAATTTTGGCCTAAAATGAAGTAAAATTGAATTATAAATCGTAAAACGTAAACTCTAAACTCAAGAGCATATATTCTGACCAAAATAAATAAATGATACATCCTAAGATTAAATGATAATGTGTCATTCTATATTGATCAATACATAGAATAAATATAATGCAGATTTTGTTCTATTTACCAATACAATATCCTACATAAAAAAAATATTGATGGTTTTATATACTATATATCTTCGGATTCATGGTTACAAAGCGGTTCTTTTGTTTTCTCGTAATTGCAGGATAAGATCTTTGTGAAGTTTCTTATGTCTCAGTGGTTTTTGTTTTCATGCTTTGGTTTAGAAGCCACTTTCGATATGGGTCTACATATAAATCAGTAAGGGACAAAAGAGAAGTTAGGCAACTAAACCCCTTTGAACTCTTATTTTAAAAATAAAATAAATTCAAATGTTCTTGCTGCCATTTTGACTTTTGTGCTTTTTTACTCATGTGTTAGGAAGGAGTTAGTGACATATATTATTGACCTTGTATTACTTTTAAAATATATATGATAAAATACAATTTCTTAGATGAATTAGTTGATTACAACGATCTCGGAGACTTTATTTTGTATGTCAGTCTTACATCAAAAGTAAAGTGATAGAGGGAATAATTGCTCTACATGAGCGTGGCCGTGTATAATTATAACATTCATATACCCAAAAGACAACAAAAATAATAATAATAATAACAAAAAATACGTTTTCTATAAATATATTGTCATTTTCACGATTTAGTGTAGTTAAAGTTTCAACTTTTGGTTATGAATCCAAAACTCGTGCCATATCGATTTTACATATTTATTCACATATTGTTTCGTCAATAATATATTTTGAATGTTTTTTTTTTCAATATTCTCCAGTCCGTAAATATATAAAGAAAGATGTATTATAATTGATGTATATAAGTGATCTTTATCAATAATCCAAGTTTTTATTATCTGATGAAGAAAAAAATATAAGTGATCTTAATTAATCAATAATCCAAGTTTTTATTATCTGATTAAGAAAAAAATAAAGTTTCAACCAAATGAGAGTCTAGTGTTCCAGCCAAACCACAATACTGTTTGTATGTCGAGTGGAGTTTCATTTTCATATATATATATATATATTTTTTTTTTTTGAAACGAATCATTTTCATATCTTTATATAAATGAATCAAACTATAGGGAAAAAAAAAGATTCAGATTATAGGAATTTTATAGAAAAAAATAAAAGTATATCGATACTAAAGTTAGGCTTCACGTTTGTTCTTCAGACGAAAGTTCTTCCTCTTTTCTATGTTAGTCGAAAAGGTATCCTCTGTAAGAAACATTAAAAAAAAAAAAAGCTAGACCGGCCCTCAACATATTACAGAAGTTAAAATATTTTGGAATAATTTCAAATTTCTATCAACGAAGAAAAAATTAATTAATAGCAACCTTAGAAGCAAAGCTAGAACGTGATTTGGTGATTTATTGTACAAGTCACCTAATTTCTAATTTTAACCATATGGACCGCACATGGGCGTTCGTACGTTCGTAATTTTAAGGCAATTTCCTAAAGAGTTTTTCTTTTTCTTTCTTCATTTTATATTAATAATTGAAAAGTATTCCATTTTCGCTTAACACTTTCTTTTTGTTTCAATTTATTTTCGTTTAATTATTATACTCAAGTTGCTGTTTTATTAGCCTTTCGACTTTATGCTTTTAGGTTGTATCACCAAACGGGTTAATAGTATTAAATCATCAAATCATTCAAGAAAGTGAAATTAACTTGTTGCTTAGTTACCACCAACCCCGCTTTGGTCCCCTCCACATGATCTTAAAACCTTATTTTCACGCTAATTTGGATTTTAAATATAGATTGACAAAACATCAACAACCCATTTAGAAGGCCCCTCAAACTTTTAGTTTTCTTTCATTTATCCAAATAAATTCTATTAATTAAACCAAGTGAAAAATACTTGTATATAAATGGGTTTAAGCGATCTACATTTTACACAACTCACACTAGTCTCTAGCTAACCATGGCATCTCCAATAGAGAAACAACTCTTCAAAGCCCTCTTCTCATTCTTCTTATTAGTTTTACTCTTCTCCAATAACGTTTTTTCGTCTCGAAAGACATTTGATCAGAAAAAACCCTGCAAACATTTCTCCTTCTACTTCCATGACATCCTCTACGATGGTGACAATGTAGCAAACGCAACCTCAGCCGCTATCGTGAGCCCTCCGGGACTAGGAACCTTCAAGTTTGGTAAGTTTGTGATCTTTGACGACCCCATAACAATGGACAAGAACTATCTTTCAGAGCCCGTGGCTCGCGCACAAGGCTTCTATTTCTATGACATGAAGATGGACTTCAATGCGTGGTTTTGCTACACGTTGGTGTTTAACTCGACGGAACACAAAGGGACATTGAACATAATGGGTGCGGATTTGATGATGGAGCCGACAAGAGATCTATCGGTCGTCGGTGGGACCGGTGACTTCTTCATGGCTCGTGGGATCGCTACCTTCGTGACGGATATATTTCAAGGGGCTAAGTATTTCCGTGTTAAGATGGATATTAAACTATATGAATGTTACTAACTAATTACATGTGTTTTATTTCTGAAAATTGTGTGTTGACACAGCGATAAATGTGTTTCTAATAATAAGTAAGTGGTTTTTGTTTGTTTTAAACGTTTTTTTTGTGTGTTTTTCTTTTGTTTTTTGATTTATATATAATTCATGTTTTCCCAATTTTTAGAAGCCATAATGAAAATTAAAATAAAATAAAATTGTTTGGTTCCAAGAAAATATCATATTTAAATGAAAGACGAATCCAACCCGTAGATTTAACTTGTTGATAAATCGATAGTTGAACTTTAGTAATATAAAAGAACATTTAGTTAGTAATGTTACGTTTTGTTCAAAAAAAAAAAAAAAAAGGTTACGTAAGATTTGGTTTTATAAGTGTTGCCATTGACGGACACATAATATATTTTGTTTTTATCGTAAGCATCTAGCCCAGCCCAGTTTAAGAACATGGAAGGAAAAAAGATACAAGGATCCAGCCCAGTTTATTGTGTTACAGTTACAGCCAATAAAATAATTATAATTACAAAGAACCAAATTGAACCATAACTGTAACAGCAGAGGGGTGAGTTTGGACCGTTTGGAGATGATATGATAGTCTTCACCAATTTTTGTCTCTCCCTTAGACCTTTTTTTTTTTTGCTTAACGGTTTACTATTAATCTCCCTTAGACTTCGGTTGGAGATAATGGACATGTTTCTCAAGGTGAAACTTGGTTGTAGAGATAAGAAGGTATATATATGGAAACGTAGTCTTTGACTAAGTTTCACCTTGAGAAACAGCGGATAGTGGAGGTCTGGTGAGAGATCTCAGGGAGTTGAGTGACAACATAGATGACATCTCCAAAGGAAAACACGTACGGAAGAACTAGTCGGTTCTTTGTAAGTGTTATATATTTTTGGTTTAATTCTTTTAGGTGTTGTTGTAATTTTAGGGTGTAAATCACTGATGATAGTGGATTCTGAGATGCCGTTCCCGGCAAGATGTAAGAATCACACTGGTTGCCGATTACATTAAAACCTTTTCGTCTCTTAAGGTTTTTTTCTCTGCATTAAATGACATCGAACCCAACGATGAAGCAGTCTAGGTTAATTGATATTTTGTGGGCGTTAAGAGCATCAATTAACAAGTAGGATTAAAAAAAACACATAGGTTTAATTTTCTTTATGTCTAAAATGTCTTTATATACTAAGACAAATCCAGATTGGATCGACAGGTTTTGATTCGGGTATAATCTTAAATTGTGAGAAAAACTGGATTTCGAATGTTATGTAGCGGATAGTACTGGAGGTCTGATATGGGCCTATCAAATATTGTGAATGAAATTATTAAAAAGATTAAATACACACGATATTTACCCTTGAGATTAGTGTGTACTGTGTATGATGAGGCATGAAAATCTTCTAAAGAATGATGGGCCAACTACCCTCACTATTAACGTGGTCGAGGATTAGTTTACCAATTAAAAGAGTACATTTCTATGACACGACAGTGATAATAATATTAATAATTATGTAATTAAGTCATGATTCGTTTTAGGTTTGTTCATTTTGCAGTGTGTATGAGGGATTATCTTCTAAAGGATGATGGCACAGCTACCCTCGTTAATAACGTGGTCGGGGATTAGTTTACTACTTTTTTATAAAAAAATACATTTCTATGAACCAATAATGCTCATTAAATAGTGTATGTTGAAAAAAGAAGAAGATTTTACCATGCACTATCAAATGATTAAAATTTAAAAGAAACGGTAGAAACCATGTTTTTAACCGGCAGGTTCACTATATAAACCAAGGCGACGACAAGTGTTATTTCATCAACCAAAACAAAGCAGAAAAAAGCTAGTGGAAGCTTTAAAACAAGAGAGATAGAGAGAGAAATGGCGACGTCCGGAACATACGTGACGGAGGTTCCGTTAAACGGAACGGTGGAAAAACACTACAAGAGGTGGAGGAACGAGAACCATCTTTTTCCTGACGCCGTCGGCCACCACATCCAAAGTGTCACCGTTCACGACGGCGAATGGGACTCTCACGGGGGTATCAAGATTTGGAACTACACTTTGGGTACACTTACTTATACCTTTTCTCTCTCTCTCTATATATATATATATATACACATATATATACCGCCAAGTTAGAATTCTGATGGTTATGAGGCTATCTATGTTTTATATGAAAAATTAAAGTAACTTACTTATAGTTGTACCAATTTGTCACAAGTAAGTAAGTAACTCGAGAAGACTTTTGAATGTGTATAGGTTTTGATTGTTTCAACTTTCATTTACTTCGTTTATATTTACATGTGAAAACAATTTCTTTGTTAAAAAGTAAGATTTTCTAAATATAAGATATTTTTCATTTTTTCTAAAAATCAAAACTACAAGTTTTTAACTTTTTATACATTTGAAAAGCGTAAACACCTCAAATGCTAGCATACGAGAAAATAAAGGCGCAAAATCTAATCAAACTAGATTGTGTTTTTCGTAATTAAAAAAAACATATTATAGTGAGTTTAGCTCTCCCTAGCTAAGGTTTGATTAAGAAAGCGTGACACCATAACCTCAACAACAAATACAGACTATTTAAACCGAACATATTCATCCTTATGAGCAGTATGACTAGCACCTAGCGGGATGCATGTTGAAAATTTATTGCATCATTACATATGAATATGAGCCAAATTTAACTAAGGAACACATGTATGAAAAGATGGAAAGCAGGAGGTATTCAAGGAGAAGAGAGAGATAGACGATGAGAATAAAACAGTGACGGTTAGAGGGCTCGAAGGTCACGTGATGGAGCAGCTCAAGGTGTATGACCTCATATTCCAATTTAGTCCCAAGCCTGAAAATGGTTGCGTCTGCAAAATCACTATGATATGGGAGAAGCGCAACGATGAATTCCCCGAACCAAGCAGCTACATGCAACTCCTCAAGAGCGTGGTTGCTGACATGGAGGATCACGTCATCAAAGCTTGATCACAACATCATCATCACAAAACAATCCCTATATGTTAAGTTGTTTGCAGCTATAAATAATAAATTGGTCTTGTGGTGTTTCATTTCTATATAGCGTACCGTTTGGTTTTCATCAATTCGATATATAATAAAGGGGATCTTGTGGAGTTTCATTTCTGTATATCACCATACTTCCTTAGACAGACAGAGATGTCGAAATCTCTTCCAACTAGGATACACTTGAACAATTGAAGGGAGCTAGCTGAAACATTCTGAACCAGATATAAAATCATGGCCAGATATAAAATCATGGCGGCTTTATATCTTAGAAATCAGATGGTTATAAAAAAAGTTTTTAAAGAGTTAAAATGCAGCGGTAACTAAATCTAAACTCTTATTAAAACCAAGTAAATAAGAAGCCTCGGGGTCCGTAATTTATATAGGATTTCGACTTACTCGAGTTCAGTATCATTCAAAATCTTTAATAATTTCACAGTCTCAAATCCTTATTCTTGGTACAGATCGTTCCCTAAAACGTTGATCCTATTGCATATAGTATCTTGACATTGTTGAAGTGTGTACTTATGATGAAGATCTAACCATTTTGTTAGTATCTTTTCCAATTTTTTCGCTGAATAGACGCTTCGGTTTTACGTATCCTTTTTTTGATGCATGCAGTTTGTCATGTATACATAATATACATATATATATATATTCTATGTACAAGATTTTGTCCTCCTGGTTAGTGTGTGTATGGGGGAACTATCTTCCAAAGGATCAGGGTCTGCCCTTGGACTAAGCTGGACAAATCCATGATTATGGCTCTTATTTTTTATTAAACAATCGGCAGTATAACTCTTTGGTCTGTTATAGCATATTGAAAGTGGTCTTTTTAGCAAAAGTGGTCTTTTTAGTGTAAGAATCGGTTCTTGGTGAAGGACTTTCAGAAATATTAAAAGCCCCTATTGTGTCCATTTGTGATTGGTCGATTACTGTTTAGATTAAAAAAATGGTTCTTAAAATTAAGTGATAGAAATTTTATATTAAAAAATTGGTTAAGAAATCTATTAAGAATTCTACCAATGGAGATGGTCTAAAGACGGGCCAACAACGCTCATCAATGAATGACGTGGTCGAGGATTAGTTTACTAACTAAAAAAAAATACATATTTGTTTTTTTTACTAAAGAGGTTTCTTGAATTTAAAAAGAAAAATTTACATGGAATCAACTTCTCCATATATTTAATTATAAATTATGCTTAGTAAAAAAAACTATTTCATTTTTAGTGATGTTTACATTTTAATATGTAAAACTAAATTTTATTTTTATTTGTTTGACCATTTGTATTATGTATTTTTTTTGTATCATTGATTGAACTTGTTTTAATTAAATAATAAACAATGTTTTAATATAGAAAAAATCAAATTTTTTTATGAATTCAAGTAATTTCTTAATCGGTATGTAAAATCTGCAAGCATCATTTAAACTGAAGCAAATGGAGTAAGAATTACACACAACACAATAACAAAAAAAAAAAACAATTAAGCAAATGGAGTAGTAGTGTAGTACAGTACTGTACCCAATAATGCGCATTAAGTAGTGTAGGTTTAAAAAAGAAGAAGATATTGGTCTTCACGATAAATGAGTACTTGTATGGGCACGTTTATCTTCTAAACGATGCTGTGCCAACTACCCACATTATTGATGTGATCGAGAATTTGGTTACACTTTAAAAGATGTGGGTTTTTTGGGTAAAGTTTAAACAGTGTAAGTTGAAAAAGGAAAAAAAGAGACGGTAGAAAATGCTTTTGAGTTTTAACCGTCACGTTCTCTATATAAACCAAGGGGTCGGCAAGTGTTATTTCACCAACCAAAAAAAAAGAAAAACAAGTGGAAGCTTTTAAACGAGAGAGAGAGAGAGAAATGGCGACGTCGGGAACATACGTTACTGAGGTTCCATTAAAAGGAACGGCAGAGAAACACTACAGGAGGTGGAGGAACGAGAATCACCTCTTCCCTGACGCCATCGGCCACCACATCCAAAATGTCACTATTCATGATGGTGAATGGGACTCTCACGGCGCCATCAAGATTTGGAATTACACATGCGGTATACATATTTACTTATACTTAATTAATTAGCAGTTTATCTCTATATATAGTATTTAGCACTTTATATACACACTCATAGTCGGTCCTAAGTCAAAACAAGCTAAGTTTGGGTTTGCGTATATATTTCAGTGGCCAAAATTTTTCGTTTGAAGTCTCATTAGTCTAATAGTACGTAAATTACTGCAAAAGTGTTCTTGAAGTAAGGTGTTTGAGTTTTGACCTTTCTCACCATGAATATATATATAGCTGTACCAGTTTGTTACAAGTAATTCGAGAGTACATCTGAATATATGTATATATATGTCTTGTTTGTTTCAAACCCTAATTTTTTGCGTTTGCATTTACATATGTATAAACTTAAAAAAAAAAAAAACTCACTTAAAAAAAAAATAGACAGAATTAAAAAAACGTATATTTATGTAAAGTTTACACGGAAATGCAAACGTGCTTTTATCAAAAATAAAAATAAATGCAAACGTGTTTTTTGCCTTTAAGATGCTAGATGTTATGGATTCATTTGGAAAACATGCATATTAAACACAAAAAGCAAATGTAATCAAACAGTCTATACCATAGTCATGACATCAATCAAATCAATCTGGTAATTTATAATTAGTATGAGTATGAGTTGTCGGAAGTTGCAAATTTTTTATTGCATCATTACACAACACGGGTATACAGACCGATCGAGAATTAATTTGATGAGCATATACGTACTCACTCTTGTATAAAGATGGGAAGCAGGAAGTATTCAAGGAGAGGAGAGAGATAGACGATGAGAAGAGAACGGTGACATTTAGAGGACTTGAAGGTCACGTGATGGAACAGCTCAAGGTGTATGACGTCATCTTCGAATTTATTCCCAAATCTGAGGATGGCTGCGTCTGCAAAATCACTATGATATGGGAGAAGCGCAACGATGAATTCCCCGAGCCAAGCAGCTACATGAAATTCGTCAAGAGCATGGCTGCTGACATGGACGACCACGTCCTCAAAGCTTGATCATCATTATCATCATCATTTTCTTGATATATTAATTAAGGTGCTTTTCTATACAAATAATGGTGTCTTGCGGAGTTTCATTTCTTTGTAAGATCATGCTTTGATATGTTGTTATGGCCATCATCGGGCTCGATATATATGTAATGATTCTTAAGGATAATGTACATTACTTCATTGATCAACAGATTCCAGTGTAATCGAGTGGGTTTTGATCTTTATTTATATTATGGTTGTTTCTAATTTTCTATCTCTGATCAGTCTTTGGTTTGTCCTCCAAATGTGTCTGTAGGGGAAAACTAAAGAAAAAGCAATATAATTTATTTTTATTGGAGAAAAAAAAGAACGGAACAATTTTCCTAAACACAATATATATTAAAACTAAGAGCAGCTCCATCGGTCATAGTATCTTCCAATTTAATTAATATTGAATTTAATAATATTTTAATTTAAAATCTATGAATAGTTAAATAGTAGTTTTCCACCTTCTATATCTAAGGTTTTGTGGTGTCTCAAGTGTCTGCGTATAGACACGCTTCTCTCTCCTTTTCTACTGTTTTCTAAATTTTTAATATCTCCTTTATATAAAAGGGATTGATTTCCTGCCCTCTGAGGGATGCCACCTCAGCCAAAATAATCCCATAAATAATCGACCAATGAAAACAGCAGAAGTTGCCACGTCAGCAAACTACAATGTTTAAGCAAACTACAATGTTTTGTCTCTGGATTTATATTCGCCTCCACCCCAATAACGAAAAGAAGAGAACAGAAGGAAGCCCGATAAAGAGCCCAAAAACAAATTAGACAACAGCCCAATCAAAATTCCCATTAACAGAGTCTTCTTCTCGCCATCAGCTGTTATTCACTGTAAACCTAAGACGGTTCTGCTTCGTCTCCTTTCTTGCCAAATCCTTGATTTCGTGGTATAAATTTAATTACAAAAATTAATGCAATCCACGATCTAACCCCTCCACTTCTACCTTCATGTTACATTTGCACTATATTTAAAGATGGATTGAACGATAGTGATGGTTAGTCTCTAAAAAATAGCAACAAAGTCGCTGGTCGAGTTGGTGGCGGATTGCATGAGACGGTTGCAGAAACACATCCGCGTGACGTGGGACTGGGGCTCTTGGTCGGCCAGAAATTGCTTTCAAGGAACTAAAGGTTCGCTCTTTTCTTATCTTCTGAATGTATTCTGTTCATTTTTTCATGGACTTAGGTTTTTCCATGCAAACCCTTACGATATGTTTGCTCTTTCTTGCTAATTTTTCTAATCGAGTAAAGATAGGGTTTGATTTCCTCGGTATATATATTGTATGCCTATTAATTGACAATTTACATAATGATTTCCAAAAGATAGATAGTGTCTTTTTAATACTTTTTCATTACTTATAATTGCAGGGGAGGGTAGTACTTTACATTGCTTATGATTACAGTGGAGAATTACGCAATTAATCATTAATCAAAATGAGCTGCTACGTTTTTTCCCAATTGATTTTGGCTTATATGTTGTTTCATGGGCAGTAATTAGATACACGAAGGAAGTGCTGCAGAAGAATTCCCAAAAAAATACATATTATATAATTTTTTTACGAGAGGTGGATACTAACTGGTTCTTGATTGTCTTATGTCGGATTATCAAGTTAGATCGAAGACCGATGAAAAGGTAGCACCAAATATTATTGCAAGCAGATGTATTTCATCGTGATCGAAGATCGATGCAAAGAGAACTCCTCGTGAGATCAAGCTTATTCGCCACTTGCGCCATGAGAATATATATTTGGTTTCATCACTGCTCTCCTCTTTCAATTCAAAAAAGCTTAGAGTTTGGTCACAACGATCAGCTGCATATGTTCCATGAGATTGTTGGAATCAGAGATTTGATACTATGTATCTCGAATAATTTTATCCTAAGATGTTTACAACGCATATATATGAATTGATGAGTCTTCGTCTTCCTTAATATGTACATGGAAGCAGGGCATATCTGCTAAGTAGAAAGTTTGGAGGTGGTGTATAAGGTCAAGGGAACCAGGGAAAGAATGAAGTTTGCAATGGTAAGTAAGATCAAGGAGCATCAACTTCAGAGCTCTGCGGTGAAACTGGATGATGGGAGAAGATTGGAGGAATATAGCTTGGAAAAGACAAAAGTCAAGATGCAATGGCAGTGGCTTGTGATGTGTAATCAATACACCAATTAAGGAAAAAAAGTAGGGAGAGGTAGTAGTTTTACCTGTGTTTATATGTTTAATATTTTCTAAAATATATACACGTTTTCTAGAAACTGATATTGGTCACAATCACGAAAACAAGTCTTATGTCAATTTGGTAACTTACTTACGACCATGCTTCCGTACGTGTTCGTGAAATGATAGAAAGAAAAAACAAGAAAATGCATAATGTGTGATAGATAAACACAAATAATAAAAGAAATTGGTTCCACAAGTACTATGTTTTATGTGTTGATTCCATATCAGAGAAAAGGAAAAAAAAACATCAGTTTTCATGCAAATGGCAGTACGAAATAGATTCGAGATACATCGTATTGCCATTCGATATAAGTGTTTGTAACACTAACAACTCTGACGTAACATGTGAATAAATATGTATAATATAAACACTGGAACATTGGGTTCAATATACTAAAATTTTTTCATAATCTGTTACATACTTACATCTAAAAATTACAATCATCTGCTAAGCTTAAAAGTTATTTATACCAATATTTATCTGACGGCTTTAGTTTTGTTTTATGAAATCAAAGAAAGAAATTGCTCTATTAAAATCATAAAAATTATATTTGCATATTTATGCTTAATTTTTCATGCAAACAATGTTCAAATAAATTAAATTCCCAAGTTAACCCCACTATATATTTTTTTAGCTACATTTCAACATACACAATTGTTTTATATTTTTCTAAAATCACACTTCCTGTTTCATAATAAGTGTCATTTGGAAAAAATGTATCTGCAATGTAACTGGATGTATCTGGATGTGTTTTGAGTTTAATTAAGTAGATATTGCACTCCAAAACTAATATGTAAAAGTGTATCTTATAATATAATCTCGGTATACACATATTAAAGTAATCTTCAGTTGGTGATAAGCTGTTGAGGATGGAGAAGAAAAAGTCTGGTCGTAGACAAAAAATAAGCTAGAAGAAATAAAATTCAAAGAAAAAAATAGAAAAGAAATTGTAAGAAACCTAAAAATTGTGGCCTAAAGGAAACATATAGAAGATGTAGGGAAAGAGTTATAAGAATGTGTGAGAAGAAGAAGAAAATAGACAGTTGATAAATGATGCAAGGAAAGTATGATTAGGTTCTAAACCAACAAAACTATCAAGTTTAGATGAGGATGAAAAGAAGTGAATCAAAAAGTAATAGAAGGTTCACGATGGTTGAGACTTGAGAGGACGGAGAAGGAGATGGATAAGATGAAATTTTAAAACTTTCTCACAATAAGAAATAGCAATTGTAAAAGACAAAAGAAGGATTCATAGAGTTGATCCTGTCTAATTTTTTTCAAGTTTGCATATAAAATTTTGTTCAAATTTCAGGTTACGAAATCCAATAAGGACAAAATGCCAAAAATAAACAAAATCTCACTGATTTGACTTGATTCAACTTTTTATTACAATATTATAAAACCAAATACTTACAATTTCTCCAGTAAAA
Source organism: Alliaria petiolata (assembly GCA_020283515.1). Lineage (NCBI taxonomy): Eukaryota > Viridiplantae > Streptophyta > Magnoliopsida > Brassicales > Brassicaceae > Alliaria > Alliaria petiolata. The sequence goes on from JAHZTW010000004.1 coordinate 46,012,030, forward strand.
TGTACATACTGTAAAACATAATTAAAAAAACCCGTATTGTAAATTTGTAACAAATACCAAAGAATCGGCTGACAAATAGCATACAAAAATAGACAATTAACAATACTTCATATACAATAACATCTCTCCCAAATGCCTTACAATTTAAAATAATATTTAAAAAATATAATCTTAAACATTTATAACATCACATTCAAATAACTAAATATTTTGCAACTCAAATATTACACTTCAAATTTAAATTTAAAACTAACCAAAATTTTTAAAATATCAACAAATAGTTATAAGTACAACCCACGCGTAGCGTAGGTCAAACCCTAATTTTCTATACTAAAGACACCCATAAAAGATATGCAATGGAGGTGGTTTAAGGACATCATTATTACAGAAATTTATATAAGGTTCTTAAATATATTTTAATATTAAACAGTGTAAGAACCGTTTCAAAATTTCTTTACCAAGAAACGATTCTACAAAATGGGGTTTGCCACATCATTATTTATTTTATTTTTTCTTTTTTACTTAAGAACTCTACTAAATATGTGCAATAAATATGTGCAATAATGATGCTCTTTAATCGAAAAAAACTCACGTGTCAAATTCCGAAAGTTTTATTGAGAATTTTCTATTTTTTCTCGATTTATGCTTGATTTTTCTTGCAGAAGAGTGTAATTTCTTTGCTTCTCCCTTAATGGGTAAAGATTTTTAACTCTGTTCTCGCCAGTTCGACCTTCAAATTAGGACAAATACTGATTTGGATTTATACATATTTTTGTTTATAATTTACACAGAACACTATTGAATTTGATTTCGGATATATATGCTACCAACAACTACATTAATATCAATCACTATGATGAAATTAGTTATATTTTTTGTTTGCTATCACTAATATGCATTATGTAGATTTGAATACGGATGGTGACATATCTATCACACTAGCTAGTCCAAATAAATTTTTTTTTTGGCAGCACTAGTACAAATAATTAAATTACATATCTTAGTTGTAATTAAATAACGACTGAATAAAATTAAATACGATGATATATGAAAGTACATCAGCTGGTGAAACAAACTCACAGCTGCTAGGACAGAGGTTGCTGGAACATAATAAAGTCGCCGAAAAATCTCTTTCAAGATTAATCCTCTTTTTTTTTTTTTGTTCAAACAAATTAATCCTCTTTAAATCTAAAAAAAAATTATGGATAAAGCAAAGTGATTCAGAGAGTTAATTTCAAGAGGATAACTCTGAAGAAAACAGAAGATATGCATATATTTAGAAGATATGATAAATGTGAAAATAAACTTCTAATTCAATTAGAAATTTTGCTAGGTTTCAAAAAGAAAGGGGGCTCAAATTCTATGAGTATAAATACAAGAGAAGGAGTTCTTGTTAGGATAAGTCGAATAGAAAGAGTAGCTTGAGTCTTTCGGTCTCTGTAGCGAGCAAACTCGTGCGATCGATGGAAATATAGGCCTCCGTTAATTGGAACATGTTTGGTTCACAAGCCGGATCACTGGACCGCGACAATCATCGTCTCCCTCCATGCAAATTGACTTCCTCTAAAGATCTATTTAAAATCTTTATTCGAATTTTCAAACTAGTGGACTGGACGTGAACGTACGTCTTTGTGAATATTTTCATTTGCTTTAGATTGAATATCCATTAAAAAAAAACGTTTGAAAAGAGAAATTCTGTGGTTTCAATTGTGTGAAACCTCAACAATCGAATGAAACATTGAATAGCTTTTGCATTTAGTATCCTGACTATGTCAAAGTTTGTTCTTATGATATGAATATCAAACCATTTTGTTACTAATGTCTATTCCAATTAAGAATGTGGTAAAAAAACATATTGTCATTGTTATTTCCATCTTCTTCTCCCTTCTAGATCGGCAAAAGTTCCCGCATTTATTATTCGATTGTTCACAAAGCTCGTATTCGGTGTCGTCAGCCGTCACTCGATTGGATTCATCTAGTGGATGCAATCATGCAATTATCTCAACAGTCAACAACAATGATGAATGTCCATACCAATATTTAATATATATATAAAGCGAATCTACCATAAATTTTGCATAGCCTTTATGACCAAATAAATTTCTCCCCTTTTTATTTTATTGATTTTGGTCTCGCGAAAATATATATACAAATCATATGATGTATGTTCGACCAACCATTCAAAACCAAACCCGAACGATATAACGCATCACCATGCCAGATATTTAATGTGTATGGGGACATTGTTATCTTCTGTAGGATGATGTGCCAACTATCCACATTAATAACGTGGTAGCCAATTAGAAACACACATTTATCAAGAAGAAGAAGAGAGAATTCTAGAATGATCAAATGATTAAAAGAAACCATGTTTTTAACCGTCACGTTCACTATATAAACCAAGGCGACGACAAGTGTTATTTCATCAATCAAAACAAAGCAAAAAAAAAAAGTGACTTTATAACGAGAGAAAGAAAGAGAGAGAGAGAGATGGCAACGTCGGGAACATACGTGACGGAGGTTCCGTTGAAAGGAACGGCGGAGAAACACTACAAGAGGTGGAAGAGCGAGAACCATGTCTTCCCTGACGCCATCGGCCACCACATCCAAAACGTCACCGTTCACGAGGGCGAATCTGATTCTCACGGATCTATCAGGAGTTGGAACTACACATGGGGTATACATTTACTTATATGTGTATATATTTTTTTTTCGTTTATGTTTACATGACAAAAGACTTCAAATTGAAAGTCAGATTTTCTAAAAGGTAAAACATTTATCTTTAAAAACAAAAAAGATTAAAACATTTATCGTTTTCAGAATATTTTTGAACACTATAAACGCAAACACATGCTATCGTTTTTAATTGGCAGAAGACTTTTGTTTAGAGTTTCTAATATTATGGATTCATTCGGAAGAAAATTCACTTTTTCGTTGAATTCGAAGATACACATAAATATATCGAAAGCATCCAGATGAGATAAGATTGGTTGCTAAAGAGCGTATTATTGTGAATTCAGCTCTCTCTAGGGTTTGATTCACTTATCGATTTGTGACGTCATGACTTCAAAACCCTATGCAGACTATGTAAACAGAACATTAATCCGCTGAAAATTCTCTGGGATCATATAATTAACAACATATTATCCTTATGATTAGTATGACTAGTCGGATGTTGGAAATTTAATCAATGAACACATATATGTGTGTGTGAAGATGGAAAGGAGGAGATATTCAAGGAGAAGAGAGAGGTAGACGATGAGAATTTAACGTTGACATTAAGAGGACTTGAGGGTCACGTGATGGAGCAGCTCAAGGTGTATGATGTCATCTACCAATTCATCCCCAAATCTGAGGATAGCTGCGTCTGCAAAATCACTATAATATGGGAGAAGCGCAACGATGAGTTCCCCGAACCAAGCACCTACATGAAGTTTGTCAAGAGCTTGGTTGCTGACATGGACCACCACGTCAACAAAGCTTAATCATCATATCGTCACAATCACAATTACTATTATCATCATCATCATAATCATCACCAGTTCACCACCATCACCATCATTATCATCATGGTGGTTTTCAATATAATAAATGTGGTCTTGTGGAGTTTCATTTCAATGTAACCGTTTGTGTTTTGTGAGATGCTTTGGTTTGTTGTTATGGTCATCATCGGGTTTGATATATTTGTGATTCTTAAATAATAATGTACGTTGTTCACTTATCTACATCTCAGTGTATAGTTAATTTATAATTTTTCATATATATAGATTAATAAATTTTAGGATCCCACATCGCAAATTTAGAAGGGACTTAAGTAATATATAAGTAATATGGGTTAATACATTTATTGTCAATTGATTTTGAGTTGAAAATTTATGAAACTTAACATGTTATCAGAGTCAAATTTGTTTACCAAACTATAATGGACCAAAAAGGTTTATTACCGGTTTGAAAGTGCGAATCGTCATACATCAAAAGTTTAGAAAGAACCTAAAGAGTTGGAAGCAAATGAAAATTAATAGTCGCGATATTGTTAAAAAAGCACTGATTTTATATAAACTATACTGATTTTATATAAACTATTCCTTATACCAAAAAAAAAAACTCGTCCATTGATTTCTACTTGGACAATTGTTTTGCGAAATGAGTGAATATGTCCTCAAAGTTGTGGTTGGCCAAACCCGAGACCTCAAAAACGGCGGTATAATGCATTTCAATGGGTGGCTGATAATGTCTTGTTGCGCTCAAATTCCAATCATCACTATCTATCTTGTTTATGCAAAGCAGGATTGGTATGGTCTCTCCACAAAATGACCCGAATTTGACTATACCATTTGTTGAGCCTTGTGTATAAATTCCTATTTTCAACATCACACAATATTTGCACAATGAGAATGAAGCTTGCAAGGACAAAACTCGAGGACATTGATTTTCTATTTCCACTCATTCTTGAGTGAGGATCATCTCACTTATACCGTCGAAAGGTAAAGTCATTTTTGTTTCCATGTGATTTTGTGTTCCAAACTTTGTTTACTTTTTGTTTGTAACTGAGTTGGATCTTCTAAATGCTACTATTTGCACGTGTTCAGGGTTGACACGAGTCGTTCTTCCGACTTGGAACAGAATAATGAAGTCTGGGGTAATTAGAGCGATAAGAACCTGGAAAAATCTCGAGTCACTCACAATGCCAAGCGTCGCAAACCTGGCTCACTTCTTAACAGAGATCGCCAAGAATTGCAAGAACTTCAAGGAGCTCAAGATCATGAGTCCCTTTGATATGGTCTTTGCAAACGCCCTTATCACATGTCTCCCAAACGTCAAGATCCTTAGCCTTAGGTGCTCGGTGATAAGAGAGGAAGCTTTGGTGAAAGTTTTGCAGAAATTACCAGGTCTTGAGATGCTGAACATATCACATTCTTACCTGGTGAAGGAGAATGTGATTGTTCGGATTCTCGACGAGAAGATAGTCGGGAAGACCTCTAGGCTGAAGAACTTCCATTGTATGAATGTTGAGACTTGTGTGCTCTGCCAGAGGCCTGAGGAGGATGAAGGTAATGGGCGATGGTTATATTTAGAAAAAAACGAATGTAAATTTGATGAAATCAAATCTCTTCATCTTTGATTTGTTGGAAGTAGCCTCTTGAGCTTGTTCCGCATCTTCCGCTCCCTCTTTGGACTTCTTCCTATTGAAGTATGTTAGGGCATGTGCATTGGAGACTTTAAGAGTGGGTGTCTAAAAATTATTTTTTTGATTAAATTTAAATAAGTTTAATGTTTTAAGACACTTTAGTTATGGAGACATGTCTAAAGCCCAAAAATAAATCCTATATTAGACAATTTTTATCAGTTTTGGATCTTTAGTCTTAAGATTTATTATTTTAATAATGTTATTAGATCTCTTAAAGTCTCCAATGCACATACTCTTACTGCTTATCATGGACATGTGTCTTATGTTTGAAGCAACAATCATTTACAGTGATTATTAATTTACCGACATCTTCTGAACAAATTTTGCACTGTTAAAAATAATTTGCTATTCTCTTGATGATCATTAAAATTTCAAATAGAAAAACGTCGGAGGATACGTCGAATAGATCGTTACTGTTTTAAAAAACCAAATCCGATCATAAGTAAAAACAAGCTTGAAAAGCGAACGAAACCTTCAAAAAAAATCACACCTCGATATATATTAACAATTTTTTTAGAAGATGAAACTTCACACAAATAGATACAAATTTATCTTATATTTTAAATCAAGATAACAAACTAAAGATAAACGTACAGTTCTTTAAGCTACAACATTCACCAATTAAACCCCTAATAGAATGTTTACCACCAAATTTAACAGAATCAGTAAAATAAATAGTAAATAACAGAAATACACAACTAACCGAAACACACATTTCTCAAGAAATTGAATAATTACACTTAAAAATAATCCAAATATAAACATTTATTTTATTTATATCAAATATTAAATAAAAACCGCGACAATCCCTAGTTTGGATAATAATAAAGCGTTAAAAACTTAAAAGTAAGGATTTGATGTTTTAGGCCCAAATTTTTGTCGGCCATAAGTATCGGGCCGAAACAAGTAGAATAATAGTAATGTTTGGGCCCATTAATGATCCATCTGAGTTACTCGAGAAGGGAAAATATGTTAAAATTTGCCTTTCCATAGACTTATGAAAGATAAACTAATACCAAGAACGCAATCAAGTATTCAAGTATTACCTGTCAAGTAGTGTTACCGATGCAAGGTTGATTATTTGAAAACTACACAGGTCGGGGCACAAGGTGGGGGCATCTCTTAGTGTTTCTGAGTTTCACATACATAGGCACTGTCTTCAAAGCAATCGGCGGTATCGCTGTGATCACGTTCAATCCTCTGTTCTCTTTTAATCTAAGTCTTGCGGCAATATCCTGATAGAAGTAAGGGTCTTCTGACAGTATCACAACTAACCCGTTTTCCGGAAGATTATCTGTATGCATGCCTTTGTCGACTAGCATCTCAATTTCAAGGAGAGCCGTCTTTTTCAGGTATGCTGTTCACAAAGAAATATAACTTAAGGAAATAAAATTAATCAATTTATTTTTTTTGAAAAAAGAAACTGAAATTAATTGAAAACAAAAATTGTTACCTGAGAGAAGGGCACATGTTTGACAAATAAATTTTCTCTCAAGATATGTTTGACATGGACACTGTCTATGAGAAGTGTCAGACATGCTTGCTCCAGAGATTCATGAGCAGGACGAATAGCATAGACATTTATCGATCCCAGACTATATTTCATTCCTTCTCTGGATTCTGATACCACTAGACCTTCAATCTTATCACAAAAATTAAGTGCACTTTCTTCATCGATGAAGGCAAGCGTCTGTAGATCAACGAAAATGGATACATTCTGCTCTGTAGGCTTCCTCTTGACAGGAGCAATAACTCTGGGAATACCATGTTGTACTACCGAGCTAAAGCTCACTGAAAAATTCTTGGTCCACGGCGATACTCCATTATCCTTGTTACCCGATGATGCCCCTCCGTCTTGTTTACTTGTTGAAGATACACCCTGTGAAGAAGACCCTCCCTGATCATGTTTACCCCATGAAGACACACCATCTGGTCTAGCATTGCGCTGCAAACAGAGAAAAGGACGTTAACATTCTAATGATATGTTTCAAATTCACGTATGATGAAGAAGATTGAGACATAGGAAAATTAACTTCAAATCTAATTTCGGAGATACAAGATAATCGGGTTTGTTTACCTTGGAAATATGAGCATCCGTGAAGTTGGGAAATTTTTGAAGATTACGAGTCCCCTGTGAAGAAGACCCTCCCTGATCATGTTTACCCCATGAAGACACACCATCTGGTCTAGCATTGCGCTGCAAACAGAGAAAATGACGTTAACATTCTATTGATATGTTTCAAATTCACGTATGATGAAGAAGATTGAGACATAGGAAAATTAACTTCAAATCTAATTTCGGAGATACAAGATAATCGGACTTGTTTACCTTGGAAATGTGAGCATCCGTGAAGTTGGGAAATTTTTGAAGATTAAGAGTCCCCTGGGAAGAAGACCCTCCCTGATCATGTTTACCCCATGAAGACAAGCTTCAAACCAAGCATCATTGCCCCAAAAATTACAGCAAGTAGCAGGTAGAAACAGAAGAAAGCAAAGGCAACGATGAATAATATAATTTCCTAAAAGAGATTTTGATGAATTAATAAAAGTTGGTATCTTGTATTTTGATAATTACAATAGTATACTTGTTATCAATTCTTTCTTTGTTGGCTCTCCCATGAATATGTCTATCAAGTAAGGTGGTTTTCGCCTTCTCCTATAAGCTGATAATCGCGGGTGAAAAATACATCTTTGAGGGAGGGAAAACAAAGAAAGGATTGATAGTATATTATTACTGTATTCTATGAAAAATACATGATAGATTTATTAGATCATCAAAATCTTTAGAAAATTATATTATTTTTCAGGTTGTAGTTACATCTAAATTTTTCTCTTGGCTGATAAATCTTGTGTGTTGCAGCGCTTGTATACTCATTTTCTTTCGTCATTCTTGTAGGATCCATGCTCACGAGGCGTTCTAATGTGTGATGTTAAAAATAGGAAGTCATTCACAAGTCTAAGGAAATGGTACATTAGAATTCGTGTTATGTGTGAAGAGACCATACCAATCGTGATATGTGTTAACAAAATTGATGGTGATGATTGGAGTTTGAGGGGATTGAGATATCATCAGCCACCACCCATTGAAATGGGTTACACTGCCTTTTTTGAGGTCTCAGCATTCGCCAACCATAACTTTGAGGAATGCTTCGCTCATTTCGCAAGAAAACTGGCCAAGGACAAGTCCTTCGAGATCGATCCATCACCATTCCAGCTTGCTCCTGCAACAACGTTCTTCAACCATCCCAGACCCAGAGGTCCTTATAAATGAAAACTCTCGTGCAAAAATTATACATTCTGTTTCTTTGTTTGTACTACACGACATTGATAACAATCCTTTTTGGCAAGCAACTAGGAAAAAAATCCAGTGGGTTTAGTACCAATAAGTATAACCTGAAAAAAATCCGGCATGTATACGTTTTTGACGAGAAATGAGATTTTACGTTTTTGGCGGGAAAACGAGATTTTACGTTTTTGACGGGAAAACGAGATTTTATGTTTTTGGCGGAATCGTGATTTTACGTTTTTGGCGAAAAATCGTGATTTTATGTTTTTCGTGAAAAAACATGATTTTACGTTTTTACCGGTAAAACAAAATTCGATAAAACATTCCATTATAAAATCATTTTGAAAGTGTTGATTTAATTAAAAAAAAACTCTACGGGTAACCTAAACCCAATATGATAAACCATATTTGAATCCATATACAAAGGATACCTACCCGTTTTATGCAAAAAGAATAGGGTTATGGGTTTGATTTTTTCCCGGGTTTATGATACCCACGGGATAATTACCCATATCTAATATCCCTATATATATCTAAGACATAAGCCGAGAGACCGCGTTTTACTTTTCATCGGCAGATACGTGGCGGAGAATACGTCGTTATTGTTCAAAAGACCAAATCTGATCATAAGTAAAAACAAGTGCGAAAAACGAACGAAATCCCCAAGAAAATTACCTCTCGATATATATTAACAATTTTTTAGAAGATGAAACTTCACATAAATAGATACAAATTTACTTTATTTTTTAAATCAAAATAACAAACTAAAGATAAACGTACAGTTCTTTAAGCTACAACATTCACTAGTTAAGTCCCTAATAGAATGTTGTACCACCAAATTTAACAGAATCAGTAAAAAAATAGTAAATAACAGAAATGCACAACTAACCGAAACACACATTTCTCAATTACACTTAAAAATAATCCAAATATAAATATTTACTTTATTTATACCAAATATTAACTACAAACCGCGACAATCCCTTAGTTTGGATTAGTAATAAAGCGTTAAACGAAAGATTTGATGTTTTAGGCCCCGAGTTTTTGTGGGCCATAAGTATCGGGCCGAAACAAGTAGAATAATAGTAATGTCTGGGCCCATTAATGATCCATCCGGGTTACTGGAGAAGTCTAGCTCCGAGAGGTGCTCTTTCACGCCGGAGTCGTTGTTGACCGGTAAGCTTTCCACTCCCATTGTTGTTACTAATCTTCTTCTTCTAGTTAGTCTATTAAATTCGCAGCTTTAATTTCTGTTTTCTTTCCTTCTTTTGATTGTTCAAGGAATTTGATAATCTAGAAACCAAGCGAAATCAGGCTCTGAGATTCGTCGTTTGATTTTCTGGATTCATATGATTTTTTTTTTCATTACTTCACGATCAACGTTACCTGTGGAATGATTAGAAACGCCATTAACATTATAGATTCTTGAGAAGTTAGTTTTCACTCGACACTGGACTTAGCTAGTTTTTTTGCTTCCGTAACTAGCGAAATTGATAAAACACAGGAATGTTGTTTTGCTTGGGTTTTCGAAATCTCTAGACTTTTTTTTTCTTGCAGGCAAAAACTCTTCTCAAAGATGGCGTTTTTTGCGATGTCCCGTGTTTCACGACGGTGGTTGAAATCATCCGTCTCGGCAACTCCATCTTCGTTTTCTGTTTTCCAATCTCAACAACATATATACTCTTCCAAACCTGTTGCTACTACCCATTACATCAATCCTTTCCCTAAGCATCCTCCTTTATGGAATCATAATTACGAAGTATGGAGTAAAGGGACGGAACTGCATCAGGAGAAGTGTCTTGGTGTTGGGTGGAGCTATAGATTAGTTGCTGGAATGTCTTCGTCTTCTTCGGTTACGGAAGGAAAGCCTAAGAAAGATGACGAGGAGAAGAGTGGTGCGGGTGTTAAGGAAGCTTCTTGGGTAGATTTGTATTTGCCAGAAGGAGCTAGAGGCTATGCTAAGCTTGCTCGGTTGGATAAACCTATTGGAACTTGGTTGCTTGCTTGGCCCTGTATGTGGTAAGTTTATCGTCTCTTTTTGAATACTGTAGCTTAGTAGAATATAAGCATTTCAGTTTTGAGATTCAGTTTTCATCCATTAGAAGCCTTCCAAGTTTTAAAATGATGATCCTGCTATTGTTGTATAGGTCAATTGCGTTGGCTGCTGATCCTGGAGGCCTTCCAAGTTTTAAAATGATGGGTTTATTCGGTTGCGGAGCACTACTTCTTAGAGGTGCTGGCTGTACTATAAATGATCTGCTTGATCGGGACATAGATACAAAGGTCAGTTTGTTTTTTGCGTTTATCTGAATGAGATAGTTTGTTACAAAGGCACGTGATGTTATATTTATAGATCCCTTTGGTGTTTTCGTCTAAGGAATATGTTAGTTATAACTATGGTTTCTGTGACTATGGTGGGAAGATTAGTGTTTCTGCTTTTGGCATCTGGAAGTGCTCTTGATACTTGTATATCGGATCAATTTATGCCAATGTTCTGTCGAGCATTTCCAGTCACGTGTGTATTTTGGGAAATAGTTTATCTGCATGTACTGATGACTTTGTCCAAAAAGACAAAAGGCTTGAGATATTTGATGCAGTGAAGGTTGAATATGTTTTTGGATTGAAATGTGTGTGTAGTAGTTAGGGTAGCTACTGAAGATTTTATGATTCATTGTTTCGTTTTAGATTATGTTGTCTGAGAAATTGCTTTTTCTATTCAGGTTGATCGTACAAGATTAAGACCTATTGCCAGTGGTCTTGTGACACCATTTCAAGGGCTTCAGTTTCTTGGGCTACAGTTGCTTTTAGGCTTAGGGATTCTACTCCAACTTAATAATTACAGGTCTGTTTGGAATATTTGCGTGCCCTGTATATGCAAGTGTTTGTTTAAACTCATATACACATATGATAATGTCATGCCTTTTCTTTAGTATTGTGATTAATTTTTTTTTTTCTCTACTTGAGCTCATTTCTCCAGTCCGTATGTATATTCTGCAGCCGTGTTTTAGGGGCTTCATCTTTGTTTCTTGTCTTCTCCTACCCACTTATGAAGAGGTTTACATTTTGGGTAAGTTACTTAAATCCATTATGGTGGCTGCTCAAAGTCAAGAGAGTGTAATTTTATTCTCGATTCTGTTGTTGCTATTGTAGCCTCAAGCATTTTTAGGGTTGACCATAAACTGGGGAGCGCTATTAGGATGGGCTGCAGTTAAAGGAAGCTTAGAGCCAGCAGTTGTACTCCCTCTTTATCTCTCAGGAGTCTGCTGGACCCTTGTTTATGATACTATTTATGCTCATCAGGTATAAACTCACTTTGATCTTCTATTGATTATGAACATGTTTGCAACCTCTATTGATTAGCTTCAACCTCTATTGATTATGAACATGTTTGCAAATTAGTTAATTTCTCAATGTGCACATATTCCTTCCTTCGTTTTCTCTTTTTCCTAGCTTCACCTCTACAAATTTCTTTCAGCTGTTGTTTCATGTCTCATGCGAATGTATCCATTTCGATATTCAGACTGTTGTCTAATTAATGTCAAATATTAAGAAGAAAGTTCCCCTGCTCTTCTTTTTCCATCTGGTATCTACAGTTTTAAGTAAAGAGTTAGCACCCCGAAAGTCTTCGTATTTGAAACAAAAGCGAGAAGGGAAAGTTATCTTGTAGCACATTGCTGAATGAAATAGTTTGATTACAGTCCCCTTTAATATAGTTTATGCCACAAGATTCAACCCCAAAACTTCAGTTTTTATGACATTAACTTTGAGATATTGTGGAGGTTAATAATTTTGCCTTTTTCATGGGCTAATGTGAGAGAGACTTTGGTTATTGTGTCTTTAGGACAAAGAAGATGATGTGAAGGTTGGTGTTAAGTCAACGGCTCTTAGATTCGGTGATAATACAAAGCTTTGGCTAACTGGATTTGGCACATCATCCATGGGATTACTTGCACTTTCTGGACTTAGTGCAGATCTCGGTACTCAAATGAACTTTACAAGGGTTCATTTGTGATTCCAAATTCCATCTACAGTCTTGTAACTTCTTTTGTTTTTGGTTTCTTGCTCTAATTTGATGATTCAGGTTGGCAATACTACGCATCACTGGTTGCTGCATCGGGACAGTTAGGATGGCAAATTGGGACAGCTGACTTAGCATCTCGCGCTGACTGCAGTAGCAAGTATGTAACGATTTGGTTTATTTTTATGGTTTTGGTCTCTTGTCTCCCAATATGCGATTTGCTTTGGAAAACTTAACACTTTGTTGGTTTTGATGTTTTCCACAGATTTGTGTCAAACAAGTGGTTTGGTGCTATTGTATTTAGTGGAGTTGTACTTGGAAGAACTTTTCAATAGAGATAGCTCTCTCTCTCGCTGTTAACGAATCCGGATAAAAGATGATCTTGATTCTCTCTAGTATATGAGGAACCTATATATGAACAGATGACATGTTTTTTTTGCTACAAAGTGTCTCCTTCATAATCGAAAAGCTCAAGGCGTTTTCCAAAACATGAAAGTAGCCATTGTCAGATAAGCTGAAACTTGATTCTGTTTATTAGCTTCTCGACGTTGTTCCCGGGAGGTCTGCCTGTATAATAAAGTCATTAATGTGTTGACAGAGTGATGAGTAAACCTTGTGGTCAGAAACGAGAGGCTTTTCTTTTTCTTATGGCACACGTTAATCGTGATGGTATCAAATTATTTGTAAATTATGTGATTTTTTTTTCTTTCCCATTTTCTTTTTAATCTCAAATTGCAAAACATTGAATTGGCCGTGGAAGATTTTCAACTTTCTCATTCATTAATTATCTTCCAATTGGGCAAAATTTCGAGGTATTGTACCTTCATCATATGCTGCTGTACTCTCTCTCCCTGCATTTTAATTGAAAAAATTTGGTCAAAAAAGAATAATATTTCGATGTATTTTTGTTTTTATAAATGGTTTACTAAAAAAATACGCGGTTTAATTGCTCAAGCTCTTTACCAATAAAAAATAAGACATGTGGTCTCCATTTTCCGTGTCTGATCTCAGACAGGATTCCTCGAGGAGTCTATTTGAAAAATTAAAGATACCTTTGTCAACAGTAAGTGAAGTCAACTTCCCTTGTCTCGACAAAAAGCTCCTTGGTGAATCAGAACAACACAAATCTGTAACCACTATGCATTTTTCACGCGGTTTCAACTGTTTCTTTACAGTTCTTCTCTTGACACTCCTCGGTTTCTGATTTAACGACATCACCTGGACGATCTAATGATGTGCTGGAGAGGTCACCGTCTAGATACAGGACCAAGATCAGTTAGATGCTTAGCAACCAAGAAAACTGAAATAATGAAAAGGCATTGTTGGATAAGCTAAAGACCTTTCTTGAGAGTTTCAAGCAATGGTGTCCATATTGACATCAGCTAGCTGGGAAATATTTGGGATCTCATAACCTCCCTCGCCCTAATAACCTTGTTTGAAGTATCAGAAGACAGGGCTAGATCAAGCAATTCATAACTACTTAGCTATTAGCCCAATCGATAAATAAAGTTGAGAAGACACAACAAGTTTACCTCAAGCATCAATTGGCAGAAACCATTTGCATCTAGACAAAAGGGTTGTTTTTTTTTTTACGCGTAGACGTTAATCTTTCACTCACAGACTTCATCTCGAGAAAAGAGCCGAGAGTTTTCCTCAACATGCTGAAAGTTTTGTCATCCTACACTCGGATAATTCGCGGTTCAGTCATATAGCAAGATCAACTAGAGTGTAATGAATATGTAAGGCTTTTATTTACCCGTTGCGTTTTCTTCAGGGGCTCTTCCAAGTTCCAAATGAGCAAGCTTCAGTGGAGAAGTCCTCTAGTTCTGGTATCATTGTTTTCTCCTTCTTCCCTATATGTTATTTTAAAGGTGGAAGTGAGTAAGTGGTGCCACCTTATTAGCAATGGGTCTCATTATTAGGGGTTTATTGGCCTACTTAGTTGCTCATATCGCATATAGAGGCTCTCCTTGTCCTCCTCAAACTTGGTAACAATGTCTGCCAAGCAGAAACACTTGATCAGTTTTCGTTTATAAAATCACTTAGTTAACGAAACAAAACTGTGTGATACCCAACACTACTGACCTACAGAGGAAGAGATGAAAAAACGAGTCTTCCCTAACTCCAATTAAAGCATTTGGCTTGTAAATTGCTAACGCACCAGTAACAAATTAAAAACTCCGGTTTTACACTCAGTGGTGTTTTAAGGACAAATGAGATTACAAGGAGAGCATCTGAAGATGCAAATGATTGTTTGTCGTTTGAAATTGCATCTCTCGGGTTGTTCTCGACTGTCTCGCTAATGCTCTCTATGGCTTGCTTCCTCCAACACAGCTCCTTGCAGAGACTCGGTTGCATCGACCGTCAAATATGGATTCAGTATAGTCTCGAAATACTCGAGCTGCATTACCAATTGGTGAAGGGTTTTATGCAAACCCCTAAGGCAATTCAAGTTACTCAACAAAGCAACACAAGGATCTCATTTGCACCCAAAAAAAAAAAAACATCAAAGTGAAATTAGAGAGATTTAACATGCACATTGTCACAAACAGTCTAAATGATTTCATCCGATTAAGCCATTATCTACCGAATTAAGAAATTTGGGGGAACAAAAAACGTTTACCCTCAGTATATAGATTATAGAGTGTCTTTGTGAACTGGTACAAGTATAAACCAGTGTGGAGTCGGTTTAATCCAATTTTGTGGCTTTGGTTTAGGCCTTTTGTTTCTGTATATAAATAAACCCACATTTGTATCAGAGCTAAACAACTCGTTTCAACGCCAACAACACTTCCGCTTCTCTTTCATCGCTCATTTTTCATCGGAATCTCGCCGGATTTCGGCCGGATTTCTCCATCTTCTCTGGTTTTTGAGCTTCCTGTACTTCGACAAGCTTCATCTCGTCGTTCTTTCTGTGCAATTTCAACCAATTCGCATTCGCCAAGGTTGTTTTTGAGCTTCAATGGGAAAACGTAACTGCAAGTCGAAATACCGTCGTGCTACACCAGATTCGCCGAGTTGTCTCCGAATCTGGCTATCATCCGTCTCGCGGTCCTTCTGGTTTCATCGATCCCACTTCAGGAGCTCCAGTCTCCAGATCGTGTGAATGTTAACACAACTCGCCGATCTCTATCATTTCAATCTCAGCGATCACTTCGAGGTATCAGATTCACCGGATAACATCTATTCTCCATATCATTTGCATAACAGTGATCTTCCTGGCTTAGTATTAGTCTCGATTGCATCTTCCAGGAAGGGAAAACAAAGAAAAGATCCATCAGAATAGTTACATCTATCCCATCGATTTTCTTACAAACCGAGGCAGGATATGTTTTCAGTGCTGGGATTGAGACACAGACATATCAACACTAATAAACAAAACGGTGTCATCTCATCTTTGTCAAACAAAAGTGTATTGGGCCGTAAGGAATGGAGGCCCAAATGCCAAAAAATACAGAAGCCCACTGAAATTGTGCAACGGTCATCTCTGCCAAGTTTGCAAGACGACAACAGTAAATCAAAGCAAAAAGAAGAGACATCATCACGCTAGAGTTCGTACAACAGGCGAAGTTAATGTTCAAAACAAGTTTGATGTCCTGGCGTTCTTATCAGAAGAGTAAAGCAACTAAGGGCTAGCTGGCATTAGGGTTTTACAATAGAGTTCTCTCTTGTTTTTGTATAAATATAACTCATTGTAAAACCAAGACCAAGTCATTGAAATATAATCAAGCTTCAAATTCAACTCTCTAAAGTTTCATTGCCTACAAGACATACGTACGTATTTTTTTTGTCTCAACTGATAATTTTTGTGTGTTGCAGCTTCTATATTCATTTTTTTTTTGTCTTTTTTGTAGGATACATTCTAAAGGGGCGATACTAATGTGTGATGTTCAAAACAAAAAGTCATTTACAAGCCTAAGGAGATGGTGCACTAGAATTCGTCTTCTGTGTGGAGACATACCGATTGTAATATGTGTGAAAAAAATCGATGATGAATGGAGTTTGAGTGGACTGAAGTATCAACCACCATCCATTGAAATGGGTTACACAACTTTTCTTGAAGTTTCAGCATTGGCCAACCACAATTTTGAAGAATGCTTCACATATTTAGCAAGAAAGCGGGTCAAGGACGAGTCCCTCCAGATCAATCAGATCAAATTCCAATCATCATTATCTATCTTGTTTATGCAAAGCAAGATCAGTATGGTCTCTCCACATATGACCCGAATTCAACTGTACCATTTGCCGAGCCTTGTGTATGAATTCCTATTTTCAACATCGCACAACAATTGCACAAAATCCAATATTATATAATTTTGTATAATAAGATGTGGTTTCAATTTGGATATTAACATAACGATGATATAATTTACAAACTATTCGAATTATGCTGAAAAGACTTCGATCTTTTTTTTGAAAAAAAAATCAGACAAAAATAAATAAAAGTAGCCAGTAATTTTTATAAAAATTTCAGATTGTAACTTTGTTTTTTAAGATAATAATATATTTACAAAAATATATTAAAAATTAACTAAATATAGGGCGTACATTTATTTTGGCCCAAAGCATTAAGCCAGCCCTTCATTTTATTGGCTTCGTTTTAGGGTGATTTTTCGTTTTCATTTTTGTTTTTGTAACAAAATTAGGGTACGTATCTGATTTTGATTTGGATAATTTACTTGATGTTAGTCCCCGAGTTTTCGTGGGCCACTAGTATCGGCCGTAATAAGTAGAATAATAATTGGACCCATTAATGATCAGAAAGGAGAGGCTTTTCTTTTTTTTTTATAGTTGTAAATTATGTGATTTTTTTACAACTATAAGAAAAAATCGTGATGGTATCAAATTATTTGTAAATTATGTGATTTTTTTTCTTTCCCATTTTCTTTTTAATCTCAAATTGCAAAACATTGAATTGGCCGTGTAAACATCTACATAAACAGAAGATTTCAACTTTCTCATTCATTAATTATCTTCCAATTGGGCAAAATTTCGAGGTATTGTACCTTCATCATGCTATTCTCTCTCCCTGCATTTTAATTGAAAAAATTTGGTAAAAAAATAAAATAATATTTCGATGTATTTTTGTTTTTATAATGGTTTACTAAAAAAAATACGCGGTTTAATTGCTCAAGCTCTTTACCAATTAAAATAAGACACGTGGTCTCCATTTTCCGTGTCTGATCTCAGGCAGGATTCCTCTCAGACATAAAAGCCCATAAAACCGGAAATCTTCTTTCTCTCTCGATTGACTTTTATTGACTGAGAGAAAAGTTCGACAATGGGCCACAGACACAGCAAATCCAAATCCTCCGATCAGCCACCCTCCTCCTCATCTTCCTCCAGCAACGTCGTGCACCATGTTAAGCCGGCTGGAGAACGTCGCGGATCCTCCGGTTCCGGACCCGTCGGATCCTCCTCAGTCTTAGGAACCGGCGGATCCCGTTCCGCCGCAACTGCTCAGCAGAACGGTCGGATCCTTGGCCGGCCGATGGAGAACGTCAGGGGAACCTACGAGTTCGGTCGGGAGCTAGGTCGTGGCCAGTTCGGAGTCACCTACCTCGTCACTCACAAAGAGACCAAGAAACTCTTTGCCTGCAAGTCAATCCCGACGCGCCGCCTCGTCCACCGTGACGACATTGAAGATGTTCGCCGTGAAGTCCAGATTATGCACCATCTCAGTGGCCACAGGTAATCAATCTCCTTTTTATTGATTTTACTGGAAAATGCTTCTGTGATATTCTCCGAAATCGAATCTGAAAATGCGTTTTGTTCGCAGACGGTCCGATAGTAGTGACTAAATGAGAATATATTTGTTAGGAATGGTGAATGCTACTCTAGAAACCAATGTTTGTTATTATTCACTCTACAATGCTCTAGTTTTTAATGAGATATGATAGGCAGATAGCTATTAAAATAGGTCTTCGTTTTCCAAATTAATGACCAGTTTGCATCGTACAGTATGTGGATGAAAAGTTATCCAAAAATAACCAAACAAAAACTAAATCTTGTGAAGCTGACTTTTTGGTTGTCCTATGCTAATCTATCTACCAAATGTTTCCAATTTAATCGGCTTTTTTTTTACCAGAGATTAGGTGTTTAAATGTAGTTTGAGTACTCTTTGTCTGCTGGAACAATGATCTTTGCAGTGAGCCAGTGAGTCAGTGACTTTTACTGAGTTTTGAGGTTGGTGCATTTGATTTGAACTTTGTAGGAACATAGTGGACTTGAAAGGAGCTTACGAGGACAGACACTCGGTGAATCTGGTGATGGAGCTGTGTGAAGGAGGGGAACTGTTCGATAGGATCATAGCTAAAGGTCACTACTCAGAGAGAGCCGCTGCGGATTTGTGCAGGCAGATGGTGATGGTNTGTGAAGGAGGGGAACTGTTCGATAGGATCATAGCTAAAGGTCACTACTCAGAGAGAGCCGCTGCGGATTTGTGCAGGCAGATGGTGATGGTTGTGCATAGTTGCCATTCTATGGGTGTAATGCACCGAGACTTGAAGCCCGAAAACTTCCTCTTTCTGAGTAAAGATGAGAGCTCCCCACTGAAAGCTACAGACTTTGGGCTCTCGGTCTTCTTCAAATCAGGTTAGAACAGGCTAAGATGATACTTCGCTTTATTACTTCCATCTGTGGTGTTGTTTCTGCATCCATATTTCAATATATCCCCCCTGATGAGCTTGATCCGTTAATGCAGGAGATAAGTTCAAGGATCTTGTGGGAAGTGCATACTATGTTGCCCCAGAAGTTCTACGCCGGAACTATGGACCAGAGGCTGATATCTGGAGTGCCGGTGTGATTCTATTCATCCTTCTCAGTGGTGTCCCGCCTTTTTGGGGAGGTATTTTCTTTGATCTTGCTTTACAGTAGAGTTCGGTTTCACTGTTTTAATGGTTGACCGTGAATGTGTATAATTTATCCTTCTTTGTGCTATTGCGCAGAAAACGAAACGGGGATCTTTGACGCCATTCTTGAAGGAAAGCTTGATTTTTCAGCTGATCCGTGGCCAACGGTATCTAATGGTGCCAAAGATGTTGTGGAGAAAATGTTAACATATGACCCTAAAGAACGGCTTTCAGCTGCTGAAGTGCTAAGTAAGACTCCTTCTCCTAACATCTTCTGATGAAAACACACTGTGTCTTTTATCCAGTATTAACACGTTGTTTTGATGCACACGCAGATCATCCTTGGATTAGAGAAGACGGGGAGGCGTCAGACAAACCGCTTGACAACGCTGTGTTATCCAGGATGAAACAGTTCCGAGCGATGAACAAACTTAAAAAAATGGCCCTGAAGGTTAACAAGAAACACTAATTGAAAACATCCTTACCCATTGCCATTATACGTTATGTAGTCTTCTTGTTTTAAAAGCTCAATCTCCGCTTTTTCTTTTACATTTCAGGTTATTGCGGAGAACCTCTCTGAAGAAGAAATCATTGGTCTAAAAGAGATGTTCAAATCTCTAGACACTGATAACAACGGAATAGTCACATTGGAGGAACTGAGAACCGGTCTACCAAAACTTGGTTCTAAGATCTCTGAGGCTGAGATAAAACAGTTAATGGAAGCCGTAAGTCTCCCCCTCTAATCACATAATCTGCGACTTTGATGTCTGAATCTGTGTTTTTACCCCTTGTATATTGTTTTCGTGTTTAGGCTGATATGGATGGAGATGGATCAATTGATTACTTGGAGTTTATATCAGCGACAATGCACATGAACAGAATCGAACGTGAGGATCATTTGTACACAGCTTTCCAATACTTCGACAAAGACAACAGCGGGTAAAAACATTTAAGTCTTCATCTTCTTTAGCGCTTCTCTCTCTCTCTCTCTCTCTTTCTTTAACGAGCTATAAAGTCTCACTCTTTGATCTTTGATATGTGTCATTAGCTACATAACGATGGAAGAACTAGAGCAAGCCATGAAGAAGTACAACATGGGTGATGACAAATCCATCAAAGAGATCATTGCTGAAGTAGACACCGATCGTGTATGTGTATACATTAATCTTTAATTTGGTCACATTCATTTATCATTTGTCTTCTTAACACTCTCTCTCTAAATTCAATTTTTCTAGGACGGAAAAATCAACTACGAAGAATTCGTAGCGATGATGAAGAAGGGAAACCCAGAATTGGTGACAAACCGACGCAGAGTCAATATGTAAAACGTTGGAGGGCATTAACACAAATCTTTCTCTATGATGATTTTCTCACGAGAGATCTTTTGATGTTGTTTGTTTGGTTCCTTAGCTTTGTGGTTTTTTGTCACAATTGTTTTGTTTCCTGTAATCTCTTTATCAACACAACCTATCTACGTTGGATTAAAAAGGCCATTTGCAGGTTTGTTTCATGAGAGATTCTAATTGCAGGTCCATCATTTGATTACTGCATAATTGCATGATTCGAAAAGTTCGAATCCACACATAAAACCTTATTTTCGAAATAGATTTTGGAATTATAATCCGAATCCTATACCTTATCCTCCTTGAGGCAAGCAATAATAGCAAGAAATCCGATTACATAATGACATAATGTTGATGGATTTAAAAATAAGAATGAAATAATGTTGATGACATTTTCTCACGAAAATTCGGATAACTAAAAGAAGAAGAGAACAAAAAAAAAACCAATACTAACCACTGGAAAAATATTTTTAACTCTTAAGAACAAGAAGGACCGCGAGCTTCAGATCAATTTTTTTTGTTTTTTTTTGTTTCTCCCTTTAGATAATGAACAATAAATGATCATCGACAGCTTTCCTCTAGATTCGATTCCGATTCATCTTCCGAGAAATCAGTCTCCGGTGTGTCTTCTCTGATCGTTGAAGATCCGTCCTCAGTTACGCCGCATCTTTCTAGCCGGCGGCTTGAATCATGGTATTTTTTTATCCATTCCGTTTCTTCGTCCTCTGCGTATAGCTGCTGAATCGTCTGCAATCTTTAAACTATTTGCTTCCTTATTGTTTGCTCGTGCGGAATCACGATTGTGGAACTTCGATGTGGAATCGAACGTGGTGATAGAAATCTGAAATGAGTTAGACCGATATACCTCCTCTTTTGAATTTACCTCGTAATTCTAGTTTTTTTCAATCAGGATTTGAAATCCGACTTTATGTCACTTCTGAAAGTGAAATTGCTGTGCGCGATTCATTTCGGTGCATCTCTGAGCTTATGTTTTGATTCTCACGCGGCGCCATAGCTTGTCTGGGAGTTTATGCATCTTGCAATAGATTTAGCCATTCATTGATAAATCTTTCCTTATGTAGATGTTCCTCAACACCTGTGTATATATGTGTCTCTCTGTGTGTGTGTGTAATTGTGACCAGCGTGTTGCTATAAGTGTTGTGTTTTCTTCTATTGAATCAGGCTGATAGGAGAAACAGGTGTAACCAGGTCCTCCTTTTAGCATATCAGAGTTTTGGCTTAGTGTTTGGAGATTTGAGTATTTCTCCTCTCTACGTGTATAAATGTACATTCTACGGAGGATTGAAGCATCACCAAACGGAAGATACGATATTTGGCGCGTTTTCTTTGATATTTTGGACCATAACTCTCCTTTCACTCATCAAGTACATGGTTTTTGTATTAAGTGCAGATGACAATGGTGAAGGTATGAGCAGCTGTTCCTATTCGATTCCATTTGTTTTTTTCTGATACAACATGGGTTAGTATGTAAGCCTTGGATTTCTGTTGCAGGAGGGATCTTCGCTTTGTATGCTTTGCTCTGCAGACACGCAAGATTTTCTTTGCTTCCAAATCAGCAAGCGGCTGATGAGGAAATCTCCACATACTATGGACCTGGAGATGCAACTAGGAATTTGCATAGCTCTGCTTTCAAAAGCCTTATAGAACGAAACAAAAGATCGAAAACAGCTTTGCTTATCTTAGTCTTGGTAGGAACTTCCATGGTAATTACCATCGGTGTCCTTACACCAGCAATTTCAGGTAATTAAGAAGCCCTTTGTTTCCATCCTGTCCTGTCTGGTTGTATAGTATGTTACCATTTTTATGTGTTCCATGGTTTAGCATCTAACATAATCCTTCTTGTAGTCTCTTCGTCTATTGATGGCCTTACGGCTAAAACAAGTCTGAAGCACAGTAAGTGATGTTTGCTATTATCTTCCATATACTTACGTTTCTGGTTTATATATACTTTTACACATTCCGTCATTGTTATTTATGTTCTCTACCAATCTGTTACTTGACTAGGTACTGTGGTCATGATAGCATGCGCTTTGCTGGTTGGGCTTTTCGTTCTGCAACACCGTGGCACAAACAAAGTTGCCTTTTTATTTGCACCTATAATGATTTTGTGGTTGTTGTCAATTGCAACTGTTGGCCTGTACAATATTGTGACTTGGAACCCCAGTGTATACAAAGCTTTATCTCCCTACTATATCTACATTTTCTTTAGAGACACGGGAATAGATGGATGGCTATCTCTTGGAGGCATTCTTTTATGCATCACAGGTAATATGGTCATTCATGTTCTGAAATATACTCAACAAGTTTTTTTTATGCTATATTGTTTCATCTCGGCTATTTATTTAACTTCAGGAACGGAGGCTATCTTTGCTGAACTTGGCCAATTTACAGCTACATCTATAAGGGTATAAACAACTTGTTTGGTTCCTTAAATAATGCAGCAGAAACCTCTTGGAGAGATTTTGTTCAGCAGTACATTAGGAATTGCATCGCACAGTTACTAGACGAAATTTTGTTTCTAAAAAATCCATAAGCAATCTGTCATATTCATATTAGGGACTTTATTCTTGACCCAACGAATAAGAAAAAAAATATGATACACTATCACAACCTGGTTATTGTTATACTAGTTATTTTGCAGCTTCATTGTTGGCTAATGGTGATGAAGAAACAATAACATCTTGCAATCTCATGGTTCTATGCAGTTTGCGTTCTGTTGCGTTGTTTACCCGTGTCTGGTGCTTCAATACATGGGCCAAGCTGCGTTTTTATCAAAGAATTTTTCGGCTCTACCTACTAGCTTTTATGCCTCCATTCCAGGTAACCATTTGTTCAATCTCCATTTCATGTCTCTTTCATCAACTCCTTACAACCTCTATGATTCCCTCCAATTTCTGGATAGTTCCATTACAGGTCCCAAAAGTATTAAAAAAATTTTAGATGATTGAACCTGAACCTTCAATATTTGGGATGTTTTAGTGGTGGGTTTTGTCCATGGTGTATCTTTAGATCCATAGTTTCTGGTTTTTTCTTTTCTGCAAGTAATATGACAATTCACTCATACGCTGCTCTTTGCTTGTGTAGTTTGTCATATTTGTTTTGCTCTTGTTCTCCAGATCCCTTTTTCTGGCCCATTCTCATGATGGCTATGCTGGCTGCAATGGTCGCAAGCCAAGCAGTTATATTTGCCACGTTCTCAATTGTTAAACAATGCTACGCATTGGGATGCTTCCCGCGTGTGAAGATTGTTCATAAACCAAGATGGGTCCTTGGCCAAATTTACATCCCTGAGATCAATTGGGTCGTCATGATCCTCACCCTCGCTGTCACCATTTGTTTCCAAGACACTCGACACATAGCTTTTGCTTTCGGTAAGGGCTTAACCTTCCCATCAAACTGACAATTTCATCTTTTATCATTAAGCTAATCTTCTGTTCTCCAGGGCTCGCCTGCATGACTCTAGCTTTTGTGACAACTTGGTTGATGCCTCTCATCATCAACTTTGTCTGGAACCGTAACATCGTCTTCTCAGTCCTCTTCATCCTCTTCTTTGGGACCATAGAACTCATCTTTGTTGCATCGGCATTGGTCAAAATCCCTAAAGGAGGCTGGATCACTCTCCTCCTTTCGGTCTTCTTCACCTTCATCACATACGTATGGCACTATGGCAGCAGAAAGAAGTACCTATGCGACCACCACAACAAGGTCCCTATGAAATCAATCCTAAGCCTCGGCCCGAGCCTCGGGATTATCAAAGTCCCTGGGATGGGTCTTATCTACACAGAGCTCGCCAGCGGCGTTCCCGCCACCTTCACTCACTTTCTAACAAACTTACCGGCGTTCTACCAAGTGGTCGTCTTTGTCTGCTGCAAAACCGTCCCTATCCCGTACGTACCACAGAAAGAACGGTACCTTATTGGCCGGATTGGACCGAAAACATACAGGATGTACCGATGCATTATCCGAGCCGGCTATAAAGACGTGAACAAAGACGGGGACGGCTTTGAGGATGAGCTCGTGATGAGCATCGCTGAGTTTATCCAGCTAGAATCCGAAGGCTACGGCGGCTCAAACACTGACCGTTCCATCGACGGTCGGCTCGCTGTTGTGAAAGCCTCGAACAAGTTTGGGACAAGGCTGTCTCGGTCTATATCCGAGGCTAACATCGCAGGCAGCTCGAGATCACAGACAACAGTGACGAACAGCAAATCGCCGGTGCTGCTTAGATTGAGAGCAGAGTATGAGCAAGAGCTTCCGAAGCTGAGCATGAGAAGGATGTTTCAGTTCAGACCAATGGACACTAAGTTCAGGCAACCGCAGGTGAAGGAGGAGCTTTTTGATCTTGTGAACGCTAAGGACGCGGAAGTGGCTTACATTGTCGGGCACGGTCACGTGAAGGCTAAGCGGAACTCGGTGTTTGTGAAACGGCTGGTGATAAACGTGGCTTACTCGTTCTTGAGGAAGAATTGTCGGAGCCCAGGCGTGATGTTGAATATTCCTCACATTTGTTTGATTAAAGTGGGCATGAACTATTACTTGTGAGTGAGTGATAAAAAGAGTTCCAATTACAGAAATTTCTGTGATATTTTTTTTTTTTTTTTGTGGTTCGAAATCATGTTTCTTTTGTAATAAAATAATGTTTACACAGAATTCTATTTTATTTCTTGGTGACTTCGACTGGTTAGGTTTCAGACCGGTAATCAAAAGCTTAGTCAATCAATCATATTCAATGTAGAAAAAGCTGATGTAATGGTGATCTCTTTACTTCAAATTTGAACACAAGTTCGCCTTACACCACTTCTTTACTTCCCAAGGGACAAAAAGAGGAGATGATCGAGAAACGACTTTGATTGCAAAACTCAGATATCTTGAAATACTTGGTTATATAGAGGCTTTGAGACAGAGAGAACCAACACTATATTTATCCCTCCACGTTCACCAACAATGACGAAAAACCACACAACAAGCAGACATACGAGTCGAGAGAAACTCCCAAGTTCATTCACATAACCGAAAGAGCCACCTAAAAAAAACCGCCCGAAACAAAACAACATATTAAAAGATCTAATGCATAACTTCGATACCATTTCACAACACCCTTTTTGCTATCGACGAATTACCCATTCTTGTAAAAAACCTAATCTCTCTTCTTGTTCTTCAACGGGCCCAATGGGATCTTGCTCAACACCTTCTCGTCCAACACTGCGTACTGCTTCTTGATCTCTATCATCGCTTTCTCGCCTAATGGGTCGACTTTGTCTTCATACTTGTCGTAGACAAGAGGGACCGTGAAGAGCAGCACAAGAGCTGGTCAGCAGATGAGAGATTTAGTCATCAGGGTTCAGTGAGATAAAAGAAGGAAAGCACAGCACATTATGGAAGATTAAGCATTACCTATGTATGCCAATGTCAGGAAATTGAACCAGCCGCCCAAGATTGATAGAACCCACAAGCCGGCAATAGCCTATTCAATCCAATGGTAGATTTGTTATCAAAGATCAAGACGAAAATAGAAAGTACAAGTCACAACAGTTTCTACACATCACATTTGCACTTACAGCGAGGAATTTCTTAAGCTCCCTTCCAGATGCAATCTCACGAAGAGAAGAGAATCCACGGTTGATCTCGATTCTGAGCCCAGACGCAAGCTGAAGGATCGGCTCTTCAGGGATATGAACTTCAGGAATCTTTGGTGGGGACCTGACAGAGAATCAATCGTCAACCACTTGCTTACAAAGCATCCCAGACAAATTTAGATTCATTAGATTGGCGATTAACTTACTTGTTAATGAACATGGTGGCATTAGACCATAGAAACAGCACAGCGAGCACAACAATCATCACGTGGCAGAGCAGAGTGAGAAGGTGGTACTCCATCAATTCAAACAGAACCCAGGCAGCTGTAGCACCACCAAGAACACCACCAGACGTCTTCTTGTTCTTCCACATGAATATATCAGCCGCTGCAAATAGGACGAATCAAGTTAGGTAAACATTACCGAAACATT
The DNA here is from genome assembly GCA_020283515.1 of Alliaria petiolata. NCBI lineage: Eukaryota > Viridiplantae > Streptophyta > Magnoliopsida > Brassicales > Brassicaceae > Alliaria > Alliaria petiolata. Next base: position 46,038,745 of record JAHZTW010000004.1, read on the forward strand.
CAGCATTGGAAAACATGGAACTTGATACATAAACTACAATATCATAATAAGGTTTTTTAGATCAAGAGAATGTAATAGAATCACTCCAAACAACTGAACAGATTATTAATCAAGGTATCTAAGAGCAATAAAACCCAATTTCTATGATCAAACCCAGTCATTTAGATATGGAACCCTAAATTGTGACGAAAAGCAGAAAACAAAACCCCAAAACCAAAGGCACACAATGGTCGATCCAGATCAACGGCAGACACTACGAGTATAACAGAAATCCAGATTCAAACTGCAAATCGTCATGAAAGTAAACCCCCCCATCTTACGAAAACCTAGAGATTCCCCAAATTAGACATCAAGATGAAACAATTAGCCAACCAGCACATATAAGAAACAGATCAAGCCATATCACAAGGAATCGTATAAAAACTGATGAAAATTAAACCAGATCGGAGCAAACGTACGCTTTCCACCGCCGAGAACCTTATGCACGGGCTTCTCCCTTCCGAACAAGCGGTAAACCTTCGACTTCATAGACGACGGAGAAGACGGCTTCTTCTTCTTCTCGTCCTCGTCATCCGACGATGAAGATGAAGACGAGTCACCACCGTGGTGGATCTTCTCCGATATCTTGTCCATCAACGATTCCCTCTCCACAACCTCCACAGCTGGCTCCGAAGCCGTCACAGGTACATCGTGCTTGTGTTCCTCCGCCATCGTTTCCGATCGATTTCACGCAGATCTTAAGGTTCCGATACGATCGAACAAACAAGAACGAACACAGTATTTTAGCTGCTTTTCACAGTTTTCGATTTACACCTTTGAGAGAATTATCTCGAAAAAGCCTTAAAATAGAAGAAAGTTCTAAAGTTAATCTCGTCCGTTGAAATAATGTTTATGATCTGAGCCGTTGGTTGGTTCGGACCCGAACCAACACGTTCGTTACTTAACTAAAGCAAACCCTTGGGGAAAAAGAAAAATGCCAAAAAGAAAGAGATGGAAACACAAACATTTTAAAAAAAAGGATCGAGATGTGACGCCGTCAGAGTTAACGGCTCCCGTCATTAGAGGACGTTTACGTGGCCGAGGCTAAGCTAAGTAATTGGTAATGTTCAGGTGTCACGCAGCTGAAGCAGGATGTTGTACGACCGAATCCCTCATTGCCGGACACGTGGTGAAAGATTCAGCCATTCGTACATGAGTCACGTTCTTTCTGTCTGCTATCAAAATAAATTATTGTATTATAAAATATTCATTAAAAAGCATAATGTAATAAATTGCCAAAAAAGGGGGTTTAAATTGGTAGAGTGCGTGTGTATGAGTTGTTGATAAAAAATAAAAGTTGGCAAATAAAAATAAAATGATATAAGCAGTAATGTATTATTTAATTTTGAGAGGTACAGTGACTGTTTTGTTTTTCTTCTAACTAGATATTTTATTTTGAGAGGTACAGAACTTGTAGACTTTTAGAACGTAGAGGAGTGAAAAGAAGAGGCCCAAGAGAGCACAAATGATGGAATTGATCTATGATCAAGCCCAATACCAGTTTTCTTATGGGCCGAAGACAAATGAATTATTGATCACAATAAACCAAAATCGGAATAAACCGTAACTATATACCGAAAAATGCTCAAACCGAATAACTTTGTTTGTTTTGTTTTAGATTTGAGGACACTTGAGAAAAACCAGACAACTTACCTTGCTCCATTGCCTTTCCTTCCGTAGGAGTTCCAGAAGCTGACTGTGCGAATTCTGCTTTAGTTTTTTTTTTTTTTCACAAATTAACGAAAAAATATACAAACTTTAGAATAGATAACTAAATTTGAATAACAGGTTACATCTAAAGAATAGAGGAATAGGCTAGATTCAATTGTTTAAACGAAAATAATACCTTGACTACAAAGAATTAGGTACTGAGACGTGAGAGAAATTTGTTTTTTTTTCTGTTTCATGTGCAAGAGAGGAAGACGAGCTTATAAATTCGTGATGGAGGGAGGCTATTTTTTTGTCCGGACAAATTTACCCTTATCGTAATACCACCATAAGTCTTTTATAAGGTGTACCAACAATACTGAGTAAGTCCGGTTCAGATTTTTCATTGATCATTTGACTGGTAAGAAGGTAAGTTGTCTGGTTAAATCTCCACTCTTATTCTCTTCTCTTCCATATCTTTTACAAAAAAAATGGAATTGAAAAGAACGAATGATATGTTTATCACAAATCAAACCAAATGTAAAGGTTGGGTTTGGTTCACTCCAATAAAACCGTTTGGTTCACACTGAGGGTAAAATAGTCAGTTACAAAATAGGTAGATGGATTCAAAGAACATCTTTATGGAATATCCATCCTTTGAAGTTTGAATCATGCCATTATCTGGTTTGACTAATTTTGTTGAGCTTTGTCCATGCTCCAATCCAAATGAAGCTATGCTTATAATTGCTTGAGCTAAGTTTAAGCCCATAAAACTCTTAATCTAGGCCCATTATAAATACAGAACGACGGCGTTTCGTCTGAGACATCCCGCATTTCTGTAACACTTCTCCTAAACCCACTCGCTCTCTGCGTCTCTCTCTCGTAAGTGACAATGTTGCTCCGTCGTGCAACAACACTACCCAAAACCCTACAAAATCTCCGGTTGTTCTCTCCGGCGGCGACCGCTTTAGCTCTCGAGCATACCCTAGAAACCCAATTAGATTACCTCCCCGGATTCCCGCGACCCGATCCAAAATACGCAGAGACGATTTTGGCCGTCCCACGGTCTGACTCCGGGAAGAGCATCTCGGCGAAAGAGCGTAAAGCGGGTCGAGTTCCGTCGATCATATTCGAACAGGAGGATGGGCAGCACGGAGGAAACAAGAGGCTTGTCTCAGTTCAGACGAATCAGATCAGGAAGCTTGTGACTCATCTGGGTTACTCCTTCTTCCTCTCTAGGCTCTTCGATGTCGAGGTTCGAACTGAGCTAGGTTCCGATGAGGTCATTGAGAAAGTCCGGGCTTTGCCCAGATCGGTAATGTCCCCTCTTTATCACCACTCTCGAAATTTTGGATCATAAGTAATTTTTGGTACTGTACATTGCATTTTCTCATCTGTTCTGAATCTTCACTTGTTATTATTAGTCCTTGATTTTAGAATGGTGTGTGTGTGTGTTTGGCTTATTATTAGTTATGTATTAACTTATTAAAAACTCTGTGCTATGAAAATGTTTCAGATTCATTTGCACTCTGGAACCGACGCTCCACTGAATGTGACATTCATAAGAGCGCCTCCTGGTGCTTTGTTGAAGGTTGATATCCCTCTTGTGTTCATTGGAGATGATGTTTCTCCTGGATTAAAGAAAGGTATAAGGCTTTGACTGAATCTAAAATCTAGTTTCTTTGTTTTGATTTTTCCAAGAGAGGATTTTCTTATTACGGAATCAGGAAAAGAAAAAAAGGAAAAATTTGTCAGCATCTTAATAGGCATATGAGATCCTAGGACTGAGGAGGAGTATCCACATGAGTTAGTTGAGGTGCTTACGCAGGAATCACTGTTCTTACTTTGAGTTTCTGCGTAGCATTTCTCTTTGTGGAATCGTAGAACCAGAGGGCAATCAACAAAAGAAATGAGAAATGTGATAAAAATATTTGAAAGAGAGATAAAAATCTCTTTATCCTTTCTTCTCTGTCTATTTTCAATGTGTTGGAAATAAGCTGCTTAGTGATCAAATTTGTAGTTTTTGACTTCTGGTTGCCCATAACGAATAGCTATCAAGTCCTGTACGGTAGAGTAGATATGCTAAACGCAGGATTAGTACAATGATTTCGTTGCCACAGAGTAAAAGCTGACTTGATTGGAGTTCATTGAGCTTCTAATCTGTAGAGAAGTGATAACCGCCCTGTTTTCTGTCACCCTTTCTTGGATCAGAGTGACCCAAGCTTTGGTAATGATGACAAGTAATCACCACTTCAAATGACATTATGTTGATGTTTTATGGGTTTATTTCCGGTTTGCATGATATATCTTTGGTATGGAACGACCCCAGCTTTGTATGGTGACTCGTATCTCAGTCTGGCTACCCTTTTTCTGGGATCTCTAAGTTCCATTCCCCATTAGATTCTAGCCAATTTTGTAGATCGCAGCATCTAGTTTCTCGTTGGATTTCAATATTGATCAATGATCACCATTTATTGATCTTTTTTTTTGCAGGGGCATCTCTGAATACGATAAAAAGAACAGTAAAGTTCCTATGCCCGGCAGAGATTATCCCACCATATATAGAAGTAGACCTCAGTCAATTGGATGTTGGACAAAAGCTAGTAATGGGAGACCTCAAAGTTCATCCCGCACTTAAGCTTATAAAGCCCAAAGGCGAACCAATTGTTAAGATCGCCGGGGGACGAGTCACTGACCAAAAGAAATAAACCGGTGAGTCATATTAACCGCGAATTCCGGTGCAGACTCATACTTGTCTTTTCCAAACGTTGATGAAAAATTTATGGATCAATCTTCTTAGGACTCAAGATCCTTTAGGATGGAGGTTTTTTTGTGTGTTATTATTAGTGTTGCCGGAGAGCTCTAGTTTCCGGCGTAATATTCTATCTTTTGATTCTACAATGCACTTTTGTTTCTACTTGTGGACGAGTTTATTTACAGACATTCATAAATAAGCGTAGAAAGGGGAACAAAAAGAATTGATCTTTTTTTTAGATTCGAACATGTTCGTATGCATTTCTTGTCCTCTAACAGTGAAATGTAGGCTTTGAGAAATTGTTCATCGTCATATTCATGGAACAAACCGTTAAAAGATGAACAGATTTCTTGAAAATCTTCAATATCTTCACTTTGCCAATGATTTCAACACTGCTTCTCAATTCCACTCCTCTTCCGTTTAAAACCTCCTTAAAACCTGGAACAGACTCTAGTAGCTTTGTTGTAGCAATCTCAGCCGTGAGATTCATCTGAACCGTCCGTTTCGCCGGAATAGTTTCACTTCTTCTACTACTTTTCCCAACCATCACCAAGTCACCACCACCGTAGTGAATCGAAACAGTAACTTCTTTTGCTTTGAACGACGCCGGATTCGGATTACGTAATGAGATATCCACCGAGACCGTAGCGTTTTGGGTCGTGTTGACTTGTCCGTTGGCGAAATCCAACGGTTGGATGAAGGATATGGAGTTCACGGTGAGATTTGGGTTATGGAGATGCAAAACCGTGAGGGAGAGGACGATGAAGGTGACAGCGATGAGCAGAGTTAGAGATGCGATGAAACCGCAACATAAGATGAGGTTGGTCCGTGGGTGAACGTGTTGTTTGGTTCGGTCGTGGTGGTAATAATCTTCGTTTGGTTGGTCGCTTCGGGTAGTGAGAGAAAATGGAGATAAAGGCTTAGCTTGATCCTCTTTAAACTCGGCCATGGCTATTGGCTAGCTCAAATTTCTTCTGTGTGAATAAAAAAATAAAAATAAAAATAAAACTAACTCTGGAGGTTTAAGGTTAAGAATATAGTGTACTGTATATATTATTTCATTTGAGATGTTTTTTTTTTTTTTTTGTTAAAAGGATTTTCATTTGAGATGTAAGTTTCCGTAACGCGTTTTCTTGACTTGGAAAACGGAATGTAAAGTGGGAGGAGTTGATTTTAGTGATGAAGCTTCTAATCTTGGATGTGATTGGTCTCCTACCCTATTGGTGTTTATTTAGCTGAATGGATAAAATCATGGGCAAGTTAAATGAATATAGATAGTTGACGATTTTTTAATTAAGAAATTATTAATTAATAATCTAAAATTAGTTTTCTTATATTTGACTAATTTTTTGGGGTCTAAATTACCATTTTGTCAGTTTAACATGTTAATAAAAAAAAAATAACAAGATAAACATGTTAGCAAATAGTATATTGTATGTATTAAATGCATGTTTATAGTTATTGTATCATAACGAGATAAATATGATAAATTTACATGTTATATATTAAATTAAATGTTTGATTATCATATTAAATCAGTTATTCTTTTGTATAAAGTATCAATTTAAAATTGTGAACTATGATACAAAATCTACAATATGTATTTTGCTTGTTAAAGTGAACGCATCTAAAACTGTGAAAAGTACGATTGGTGTTTGACTAATTGACTTGAAAAACGAAAAGGAAGTGGGAGGAGTTGATTTTAGTGTGTGAAGCTTCTAACTTCTTGGCTCTGATTATTCCGATTGGTGTTTATTAATGGAAAAGTAAAATATTCTATTTTTCGATTTTGACAGGAGTTTGTATTAGACTGTTTGTGTAAGTCGTAGATGAAAAAAAAAGAAGGTAAATTAGTATTCTTCTTGAGTTTATAAAATAATTAATAACAAAAATAAAATCAACTAAACTATTGTTGTGGATTTTAATAATCATAATCTTCTTGAGTTTCATTTTGGACATATGTTCAACTGATTTTCATATTCGGAAATCTATGTTTTTTTTGTAAAAAAAAAATAGTTTCAGCTTGTAATTAAGAAGACTAAGAAGACTAAGAAGACCAAAAAGACTAAGAAGACTAAGAAGACTAAAGTTCTCAACGATCCGGTCTACGCCGTTTGGCTTGGTTTAGGAAGTGATCTAGGCTGTATTATTCAGTGCAAATACGATTCAACATGCTTTTGAACTTACGCGATTTGAGTCACACGACCCATTTATTTTGAAATAGAGAAAATTCCTAAAAAATACTTAATTAAGAGATCAACACAGTTGTACTTGCACCCCAACCTATACTAAATGAATAGAAATTGGACTTTGTTAATTTTATTTTTCGAAAAGTAGATACATCATGAGAAAACATTGCACGATTGATGATGATAACTACACCAATTTTATTCGTTACAAATACGAAGGTGTTCATGATTTATCTCAAATCAATAAAAACACCCATTTTATTATCATAGCATATAAGTAAAAGACTTAGGCAAAGATACATGTTGACCCCATTGACCTCTTAGTATGAATCTCCATCTTCATTTGGAATGGCGTTCACAGAAGCTCTTCAATCTTTCAAATGCATCCTCCAACGTCGGAGTCTCCATGTCGATAGAATGCCTCAGCCAGTTCTTCTGACTGAATGCAATCCCTAACCAATCCAACACAAGCACATGTTTTTGTTATAATTTTTTTTTTTTTAAAAACAATGTATATATTTTGCCTTTAATCCTACAACATCGCCATCTTCTTGAAAGAAATGAGTACCTGGTAAAACGACGAGGTTTTCTTCCACAGCAAGCTTCTTACAGAAGTCTTGATCGTCTTCAATGTCCCCAAAGCACGATAAATCCAGCTTGGTCTGCGACCACATTAATGAATGTTCAATGTGAAGATTGTCTCAAAATAAAAGAAGATTAAAAAATGTGTGAAAAATGTAATAATAATAATAACAGAATACCCACCCATAAGAAGGTGCATGCTTCGGGTTTCATGTAGCAAGTGAGGCCAGGTATGTGTTTGAGCTTAGAATATGCAAAATCAACTTTATCTTTCAGAAAACGCCCCCTCGTGTCGAAGAACTCTTTAGGAGTTCTCTCCAAAATGTCAGGCATAGCCGCCTATATGCATTAACATTGAATCAAATACCCCAATAATTAAAAACATTTTGTTTACTCTTACAATACGAGTAAGAGAGTAAACCAAATTCTCCCGACATCGAACCGTCCTTACCTGAATAATAGTCGGAGGTTTAGCGTTTATCTGGAGAAATTCTGTGGCAGCTTGTAATATCTGTCCACAGATAACCAAACAGTTAGGCCAAAAATTAAAGGCAACAATTTTAAAATATCAATAAAAATAATTAGGTAGATTGATGGCAATGATATGTTTTACTGCTACCCAATAGTGTGAAAGTTTTTGATGTATATATTTGCTTAGAGAGTGATTATGAAATTAATTTTATTTTTAAAGGATGGGGGGACCTTAGTGTTTTTGAAGACACCATTTAGATCGTGCAGGGCGAGCCAGCCGGTTCGCCATCCTGGGACATTCCATCCCTTTGATAAGGATCCGAGTGTAACCACTGGTACGATCGACGAGAATTTTCCCATGGGAACAAAAGGGTTATTCCCGAAGATGGTCCACCTAAAAACTTCATCGGCAACCACCATAATGGAGAGTTCCTTAGCCAGTTCAGCGAGCTTTAGGTTCAGCGAGCTTTAGGTTCAACAATCACACGAGAAACAAATTAGAATTATCACGCATAGTCAAGTGAATACTTTCAGTGGTTATAAGACTAATTTAAGAGTCTATATTTACAAATATGTGTAAAATACTTGTTTGAGATGAGCCTCTTTGTAGGTGTTCCCATTAGGATTGTGAGGGTTGATTATAAATATCGCAAACGTGTTCTTGTCTGCCACCTTTTTGACGCTTTCGAAGTCGACCTCAAAGTTTTGTTCAGGGATGAAATCATAGTAGCGGACCTCAAGTCTCTTGTAGATGGAGCGGACTACATCCCATGGGAAGCCCGGCCTCGGAAGCAAAACGTTGGCTTTTGGTTTAGCCAGAATATCGACCGCTAGGTCAATCGCTCGTTTGCATCCAACCGTCATAAACACGTCATCTGCTGTTAGCTTCTTCGGAAGATTTCGGTTTAGATAATCCGCTACGGCACTAAGGAATAATGGAAGCAAAAATTAATAGAGTTAGCGCAAATCTATAATATTGGACTGCTAAATGATTTTTCCAAAGTGGAAATATATATTAAAAAAAAATGACAACTGATTTTGGAAAAGTTTTGTGAACAAACAAAAAGACTGGACCAAAAATTCAAAACACATGAATCTAGTTAACACCTTCATTGCAAAATCATTATACATATATATAAAGAGTAATTTAACCAATATGGAGGATTTGACAAACAAACAAAAAGTGTATATATGTGATTACCGTTTGGCGACCGGGAGGCCAATGCTAGGAGCGTAGGCGTTTCCCGTGCCCAAAAGAACAACCTTAACAACAGCTTTTTCGGCTGTATGGCTGGTCTCGGGGTCCTTGTTTCGTGGGGGCAAGATGGGTTTGCCATTAGAATCACACATAGCATAGAGTACAGAGGTGTAGGCCCCTAGTGTGGCCGCAGCAGCTTCTTTGGCCGCCTCGCTCCCGCTGAACTGCCACTCGATGCACTTTTGGGTCGCCATTTCTGATCACTTATTGATCTCTCTCTTTTTAGATTTTGTGTTTGGGTGGTTAACTCACATTGCTACGAGTTGGAATATATAGTGAAATTTCCAACTACTTCTTTTTTTTTTGGCCAATGATTTCCACATTCTTCTATAGATTTGGTATCTCACGTGCGATATTAAATGAAGATGTAGATGACAAAAGCAAATAACTAATGCATGTATCTGTGTATATGTAGATAATAGTAAACCTTGAATGCCTATCAACTCTTGTAGAGTCGCATTCTCCTCCGTTAATCATATGTGTAACAGACAAAATAATTCTGTCGATTACTCATCGGCATCTTGGAAAAAGCGAAGATTCCTAGTGTTTCGTTTCGTTGTTAGAAAAAAACAAATTTTTAATAATTGCTTAATACTATGTACTATGTAAAAACATTGAACATTACTTGTAATGAAACAGATGGAGTATTTTAAATGCATATCATTAAAAATCTATGTCTAACATATTTTGAAAAATACTTTTTTTGGAACAATCAGTTTAGATATTAATCTTGTAATTTCCAAAAAGGGAAGATTGCATTGAAATATAGGACACAACCCTTATGTATTTGAAATATTTAAGAGTATAAAATATGAATTTAATTGATATATATAATGGCATTTTCACACCGAAATGCAAACTAGTAGATATGAAAAGAAAATATTTAAGAGTATAATATGAATTTAAGTGACACAAACTTTTTTTTTTGGCCAATGATTTCCACATTGTTCTATAGATTTGGTATTTCACGTGCGATATTAGAATGAAGATAGAGGACAAAAGAAAATAATGCATGTATGAAGTATGATGAATCTCTAGTCTTTTTCTTGTTTCAATTATTTTGTTTGAGTCTCGACATGCCGATAATAGAAAGTTACTATTACTATTTCCCTTTTAATTTAAATCCCGTTTTTATAAGTATAATTCTAAATTGACGATAATATATATTCCTTCTATTCATCATAATAAAATAATTTTCTAAAATTTTCACACAAATTAAAAAATAATGAATGATTAATTAAAAATACATTATTTTTTCCCTAAATATTTTCCATAGCTACTAGTAATAATTCAATAAATTTAAATATTATCAATTAAAATCTCTTGAAATTTACAATTATTTAACATAATTAATATGGTCCTATATAAATCCATGTAGAGTCGCATTCTCCGTGATCATATGTGTAACAGAAACAAAATAATTCTGTCGATTACTCATCAGCATCTGTGGAAGAAGCGAAGATTCCTACGTTTCTTTTCGTTTTTTGTGTCCGTCTTCCAGCTAAGAGAGGAGGGAACCCACCCATGTTTTTGTTATTGTTATTTCCTGATTTAATTTGTTTTTTTTATTAGGTCAACTTCCATTTGTTATCGTTATTACAAATACATTTTCAATATATACTTTCTCTGTTTCTTTTTGATGTTTTTGGAAAACAATTTTGTTTTTGGAGGAAGTGATATTCTCATTATTCTACCATTTGTTTTTATCATTGCTTGAATTGCTTTTACCTAAATAATACTTGATGTTTAAATTTAGAAAAATAACAAATTTTTTAATAATTGCTTAATCTGTATGTAAAAACCTTGAACATTATAATGAAACAAATGAAGTATTCTAAATGCATACCATTAAAAATCTATGTCTAACATATTTTGAAAAATACTTTTGTTGGAACAATCAGTTTAGATATTTTAATCTTGTAATTCCCAAAAATGGAAGATTTCATTGAAATATGAAATTATGACGAGAATAATTGAATGTAAGTGATATAATGGCATTTCCACACCGATCGAAATGCAAATTATTAAAAATGAAATGAAATTAAAATTTATTAATTTTACTTTTAAAAGTATAAATACATCGAAACATTGCAGAACTATGAGAAATACAAACGATTGATGATAAGTACACCAACTTTATTTGTTACAAATACGAAAGTGTTAATGATTTATCTCAAATCAATAAAACACCCATTTATTATTACATCATGTAGAAAAGACTTGTGCAAAGATGCATATTGATACTTTAGTTGACGCCATTGACGACTTTGAGTGGAGCTTCACCTATAATATTGGAATGGCGTTCACAGAAGCTCTTCAATCTTTCAAATGCATCCTCCAATGATGGAGTCCCCATGTCGATAGAATGCCTCGCCCAATTCTTCTGACCGAATGCAATCCCTAAAACAATCAAACACACAACACATATGTTCTTTATGTTAAGTAATCACAATAAAACAATAGTCTTAAATGCTAAATCGTTAAACCTTGACCATAGGTAATTATGGGATATTGAATACCTGGTAAAAGGACGAGATTTTCTTCAGTAGCAAGCTTTTCACAGAAGTCTTCATCGTCTTTAATGTCCTTATAGTATGATAAGTTCAGCTCGGTCTGCGAGAAGAAAAGAAACAAAAAAAATTAAAGATTATTTGAAAACAATTATATATATAAAAAAAAAAAAAGATGTTAGAAGTGTTAAATAAATGCAGTAATGATAAGGATACCCATAAGAAGGTGCAGGCTTCAGGTTTCATGTAGCAAGTGAGGCTAGGTATCTCCTTGAGCTTAGAATATGCCAAATCCACTTTATCTTTCAGAAAGCTCTGCCTCCTATCGAAGAAATCTTTAGGAGTATCCTCCAAGATGGTGGGAATAGCCGCCTACATGATAAAAAAACCGACAAATTCACCATATATAAATGAACTATAATTGACAATAAGTGGAATAGTCCGTAACATTTTTATTTTATCTGGTTACAATACAATAAGTGTCCATCCAAACTAGAAAGTCCCGTACCTGGATAACAGTTGCTGGTTTAGAATTTATCTCAAGAAATTCTTTAGCAGCACTAGAGATCTGTTCATATATAACAAGATTAGGCCAAAAAAATTAATAACAATGAACAATTTTGTAACTCTTAATATTAAACATAGTATATATATTAGTTATAAATGATACATATCATGTGCATGCTTAAAGAGTGACGGAAATTTTTTTTGACCGGACCTTGGTGGATCTAAAGACACCGTCTAGATCATACAGTGCGACCCAGCCGGTTCGCCATCCCGGGACACTCCATCCCTTCGATATGCCCCCGAGTGTAACCACCGGTACGATCGACGAGAATCTTCCCATGGGAACAAATGGATTACTCCCAAACACGGTCCATCGAAAAACTTCGTCAGAAACCACCATTATCCCGAGTTCCCGAGCCAACACAGCGAGCTAAGATTCATTAACATACACACAATCAAATATCAGACCATAAGGTCATGTGAATACTTGTATACCTAATTTAGAGTATCTGTAAAATACCTGCTTGAGATGAACTTCAGAGTAGGTGTTCCCATTGGGATTGTGAGGGTTGATTATGAATATCGCAAACGTGTTCTCGTCTGCCATCGCTCTGACGCTGTCAAGGTCAATCTCATAGTCCTTTTCGCGGAGGAAATCATATTTGCGGACCTTAAGGTTCTTGTAGATGGAGCGGAGTACGTCCCATGGGAAGCCCGCCTTCGGAAGCAGGACGTTGGCTCCTGGTTTAGCCAAGATATCGACCGCAAGCTCAATGGCTTGTTTGCATCCAACGGTCATAAACACGTCATCCGCGGTCAGTTGCTTCGGAAGATCTCGGTTTAGGTAGTCTGCCACGGCACTGAGGATAACAAAAAGTTATGGGATATATAGTTTTTGTCAAGAGTAAGATAAAAAAAAATATTAAAAATATCTAAAAAAAGATCAACGATGATTCGATGTATATATTACCGTTTGGCCGCTGGAAGGCCAATACTTGGAGCATAGGCGTTTCCAGTGCCGCAAAGGACGGCTTTAACAACCGCCTTTTCGGCGGTATGGCTAGTCTCGGGGGATTCGCTTCGAGGTGGCAAAATAGGCTTGCCGAGAGGGTCGCATAGAGCAAAGAGTTTAGAGGAGTAAGTACCTAGCGAGGCACCTGAGGCTTCTTTCGCCGCCTCGCTGCCGCTAAACTGCCAGTCAACCCATTTGCCGTTAGCCATATTTCTTGCGTTTAGCGTTTGAATTTACTTCTTTTGTTTCTCTAGGTTATATTGTTGTTTTTGGTGATTACTCTCATCGCTACGAGAGAGTTTATATAGTAAAAGTTTCCACATATTTCACATTTTTCTATAAACCTGATATTCACGTGCTGTGTATTCAAATGAACAAGGAGAGAAAAAAACTATTATAGTAAATAACGTACATCCAATCTGAACGCGTTAGATCGTACGTGGGTTTCATTCGATCGAGGTGATTTCAATATTTTGTTTTATAACATCAATATACAAATATGTTCATATTGATCACGTAATTTCTAAAATCTCATGCAAACTCATAAGTGATAACATAGGAGGTTGTACTCATCTTCAAAATATAAGTATTATACCAAACCGTCAAATTAACATCATAACGTTATATCTAGCCATCGGATCATAATTTGTTATATTAGAAGTCTTCTATAGTACTAAATTTCCAACCACTTTTGTTGTTACCAACGATTTTTCACATTATTCTATGAATTTGCTATTTCACGTGGGATATTAAAATGGATAACGAGGACAAAAGGAAATAATAATATGTCTCGAGTCTCTACATGTTAAAACGTGGGTTTCCTCTGATTAAGGTGATTACATATATAAATATTATTTTTTTCAACGCAAAATATATATTTTTTTTTTGTAACAAGCCAACAAGGGTTAAAATAGTTTGTTTGTCTTAAAACATATTTAGACCAGCCAATATGGATCAGAGCCGAGGTAGTTGGGTCTTGAATTATTATTTACTGGCAATGGCAACCAAATAATTAAATCTCACAAAATCACTCTAAATTTTTACTAATCTAATTTTAAACAAAGTACCTAATAAATCCAGTATAAGCACTGACACTTTATTATTAATCAAAATTTTGTTAATTATGTACTCTAAGTAAATTTTGTGGTTGATCTGAAGGCATGCTCATGTATGTGTGTGTGTGTGTTAATGAGCTATTTTGTAGAGTCATATTCATGTACAACAAAACCAAATTTTCACTCATGGGAATGTAACTAAGACGAAAGCACAGATTCCGACGTTTTTTTCGTTTGTCTTTGAGTGAAGACGAAGGGACTAGGTAAGGGAGGAAGAAGAAAACCGCCCCATCCCGTGTAGAGATATATGAATGAACGTAACCTAAACGTATATGGATTGAATAAAACCATAATCATACTAAAAAGAAAAGAAAAAGACAGATCCGACAGAAAATAAATCGAGTATTTTTTCTTTTTATTATTGCAAGTTTGCAACTGAAACTGAACAGAATCCAAAAATAAACCAGTCAAAATAGTGATTTCTTTTAGAACTACATATTTTCTAAAAATCGAATATGAACCAAAACGGTATCAAATTGAACTGAAAAATAGTCGGTTTTCTTTTGGTTAATTTTTATATTTCATAAACTGAAAAAAATGAAAATAAATAAATAATAATAATATATTCTGAACCAAAACTCTGATTAGACGCCCAACTTTTTTTTTTTTTTTGACAGCCAACTTATTAGTATTATTTTCTCTATAATTACGAAGTTAAGGTCAATAGATTCTAATCTTTGTAAAGGATTTGATGCGCCACGTTAATTGCATTGCCTAGTGTGATTGGACTTTGGGGGTCTATATTAATTAATGTTTTTTTGCTCTTGAGATTTTTAATTAAATTGATATTTCACGCGGTGAGTATTCATATTAATATAGAGATCAAATATAGAGATAAGAAAATAAAGGACACGACATCGAGATAAGAAGTATACGAAAAGAAAAATTAGTACAGTAATGAAAACAATAATGTATCTCGAATTAGAACGTGGGTTTCCTCTTATCACGGTGATTAAAAAAAAAAAAAGAAGACGAAAATGGATGAGAGCCTATTTGGATCTTCCCATGCCCAATTATTGAAGAAGGCGATGTAAATAGAATATAGTATGTAAAAAAAGAACTGGATAAAATTTTAAACCGTCCATTTGTCGAGAATTGTTCACGTGGGTCTAAGTAAGTTACGTTTAACAGACGAAGTAGTTTATATATTACGTAAAGCGTGGATGAATTGTTCACGTAGTTTCTTTTATTTTTGTAAACGTGGAATCCAGTTTAATCCTTCAGATCTATGAAAGAATCGAATAGTAGTTTTGTCATTTAAGACGTTTATACGTAGCCTGATTGTAAAAGGGATATGCCAACTATCTTCTTTTTTTTTAGAAAAACAAAATTATTGATAATTTTTTTGAGCAAATGCATCCAAAATATTTGGATTAATCAGTAAACGAGATTCTATATATATATTACTTTGTTTTTTTTTTTACATGCATGGTATAATATAAAGGTAATTTCACTAGATATCATATTTGACCACAGTTAAGAAACTTACATGTCATACTAAAATATTAAGTAAATATCATATTTAACTAAAATGGTATTTTCAAAATATTATTAATTTAATTTGTGTTTTTTTTTTCATGTCACTGTTGTTTTTGAAGAAGTATTCATTTGGGCTTTTGTTTTCTTAAACTTTTGATTGCTTCAAACTTCAGCCTCTAAGATACATACAACAACAAACAATAACCGGTAAGAATCTCAACTAAGCCGGTCTACGCTGGTCATCGGTTCAATCTAGAATTATCAGTCCTGGCTATAATGACTCAATCAGGCTAGGGAAATGCTCCTTGCCAGTCCGAATCCGATTCAACACACTTTTGAGAATTGCGAAAGGAGACTAATAAATTCGATGTACTTTATGGTATTTTCATACAATGGCCAATTTGTTTAAATGAAAACAAATTGAAATTTATTTTGTTTTATAATGTAGAAAACTAGAAATACATCGAAAGAGAACCTCAACGACGAGAAAAACATTACATGACTGATGATACTAGTACGCCATATTATTTGTAGAAACTCGATAGATGTTCATGATTTATTTCATAAGAAAATAAAACACCCCATTTATTATTATATATAGCATATATATGATACTTAGGCTTTGGTATATTCGGAACCCTTTAGTTGACGCCATTAACGTCGTGAGTTAAGCTTCAGTTATATTGATATGGCGTTCACAAAAGCTCTTCAATCTTTTGAACGCATCCTCCAATGTCGGAATCTCCATGTCGATAGAATGCCTCAACCAGTTCTTCTGACCAAAAGCAATCCCTAACCAATACAATACACAGCATGTTTTATGTTCTTTGTTCTTGTCAAAAACAAGAATTCAACACTCATGCTTGACTCGGATTGTGACATAGCGATGATACTAATACAAATAAATCGGATACATGTGCCATGTGTTTATGTTTTTAAGTGTCCACAAAAAGATCAATTGAATATATTCTGCCTTAAACTTGAAACGCTATCTTCTAAAAACTATAGCGAGGGCTAATTTACAATGATAATATATAGATACTGGATTGATTATTACCTGGTAAAAGGACGAGGTTTTCTTCCTTAGCAAGCTTATTGCAAAAGTCTTGATCATCTTCAATGTCAAAGAAATGTAATGGGTCCAGCTCGGTCTGCCAAAAAAAAAGAGGAAAAAAAGGTATTCGCAATATATCCACAATGAAAAAATTGTTTCAAAAGATGTGTATAAGAAAATTAGTAGTGAACTAAAAATGTAATTAACAATAATAATAGAATACCCATAAGAAGGTGCATGCGACTGGTTTCATGTAGCAGGTGAGGGTGGGTATGTCCTTGAGCTTAGAATATGCAAAATCCACTTTTTCTTTCAGAAAACTCTGCCTCCGATCGAAGAACTCTTTAGGAGTTTTCTCCAAGATGGTGGGAATAGCCGCCTACATACAATACGATTAGGAAATGTATTTTATTGTATCTTTTTTCAACAACATGCATCATATCATATGTGTTTTGAACGCGGGTGGTGTGACACAATGACAATACTAACACATATCAATTAGGCTATATGTATTGTTCGTATTTTAATCCTTCATACAAAAAAAAAAAAGTGTTGTTCGTATTTTATTCATTTTTATTTTGTCTGGTTACACAATATGTGAGGAGAGTAACCCAATTCATTGTCCTAACGTGCGTACCTGGATAACAGTTGCTGGTTTAGAATTTATTTCCAGAAATTCCTTAGCAGCTTTTAAGACCTGTCCATATAATAATACTTAAGATTAGGCCAAGAAAATAAATTGAAATGAAAAATATATGCTTGAAGAGTGATTAAAAAATAAAATGAAGCGGACCTTGGTGGATGTGAAGGCACCGTCTAGATCGTGCAGTGCGAGCCAGCCCGTTCGCCATCCTGGGACACTCCATCCTTTGGATATGGACCCGAGTGTAATCACGGGTACGATTGAGGAGAATTTCCCCATTGGAACAAAGGGATTACTCCCAAACACGGTCCATCTATATACTTCGTCCGTTACGACCATTATCCCGAGTTCCCGAGCCAACACAGCGAGCTGAGATTCATTTCACAAGATGTAAATATTCGGAGTTGGATTGTTATGATAAAAACAAAAATCCAACCAAAATTTTGCAAATTGTAAGCAGAAATAGAAATATTTATTAGTTTTTGCGTTTGCGTTTACATGTATAACATTGACTAAAGAAAAAAAGAAAAAACAAACAATACATGTTAAAACAATAACATTGACTAAAGAATGTAGACAGAGTTTTAACATATTTAGGAGTTTTCTCTTGAGCTCATTTGAAGAAAAAGAAGAAAAAAAACAATACATGTTAAAACAATAAATATGTAAACGCAACACACCAATTAAAAAGATTATAACATTGACTAAAGATCATCTAAGTATCTAACCAATCATGTGAATACTTATCCAAGAGTACAATTACGTAAATATACCTGCTTGAGATGAGCCTCAGTGTAGTAGTTCCCAATGGGATTGTGAGGATTGATTATAAAGATCGCAAACGTGTTCTCGTCTGCCATCTCTTTGACGCTGTCAAGATCGATCTCAAAGTCTTTCTCGGGGATGAAGTCATACCTTCGGACCTCCACGTGCTTGTAGATAGAGCGGGCATAGTCCGCAGGGAAACCCGGTTTTGGAAGCAAGATGTTTGATTTCGGTTTAGCCAAGATATCGACCACGAGCTCGATCGCTTGTTTGCATCCAACCGTCATAAACACATCATCTCCCGTCAGCTTGTTATGAAGATCTCGGTTTAGATATTCCGCCACAGCACTGATATATATATATAGAGTTAATTAAGATGCAAAATAGAGGTGTCAATCGAGACGAACCGGTTCTATAAAACCTAACCGGTCCAACATTGAGCAGTTTGCTTCTATTTTTGTCAGTAGTACAAAAAGTCTAAAATAAATAGTAATATTTCTCTCTAATCTCTGTATATTACCTTCTGGCGACTGGAAGGCCAATGCTAGGAGCATATGCGTTTCCTGTGCCGCAAATGACGGCTTTAACAACCGCCTTTTCAGCGGTATGGCTAGTCTCCGGGGACTCACTTCGTGGAGGCAAAATGGGCTTTCCGAGTGGATCGCACAGAGCGAAGACCGCAGAGGAGTAAGTGCCTAGTGAGGCCGCGGCAGCTTCTTCGGCTGCATTGCTGCCACTGAACTGCCACTCGACGCATCTTTTGTTCGGCATACTTGATACTTCTTGCGTCTAGCGTTTGTACTTACTTCTTTTATTTCTCTAGATAGATTCTCGTTTATGCGTGATTACTCTCATTGCTACTAGTGAGATTATATAGTAAAAGTTTGTACTCTTTTTTTCAATCAAATTGCTATTTCACGTGGTGTGTTTTTTTCAATTAATAAAGAGATGAGCGATAAAAAATGAGGGAAATAAGACCATGTTCAACGCAGAAACCTTTTAAGAAAACCACTTATCGTTCAACGCAGAAACAATAAAAAAGTTTCTTAAGTATAAAATATTAATATAATATAAAAACATAAATAAATTCTAAATATATAAAAAAGAAAGTTATTTTTTCACAAACAGTACAAGAACTGGTTCCTAAACAAGGATAGCAAAGATCGATTCTTTCACCTTTTTCTACTTTTTCATTTTTTTAATATTTTTTAAAGATTACATCTCACTTAAGAAACTGCCGTTGCACTTGCTCTAATAACGTATCTTGAGTCCCTACATTCTGGAACGTGGGTTTTCCTCTCGTCACGGTGATTGCAGAAATAAATATGTCAACGTAAAATAGTTCATTTACTATAAAATACTATTTAACAGACGAGCATCGATATGTGAGCCTATTTAATTTGGATCTTCAACTATTCAAGGTGATATATTTAACAAAGCCGATCACGTTCAAACTTTAAAAAAAAAATTAAAAACACTACGAAATAGTGAAATACTCCTATAAATAGAACCATGGTGTCTATCAGATCTACTTAATTAATGTTAAATTTAATTAATTAGGAACACAAATTACGGATCATACAAATTGTGTAATCCCATGCCTTGCGCTCGTTACTTTAAAGAAGCTGCCTCAACAAAATTATAATCAAAACTAATAAGTTATAGTCCCGAAAACGATTCTAGATAAGATTTATAACTGTAGATATATAAACAACTAAAGTATGATGATGAATTAAAATGAGTTTATGTGAGCTATACATACACGCCGCCGATTCTGAAAATTTTAAGGCTTAAAGTGGCGATAAAAAGATGTTTGTTTAGCCAAAAAAAAAAGTGGTGATAAAAAGATGCCGTCTTATCTAGATTCACCATATTTAATTAAATTTATATTAAATAAAATATATTTTCTCCGTTTTTTAATAAGTGACGTTTTATATTTTTTTGATTTGAAAATAAATGATATTTTCACAAATCAATACAAAATTTAACACTAAATTATTTGTTCTTAATTTTAGCGCAAAGTTCTAAAACATCAAATAAAAAAACAGAGAGAGTATTTTATAAGAAAAAGATATCTATGTTTTGTCTAAAAAAATAAAAATCATAGTAACTTAATATATAACATTTTTAAAAAATAATTACTTATAAAATATGTTATTTTTAGAGATATTATTTAGAATGTTATATGATCTGGATTTTGGACAAATGTTAATATATTAACTGAAGTATTTTTTAGATTTATATATTAATATATTATTCTAAATTGCGATGCCAATTAGCCATTAAATTGATTTTTTCAAAATATTTTACCTTTGAATTGAAAAACCATTAAATTACTTAAAAGTATGAAAGATAAAAAAAAAATAACCCTTCTTCAAAAAAAAAATGAAAGATAAAAAATAAATGAAAACGTGAAGAAGAAAAGAAAAAGAGCTAATACTTTGGGGGGAAAGAAAAGAACTCTCGTAGAACTTTCTTAACCATCGATGAAGCGTCGGGGCCACTTAGAAAGCTTATTATTGTGGTTTCTTCACACTTTATGACTTTTGTACGCATCTCTTTTGAAGCATCATCGCTTCCTCTTATCACCACCCTTTCATAGTTTCATTGTGATTCTTCGTTCGCATATATTGAACGAAACCGTTAAACAAACATTGAATTGACTTCTCTTTTATAAATCCTTTCTTTAGTAATCCTATCCACGCATCGATCGATCTCGCTTTGGTAAAAAGAGGGGGTTTATTACATAATTATTCATCGAGTCTCGATAAAATCCTAACACAAAACCCTAAATCCTGACGTATTGAATAAGATACATAGAATAACCACAATGATAAAAAAAAATTAAAAAAAATCCTAACATATATCCATCTTGGAAAGCGGGAGAGAATCAACTTCAAGCAGATTGGTCTCAGCCTCAGTCATCCTTGCAAACAAATAATCGAGGCGTGCCCTATCTGCTTTCACAGTCTCATCATAAGTCGGGCGATCGTGTTGCTTCTCGTTAACAAGAACTCGGCCTTCTATAAGACGAAGGCGTGTAGAAGAAGAAAGGACACATTGATTGATGAAGAGGAAGAGGATCATCACCATGCTGATGAAGCTGATTCTACAAGTATTCGCCATTGTTGAAGAGAAGCTTGATCGGGGGGTTTAGGGTTTTTTTGGTTGTTGAAGTTCGAGAGAAATCTTCTTGTTATTTAGTTTGTGATTTGTGAGAGTCCGTGTGGTTTATTTATATATATAGAGAGAGAGGATGATGAGCTTCAGTTTGTTTTCCTAATATACTCAGGAAAGCGAAGGCGGTCGTGTACAACTCGAAATAGACTCGTTTATTTTCCTTTTCTCTGGATTATTGTACCCCTCAAGATCTTATAGATACTGATTAAATATGTGATTGCTTTTGCGTTTTTTTTTGTAAGTTGGATAAACATAACATATATGGGAAAATTTGGAAAAACAAATCCTTGCGCTATTTGTGAGAATTTCTTTTTTCTTATTTTTACAAATTAACAATTAAGGTTCTATTTTTTTCGAATATAACACTTAAAGTAAATTGTTAAATCTAGACTAATTCATGGTGATTTATTGGTTAAGTATTTTTGCTATGGTTTTATACTTATAGGTTCTCGAAATTAGCTTAAATTTCGGTTTGGGATAGGTTATCAAACTGTGTCTATCTAAAACATAATTAGAAATTGTTATTCATAATTATAAATAGCGTGTATTCTTTCATTGGATCTATAGCTTTCATTTATGAAGACAATTCAAGAGTTTAAAAAACTTGATCAGGAACTTGAAAGTGATTTATACACATTCTTCAATTCATAGTCTCTTAAAAAGTTTACATATAAACCCATAAGAATATTTTAGACGTTAAGATTAATAACTTTAGTTGTTTGTAGATTGTGTTCTAAATATACTCTAATTTTAGTGTGAAATCGTGATGCATAATAAATTGTGATCTACCAATGTGATTTGACATTGCGTTCATCATATTCACTTGATACAACAACCTACCATCATTTATATGCTTTTGGTTATTTGGTTCCGAAGACATAAATTTAACCCCAAAAGAAAAACTCTAGGATATTGATCATGATGAAATTGTGAAAATTTAAATGAAACATCAAAAAGTTGAGTTCTAAGACCATATAACCAACCAAATGGCAAGAGAAGAGAAAGCCATATTTAGCAAAAGCAAAACCTTAGGATCCTCATTACAGGAAGAAAGGGACCACGTTTTAAGATTTGTCTAAGTTTAAGGCAAAACCCACAAATGCATCAAAAGGAAGGATGATATCAAGATCAGATCAGATCTCCCATTTCTTGAGCTCCATGCCATCCGGGGGAGTGCTCTCGATTGTCTTAGTCCCAACCTCTTTCCAGTTTGTCGACAGCACTGTCCCATTCGATTCCACCTGTTCATCGTCCACAACCAAATGAGTCAATCAAAAGGACAAAACTTTTACAGTCTCCATGAAAAAAAAAACAAAGAGAATATAGATAGAGATACTCACAAATGATTTGCTCATCGCACGTCTCGTATCTTCATCCGCACTCTGGTATATCTCACGGAAGAATTTGTTCAAAGCTGCGTCTCCTTCTAGCTTCTCATCCTTCTCCTGCAAATCAATAACCACTATTAAACAAACAGAAAAGAAAGAAAAAAACAAAAGACTTAGTCCAGGCTTAAGTATAATATGATTAAGAGACAGACCTGTTTCTTCATTTCAGCTTCCAGCTTGTCCCAGTCCTTAACTTTCTTAGAAGATGGATACGCAGGCCTCTGAGAAACCTCTGCAACACCATTACACAAACAACACAAGATTCACATGTCAAGAGACTGTAGTTTTAAGCTCAACAAGAAGAGAAAAAAGGTAGAAAACCTGATGAGACATTTGGCTTTGGCAAAACCGCTGGCCCTTTGCCGTGTTCGAGGGAGGCCCATGTGATTATATCGGCTTTTGCAAGACGGATCTCGATTTTGGTTGACAATACTTCATATCTGCACTTATCTGGTACTATCGGTATGTTCATCGTACAAGAAGAAAAAAAGTCATACAGTGTGTTCAACTCAAGAGTGCTTAAAGGAAAAAGCAACATTGATTCATTCAAATAAGTTGCTTACCTTTCCAAACAATCTCGGTTGGAGATGATACGCCTCCTCTTCTCCAGGAACATCAATCACAACACTCAGCTGAAAAATCACAGAACAATACCGAAATGTTAAACACACAATCACACAGAAATGTCATAGAGGTGGGTACTTCGATTGCAGTCTACTCACAATTTGTTCACCAAAGTCGATATTAACACTCTGCTTCGGTATCCCTTTCGCGAAGATAGTTACCACAACTTCTTCTGGCTTTTGGTAGAACTCGTGTCTGTTGAGCACTCAAGAGTGAGATATTTAACCTTGAAAAGTTTCGAAAATAGCATTGTTTTCTACAATGAAACTACCTGTACTTCGCTTTGGCTGGTGCTACAGAGGCAGGGGTAAGATCAACTTCTGATACCGGTGGTGCGGTAGAACTTGAAGGCAATCCCGATGGCACCGGTTGAACCAAATCTTTCTCTTCCTCTGAACAAAAAAATAACATATCAAAATGTTGAGACCATTCACTCAGAGCATGTAAAACCTAACAAACCAGACAACAACAACAAAAACAAACATTAAGAATATACCTGCGATTCGAAGATCACATTCATCCATCAACTTCTTGAATTTGAATTCACTGGGTGCAACGGAAGCACCCTTTTCAAGAGCTGTTTTAGCAGTCCGAAATTCTTCAAGTTTCATACAGGCAGTTCTACAAATACCAATACCAAAATGTACCACAAGGAATCAGATATTGAGTTTAAATGTCACAAGAACTTATGTAGGTTTTGGTCAATCAAGAATGACACGTAGGATGAAATAGCAGTAACATACCCCTTTCTTAGGTAGGCTTTGGTCAATGAGGGATCCAACTCAATTGCTTTGTTCGCATCTGCCACTGCTTCTGCTCATTGAGAAACATCTCAGAGTCAGACACAAGAATCTAATAGGACCAGTAAACCTCTATAACACTATGTCGAAACCAAACGATGGGAAGGAAAATGCAGAGGATACTTTCTTAAAACTCAAGCAAAAGTTGAAATTTTTCAAAACCGTTACTAATTGAAATACCAAAATTTCCAGATTCATAATCAAAAGGATCAAAAGACTAGCACAGTTAAACCAGAATGTGTACAATAACCCAGCACAATCAACCAAATCAGTAAAAAAATTGCCCTCTTTAAATGTAATCATTGCTGATCACAAAATAGAAACTCAACTCCATTCTCACGAAATCGTTCTGATACATTGTTCCTCCACAAAAAAGTAGAAGAGTGACATAAATGAACAAAATTGATACACTACGAGAAGAGTTGTGACACTACCACGCGATAGGACACGAAACTAAACCCTAAATTTACACAGAGCCGGGGAAAAACAATCAACTTTTATTCAACTATACATTAATAAGAAACCAAAGATATGAACAAACCCAGAACCCCAAAAGGCGTACACGACAGTAAAAGACGAAAAATTATGTTTTTTTTTTCTTCCTGTAACAAAATATCGTTTAGATTACAGGACAAAGAAGTTACCGGTGAAGTTTTCGAGCTTGATGTTAGCCTGAGCACGATCGGCGAAGAAATCAGCGCAATTGGGATCCAAGTCAATGGCTTTGGAGTACAAGTCAACAGCAACATCGAAGTCGTCGTCTACAAAAACCTCTTTAGCCTTGGCTGCAAGTTCCTTAGCCATGTCGATTGGGTTTCCTTAAAACACTTTGCTTTAGATTGAGAGAAGAAGACGATTCGAGTACTGGAGAAGGGGGAATGAAGTAGAGTGCAGGGTTTTGTCTGATTCTGCTCAAAGGACCAAAGTATATAAAGAGAAGAGACAATGGATGTTGTTAATCTTTCTCTTCTAGATTGTTCCTTTTTTGTGCGAGTTGTGTTGTGAGGGAAGCTCAGGGGTTCAATACAAATTAAAAATCTTTTCCCTTTTTCCACGATTTTTCCTTCGTTTTTTTTTTTTTGTAAAATTGTTTTATTTTTCCTTTTTTGCTGTAAATTATATTTTGACTGAAGTTTTTTTACGTAACTACTTTTTAAAGTTTTAAAGAGTTAAAAGTAATGTTCTGATGAAGATGACGATTTTTTAACTCGTTTTATTATGGATGCAATTGTTTTTTTTTGTGTGTGTACATATCACAAATTACTTAGAAAAAGATTGTCGAAACAAACAAAACACAATTCACAAATTTATGATTCACCAAAGAGGGAACTGATCCGTGCTTCAGACATTTTTCATCGTGGAACTTTATTGGAAGATTCAAATACGTGTGGATATGGAGAAGTCAACATTATTTTTGTGTCCAAGTGGACTTGGTGAGGTCAATTTAAATAGTACATATCTGTTTGTTTATGAGTTGAAAAGACCGTCTTCCTCTGAACCAATCTTCTTCTCTCAAGTGTGATCTTCTTCTAAAAGAAACAATTAAGCAACCACTATGTGTAAAATGTTTGTTTTATAACATTCTAAAAAAAAAATATGTGACAAACAAATATAGGCAACGCCTCTATCTGTGTGTTTGGGTGTCAAAATTTGACAAAAGTAGACAAGAATAATCAAATGGGTTTGTTCTGGGCCAGAATATAATCATTGAGTAAGAGGCCCATCAATGTCTGAAACTAATGAAACAACGTAATGCTTTATATACTAGTGAACAAATAATGTTGCTTCTCCCACATCGGAAGCTTCACGATAGGACACTCGTCTTTGGCGTAGTATAAAAGAAGACCAAGGTGGAACCGAGAAAAATACTTACCTGGACGGGGTCGACTCTTGATCAAGAAGAAGAGTGGCCTAAGCTAGTGACCTCCATTGCACATAGCGGAGGGGTGCTTAGCTTAAGGTCTCCCCAAGTGGGAGAGCCTGCGTCATTATTTGTGGCAGTGGGGGCCTGCGTTCGCGCGGCCCCTCCCAATTTCCCAAGTTCAATTTTTATAAGCTAGGCCACAGTTCAGTATAGTCTGTGGTAAACCCTCGAGCAGTGCTCCTGCTCCTTTTGACTGAGGCAAATGTGATACCCTTTTCAAAGTACTGTATCATCATATATTTAAAATAGTCCACAGAATCTGGTTTCTTGCGAAACGGAAAATTGGTTTGGTGTGGGCTTGGCAGCAAAGATGAAAATGTTTGCTCCATTTTTTACTTGTTTGGAATTTTGTGCCGTTTGCTATTAACATGTCTTTTGATGTATCTTTTATGTTGGAGTATATATCTCAGATAGAGTTTGAGAAGAAAAAAAACTGAGTTCCGAGGCAGGGAGATGTTCGTCCAACTTTAGTTTGTTCCTAAGCCAAGTGCGATCAAAGAATCAAAGAATCCGAGTGCGATTGAGAGGCGGCGGTGTCGATTTTTACAAAATCGACGTTGTGACTAACCCGACGATCAGAGGATTGAGATCGGAAGGAAACGAGGTGTGATAAAGGGAGGAGAGAGGCTGCAGCTGCGATGAAGCAGCCTTTAGAGAGAGAAAATGAAGGAGATGGAGAACGAGCCATCTAGAGAACGAGAGAAAGGAGAGCCGTTGTTTGATATGAGAAAATGAACCTTATGCGAGAGAGAAAGAGAAATGAGAAGATAAAGTTAGTTTTGTCATTATACACATTACACACAAAATGCTCTAGCCACAAATTTAATATGGCCATAGTGTTAATAGAAGAAGCCCATGATATGGTTATTAGATGCAATTTCTCAAGATAAAATTGATGTTAGAAATAAAATTATTTCGATTTAATTAACTAGTGAATACGGGTTTGGTTGGTAACATTGAATTATACCTCTATTCGATGTTTTGAATTACTGAAATCATGTAGATAATTGTAGCACATTTGTTTTCAATCTTTGCCGCCACAAACGAACTGTCCAAATGGTAATTGTGATTATGAGATATGGCAGAAAAAAATGATGTCGTCGAATTACATGACAAAATAATAATAGTAACAAACGGGGAAATTATTTGGCGGAATAATCAAAACATATTAAAGTTCCAAAAAAGTAATACTAATAATCAAAACACATTTCTTGTTAATTTCCCTACCTAATTTATTAGAAGAAAAAAACCCTAATATCAACGTGACTTAGAGGGTGTCTAAGTCATCCACAGAAATCCAAAGTTCAGGCCCTCAGTCAATTTATTAATACAGCGAATGGTCAGTTCAACTTCAAGTGTAATATTCAAAGTTCAGGATAAATTGATAAAATCCTGAGCTGAATTATCAAAAGAAACAAAAATGGGAAAGAAGAGCTCTGTATCAATCCTCTGTTTCTTGATCATAACCTTCAGTGCCATTTCTGTTTCTGCACAAAATGATAATTGTGACAAAAATTCTGGGAGCTTCAAACCCGACAGTCCATATGACAATAACCGCCGTCTCATCCTCTCTACTCTGCCTTCTAACGTCACGGCTCACCACGGCTACTTCAACGGTTCGGTCGAGCTTGGTCCGGACCGCCTCTACGCCATGGGGATGTGCGCTCCAGGTGTTTTATCAGAAGCTTGCTCCTCCTGTATCGAAGACGCATCCAAGTATCTACTACAAAGCTGTCTGAACCAGACAGACGCTTTCTCATGGTTCGGTGAAGAGATCCTTTGCCTTGTTCGCTACTCTAGCAAGCCCTTTTCCGGTGTCCTCGTCTTGCACCCGTATAGAGTGTTTTTCAATTTCATGGAGATTGAAAAAGAAGTCCAGAATGAGTTTTACTGGGACGGGCTATTGTCTCGTCTGAACACGGTAGCTTTTTGGTCTGTGAGAAACAGTTCGTCTACTTCTTCTTCTTCTTTAGCATCGCCTAGTAGTAAATACTATGCAAAGGATTCAGCTACGGTGCCGGTTTACGAGGACATATCGGTGTTGATGCAATGCACTCCAGATGTTTCTTCAGAGGATTGTAAACTTTGTCTACAGAGAAGCGTTAATTACTACAAGACATGGTTCTATGGGAAGAGAGACACCATTATATTGCGGCCAAGTTGCTTTTTGTTGGGAAAAATACAAAACGCAACAACGGCGCAGCGGAATAAAGTTCCCCGCACTTGTGTGAATCTGTGAGGAAGATACTTCGACGATGGCAGAAAATAATCAAAACGGAAAGTAAATGAGACACAAAATTATTTTACGTGGAAAACCTCCTCGATGTGAGGAGTAAAAACCACGGGACCATAGTCCACTCAAAAATTCACTATATGAAATGAATATGAGTTACAACCACGTCCTCCCTGTTCCCTCAGAACAGATCCAGAGACTCAAGCTCCAACAGAGCAATCTCCAATACAACAAGCTCAACAAGAGAGCAATACAAGAGCAATACAAGAGCTCGAAATAAGCAGTCACAAACGACTTCGGTTTACTAGGATTCCGGATACCAGATGAAGATCCAACCGTACAAATCAAAGATGAACCAGTCAACAACAACTCTGCCAAATTTCAGCTCAAACAGAGAAGAACTCACCGTCGGATTTTCCAAACACCGAAGATATAACCTGCTGAACAACTGCAGCAAACAGCCACGCTAAAACCCGGATTCACGAGAAACCAACCGTTGAAATGAAAATCCCACCGTTGAATCTCAAACCCACTGAGTCACGAAGCTTTTCACAAAGTTTCAGCCCAATCAGAAAACTTTCAAGCCTCCGATTTCAGTCTTCAAGAACCTGGACGAAAACTATTTTTTCACCTCTCTTCTTGCCTCTCTCTCTTCTCTCTCTTTTCTCTCTTGTCTTCTTTTTCTGCTTACTTGCCTCTTGACTCTTGTTGCCTCTTTTTATATTTGCCTCTTGGCTTTTACTTTTGACCCTTATGTAGCCATAAAACTATATTAAAAGCCTTTATATATATATATATCTATATATATAATCCTCCACTAGGAGGAACACCAACACTTTTTCCGGTGGGAACTGTATACTTTCTCTGGTGCGTTTGATAGTGCTACTAAGGTAAGTTCACCACCTTCTTCACCGCCGCCTCCTTCTGTATCCAGCCTGACCAAGACAACCAAGAAAGGCAAGTTCTTTTGGTAACATTTTCAGAGCAAGTTTTTTCACACTTTTTTGCTTTGTGTAATTTATGTTTTTGGTGAATTGGGTTTTATGCAGATAAAAGAATCTCAGGTGGAATTGTGGCGGCAATTGTTATTTTTATTGTCATTACCGTACTTTTGATTACTTTACTATTAGTTATTTTTAAGAGGAGAAAGCGAAACCAAGCAATTACGCTTCCATGTAAGTTCCTAACTTCTTTTTTATTACCATTGATTGGTTTTGGTCTTGTGATAGTTTTGGAACATTACTGACAAGCTTAATGTTGGTCTTTAATGAAGCTGAATCTGAACAATTCGATTTAAAGACGATTGAAGTTGCAACGAGCAACTTTTCTGAAAGTAACAAGCTTGGTGAAGGTGGATTTGGTGAAGTTTACAAGGTAAGTACGCTCTTAATTTTGTCTAACTCGTTCTTTTGAGGACAAACAGTGAGAAGATGTGCTTAATATTTGTAAAATATTTTCAAGGGTATGCTCCCAGATGGAACTGAAGTTGCGGTGAAGAGACTGTCGAAAACATCAGGACAAGGTGAAGCAGAGTTCAAGAACGAGGTTCTTGTTGTTTCAAAGCTTCAACACAGGAATCTTGTTAGGCTTTTCGGGTTCTCGCTGCAAGGAGAAGAGAAGTTACTCGTCTATGAGTTTGTTCCCAACAAAAGCCTTGATTTTTTCTTATTTGGTATGTTGATTTAACTTAATATATATATACATAGGGTGTTGCAAATATAGCTAATGAAATAAACATTTGGATATGCAGACTCTATGAAGAGAGCTCAGTTGGATTGGACAGTGCGACACAACATCATCAACGGGATTACCCGAGGGATACTATATCTTCATCAAGATTCACGGCTCACAATCATACACCGTGACCTTAAAGCTAGTAACATTCTCTTAGACGCAAATATGAATCCCAAAGTTTCTGATTTTGGAATGGCAAGGATCTTTGAAATGGACCAAGGTGGAGCCAATACAAGAAGAGTAGTCGGAACCTTGTAAGTGTATATACTTCTGAAAATTGAAGAGGATCAAGAAACCCTTTTTTTTAACTGATTAACAAAAACATTGCCTATATATAATCTGCAGCGGTTACATGTCTCCCGAGTATGTGACACATGGCCAATTCTAGACGAAATCAGATGTGTATAGCTTTGGAGTATTGATACTTGAGATCATTAGTGGCAAAAAGAACAGCAGCTTCAACCGCACTGGTGGTTCAGTTAATAACTTAGTCACATATGTGAGTAATTATGAACTAATGATTTGTCTCAACTCAAACTTTGTTTGATTCTTACAAACAGTGATCATAAAAATCTGAATATTACAGGCCTGGAAACTTTGGACGAACAAGTCACTGTCTGAGCTCATAGATCCTGGCATACAAGAAGAATGTATCGTAGAAGTCTGTAAAAAGGATGAATTCACTAGATGTATCCATATCGGACTATTATGCGTTCAAGAAAATCCTAAGGATCGTCCAGCAATGTCGAAAATTCACCAGATGCTTACAAACAGTTCACTAATCCTGCCTATGCCTAGGAAACCAGGATTTTTCTTCCCGAACGAACCGGTATCGAACTCATTAGCGCAAGAGTCAGGATCGAGTCAATATACTAGCAACAAGTCTTTTCCTTGTTCGGTAGATGAGGCAACAATCACCGATGTTAATCCTCGTTGAAGATTCAACACCTAGGAAGTAGGAACCATAAAAATGTTGAGCCGGCCCTACATGTGGAATTCTTAATAGCCGTCCAATTTTTTTGTTTTTGTTTTATGTATGTTGAATAAATTACTGTTTAATGAGCCAAACAAAAAAGTCATGCTTGGAAATTGGAATGGAACTCCATATTGTTGGGACCGGTTGTGCTTTCAGAATGACTGATTCAAAATTAACAGCGAATGAAGCTTTTCTCCTCGCGTTTTTGTAGAACTTTAGTGGAAGATTCAAATAAGTGTCTACTGTATATGGAAATGTCAATTTATTTTGTGTCAAATGGATGTGGTGAAGTCAATTTAAATATTGTACATATGTATCTGTTCAATGAGTAAACGACATTAACAAGAATTGCAACTTTATCAAAAATACAGTAATTTTAATGATAACATGTCAATAATATTTGAAAACTAGACATTATTCTTCAAACCATTTCTTTTAGAGAATTCACTAATAATATATGGTGCGCTTTTGGGTTAAGATAATCTTTGCATATGGACTTCTCGGCTATTCATTTCATGTGACTCAACACTCTCGTGTAATAACCACCAGAATCATTACTCCCCCATAAACCGAGCTGGCCTCATCTCCCCTGCTTGAGTACACAACTACTTCCTCAAAGGACAACTTCCCATCACATCTGAACCAATCATCCGTCTTTAGACCTCTAACCAATAACTCTCTCGTGTCTACCTATGAACAAATCTTCTCCGGACTAAATACCTTTTTATAAAAAGAAACAATTAAACATCGATCCCTATGTAAAATGTTTGTTCATATGACAACAGTTTATAAGCTTTTTTTAAAAGTTGAGTGACAAAATAAATAGATAACCATAGTGATGTTAGATAAATCATAAACATAGTAAAGTGGGTTCTATTTGGGCCGGAATATAATCATCATTGAGGCCTCATCACGGGACTAAACTAGCTAGGGCTAATGAAACAACGAAACCCCTGCCTTAAAGTAAGGATAATTTTATTTCTCCCACATCGGAAGCTTTACAATAGGCACTACTCTTTTGGCTTAGTATAAAATAAGACCAAGGTGGAACCGAGAAAGATACTTACCTGGACGGGGTCGACTCTTGATCAAGAAGAAGAGTGGCCTAAGCTAGTGACCTCCATTGCACATTGCGGAGGGGCGCTTAGCTTAAGGTCTCCCCAAGTGGGAGAGCCTGCGTCATTATTTGTGGCAGTGGGGGCCTGCGTTCGCGCGGCCCCTCCCAATATCTCCAATCCAATCCAAGTTTTGTTATACCTCTCTAGTCGTCATGCTCATTACCGTAACTTTAGAACATATATCAATTTCTGGTGCGGCTAAACAAGCTCATGAGTTTTGGAGATATTGGATGGAAACTAGTGTGGATGGATTAGTGGGCTCAGTACACGTGGTTTAGGCAAGCCACCTTAATGGCTCATGGGGGATGTTATTGTCGCAAGTGTGGCTAACTAACTCGATGGATCTGATGCTTTCTCAAATATTTCATTCAGTTTCAGACTGACAATTAATTGTTATTATCTGTTGCCAACTTGCCATGGATCCATCATGATCTTCTAGGACCGGATCAGTCTGATACGAGTTTGCATTGGAGTGTCAAGATTTGAAGCAACATCAACGACAAGATTCGTAGAATCCTAGCTAAAGTTAATTCCTTATAAGATCATTAAAGTTGGCCCAAAATTTTTACTCGTATGAATATGGTGGCGTTGCTATAAATCTATCTCATCGTCTTTTTTTTTTGAGATTTTCAATCATCATTTTGCTAGTATTTAATTAAGCCATGAGTCTCACCACCATTTCCACAATTTGATGAGCAAACAATTAGAATTCTTCATCAATGAACCAGTCCAAACTAGCTAAAACATCTTCCAGGCTAGATGAATTATACTACCAAGGCTGCATGAATTGGCTTCAAGACTCCAGTTAAGTTGTTCAAGTTTCAGATGGAAACAGATATCTCTGCTCCAAATAACAATGATCTCTACACTCTCAAATACGACCAAATAAATTTGGAATCTCATGATGATTGACGACTGTAAATACAAGATTTTCTTCCATTTTCTGTAGTGTGAAAGTTATTGAAATTTTGTCATATTTTTATCATATAATAGAAAATGTCTAGTAAATCATAAATGAAAATGTGCTTGGCGGAGTAATTAACGCAATCTTAATGGGGAGATGTAACGTACACGAAGTTGCGTTAGGCGAAACTAGAATAGTGGCCATAAAACTTTGTCACATGCTTTGCCATCATCGGCTCATCACCTTATTTTTGGCTCCAATTAATTACTTCCTTTTTATTTTATCCCGTAATTCGATTTTTTTTTTATCACCATCGAATCTGTTGAAAATTAGTACTCCTTATATGTCATAATCACAAACTTCTTTGGGGCGTCTATATATAATTAAAGATCTCATTTGCCAGAAAAAGAGCATGCAAAAGAAGTATTTAAAAAAAAAAAAGCATAGTAATAAATTGTGAGAATGGCTATATATATATATTGGAACAAAAAATTTAATAAAGACAATTGGGCTTTATTATTTTGTGTTTAGTGTGAATAAGAAATGGGTTGAGGCCCAAACAAATGGAAGAGGCTAAAACAAATGGAAAGTTTCCATTAATTATAATTCCTTGTGGAAGAGACTTAAATAAATGTAAAGTTTACATTAGGTATAATTACTTGTGAAAGAAGCCTAAACAAATGGAAAGTTTCCATTAGCTATAACTTTTTGTGAAAGTTAAAGTATCCCACATTGGAAACTTGGAATGTTTTGAAGTCCCCTCTCATACTATATATATGATGCGTTAGCCTCTCTTTTCAAATCATCCAAACACAGATCATCAGATCAAAAGTAAAGGCTAAATACAAGTTCCTTCAATCCACTACTGCATCAGGTAGTTTCTTTAGTTCGAGAGTATTAGTTGAGATACAAGTTCGTTAGACCCGCAATCGAGTGATGCGATTCGGGGTTGAACGGTTGTATCCTGGGACTCATGAATCGTGATAATACCTGTCACACTACGGGTGATTCTTTGAGTTAAAGAAAGAGATTGCGATCTCGACTCCGTTCCAGTGTTTCGATTTCACCGATTTATTATTTACGATTTTTCTTAACTCGTTTTATTCGGTTTTGATGATCCTTTTTATTTTGTGATTAAATCAATATTCCGTATTTCTAAATTATTGGTCTTACAATATATAGGAGCATAATAGTATCACTAACAGAATTAAGCCTAATATGTATACATGTGAAAACTGAAAATCTAGATGGTTACCATATTTTCTGACTGATTAACGAGAAACGAGTTGCAGCAGATAATCAAATATAATTTTGGGTTAATTTTTTATTTGTACAGACATTTTTCTACTAAAAATAACAGCGATAGTTGAAATTTGAAAATAAATTTGTAGCTAGCTGAAAATATAGGGATTTACATAAAATATAGTCTATTAGAGAATCTTGTAATAAACAGAAATTTAAATTTTTAAAAATTACACATTTACATTTTGTATAATAAATTTGGAGTAAATTTACATTCTACACTTATAAAATCATAACAAAGACCACAAGCCCTTTCTTCTGTTACCAAAATGTTGCTAACTTGCCTTTTTATAATAATAAAAATGACATGGACGGACATATTGATATATTTTTAAAAAATATCTTAATATTGGTGGTTTTTTCAGTTTAAATAAAATAATATTATATATATACCAAAACTTTAGAAAAGTCTTTTTTTTTTCTCATATTCCAAAGGGGATATATAGAGCCGCGAACTCTTGATATATACAAACTTATACACGGTACTACCTTATTTTCTAAACCATGAAGATAAGGTCAATCGCTATCGAGAGTCAGTTAGAAAAAAATCCAGTCTAGGATAACTATAGCATATGTATTATTAAATTAAATGAACTAGTACAGATCCCTTCTCTTGTTGAGTTCTTATTTTTTCTTTAGAAAACAATTGACGGGAAAGGAAAAAACATACAATGAACAACACGCAAGAAATTTCCGCAATAGTTTTGCAAGAAAACAGGGACAACAAACATTTAGCTATAGTAATGAATAAATGAAATAAGTTTATCACAACTACAAAGGAAAACAAAAACTAACGGCAAAATCTTACATTGACGTTTTAGGAATGGGTGTTAAATATTTTATACAGCCATTTCTACGTTCGGCACGGCATCTCCATATCACTAGTTCCAGTCAATCAGTTTTTCTCAAACGTGATAAACGCCAGCGATTGCGTTGTAACACATAGACAAGATTGCTTGTTTCAATTCTTTGCATGTTTTTAGATCAAATTTTACTTTTTACCAGATAATATCCAAGCGAATCTATTGCTCAGTACTGCAGGGAAGGATTTCTTTTGTTTGTATCATTAGAACTTGGATATTGGGATACATTATCTATGAAAGTTAACAAATGTGGGTTATTTTTATATGACTATATATTATTTATTATTTGCTTGTATATCCAAAAGTCTAGGCATGGAACCGGCGATTTTTGACCCATTGTTAACCAAAAACTTGCACAATCTATGTTATAGTGAACAAAAAAAATAGTTCCAGACATATACCTAAACACAATTGACAAGCAATTTTGTTTTTGTTTTTTTTGACTAAATTTGAGAACCAATTTTACACCAATAAGAATACGTAAGACGTTCCAAATTTGGTTTGATATTACGGGATTTGTGTTCGTATGATCGTATGCTTTTAGTAAGCCGTTATAAATTGCTATAGAAGAAATTCTATATCGAAATCATCAAAACTTTTTAACAAAAAAAAAAAAAAAATCATCAAAACTTAATTATTGTTGGTAACCTTTTTTTTTGAAACAAAATAATTTGGAAGAAAGTGGGCAATCGAACAGGAGACTTCATGAAATGCAAGGGGAAACTCTAACCAACTTATTGCTGGTAATTTGGCTGCACTGTTTTTTCTTTATTAACAGAAAAAAAAAAAAAAAGTGTAACCATATGGTTATAAAAAAAATTAAAAAACGGTGCAGCCAAATTAACCTAAAATTACGTGAAACAGATCATGAAATGAAATTACGTACCCAACTTTACTTGCATGGGATATCTATAAATACCCCCATGAACCATTTTCATGCAAAATTAAGATACAGCAAAAACCCATTACAAAAAAAGAAACATTTCTAAAAGCAAGTATAGTGATAATAATGGGAAAGCTCTTGGTGATAATGTTAGTTGGTGTTTTCATGGCTTTCGAAAGCTTGGAAGCTCTTGACTATGGAGATGCACTAAACAAATCCATCTTGTTCTTTGAAGGCCAACGATCCGGTAAACTACCGGTTAAGCAACGGGTTAATTGACGAGCCGATTCTGCCCTCACCGACGGTGAACCAGATCATGTAAACCGCATTTCAACAATATAATTTGGCATTATGTTATCTTTTAAACAAATTTTCGTGTGTTTTAATCGTTAGGAATTGAAATTCTGCTTTCATTTTCCAGGTAAATTTGATCGGAGGGTACTATGATGCAGGTGACAATGTTAAATTTGTGTGGCCAATGTCATTTACCACAACCTTGTTGAGTTGGGCCGCAATTGAATACCAAAAGGAGATTTCCTCCGTAAACCAACTCGGTTATCTTCGGTCTTCTATAAAGTGGGGAACCAATTTTATCATCCGCGCTCATACTTCCCCCACCACACTATATACACAGGTAAATCCGTTGTTAACTTATTATTGTTCCAAAATCAAAAGTTATCATATATTAACCAGCTGAACCATGACATTTGGTATGTTCTGGTTAATGATTTTAATAGTTATATATATAAATTTTAAAAGATTTTTCTTACTTTACATTAGATTATTTTTTGAAAGTTAAATTGAATTGTACACCCCTTAGTGGGATTCGTATGCTACTATCAAAATTCAATTCATTTCTTAAAATCGTTTTTAAAATGGTCGTAAAAAGGTAGGAGATGGGAATTCAGATCATGCTTGTTGGGAGAGGCCATAAGATATGGACACAGCAAGAACTCTCTACAAGATCTCTTCCTCTTCACCCGGTTCCGAAGCCGCCGGTGAAGCCGCAGCCGCTCTTGCCTCCGCCGCAATTGTTTTCAAACCGGTCGATTCTAAATATTCATCTAAACTACTAAACCATGCAAAAGACGTGAGTATACCATACATACAAATAAATTCCAAACATAGCTTGTGATCATAACATTCAATCATCATGAGGTGAGCTAAATTCTGTATCTGCTTAGTTATTTGGTTTAACGTAATTTGTTTTTCTATTTTCTACCGCTATTTGAATTTGCTGACAAGTACAGAGGTTCCTACCAAGCATCTTGCCCATTCTACTGCTCATACTCAGGCTACCAGGTAACTAGACCGAATCAAACCGAGTTATTTTAATAAACGGCTTAAACCAACCTCCAAATAAACTATACGAATGCTTTCATGTTATATAAATGAATTACTGATCAATTGTACTGAAATAACAATATACTTCATTTTTCAAATTATTTTGTTATTAAAAAAGGACGAGTTATTATGGGCTGCGGCTTGGCTATACAAAGCAACAGGGGAGGAGAAGTACATAACTTATGTTACAAGCAATCAAGGTTGGAGCCAAGCCGTGAATGAATTCAGCTGGGACAGTAAATTCGCCGGAGCTCAAGCTTTACTCGCATCGGTTAGTATTTACTATATATAAACCAAGCTCGTTAAATCCTACAACCAGATAAATTATATTGAGTTTAATGAATATTTTCTTGTTGATTTGTTTTCTTAAAGGAGTTTTACAACGGGAAAAATGACTTGGGGAAATTTAAGAACGATGTTGAGTCCTTCGTCTGTGCATTGATGCCAGGAAGTAGCTCTCAACAAATTAAACCAACTCCTGGTAATTTTCACCGGTTATCTAGATAGCCTAGTAAAAAAAAAAAATTCTTTTTCGGATGGTGTTAATTAGTTTTATAATAATGTTTGTCTGTACTTTTGGTTATTCAGGTGGCCTTTTGTTTACTAGAGACAGTAGCAACTTACAATATGTAACAACGGCTACAACTGTTTTGTTCCATTACTCAAAAACTCTAACTCAAGCCAAGGTCGGTTCAATCCAGTGCGGGTCGACCCGGTTCACCGTATCTCAAATTCAAAATTTCGCCAAATCACAGGTAAATATAATTACCCCAAAATCCGGTTTTGTACACCATTTCCTTTGTTGTTAACCGACCTAATTAATTTTCAGGTGGATTACATCCTTGGAAACAATCCAATGAAAATGTCTTATATGGTCGGATTCGGGACAAAGTACCCAACAAAACCTCATCATAGAGGCTCATCTTTACCGTCTATCCAATCTAAACCGGAGAAAATCGACTGCAATGGAGGATTTTCATACTACAATTCTGATAAACCAAACCCGAATGTGCATACCGGCGCAATTGTGGGTGGACCGGATTCATCGGACCAATTTAGCGACCAAAGAACAGATTATTCCCATGCGGAGCCCACAACTTACATCAACGCCGCCTTTATTGGACCCGTTGCTGCTCTGATTGGCCGGAATTCTAACTAGAGTACCGGGATCATTTAGCAAAGAAGAATATGATTATACTACATTAACAACTATTATTAGACTACAAATTTGTATAATTAATCAGGGGATGTATACAAATATGTCATTGTATAATATATATATAGCTTAATTAAAATGAAAACTATTTAATTCAATATATGTATTGGATTTTAATTTGATGTTCACCAATATTTTCTTTTGATGATAACCATTCCTATGTATTAAATGTTAACAAAAAAGTTAGACGCCAACTGTAAAATTATCGACAGATATTAATCACTGAGATAATAATGACAAATTACCTCTATACTCAACTAGATTAATGATACTATCTGAATTTAGACAAATTGTATTATTTAGTTATTTTTAAGTTGTTGCATAATAAAATAATTAAGATCACGCGTCTATTTCAAACTGTTTGACAATTTATTTGAATATATAAATTCTTCGTCAATAATTGATTTATACATTAGAAAAATAGTTTTCACATTCATTAGAATATTAAATGCGGCTGAGTTGTGTCTATAATGCAAAATAGATCCTCTTTGTTTTTTTTTTTTTGGTGCAACTCAAAATAGATCTTCTAGGATGCCTAATTAATAATTTCCATTTTAACCTAGCGTCTAACGTTTATGCGGAGACATTTTCAGATCAGTGGCAAATGTTGAGCTACTCGGCCTAGATATATATTAGTAACTGAAATGTAAAAACTTGGATAAAATGGATTGTCTTTGCATTTGCATGACGAGAAGGAAAAAAAAACCCAATTATATTTGGTTAAAGGTTAAGCTGGAAACAAGACGAAAACTACGACGCTCTAATCTCCTAGAGACTAGAGATAATTAAATATACATATTTCTCAACGGCTGCAGCAATGCAACTGTAATATAAGTTTGAATATATAGTACTTATATACATACACCTAAAATTCTCTAGTAACTCCATAAGTACCCATTGAGGAACTCTTGGCTGATCAATAGTTCATCAAAGTCACCGGTGAAACTCGGAAAAGTTGAAGTCCCCGACATTAAATCCGATGGTAAATTGTTACTCATGCTCTCGTTTTCTCCGGTTGTTTGGTAGGTACTCATTTCTGCAACCCCCGTGTCTTGAACCGCAACGGAGGATTCATCAGCGGATGTGATCATGGGGTTACTTGTGGGAGAAGAAACCACTTGTTTTCCGGGTTTTTTGGTTAAGGACGGTTTGGGTTGGGAAGATTTGGCTCGAGTTGAACCGGCTAATGAGTTTCTCCGGGTCGGTATTTCATGATTGTGCTCATTTGTATACGTTATGGTGAACTTTTCCGGGTTCTGCGGATTTCTTTCTACTTGTTTTCTTGCCAAGCACCCCTTCGAACTGCTGCACCTGTAATAACTCCTGAAGAAATGAAAAACAAAATTTAAGAGATTAAGTAAAACCGGTTATCTTTGGTTAAGATAAAGGATACGATCAAATTAAACCGGGAATGGTTTAAAACCTTGGGTATGGAGATCCCTTGATAGGTTTCTGTCCGTATTTACGCCACGCCCATGCGTCCGACAGCAGATTTTCTTCCTTCACTTGCTCAACAACTCTCTTCTGTTGATTCTTCTTGCTGTCCAAATTCCCAATCATGATATTTATTTATTATTTAATCAAACAACAAGCATATATTTATGAAAATTGAAAAACAAAACCCGGTTGGAGAAAACCATTTCGGTAATTAACTCTATATTTTATTAATAATCAATAATTATCGTTGTTTAGACAGCTTAAACCTAGCTTTCTGATATGACAATTTAAGACTTTTTTTTATATCTTGTTGGCATTATAAAGAACCTCAAGAACTTCAATAATACTGACCTCTTCTTCGATTTGGATTCTGGGATTCGGATATGATCAACTCTTGAGCCGTTGGATAAAAGACAATTACCATGTGTTCGTTGTTTCTTCTCATCTTGGAAGTTGTCAGAATCTTTGGGAGCAGAGACGGAGCTGGTGAGGATTGTTTGTGTGGAGAAAGGGTAAAAGGGTTTGTAGAGTTCACCGAGTTCGTCTAAACCGGTTGTCTCCGTTTCCGGTTCGTAGAAACTAGCCGTCTCAATCGGGAGGCAAAACGAAGGTGAAAATCCGCCGGAGCTTTCGCCAGAAAACGCATCTCCCGAGCCGGAGTAGCCTCTGACTATTGATTCTAAGTCTCCTTCGTCCATATAGGCCACCTCACCCATTTAGCTCTCTTCAAGATTTTGTTTCCTCTTTTATCCCTTTTTTTTTGTTTCTTTCACGAGTATATGGCGAGGAAAAGTCTTTTGGGCAACATCGGTTTATATAAAGAAGGAAAAGAAAATTAGATTGTTTGTGGTTTAGGGTTTTTTTTTTCGTTTCCCATGTAAACCCGTTAGTCATTTAACTTTTAAAATTTATTATTGAGTAGACTTTTGAAAAAGTCAATTCGTACCTAAACTTAGAATTGAATACAATTGCGTTAACTTGTCAAATATCCATCTCCGACAAAATATCTCGATTGTAATTCATACACCCAAAATTCAGAATAATTCATATTCCTGCTATAAATCCTTATAACTTTTTTTTGGGGGGGTTAAAGTATATCCTTATAACTTTCTTAATATTGACCATATGACAATATGATTATTATATATATATATAGCAATATGCATGTCTTTTGAAACATATATAGCATGAGTCAGAGAGAATTTAAATATCGTTGCGCTTTAACCAAATTAAATATTGAAAGCGGCATTTCTTCATGCATATGTATGACGTACACTACTATTTTATAAAGGTTGTCACTAGTTTCATACTTGTAAAATTATGTGTGTATTTAATGTAGCACGTAAGTCTAGCTTACCTTGTGTTCACGTAACGAGCCATTGGGTATAATTAATTATATTTATATATAGAATAGTACTGCAAGTATGATCTATATAGTAAGCTTGTTTTAATAAAATATTGAAAATGTTAAAAATAATTTGAGAGGGTATTATCACTTTATCTTAAGCGTTGTGGTAATATATAGTTTGGTCCAGTAACCCCACGCCTCTATAATAGAATAGGGATACCTTTTGTGTGCCCGTAGCACAAACTCTTCCCAACTAAGACTAAAGAAAGATTCTCCAATAAAATCTTCTTCTTTCGCTTGTTCTATTTTTTTTAAAAATATTATAATTATGATTCTTTTTTGTTTATATTTACATGTTTAACTATTAATTATATTAGATATATTTTAAAACTCATTCTATACTGTTTTGATCTTAGATTATTTCGAATTTATAAACGCATATGCAAAACACAAACAAAATCAGCTGTTATGTAAATTATATTGCCAAAATATTTTAACTAGTTACCTAAAAAACATATATAATTAACTAGGCTTTATATCCTGCAACCAAAAAGCTTTCACAACAGCGATTTGAATATACATTTTTTAATATATGTATACGGGATTCTCAAACTTATTATTAGCTTCTATTTTGTTTATAAATTCATTTTATTTTATCTCTTAATTTTTTCGGTCCATGATGAATTGCTGATAGCCTTGCTTTTTTAGGCGAGGAAGAATGGAAGTTGGCACGGGTGATTGCAGTCCCATAAAATGCAATAAGAAAAAGGCAAATTATAACTGAAAGTCAACAAAATAATAAATACAAAGCATATATATTGAGAAAAAAAAAATCATTTAAAAAAGGAATCTTAGTCAGCTTGCTCTTGCAACTGGGAAGAAATTTTCATCCCCTCTTGCAACAACTTGACGGTCTATATATTTATATACAATTTATACATATATATCAAAACATACGCAATATATACACAATACTTTATAATTTATATATACCCATATACTAGGTGCGAGCGTCCGGCATAATATCTAAACCGCAATATTATTTTAAAATCATTTTAACATTTAGGAACAATAAAATTAACTAAAATAATAACCCCTCAAAGAAAACATGATATATTCAAATATTTTTGTTGTAGTCAATTTTAAAATGATTGGAAGACAACATTTATTCAATGGAAACTCATCGAAATGGGAAGTAAATAATTAATTTGGTGCAAATTTTTTTGTTTGTTTAACTCAAACACATATACTTCATATAACTTAGCATGCTGTTTTATAGGTTCTTGCTTTCTTCATGTATGTAACAAATTTTCGTCTCTCGAATTTAAATGAAGAAAAAATTAACAGATCATGCTTTTGCGTATATTCTAATTTCAAAATAGTAGACTAATCTGGTTTGATTAAATCAGTGATAAGGAAACACTATTTTCAGAATGTTAATTAACTAGCTAGTTTCTTAGATATGGTCAGAGTAAGACATATAAAGCGTTCCACTTCCACAGTACTATTTCATGGCTGATTAATGTAATGTATATTCTTAGATAGTAGTGTATATATGTATATTGGTGTTAAGTTAAGTACTATTTCATGGTTTGATTAAATTAGTGTATTTTAAAATTACATATGATAAGTTAAGTTAAGCATTATCTATCCAGTGACACTAGCGATATTGCAAACAATTAACTGTAAATAAAATGGGGCCATGATTTTCCATAGGTTTTTTTACCAGTAGTATAATTTCACTTTACGTAAATTAAATTTTATTTGCTTAATAATTATATATATTACCAATCAAGATCATTGTCATGATCGATCAATACTGTTGATTTCGGTTAATATCTCACTCAAATACATGTACCAAAATTTTACCAATCTTAATTACTTGGTGATGATGTGATTATAAACCATACTGTTTACGTTTTTGTATGTCGACATGGTCTGTGAAACCATGACAACATATGATATAATATAATGATATTGATGATCTCACAAGAATACAAATAAAACCGATTTCTTTGAATTCTTCGTTTAACGTGTGATTTAA
The DNA here is from genome assembly GCA_020283515.1 of Alliaria petiolata. NCBI lineage: Eukaryota > Viridiplantae > Streptophyta > Magnoliopsida > Brassicales > Brassicaceae > Alliaria > Alliaria petiolata. The sequence continues at coordinate 46,082,089 of JAHZTW010000004.1, forward strand.
GCATACGTGCGGTGCGGAGTTTGTGTGTACACAGTCACCCATGTCCATCGGTCCATCCTGGATAGATCCATGTTCATACATAAATTTAATTAATACATGGGGTTGTCACACAGACATGGAAAGATCGATATATAGTTATACATTCCTCGATACGTACATACAGTTAAGTATAAGATTTGTGTCGTGTGGTTTGGCCACTCTTATAAATCTAAACTCGTTTTCAAAATTTATGATATAATATATGTTTTTAATAGTAACGAGATGTAAATTATTGTAAAGTAAAATATGTTCATATGATATCAAAGATTCAAAATATCGAAACAGATAAGACTAGTGGCATACCACACGTACGAAATAAATCTTACGCTTCTATATATACAACTCTAAATACCAAATTCAAAACCAATTTCTATCTATCTATATGTTTGTCTTACATGCAACCCCATGTATTTTTAGTGCAATGAAATCTAATGATCTTATATACCAACAATATAATGTATAATAATGTGATGACTGATGAATATATTATTTATTTGTGATAAGCAAGTTTTTAATAAAATATGGTAGCACTGATTATCTGATTGCCGATTTGTTTTTTTTAATGAATTTAATTTCTACAAGCTACTTACGAATTATACTCGTGACATCATGCGTAGGGTTCCAGTTGCACTAGTTAATTTGTATACATGGTGCGTACGTATACAAACAACTCTATATTATATGTATATGTTTCATTAAGCATGGGATCACTATTGACCATTTTAGTTTTATCATTCTAATAATTAGTCCTAATTCAAAATCAAAAAGAAGATCAAAAATGAAACATATGCCATCTACAGTCAAAAGTAACAATCAACTTATACAAACACAAACAAACACCAAACCTTTACAAAAAAAAAAAACTTATACAAACACCAAAGATAAAAAATAAACATATATCGGTGTTGCTGCGGTGGATATGTAAGCCGGTGGGCGGCAACGGCTCATGTCTTTCGGTCGTTTTTAGGGTTTCTGATCTCCGGTTAAAGTCGGTTTTGTAACAACTCTGTATCAAATTAAAATGCCAATTGCAATAACAAAAATTGAATGTTAACGTTCATTTGATACACTGCTAAAACTAAAGAATGTACGCATATTAATATCGCAAAAGTGTGATCTTTTTAAAACTTGTTATATAACCAACAATAATAAAAATAAAACACCACATGCAACATTGTTTTGGCTCCGCCACTGCACCAATCACTTCTTGATTATAAATATATTTTGAGTAACTTGATATAAATTAAACATTAATCAAGTTAGTTCCGTACATGATATAAAAAGTTGGTTCCGTACAAAAGAATGCTGGGACGTACGTCTTGAAGCACGGATTCATATTTGTATAACGTGGTGATGATAAAGATGACTTTGTCACTCAACATTTCTTAGAGCTTTTATTTATTATTGATTGATTAATTGAATATTAAAAAGCCAATAAAATTATTGTTATTCATCTTCTGTTAAATTACTTTGGATTTGATGTGATATGTCTCCGTACGCGGTTTCGTGTCATCACTGAATTACTAATTGAATTTATATAGTTGTAAACTACATTTTTTTTTGAACTTTCCTGTAAACTACATTATTGAGAGTAAAACAAAAACAAATTATTGAAATATGTTATTGTTACTAAAAAGACTTGGACTCTGAGAAGACAACGTAGTTTAAAAAAATGAAATGACCAAGCTCACTAATGGTATTTTGAACAAGCATAATTAAAACCTATAAACCGCTGGCACTTTGGTTCGACCTATACGCCTATACTGATTTCGATTTTGCTCAGGGTCGATATCGGAAAGTGATGCACTACAAGTTGGTATTAATATATATATATATCGAGCAATCACAATAAGCTTTCAAAACCTGGTCCATAATCTCAACTTATCAGCAACTCTACTAAATTTCACTATCTAAGTATATATAGGTTGTGCCCCTAACGAAAACATAGCATGTGTTCATTCTTTTCTAACAACCGCGTTTAAGCGCATACATTATTACTTAACTTGGTAAACGATAATAGTTGAAGAAGATTTTATTTTAAGAAAATGACAGTTTCACAAATTGCTATTATGAGATAACATAAGAATAGCAACAAAATTTGATATGAAACGCGTTATTTTATTAAATATAATTTTAAAAACACAGTTTAATATTAATGGATATAAGAATATACATATTTCTTGGTTATAATAGATGACAATATTGAATATGCTAAATAATAATATAAAACCTCAAAATAATACATTGATTGCTGATATGACAAAAATAGAAAACATTTGATAAGTTAATTATTCCTATAGAAAATAACATATTACCAACAAAACGTTTAGTTCAAAAAAAAAAACCTCCAATTGATATATATATATATATATGTATATATATATATATCCACATAATAAACAAATAGCATGTTTTGAAAGGAATTCATATGTCATGTAACAGTAAAATGGTAGTTGGTAAAACCGTCTAAAACATGCTTAAAAGTCGTTTTGTCCATTGTTTTTTCGTCAACAAAAGCTTCATTATCATTTTCTTAATTGTCATCATATCATATAATGTTAAATTATTCATTAATTTAGCTACATAAGTTTTTTTTAGGAAAACTGCTTATAGCCACACTAATTTTCGGCATCAGAAACGAAACCATATAAACTTTCAAACTCTTCGTATTAACTAGCTAAATTCACATTTGACAACTTCACATAATTATAAACAACATATGACATATCCTAGGACAGCTAGCAGGAGGACTCACAAGCCTTCGGTTCAGCTTCAATGACCTCAAAAGATTTGTTGATGGCTTTTACTCTCTCCACCCAACAAATTTTTTTTTTTGTTTCTTCTCAATCTCTACAAATTTATACTAATTTATTTATTTAACTTTCTTCTTAACCACACATTATAAATATTAAAAGCATGTCAGATTGGAAAACCAATCCAGAGTAACAGAGCTTACAAAAAAAAAACATCTGTAAATTTCCACAAACTCTGGCATATGAGAAGAGGTTCAACCGTTTGCTCCAGTTAAGTTCATAATTCGATCCCCAAAAAAGAGAGATGAGATGCAACCGTTTTGATAACTAATTTATCAACCGATATAAGAATCAAGCTAAGCTAATTTTAATATTAAAATTGAATTTTAAAAAAATATATAATCTACACTAGCCTTTGAATTTGTAGTATAAAATTGAGACGTTGATAATGGTTTAATAGCATTCTAACTTGGAATAAGAACTTTGACCTTTTAATACTAATATAATTTTGGTTTTTTCTATAAATGATATAATTATGTATATTTTGATAATTTTTTGTTTAACTTCTAACGCATTTGTTGTTAACTAGTCAAAAGATCCAGCAAACACATTCCTCCTCCTAATCATATATAAATCGTTTAATAAAAGCGTAGCTGACCGGAACCCTTGTAATCAAATCAAACGAAGCCGAACCCAAGAATCGAACCGGTAAAACGGAGAATTTAGACATGGTAAATCAAACCGGATGATTTCCCGGTCTATTGTGCCCCCCACTGGTTTTATTTAGCCGTGTTTGTTTGTTCGTCAACGTCATCACTCTTCTTCCTTAAACCCTAGACAAAATCTCTTGGAGCTATGGCGGCCTTTGAAGCAGGGCAGCAAAACAGAGCAGATGATAACGACGAAATTGCGTTCAAGGATGGCGACACTGATATCTGCCAACAGCTTATGGACCGTTATGCCAAGTCCTCCGCCTCTCAGCACCGTCATCTCGTCGCCACAGCCGCCGCGATGCGCTCCATCCTCACCTCGGAGTCTCTTCCGCCATCTCCTCCTGCTTTCTTCGCAGCTGCTATATCCTCTTTGGATTCTTCTACGGATGATCCTATGGCGGTTTCCGCTTTGCTTACATTCCTGTCCATAGTCGTTCCTCTGGTTCCTCCCGGAGAAATTTCAGCCACTATGGCTCGTGAGGCAGTGGGTGTGCTGGTAAAACCAATTGATGGAGAAGGAGATAAGCTTGGGGTTGCGAGTTTGAGAGCTGGTGTGAAGTGTATTGGGACCTTGCTCATTGGCTTCTGCGATTTGGATGATTGGGAATCTGTTCAAATAGGGTTTGCTTCACTTCTCAAGTTCTCCATTGATAAACGTCCCAAGGTATCACTTTTGAGTTTCCCACTTCTTCATTATATAGTTAGTAAATGTTAAATTCAAAGTGACTGAATCACTACTCTCTATAGCATGACCATCTTTTGTTCAATGCTGAGCTTTCTCTATCTGCGTTTTCGGTGAATTCATTTTGTTCAATCCAGTTATATATATAAGTGAAGTTGATGGTGGAGAAGCTATGATTGTACTGTCCTCTTTTTCAAAGTTTCATTTTTGCAAAGAAATATCATATTGTGGTGACAAGCGATCTTGGTTTGTGTGTCTGCTCTGTTAGGTTAGAAGATGCGCTCAAGAGTGTCTGGAGAAATTATTTGGCTCTCTCCGATCATCTACTGTTATTAAGGAAGCAAGTAATGCAGTATATGGTTTACTTGAAGAACATAAGCCTGTACTATCTGACTTAAGCTCCACAAAGATTGAGGAAGGTTCTAAGGTTGAGTCAACACTGAAATCCGAGAACGCAGAGGCTGCCCATGTGCTAAATGTGCTCAGCGCTGTGATTCCATTTCTATCTGCCGAAGTTAGCTCCAGTGTTTTCTCAGAACTTTGCAAGCTTATGGCTTCTCAGTTTTCGCCGCTGACGAGGCAAATTCTCAAAGCGATTGATTCTATCTTCAATAATTCAGAAGATACAGTTATTGTTCCTGAGATAGAAGGGGTCATAACTTCTTTGACTAGTTATTTATCTTTACATGATAAGAATCCTGCTGACACTATCGTGCATGTGAGCACCCTATTAAAAAGTGCTTTGGAGAAAGCCTACTCAGTCGAACCAACATTATGTCTAAGCAAACTTCCACTAGTTTGTGGGTCACTGGCAGGTTTATACCCTCTCGAACTTGTCAGCTTCTAGCTCTTTTGTTCTGCATTGCGAGCTTGGAGTTCAGTATATCTAATTATCTATTGTGATGAATTCCAACTTTTATTTCCTATGCTTTAGGCCTTTTGACTTCCTCGGACGATGTTGCATCCCAAGCCTCAGTTATATTAAAAGATCTGATCAGTAGCCACATTGATACAAATAATCTTCTAAACGAGGGAAGCTTGTCTTGTGAAGATGAGGATAACTTAACCGGTGGAGACAATATAAATGCAGCAAGATGTGTATGCACTGTCTTTGAGAGTACCCTAAACTCATGTGATGGAATTCCAAAGGAGCACATTTTAAGTGTCACAGCGCTTTTGATCGAGAAACTTGGTAGGTGTACTTTCACTCGGGTGCTATGTTTTGTCATTCAGAACATGTTAGCTACAGAACAACTTGTTACAAGCAAACAATTTGCATTCCTAAAAGTTAATTAAGATTTTGTGTGAATAACACATCTCTTAAGAGAAGTATTTAATTCTATCTCCCATTGTTTCAGGAGAGCTTTCATATATTCTTGCAAAAGATATCATTTTAAAGCTTGCCTACATAATGAAAAAGGCTACTGGAGATACTTCTAGCTCACAATATGTAAGTTCTCAATAATTCTCTCACTTTGACTAATCTTCCATAACTTTCTAGATTTGTAAATTGTTGTTACGAAAGGGCCTATTGTGTTACTGTTATGGTATTGATTTCTTACTTTAGGAATTGGTTCAGAAGGTTGTGAGTTATTTTTTTGAATTTCCCAGTGGATACTAGTGAATGATGCATTCAATAAAATTTCATATATAAGATAGAAGGACATCTTGATTCACATCATACACAGATTCTATATTATTTGATTTATACTAGATTGGACTTATCTCCAGGTTCAGCAATGCATTGGGTCTGCAGTGGTTGCCATGGGGCCAATGAGGCTACTAACACTTATTCCTATCACCCTTCATGCTGAGAGTCATTCATGCGCAAATGCTTGGCTAATTCCTATCTTAAGAAGATATATCGTTGGAGCATCTCTTGAGTATTATGTCGACCACATTGTTCCCCTTGCAAAATCATTGATGCTTGCTTCTAAAGGAGGTACTCTTCCGTGCAGACAATGAGAATTTCATTTACATTAAATGGAATAGACTTTTCCTATCTTCTAGTGCTTTGGGTTTTGTTTGCAAATCAGGGTTTACTATACTATTCTGCCACTTGCTTTACATCATGCAAGAAAATAGTTACTACCGAGGGCACAGTCCCTTGATGATTTCTTTATGTGTCTGGCAATTCTTTCACTAACATTTATTTTATTTGCCTGTTCATCAGCTAAAAAATCAGCTCACGGCAAAAAGTTGCGGGCATGTGGTCATGAACTGCTGAGACTGTTACCTGCCTTTTGTAATTACCCAGTTGATGTGCCCCAAAAATTTGGATCGCTAGCCAAACTGATGGTTAAATTTATTAAGAAAAAATCTTTCATGCATGAAGCCGTGGCCGTTTCTCTACAGGTGAATTCCTTCGCATTTCACTTATGCAATATTCTATTGTTTTCCAAAGTTCGATCTCATTAAACTTTTCCTTGTTTAGATGCTTGTAAATCAGAATAAAAGAATGCCTAAGCCCAGTACAGATATGGACGAAGCAAAAGCCTATATAAGTGAAGATGCTAAACCAGAGCTTGAAAGTAGATTTCACTATTCGAAGAAAGCTTCAACTAAAAACATGAAGGCTTTGGCGTCAAGCTCGGCAGAGTTACTTCAAACTCTTGTCGATGTATTCACTGTCTCAGGCACAGAGATCAGTGCAGACTTTAAGGTTTACAAATTTTCTTCTTATTCTCTGCATTTCAAACATATAACAATTTGGTTAAAGGTCTTCCATTGTCTCACTGCTTGGAGAAAATTCCTACACGTTATAGGAACTACATTATAAATATTTGTCTGCTAGGAAATATCCTTTTTATTTAGTGTGATTAAACTCAGAATGGCTCCTCTTTTCATAGGCCTTAGACGGTAGTTTCTTTTAAACAGAAACTATACATGTAAGCACAGAAAAAACTCAATGTCTTTGTTTTTCGAACTACTAATGGTATTTGGTCGATTAATTTCTTGTATAAGATTTTTATCTCTTTGTCAAAATAAATTTTGCTTGAATGCGTCAATTTCTTAAGCATAGGTCAGTGTGTTCTTTTGATCTAAGTGGTTGAGAATTGGATTGGCCGAAGAAAATTTTACATCGTTTATGCTCTTGTTAATGTCAGGCTGCAATTGGATGCTTAGCTTCTACTCTGGATTCTTCAGTGAGGAAAAAGATTCTAATATCATTGCTAAATAAGTTTGATCCTGCTGGTGAAAGCGAGATTGAAGGGCAGGTCAATCAGTCTAATGATTCAATTGATGAAGAAAAAGTCAACTGCAGTGCTACAAAGACACAGTTAAAGAGGTATAGTTCTGGATATATGCTGCCCTGTGTAAGTGTATGTTATCTTTTATTTTGAAACTGATCCTCTTGTAATCTCTTCCATGACTTGTTAAATTTCTTTGAATATCAATACAGATTGTGTAAGCATGACATCCATGTATATATAAAGTTTTTCCTCGTATTCTCATTTACCTGGTACGATTTCTTTGACACTCGCTTGCAGGAGTGCTGTGTTGGATCTTGCATCTTCATTTGTTGAAGGAGCCAAAGAAGATCTTATTGAATTAATTTATAATCTTGTTCGCCAAAGTTTTCAGGTATCTTACTAAACTTCAGCTTAGCGATTTCATGCACTAGATTTTTTCTATGTAGAGGCTGATCCATGAATTGTTTTGGTTTTAGGCCACGGACGAGGCTGTTCTTCGTGGGGCATATGATACTCTGAGCAGAGTTCTAGAGGTTGCTTACGTCATCTGAGCTTGTTGTTGTAGCTCTTATTCTTATCACTGGGGGGTAATTCATGCTTATTTATGTGGCTTTGCCCTCGTTGGTGCAGGAACATGGTTGGTTTTGTTCATCTCATTTTGCAGAGGTGATAGAGATGTTACTCAGCCATAAAACTCCGGAGGATGCAGTTTCTTCTAAAAGTCGATTTGCTTGTTTTCACGTTCTAATGGCGCATGGAATTCAGGTTAAAAAAAAAATACCCCTTTGTATCCGTTGAAACTTGATATCAGTGTGGAGTTTGTTGTTAGCGAAAGACTATCCATCAAACTTGAACTATAGCTTCAGTATATACATGCTTTGTTTTATAAAATGTACAATTCAATGTTGCCTTGTGAAGACAATGACCAATATTCTTAATGTTTTACTTCTTTTTTTCTCTGCAGTCAAGCTCCGAGGAGGAGAATGAGAAGGCTTTCCTTATCCTGAACGAGATGATCCTGACACTTAAAGATGTAAACATACTGTTTGCTTAGTTGCTACTTCATTTTGTTGGTGCTTAGAGAAACAATACACTAAACAAGTGTAACTTTTTTTTTGTGCATTATCTTGCCTTTGCATATACAGGGGAAAGAAGAACATAGGAAAGCTGCTTGTGATGCACTGGTTTTGGTATATAGCACCCTGAAAAGTTCATCATCTATCACCAGTGATGAACTTTGTCCCAAATTGATTAACATGGTAAGTGCATGAGAGGAGCTCCCAATAACAGTTTTAATCCGCTCTCGTTATCTCTCAAATGACCAATCAGCATCCATGATTCTTCAGATAACGGGTTATATTTCTGGATCATCACCGCACATAAGGAGTGGAGCAGTGTCTGCGTTATCTGTCTTGATATACAAAGACCCTGAGATCTGCCTATCGTCACCTGAGCTTCTTTCCTCTGTTTTATCATTGCTTCACACCAAATCCATTGAGATTATAAAAGTAAGTTTACCTTAATCCTTTTTAATTAGACCTCAAAACGATGTTGCTCAAGTGTGTACTTTTGGTTTTCTCCTCAAGTTTCTCATGCGTTTTTGTGCATCGACAGGCTGTTTTGGGTTTTGTGAAAGTTTTAGTCTCGACATCGCAATCCCAGGACTTGCAGAATCTACTGAAGAACCTCTTATGGGAAATTCTCCCCTGGTCGTCTGTTTCAAGACATTATTTTAGGTCAAAGGTAATAATAATGAGAACAGTGCTTAAATTTTAATTTCCTGGTGATTTCAGTTCTTCTCCTTCCTCAGAACGTGTAGTTCTAAGATGATTTGCCTTACGCGAAATGTGCATTTAGGTAACGATCATAGTTGAGATTATGATAAGGAAATGCGGCACCCGCGCAGTCCAATTAGCCACACCAGACAAGCACAAGAGTTTCCTCGAGACAGTTTTAGAGGTTTCTTATCTCTCTGTAAATTTTCTTGAAAGATGCATAAATTGAAAGAAATGGTTTCATCAACTTGGAACTTTCATCTTAATGTGCAGAACCGTTCGGGGAAGTCAAAAGACAAAGAAGAGACCGAAACCAATGATTCACAGACTACATCCATCGACCCATCAAGAGAGTAAGATCCTTTAGAACAGCAATTTTGATTCGATATCAAGAACACATATCCAAATTGCTTGCTCATTATATGCTTATTGATTATTTTTTACAGGCCGCGGAAAAGAAATTACAGAGAAGCTTCATCAGAAACAACAGCCAAACAAGACGGTGGCAAAGAACACAACAAATTCAAACGACAGAAGAGCACACATCATCAACACACACCCGCTTCCGACATTAATGGAAGCAGAACAGGACCAAAGCGCCCTGGTAACAGAAGCTTCGGGAAAGAACGGGAAGCTTCTGGAAACAATCACAAGTCAGGAAAAGAGACACGGAAGCCACAGAAGAACAGATTCAGGAAAGCACCATGAACCTAATCTCAGTCCATTTGAGTTTTTGCAGTTTTCATATACCAGAAACTGAACATGGTGTGTATGTAAACGCATTGTAGATTATACACATCCAGAATTTTTCACAGATTAGTGTTTTAGACTAAAAACCCTCGGAAAAAGAAGAAGAGAAAAAAAGATTTTTTTGTTGTCATTGAAGATCTACAGATTATATTGCATGAGCTTGTTCAAGCACCGAAACAATATCTATCCTGCTTCTCACCAATCTGTGGAACACTTCTCTCACTTGTCTCTGCAAATCCTCCAATCCAACTTCCATTCTCAGGCAAATCTCCTCTAACTCATCCACCTTCTCCGCAACTTCCTCCTCCTCCTCTTCCTCTGCCGGAAACCTAAACCTCTCCGCGAATACCATCAAAGATAACCCAATTCTCTCCATCCTCTGCATCTCCTCCATCAATCCCCCTGTAAACCCACCACCACAACGTTTCTCCTTCCGTTTCATCTCTTCACCGATCCTCTCCTGAATATTCACGGCGGCGCTAGCCCAACTCTGGTGTTTCGGAAGCGGCAATGGCGCCACAAGAACACTGCTTGTCTGGTAAGGAACCGCCGCGACTAGCACCCACATCACCAGAATCATAACACTGCTCATTATATATACTGGCATCGCCGGTCCAGAGGCTTCTGGTCCACGTGGCGGCACCAGATTGGCCACCATCGCCTGAATCTGCTTCGTCGCAGACCAATTCCTGCTGACGTGGCTAGTAGATCCATTTCCACCTCCAACGGCGACGCTGCTGCGCTGTCCGAACGACCACGACCGTGACGTTGTCCTTCGGTTACTGCAACCACTTCCGCTGCTTCTATCTTTCCCGTCGGCGTTTAAGCCAACGAGGAGGCTTGTTAACGCACGCTTGGCTCTGCGAACGCTTCCGTCGCATAACGGCCGTTGTTTAAGCGCGGTGACGGCTATCTCCGCCAGACGCCGGCTCTGTCTAACGGATTCAATGCCGTTAACGACGGCGTTACAGATATCAAGCGCCTTTAGAATCCGATCAAGCATTTCCGGCAAAACCCTCTCTAAAGACGGCGACTTCGAGATCTGAATCGTGGACATGACCCCTTTGAACTCCGTTTCGCAGGACATGAAAACATCGAGGAGGTTCTGTAGCCAAGGGATCGAGAGAATCGAATCAGACGGCTGAGAAACGGCGGCGTCGGAGGAGGAAAACGGCGACGGCGATGGAGATATTAACTCCGAGAAACGCTCGGCTACGTGTTTCTGAAAATACTCCAGTTCTTCGAGCTCTTGCTCGTGATTGACATCCATGGAGACGATCTGGTTGCGGCGGATACTGATTCGGCTCAGGAATGAGCCCTGATATTCCGTCGCCGGCGCCATTAGTATTTAGTGTACTGTGATGAAATCAAAATAGCAGTGAGTTTTTTTTTTCTTCCGGGAATAAAGGAGAGATTTTTGAAGGGAAAGAAAAAACCAGAGAATTTGAGAGAGATGGGTTTTGGGATTTTAGATGAAAGAAGGAACCGAAATGGTGGAATACATGTCTTGTCGGAGTGAGAGTTTTTTTTTTTTTTTCCTATTCTTTAATTATACTTTTCTTATGATTATATTCTTTATTTTTAATTAGTTATTGAGCTAAAAACCCTTTTGATTTTATAAATATTTTCTTTCTTTGGGACTGAGTGAAGAATATTCGTCTTTCGTCTCTGTTGACAACTTTTTCTTTTATCCATCTCCTCGCGTCATTTTTTTCTCAAAATGAAAAAAAACTTGTCAATTTGAGCTACTATATAAAAAGAAAGATCTAAAAAGTCATATTTTGACGTGTCTATCTAAATGATTCAAATATCGTTTTGGTTTTTAATATGACATAATTAATTATATGATATTGAAGTTGTTTTGTCGGAAAAATGAGTAAATTTATATAGTTTTTGTTTTTTTCCAGACTTGTTTAATTCTATGATACAACAACATTCACCTTTTTAAAAAATGCATCATATATTTGATACTTTTTCTGTTTTTTAAAGAAGGATATTCTAACCTTTTTTTTTGTTTCATAAAAATAGTTTTTTTAAAACTTATTATGCATTTCTTGAATTAATAATGATGAATTGTAAAATTCAAAAAATATTATCTAAAAATAAATTCAATTACTATTGATTTAGAGTTATGGAAATTTGTTTAGTAACAAAAAATTATGTATTTATAATCAAACATAACTTTTTTTTCTTAATATGCAAAAACTCTAAGAAGTCTATCAATGAAAAATAAAGAGAATACTTTTTAGTTTATAAAATTTTCAGAATAGTTTCATCATGGAATTATCAAATGATATTCTTTTTTTTTTTTTTGCTAAAAGGGTTATTATCAAATGATATTCTGCTTTTTCACTAAGCTCGTGAAAGAAAAATATCAATGACTAAACAGGATGCTAGAGTGAAAGATATGCAAAGAAAGAAATATTCCGAGTCAGAATTTCTGACATCCAATTCGTCTCTCTTATCAATGATACGTTGTTTATTAATGTTTCTCTTTCTAACGTACTTTTCACTAAACCGCTCTATATATCTTTATAACATAAATTTTTATTTTCTCAACCAAAAAAAAAAAACATAAATTTTTATTTGAATTCGCATGTGGCAAACTTAGCCATGGCCCATGCATGAACATGGCAAAATAGAAGAAAAATGGGTTAATCTCAAGAACTCTGTTGTGGTGCATTCCAAAGATTCTTTGATGCGGAGTCACTAACAAGATCATGAAAACTGGTCGAAGAAACAAAAATCTTGAAAGAATTTTGGCTAGTCCTAATGAAACGGAAGAAATATTAACATGCGCAAAATACAAATAATACATATTTATCATAAATTTACACTCTATCAGAGGGTCACATTGTTTATACAAATAGCTTTACATTTATGTCGGTCACCTATTATTTGGAGTTGGAATGTACATAGATGTGACAGAATTGAATGCATGGTTGATGTCAAATATATATATATATATTATGATAATTGGATCTCATTGTGCTGAACTAGTTCCTCACATTTTTATTGATTATCTTGATTAATCGGGACGGCCGCATTGCTTGCTCTCCATGTCTTCTCATGTTTTTGTGAACTTTATATTCAATATACTGTTGGCTTTGCGACGAGAACAAATCAGCTCAAGGCTAGAACCGGTATCGTGTCGTTTTATTAACGGTTCAATGAAAATGGCAGTCGGTTCAAATCAATTAAAAGAGCAAAACATAGGTTGTTTGAGAAGTTGTAACAGTGTAGCACAACAAACAGAACAACGATCATAGTCAAGTTTTTTTTTCTTTCAACATCTAAGTGTCATTGGTTTATAATAGTATCATTTTAAGATTTTGTTTTTGTTTTATAAAAAAGTGTTGTCTTGTATTTTTAATGAAATTTTTAAAACAAAAATTTAGTTTTAATCTTGTTATATTAGTATGTTAATTAGAATTTTTTTTTTGTTTGATATATTAATAAAGAATAGAATAAAACTTTTATTAGTTTTTTTAATATATATTAAAATAGTAAAATGACAGTGTTAATTTGTGAAACAAAGAGAGTAATCATTTCTCTCGGTCATTGTCAAGTTTTAAATAAACGAGACCGCTTGTTTAATTGTTTTTGATATTGATTTGATCTATGGATTTGCTAGGAACAAGCTTGGCCGTGATTGAAGTCCTCATTCCCAGACCTAAACGAGACCGTTGGTTTAACAATCGCGTGCTTCTCTTCTCAACTTCTTTTTTCTAAGATAGTCCATCAATTCGTCTGAGATCAAGATTGCGAGACAACTTGAGAGTTATAGAAAGTTGCGATCACGGTTTCTTCAAATATTTCAAATTCAAGACTTCACATATTTATTTTTAAATCTATACTATTTATTTATTTTAATTTTATAAAAAGTTACTATGAACTTTAACTAAACAACTTTATTATGCGAACATGAGTGCAGACTGTGCGCAGTCAGATAAATGGAAGCGAAAATTACGGGCATCAAGGTCCTTTACAATACTTTTTTAAGTAATTTATTATGGTCGGTTAAATTAACCGTCAATGACGGTTAGAAAAGAACAATAAACAATTCTATTACATTGTCGGTCCAACTTTGTATACTATTTATATTTATATTCTGTTATTTGTTATTACAAAAACTTGTTTGCATCGCTTCTTCTTTTTTTCCCTTGAATAACACGAAAGAGCAATCATGAGAAAGCCACGTTGCAGTATTACGTGATCATTAGCTTTTATTTAAGGAAATTAATTTACTTTTAAACTTTAAACCATACTCTTAATTTCTTATATCTACAAATAACGCGCACAATCAATATCATATCTTCAGTTTTAAATACATGAACAAAAATGTAATTGCATAATTTACAAATCAATAACATCGCATCATCGTCACAGAAGCATTTCAACAATCAAAAGCGACAAACAAGGTTTATCATAATTATTGTTATTTTGTTTTGCCGGCACATGACAACCACGAAAAAGAATTTCAAACGCGTTCGATGCTACCTAAGAAAAAGAACGAATTAAACGCGTTCTTTTAGAATTTAAAGAGGAATTTGATGGATAAATCAAAAAGATAATAGCAGAATTAATAATAATCAAATTCATATTACAAATAACAGTGTGATCCACTTCAGATGTAGTCAAAGTCAAAGGCAAATGCACCGAATTAACGGCGGATTGATAAAGGATTTAATGTGCATTTTTTTTGGCTGCATGTGTTCTTCATTGTTCAAAGTGTCACATTGGAAAATCGTTGGCAGTCGTATGTGGCTTCTGAAACTCCTTTTTCCATTTTTAACTCTGAGAAAGTTTTGGCCTCTGTTTTGGTATGACCTGCTAGTCCTAAAGTGTGGTTCTAGTTTGTCGATTTTTTTGTCGTAAATAGGTGGTTTTTCGTTATATATCCTAACTATCTCATTGTAAGCTTTGTATTTCTTCCGGCTTGTAATCATCTTTGTATTTCAAATATATTATTCGCAGTGAAAAAAAAAACTAGAAATGTAGAATGAGTAAACAACGAATAGATTTATGATGAAGCGAGATTAGTTAGTTTGATTAGGGAGAGGTTTCATTTTCAAAAAGTTAATTGGATAATGACGCCAAAAAAAGACGAACTTAATTGGAAAACATTTTAAATTAATGGGCCGGGCTAAATCGTGATAAGGCTTCAAAGGCTCCAGCATTGCCAATTGCCATGAACTGCTGATCAAATTGAACTTTTCTTATCTCATGTGTGTAAAATTTAATGAGCTTTTTCATATTTTCACGTTTAAATGATTAGATCTTATTAAATTGAGACAATCACCATATGAATCTTGCAACCATTTTAAACTGTGGGGGTGTATTCAACTTAACATTTGAAATGATTTGAAATGATTTGAGTTTTAATGAGTTTTTATACGATTTGGTTGAATTATGCAAGTTGTTATGATTTGTTATTAAAGTTATATCAAATCTCACTTAAAACCATGAGATTTGAATCTTTATATTTTTAACAAAGAAACTCCATCAAAACATCATAAAATCACTGCAAATCTCTTAAAACCCACAACTTAAAATATTTTCAATAACGGTGGATTTGATTTAGTCTTTACAAATTTTTGATTGAATAACATAAGATTAGAGAAGATATTTAGAATCATTAATTGAATAACAAAAGATTTTAAAAGAATCACACGATCGTTTAAAATTTCTAATCCAATACACCCCCCACATGGAGATTTCATATCATGGAGATTTCATATCTAACATATTTACGTTGTAGAAAAAAGGAAGATTAGGATCTTAATTTATATACAATACCTATTTAAATTTCTATTGAATGGTTGTATAATGTGTTTTTACAGCACCGATTTGTGTACCGTGAGCACGGAAACTCATCTGGATACTACGATGGACGGTACTGGACAATGTGGAAGCTACCATTGTGAAGGAAGTGTCCTATCAAGTTTTAAAAGTTATTTTTCTAATTCATTCCATACGTTTTAAATTTATTAATAGTTTACACTAAAATTTATTAATTTAGCAAATAATAGTTTTTTACCGTTTTAAATTTTATTTAGTTTTAATTTTTTTATTCTATTAATTTTGATAGTTAATTATTCAGCTATACTGATATTCAATTGATATAATAGTCAAACCCAATTTACTTGTTTCCTTTTTGTCATACATTAAATTACCTTGTAGTCCATTTTAAATTTGTTAAAAATCTGAATAAAACTAGATTTGACTGATTTTAAATATCTTAATATGCAAATATCAAATTCAATAACACGTAATCTTCTTCTTAATAGATAATTCAATGACGATATATGAGCTGGTGGCATTAATTCATGAAGATATTTTTAGTTACTAGTTTTTCCTAAAACAAATTAAGATGTTGACAAAAAGAATCAATATAAAGGAATTAGTTTTTCTTTATGAGTAAAACTTACTATTTTTTAAAATAGAAATAATCTGAATTACCGTTTGTAAAACAAAATTAGTCCAAATATAAGGTAATAACTCATTTGTTTCTTCCATTTTTGGCAGGGATGTATCTACGTGAGTAAGGATGAGGACAACTGCCACCAGCCAAATTTTGACTTCTTATATTAAATACTTTAACATATTTCAAATTAGACCCTAAAAATTAAAAAAAAATAAACTTAATGCCTTCATTAGAATATAAATTTAGATTCGCTACTATTTTTTGCAATATATATATCATAATCATTGGAAAAGAATATACAAATGGGATTTGTTAGACGATCAGCTTGCATGACAATCCTCTATCTTTTGATAATATTCCTTCTTTCGCCGTCCTCGGCCAGGGACCTTCCCGCCGACGAGGATGTTGGTCTCATCTTCCAAAAGTGGATGTCCAAGCACGGGAAGATTTATGAGAATGCTGTCGGAGAGAAGGAACAGCGTTTTCAGATCTTCAAGGACAATCTCCGTTACATCGACCAGCACAATGCCAAGAACGTAAGTTACCAGCTCGGTTTGACTCGGTTTGCTGACCTAACCGTCCAAGAGTACCGAAGCTTTCTCTCCCATCCCTTTGAACCGAGACAAAGGGCTCTCAATATCAGTCGTAGGTACGTGCCACTTGACGGAGATCAGCTCCCCGAGTCAGTTGATTGGAGAAATAAAGGTGCAGTGACGGAGTTTAAAAACCAAGGCACTTGCAGTAAGTACTTTTATATTACTTGGTCCATAATCTCTTTAGTCCTAGTTTTATTTTGTTATCAACATAAAAATTCGAACTTGTGACCCTTAAACCTTGTTGTATTTTGTAGACCTCTTAGTACACACGTAGAGATATAGATCGATGTCGGATGGTCCGGTTGTTTTCTCTACGTGCTGAATGCTGATTATATGTTAAGTTATTTGATTATAATAAGTTAGTATTTTTTAGCAAACACCCTTTTCAAATTGTGAACATAGAAACGCAAACTCAAAGAAATTTTGTTTGCAATTACAATTTTCAATTAAATAATGTTTGTTTTTGTTTTGTTTTGTTTTGAATTTAGAGATTACCGTATGTATTAGCATCAATAATAGGAATAGATATTAGCATATATTCTCTGTAGAAGTTTCTAGAACATACAAAAAGAATAAGGGGTTTCTTTCAGACCCGTTCTGATATCCTGATTGTATTGAATTGAGAAAGATAATAGTAGAGAGTATAAATAGATACAATACTAAGTTCAAGAAACCTGTATGCTAATAACCATAACTGATACTAAATTGATTTAATTACACTTTGATGCGGTAGTCTCTCTAGATCCTAACACTAACAAAATACTCTCTAACTACTAAATGCAACTACTTGCGTTTGAAGCAATCGAATGAAAATTATGATCAAATATTGATATTTATATTGTTTTTTTTTTCATATTTGAAACGAAAGATAGCTGCTGGGCATTCTCCGCAGTGGCAGCTGTGGAGGGACTAAACAAGATCGTGACAGGAGAGTTAGTCTCATTGTCCGAGCAACAATTGGTCGACTGCAACACGGTGAACAACGGTTGTTATGGAGGAGGCTTCATGGACAAGGCTTTCACCTTCCTTGCCAATAACATTGGTCTTTATTCCGAAATTGATTATCCCTACAGGGACTCTCAAGGCTACTGTAGCCGCAAAGAGGTTCGTCTCCTAGTGGTTCCGTAACTTATAATACCCATATATAAGTGCTTATATATATATATATATATATATATATATATTTCAGTACCTTGATTCAATTTTTGCATTTTTGGGTACGTTTGTGGCAGATTTCACACAAGATGGTTACAATTGATAGCTTCCAGGATGTGCCACCGAATGATGAGATTTCCCTAAAGAAGGCGGTTGCTCATCAGCCCGTGAGTGTTGGCATCGACAAAAAATCCCAAGACTTTATGCTCTATAAATCGGTATGTATACATAGGCACATATCAAATCCTACCTTACAAATCATTGTTTTTTTTTCTTCATAAACAATCAATAAACTTGCATGGTCCATGTTTACTTGTTTGATGTCATTAAGGGTATATTTACTGGACCTTGCGGGACAGACCTTGACCATGCGGTTACTATCGTCGGGTACGGTTTTGAGAATGGTCAGGCCTACTGGATCGCGAAAAACTCATGGGGCACGCAGTGGGGAGATGCTGGCTATATTAAGATGGCTCGTAGCTTTGATGTGCCAGCAGGCATCTGTGGGATATTGATGATGCCTTCATACCCTACCAAGAACTACCAAGAACTAGACTTGCAACGCAATAAGAGCAAGAATCTATTCTAGTACTTTCATTGGAAATTATAATGAGTCTCTAGACTATTCTTAGATGTTTTAGCCATGTTTGGTATTGAAATAATGTTTAACCTCCGGGTTTTGGGAATCTTATGAGAAAAGAAAACGTATCGTACTCTTTATATCTGTCGACTTTTGAATTTGAGAATATTGTTTTAGGGCCATACTGTTCTCACTTCTCATTTAGATAAAGGTCTAATAGGTCTATGTGAGGTTTATGAAACTCACGTCACGACCACGTGAGTTAGCGATGTTGCTAGGAAAGCCATATACATATCATCGGTTCATCAATTTATTAATTAGCTCAAAACCTAGTCAATGGCGCAACTAGATTCAAATTTTCCTAAAGATCTTTCACGTTTGTATACCTTTTGTTTTTTCTCCCCTAAAATATAATTCTCAACTCGGATTGTTCTTCATATAGCTAAAGTGGTTTAATTTCGTACATACTATCGCGTACATAAAGAGTCAATAGCAAAATCATTTGGAAGCATATTTCATACACAGTACATGTACAGAGATGTACAGTACAGTGCCTCACATTTTTTTTTATATTTAGGTTGGTTTAACTAAGGAATATAACAGGTATTATGTAATTATGTTTACCATTTTTTGGCCAACTGGATAACAAAGTTTTCTAAAAATAATTTTTTTTTTTTGATATAAATGGTGTTTCAGACGCGCAATGTGGGACCCCATGACCTGGTGAAAAGTCTCATGTATAATTTTTTTTTTTCTACTTCCTATATAGTTTTATTAAAGTTTGATATTTAAGTCGTCGTAGAGCCTTGATAATTTAGTTGACTTTTTTCTATCACTCTCAACCAAATAGATCCAAAACTGTTGTTTGAGATGGACAAAAGACCTCAAGTGTTCATCAGTTTCCGGGGAAAAGACCTGCGACTTACATTTGTGCCTTATCTCAAACATCATTTGAAACAAAGCAACGTGAATGTTTTCACGGACGCAGACGCGCCTGGAGAGCCGTTGAAGAATCTCTTTAACCATATCAGAGATTCAAAGATCGTGATCGTCATCTTCTCCATTAGCTACTTGGAGTCAAAGTGGTGTTTGAACGAGCTGGTTGAGATCAGGAAATGCTTAAAGAGCAAGAAGCTTGACTTTGTAATACCCATCTTCTATAAGGTTCGGGCCTCCCACGTTGAGGACCAGACCGGAGATTTCGGCAACAAGTTTCTAGATTTGCAGAAGAAGCATCCCCGGCTCAGGATCATGAGATGGAAGCGAGCTTTGAGATTCGTTGCTAAACAAATTGGATTGGCTTATGCAAACGATAGGTATGGTTTGAGGGAATTCATTATCAAAAAAGTTTAAATCTCACTTGGTTTAAAGGGCGTCTTTATCTTAATCTTTAATGTCTTTTTTTTTTTTTTGCAGTTCAATTTCAGAGTTGGATTTCATCAAGAATATTGTCGAAGTTGTTACCATAATTTTAAACAGAATTGCATTAAAGGAAAATAATAATAATACAAACAATACTCCAGAAGCATCTACGGTGTGCTCTTAGTTCTCTTCTGACATATTAGTTATCTTTTGTGTGTGTGTTGAACTATACATGGTGACTAATCTTTTTTGCAGACATTACAGGGACAAGCATCAAATCTGATTGTGGTCGATGTCGATCACTTAAACAAGCTGCTCCACTTGTCACAGACATCGGAAGCGTTGAATCTGGAAAGATCTTTTGTTAAAGGATTCATGTTTGGTATTGCATGCCAAGATCTTATCTCCTCGATGCAGGTTGGCAACAGTTTAGAGATTTCTCCTCCTGCAAACTCTCTTCAGTCTCCTATGAATCTTCAGAGCCTCGATGTACAAGTAAATGAGTCACTAGAGAAAGCTATAAACTTGCTAGCCCTTCACATGATGTCTGAGCAGACACATCCTGCATTGATCTTCAGTAATTGGGACAAACTTGATCACGACACCAAGAACAATATCCTCTACTCTGCAGCAAAGAAAAGCCAGATACTCAAGGGCTACGATGAAGTCTGTGTCTCTGCCTCTCTGTTTTTTTGTTGTTTTCTAGAAATTTCCTCAGTTTTTGATACCGATGCTTATGAGTGCATGTGACTACACAGGGTGTTGATTTGAAGCCTTTTTTGTCTCGTAATATTCCTCCTCTCGCCGAACTACCAACATGGGACAAGACGTTACAGACTAAGGTGCCTCAAGATTGGCCTCATCGTGGTCATAAACGCGCCATCTCATATCATGACAATAGAGATCATGATTACCTTTTGCCTTGTAAGATGATGTCATGACATAAGACCTGAAAATATGTCGCATGACTAGTGACTAACGATTTGACTTTTAAATCGCAGATGAAACAGAGCCCTTTCCCTTGGTTAAAACCCCTGTCGCAAGTCAAGGCAATAATGAATTTATTGGCGAGAGAAAACATAAGAATAAGAAACGACATTACCGCCCAAATTGCATTTCGATTCTGTGTTACCGTTTCAAGTATTGTTTGTGTCTTACATGCGGATCAAAAGATGATCATAAGGATTCACAGAAATGAACCTTACATTGCAAGTAACTGAGCTTCTTTCTTTTACTTCTATCTGAAGCAGAAGCCATTTGTTACCTTCTTAATATTGTGTAAATAAAAGAGATGCCCAAATAGTCAACTGCGACCAAACATCAACATGTGATTTGTATGTAACATCTTCTTCACATTGCAGTCTTATTGTAAATAGAAAGGTTTTTCTTTTTTTTCTTTACTGTTTAAGAAATATATTGTCCCCTTACTTAAAGGACCACTGCTATTTGGAGGTTAACACAAAACATGAACATCATCGATCTGAGTTCTAATCATTATGTTGACAAATACAAATCAAAACCTTGTGTGCATTTGGACCGCGTTATCGTATATCATTTGGTCAAAAAATTATAAGATAAACAAAAATTCGGTGGGTTGAGAAACTAGTTATTTATGACCAAAACACAAATTAAGACTTCATTATTTAACATCCAACAAACATTACAACACATTCTTCTAATAATCAATTCTCCGTATAATTAACGACGAATTTTTTGTTTGTTTTTGTCATTTTCCGCACATCAACAGTATATGGAACCTAATTTGTTTAGTGAGAAACTTCAACGTTGTAAGAACACTATTGGTGGTACACATCAAATATAATACATATGGTTTTCAGTCCTTGAACGTTACAAGATTGACTTGTAGCGCCTTGGAAATCGACAAACTGAGAGGACAAACTACTCCAAGACAAACTGAGATTATTGTACGAAACTATATTGGGTGGTTTCCACACGAAATTGGAATTTACACTAAATAGATGTATACATTGAGTTTATACGAAGATTTAGATGAAGAAGTGTTTATGAAATCGTTTCCATAATATATATCTCGGTTATTCAACCTAATTTGATTTATTCGGGATATATTTTGTTACAAACTATACAATACATGCAATTGGAAAGAGAACTGGAAAATGTTATATATATGATAAATTAATTTTCATGCTTTGAAGAGTTAAACATTTTAGACTTAGTCGATGTAACGCAGGACAAAAGCTTGCGGATTTGGATGGTCTTTGACCCATTAATTGCATTTGCTTCTGATGTCGCCTAATAATGAGATGGTGTATAAGGTGTGATGAAGGAAACGTTTTGAGATCGGTGACTCTTGTTTTCAAGTACATTTGGATCACGAAAATGTTAAAAAAAGTACATTTGGATCTGGACGATGTGAGACGACTATTAGTTTTTATGGGTTTCCAACTCAAAGTTAATTACTAACAAATGAATTAGTTTACATCACTGATATATTATTTTAGGGTTCATCTAATTTTATGTGAGATTCCTAACACGTTCTTTTGAAAAGATGGCTCTAATTAGCCTATTTTGAACCAAATTCCATAATGTGTCAGACAATACCTATATTGGGCAGCATATCCATACCAAATCAACTAGGCTATGGTATTATGTTAATTTTTTTTATGGAAAATCAATTCAAAACCAATTCACAATGAAAAGATGGTCACATATCATTTCTATATTAGGTTAGTATTCGTCTAACTTCAGGTGTGTTATACCTATTACCTAACATATACAATTGAGTGATGGTCTCAGAATTAGATATTTGTGATGCATCTTCTTCAGTGTCCGTTTACTAGACGGGTCACCATATGATCAAACTCACCCAACCCAATTGTATGTATCGTATTAAACCCATGAATGATTTTAAATCCTTAATTATTTTAATTAAAACAATTTTGTTTTTTTTTACAAAATACACAAAATTATGCTTTTTTGTCAAAAACATAAAAATTTCGTTTTCTGCAAAAGTTCTCGCCAAAAACACAAAGGCTCTAACTGGTGACCACTAAAAAAAGAATAGGAATGAAAAGGAAAAGAATGAAATGAACAAAATAAAAAGAATGAATGGGAATGAAATACATATAAGGAAATGAATATAAATTTTTTGTTCCTCCCCAAATTTTATAAGGAATACATTTGTTCTATAATTCCTTATATAATAAAGAATGAGAAGGAATGATAAGTAACAAATATTACTAATAAATGGTAAAAAAATTAAGGAATGAAGAGGAATTCATTATTCCTTCCCATTCCTATGGTCACCAGTTGAAGCCAAAAAGTTTAATTACCGAAAATTACCATTTCCCACCATTTCATTCTTCTCTTCTTCCTCATTCAATGCATATTTGATATTTCTATATATAGTATACAAAAGGTCCCGTTTCACGTAAAATATTCCTAACAATGTCTCCTCTTAGACCACGTAATCATGTAATACAAAACCATAGTATATATTTGGCCAAATGAATAAGACAAACACAGATTTCTAGATTAGTTGACAAAAGGATATATATATATATATAGTTAAGACTCGCTGGTTCGCAATACTATTTAAGCAATTTTCTGTATAACGACAGATTTCTTTTTGTCACTACATAAAAATTGTTCATCAAAGGTATAAACCTAATTTGTTTAATGTAGAAGTTGAAGATGCAAGTTGGAGATATTTTTCAATGCAAAATGAGATTGAAACTCTTCAAAACAATAATATATATCATTGTTGGAGAAAATATAATATAATTGTAACTCACATCTATTTGGCTAAATTTGTATAGAATTGTAACTCACATTTAGTTGGCTAGATTTGTATAGATTTTGTATCATGTAATAAGAAGATTATGTTGTACGGCTCAAGTGTGTAAATTAAATGGAGCCACTTAATCGGTTTGTAAATAGTAAACAGAAATTCAACCAGTACGGTTTATTAAAAATGACATTTCAGCAGCATTCATATTTTCAAGTTTTCAACCCGTAGCAAAGTTACATTGGTCTCTCAATTTCATTATTACCAGACAAATGGACCGACCCCTGTGCATTTACTAACCGCGTCTGGACAGTTGGTAAGAAAATATAATATAATAGGCCCATGTGCACAATTTTGGTGAACATTGACTTGAATAGTCAACCAAAAAAAACATTACAATACACTTCTCCTTCTTCGTTTTCAATCTGCAAGCAAGCACTGTCTATCTCTTTAACATTCTCTGTTTTTTTCTTTAATTGAACTCTTCAACATTCACATTTCAACCATAACGCAAATGATGAACTTCTCTCGGTCGCCCAAGCCTCACCAAGCGTTCATCAGTTTCAGAGGTAAAGGTCAGAGAGACAAATTAGTGAGCTTTCTTAAAAAAGAATTAGAGAGGAGCGATATCAACTTTTTCATGGACGAGTACGAGACGAGAGGGAGTCCGATCACAATACTCTTCGACCGAATCAGAGAGTCCAGTGTTGCACTCGTCTTGTTCTCAAAAAACTACCCCGAGTCATGCTGGTGCTTAGACGAGCTCGTTGAGATCAATAAGCAAATGGATACATGATCTCTTGTCTCTTTTCCAATATTCTACAAACTTAGTTCTGACTCCGTCAAGAGACAAACTGGTATGTTCGGTAACTTTCTCCTCAAAACTGAGGATCTCGTTCGCAAGAAAGGTAATGGGGAAAGCTACAAGTCAATACTTGAAACAGAGGCTATGATTTGTGGATGGAGGCAAGCTCTAGTCTCTGTTGGAGGAAGAATGGGGTTTTCTTATAAACATAGCTCTGACGAGGCTTTCGTTAGTGATATTGTGGTCAAGCTCAAGGAACTGTTAGACCATATTTCTTCTCCAGGAAATGATCTTATTGTCGCAGAGAAGCCTCTAATGCATCCCCGGGAAGCAGAAAGGTCGCTATTACAAGCTCTAAACCTTAAGAAATCAGATCTTGAAGAACTTATTGCAAAGCCGTCCAATCATACCAATGGTGCCGGTTCCCTGAGCATTGATCATCTGGTGTTTCTTGACCTGGACTCTCTTAAGAACCCTGTCCTCGCTGAGCGACTAATCGAGACGGGTCAGGCTGGAAAGATTCTCTTGGTGTTGTTAGGCTCTCTAAAAGACTGCAATGAGGTTTATTTCTTAACCCTTCAAGTTTTTTTCTCTGAAATTGTGTTATTAAGTTAATTGGTACTACATATTACTCTGTAGGGCTTTGCTTTCAAGCCTCGCTTGCTTCCCAAGAAACCTCAGAAATCTACTGGAAAAAAGCTTATTGTCTCCTCTCAAGAAATCCAAGACCAAAGCTACTCTTTACTAGTTCAAGACACCAGTAAGTTTTTTGTGTATCACGCAACATATCACACTATTACATGTATCCTTAATTCCCTCTGGATTAAAACTGACAGATTGCGCAGACGTGGTAGCAATTGCAGAGAGTAATGACAATCTTCAGAACCGTCGTCCTGGCGAAGATAACAACTCCGATGATGCTGTGACCTGTTTTTCATTCTTATGTAACGTTATGAACGGCTGTGCAATGATGATAAACCCTCCGTCTCGTAGTGTGTACATCAGTTTTGGGGAAAAACAGCTCGGGAAAACCCTACTGAGCTTTCTGAAAACAGGACTGGAAACGAACCGAATCTCAGTGCACCTAGCAGATGAGATGAAGGAGAGGATCAAAGAGTCAAAGGTTTCAATAGTTGTCTTCTCGTCCAAGTATCCTGAGTCACAACAGTGCCTTGATGAGCTGGTTGAGATCAAGAAACTTATGGACGCAGGAGAAATCGATCCCTTCCCTGTTTTCTACAATTTGAGGGTTGAATCAGTTCAGGAAGTGACGGGGTGGTTCCATACTAGGCTTCTCAAAATAGAGGAAGAAGTGCGTAAAAACGTCAATATGGGAAATGCGACGTCTATTCTTGATACCAAATCTAGAATCGGGGAATGGAGACAAGCTCTCTTCTCCATTGCCTCAAGACCGGGCTTGAGCCATCAACATAGGTATATATATAATATATGTGTATTTTTTTGCTTCTAATTTATATGTCAACATTACTTCTTCATTACTGGACTTTCATTTCTTTTTTCAGCTCTGATTCCGTGTTCGTCAGTGAAATCATCACCAAGGTCAAGAAACTGTTTGAATATAGGGAGAGACAGAAGAATCCTATGTTTTCCTATATAACTACTGATCATTTGGTCGTAGAAAAGCCTTTGATGCATCGACAGGAGACAGCAGCAATAACAACAGTCAAATCCCTGGATAATGACTTATTCTATTCCCTAAATTCGTTCTTACAAGCTCTAAACTTTGAAATTAAAGACCTTGAAGGCTATAAAGAGATCCCCAATGGTCTCGCATCGCTAAGCCTGAAAGGACACACTAATCTAGTGTTCCTCAACTTGAGTTCTCTTGAAGATCTCGTTCGATTTCAGCGCTCTGACTCATTCGAATTCCTTCAAAAGGTCTCCCCTTAACCTGAAATTATATCTTATCTTAATCTTAAGCATAACTTGTTGACCCAAAAAGAGAAAGAAAGAAAAAAAGGTTTCAAGCAACTTTTGTGGCTTCTCATAACATTCTTTAGGTATTATTACTCTGCAGGGTTTTGCTTTGAATCCTTCGGGTGTCAGCAGATTTGAAGAGACTTCTACGGTCTTGGCATTAGAATCCAATCAATCCCAATAACCGTTTTATTGTCTCATCTCAGGATCACCAAATTCCTAGTAAGTTCAATATGCCTACCACATTAAATAATAACTCTGTTTTCTTTTACGCTTCTCGAATATTAAATAGAGGATGATTATATAGATCTTTTACTGAAACTTACAGATGATACAAATTTAGCAGCAAACATGTTTTGAGATGGATTCAGTAGGAGGCAGGACGCTAAAAAAAGCAGCTCTTCGATTACTTGGGTGTCATCTTGTTAAGCCTCTGTTTGGCTTTTCTTTTAAAGGTGGACAAATGTGTAAGAAAATATACTTATAATTTCGGATTTTGTTGTCTTTTCCCATGAGGCTTTGTCAGTTATTCAATCAAATCCATCCCATTTGATAACAAGTTTACTTATAAAACAAGAAACGTATTTGTTAAAAAAAAAAGAAAACGTGTTCACCAATTTCACATATTCCTTCTTCTGGAGTAGCAACGTTGGAGCTTCACTTCATCAATGGGAATCGGGGCTTCCGGTAAATTACACGGCACAATCGTCCCCGGCTGCTTCTCCGGCAAAAGCTGACACGGCTCCGGAGTCACTCCGCTTGTATAACCCGATACGTCCGTACAGTTCCAAAGCACTTTCTTAGGTTTCTTCGATAGCGTGATCGTCACGTTAGAGATACAGATCCCAGTAAACTGATCACCCGATATCCCGGCCAGTTGAGCCGGCATCGTCACGTTCTCGGCGACCATGTCTTGGTAATTAATGTTCTGAATCACCGGTAAAGCATTCGGATCGTAATGCTCGTCGGGATGCGAACCGTAGCTTCCGGTCATCCAAAAAACGTATTTCATCGTCTGCATCGTCATTCCTCTTACGTACACATCCTTCACGTATCCTCCTCGTCCAATCGCTGTTTTGATCCTGCAGATTTAAACAAGCCCGTGTAACTAAACCGAACCAAATTAAACCGGTTGGTTAATTTGATTACGTACCTGATTCCAGATTCTGAGTTAATGGCGACGATATCTTCAGCTCGAACATCCTCAATTCCGCCGGACATCTCGCTGCCGAGAGCGATCACGGCGCTGTCAGGGGAAATGCATGTGAGCCGTCGGATCAAGAGCTGTTTCGTGGGCATGCCGTAGTTTATTCCGTACTGATCCCATCCACTCTTCACGGCGATGCAATCGTCGCCGGAGACGATGTAGCAGTCCTCGATCTTCGTGTTCGTGCAAGAATCTAAGATAAAACCGGAACGAATTTTAACCGGATCTTTAAAAAACCGGTTATCGGGAATTTCAGAATTATCGGTATGATTTCGTACCTGGGTTGATTCCATCGGTGTTTGGTACCGTGACAGGTGCTAATATCGTCAAACCTTGGATAACAATATTGCTGCATTTTGACATACATAAACAAAACCGGTTTAGAAGCTTCAAAATTTGATGACCGAATGGTCAAACCGGGTGAATTTTTTACCTGCTGTAAACCGGGTGAATATGCCAAGAAGGAGAATTCAAGAAAGTGAGATTGGAGATTTGGATACCATCGGAATGCATAATCTCAATCAAATACGGTCTTGTGTATTTTAATTCTCCTCTCTTGAATTTTCCCCACCATGGCTCTCCTTGTCCATCAATAGTCCCATTCTCACCTTTCAATTCCACCAAAAAAAAAAAAAAAAAAAAAATCGCGATTAGAATTAGGAAATCTTCGGATATTTTGGTTAATTTGATGGTAATGGAATTACTAACCGGTGATAACCACGTCGGTTAAGTTTGAACCGAAAAGTAGACTGATGAATCTTCCACCATCCGTGTCTCTACCTCGTCCGTACGAAGGCAATGGCTCTATCACTTCATAGTCACTCTCTTCCTGCCAATAACGACGTTAGGACAAACGATTTTCATAATTAGCTTAGAATTAGTCAAACTCTATTAGTTAGAAACTCTTAGTTATAGACTATTAATTCTTCACTTGACATTTTAAGTCGGTTTCGCATGTGGTTTGTTTAGAGCCATGAATGATTTGGACGGTCCTAATTCTCTTTTTATTACAACCAAATCTTTTTAGCAATCATGTGTTGGGAGATATATAGATGAACCCTACAAATAATTCAGAGCGCACAATCTACTTTTTTTAAGTTTTTGTTTTTTTTCTAAAACCATTATCAAGAAAATAAATTAAGAAAAATAAAATGTAGTAACACATCTAGAACCTTGATTTTACATTTCTGAATCTGTGTTTACAACTACAGTTTATTTGCCAATAGAACGTTAACATTTTCCATGGAAAATTTTGTAAAGGGTCTCTCATATGTTGGTGGGTTTGTGGGCCCAGGAAATGAGAGAACTATTTAAGGCTAAGGCCCAAAAGTAATATGTGGCTGAGATTTGGAATATAAATGGACGGGTGAGATCTTCCTAACAAGAATGGGTCGCACACTTTTAAAACCGTCCGATAACGATCCCCACTAACTTTTTGCGTCACTACTGCCTATTTTGTTGTCTTTGCGTAACTCCCCCATTACTCTACCCTCTACTTTTAGAGTAACGCATCCTAAACCTAATTAATAGTTTACTTTTAGTAGAAAGTTATAAAGAAAAAAAGAAAAAAAACTGAAGTCTTTTTAGGTCAACTAGCGAACCCCGATATTTTTTTATTTTTTTTTGGTCAAAGACCCCGTAGAATTATTCTTGTAATCACAAGTTCAATGCGTGCTACATTAATATAAACAAATTGTTCACCGAAAAAACAAAAACATAAATTGAATGGCCCAACCAAATATCATCAGAAGCTGGCCGGCATATGTCACGTGTATGGTGTATGTATGAATTGCAACAAATAAAAATTTGCATCAAGGAAAAATAAAAATCATCGAAGACGTTTGTGGAGTTTTGTGTCACGGGGTATTCCTAAATCCTAATTAAATATTATTCGTATAAAAATGAAAAGAAATTAAATAGTTAATATAATGGAGAAATAAAAAAAGAGAAAAACGCTTACTTGGGAGGCGAGGATAACAGCATCACGGTGGAGAAAAAGCGTGAAATGGCTGGTGAGGTTAAAGCTTCCGGTGAGCCAACGTCCGGCGGGAACAAATAGCAATGAGCCACCGTAGTCTGCGAAACGGCTGAGCTGTGACACTGCGTCGCGAAACGCCGCCGTATTTGAGGTCACACCGTCTCCTACGGCGCCAAACTCGTCAAGAGACGCTGAGTAAGCTCTACACGACACGGCCGAGTACTCGAACTCTTCTCCGCGACGGTGGCCGTGGTGGCCGTGGTGGCGACGATGGCGATGAGTATGGAAATCGGTGGCTCTCAGATCATGTTCGGCATCGGCGGCTCCGATAAAGCCACCTTCGTGGCTGAGAAGGAGAAGGAGGAGAAGGAAGCCGACGGTGGAGAGAAGGGTTCGCATGGCGGTTTTCTGGAGGAGGAGAAATGAAAATGGATTATTATTATTTTTTTGTATGAAAGGAGGAGTTTATATATACAAGTGACCCGACCCCAGCATAAATAGTTCGAGTTTCTTATAGCATTTTGTTTTGTTTCTTTTGAAAATTGTAAGATATATATATTTTCGAGAATGTTACTCCAATCATATTAACATTCAGTGGGATTTGAATTTAAGTAGTATAGTTTTCGAAGTTACAAACAGACAGGAATGATTTTAATTCGTTAAATAAAAATAAACCTTCATCAATAAATGTTGATTGTATTTTGTGTTTAAGGGTTTTCTTTATAGTAAATAAAGCTTAAATACAACTATGCCTAAAAAGGTTACGTTATCGTCTTTAGAACACAACTGAACCACTATTAGCCCTCTGATGGGTAAAGTTTCAATTGAATGAGCAACACAAATTTGGAAAATGCAACCACTAACTTTGAAACCATCATTGTAGGATGAGAGTACGAGACGACTTCCCCAATTTGAGTTGTGTTGAAGATTTTGTTAGTGGTTGGACTTTTTAGCTTTGAAGATTTTTTTTTTTTTTTTGTAATTCTCCGCCATCTATTAAGTTATCATTTTTTCTTTCTAAAGGAACAACTGTTAAAATGCTTTTAGTTAAAACTTAAAAGTATATAGTAGGAAAAAGTAATATATAAAAAAAAAAATTGGATAAAGATGGATAATAAACTACACAGCTACAATGTCTGCCATGAACAGAACAGATTATAACAACTAAAAAGTAATAAGGCTTGAGATGTAATAATTAGTATTTGATAATTCTAATTTCTAGTATTGTGGTGAATGGAGATAGAGTGGACTGCTAAATTCATTTTAAGTTCAGAAAAGTGTATATTATCAAATAATAATGATGGTGATATATTTAACAATTATTCATTTCAATGTATACGTGGCTGCCAATATGTATGTGTGTATATACTTGGACTAGCAACTATAGACATAAAGCTACTTAAAAGAAAAAGAAAAAAAAAACGATAGACATAATGCTACCTGCTACGCCACTTCGATTATTTCCTTACTTTACTACGACGCTGCATTTCGGTTATTTCCTTACTTTCCTGAAAATAGTCGACCTACCTACCGTTATTTACAATTGTGTTTGATATATTAAATAACTAATATAGTAATAAAAGAATAATATGCTGTGCTCATAATCCCAACAAAATGTACCAATCCAAAACATGTCGATGATATATCAAATTAAAAGAATACTTAAATAATCCTTGAAAAATTAACCCAAATGAAAATGGTTAATTAAGTCATTTAGGTATATGGTTTTATTTTATTTCATTTCCAGGTCTATGCATGATGTTAGTGTTAGTTACTATGAATGTCTATAACCTATCTGACCAAAAAGAAGAAGAAGCCTACAAAACAAAAAACACACATGTGTAGACTTTCCACAATCAACTAATAGAATTGGTTTAGCCGATCGATTTAGGATTTTCTATAGATGAACTTAAAAAGAGTTTGCTCAACTTATAGAAATTTACGAATTTTCCATTTTCAAAAAAATCATATTGAACACAGACTGTTCACAACAGACCAACCCCGTTGAAAACTCAAAACGATCGCATGCCATTGGCAGATATCTGTGAACTCAGATTCTCATTGCTCATGCAATCCTTACCAAAGTAGAGCCAAACATTTCTTTGAATTACAACTTATAATTGTTTTAGTAATTTACCTAATCGTCCAAATGTCCAATATCGTTCACCAAACTCTGTAACGGTTTAAAATATCTTATTAAGTACTACATGCACATGTGTCTATGTGAATATTTGTGTGTAGTATTACTATATTAAATGAGATAAGTTATTGGTCGTTGAGACTTTTCATCTCTTATTACGGCTTCGTGGTCACAATCTCTAACTAACCCCTCCAGTCTAGCAATCAAAAACTGGTCATAATTCAAAAGTCAATAAGAACACCAAATTAAACCTAATAGGCTAAATTTAACCTAATCACTCTAAATTGTTCTAACAAAACAGACGCGAGGGAACTAACGGATAAGAAAAAAAAAGACACACTGAAAATGACAGTAAATAACGTAAATTGTATATTAAAATAACGTAATGGATCCAAAACTATAAAATATCACGTGTGACTAGTTTGTACTGGTTCTATACTAATTAATCCGAGTTCATATAAACTTAATTTCCGCCTGAAAAATATGATAAAAAAAATATATATATATATGCGTATGTATATCATCAACGTCTAATCTTATATACCTAGACCCCTAAACTTTTTTTTGTTTGATAACACTAAACTTTTTTTTCACTGAAGGTTTTAAATTTTTCGTGTTTACCCTAAGAAAATCCTGTAATAAAATTGAGATGGATGAATTTGATATACGAGAAACTGCAATTTAAAAAGTGCGATGAAATATATTGTCTGAAAACTGAAAAGGGACTCTAAGTGATATTGATTAATGATGTGAGCTTTTTATGTCGGCTTGCACGCGACGATTACCATTATCCGTGAGGTAGCCTCAGCAATATAGCATGAACCCATGAAGTATCTTTTTATCTTCTCCCACTTCTTATCATTTATTTTTCTTATCTATTTTGTTTTTAGTTATTTATATTCCGTCATCTGCAATATTTTTGATAAAAGTACATCCAAAGGAAATATCAATACATGCTTCATTTTTACTCTTTCCATGTTGTATAGTAGTACACGGCTATGCAATTTGATTGACATTGTCAACATGTTTTAAGAGAATTTACGTTTTTTTTTTTTTGTTAAATGAGAATTTACGTTTTCTTTTTGTAATTTTAATTATTTATTAATTTAATTTTTTCTTCCTATATGTTCTATATGTGCATTTACTTACATAAACGTACATATATAACAAACTACAAACATAATTAAAATATCTTATATCAATATAACGGAATAGTGTAACATAGCTTTTTATAGATATAGAATCTTTATTCCTTTGTACAACATGTATTATTTTGTATAACGAAAGTGGTGGGGTTGGTAACTTGGTATAATAATAATTGGGAAAACCTGAAAAAGGAATTACACAAGTCACGGGAAATTTCGAAGCAACCGACCAAGCATTTTGATCGATAGTGGTGGAGTGCACGAGAGATAAAGAGAGAGAGAGAGAGAATCATTTCAATATTGTATTTAACAATTAAGGAGAACAAATAATCGGTTTTCTATACAATCCATTATGCCAAACTTAGCTCGAAACATTTTTTTCTTTTTTCCTCGTAATTCATAACAACGAGTTACTTAAAAGTTTCAAATATATAAAGAATCCATGTTTTTGCATTGGAAAGTAAAGAATCGAGTTTATTTAAAAGTTTTACCTAATTTAAAATGTGAAAATAAGCTCATATATATGAGTGGGTAAACTCGTAAGTTAGTGGTAAAGGTTGATATCGAGGAATGGTGATTGTGTGTTTAGGGAAGGGCACGAATCAGATATTTAGAATTTTCAGTATATCCGAATCTATCGGATCCGTAACTTTGATATCCAGATTCTCTGTAAATCGTGCATATATGAATTACTAATAGAGAAACTCTATTCTCACACTTCAGGTTCGATCCTAATCGATCCAACAATTATAATGTTAGGCCGCATTGATTAAAACCTAGGCCCTTTTATTATCCATCTCCAATTTGGGCCCATCAGTTTTGCTAGTCAGTTATAAATAATATTCAATTATTTTCTTCATCCATAACTTTTTTAAAAAACTTTTTTTTTTTAACCTCTTTTGTTTTAAAATTCTTCATCAATGACTACTATAAGGAAACATCTGTGGGTAATTCTTCGTCTCTAATCCACTTCTTTTAAATAGTGTCGAGTACCTTATAAGGAAACATCTTCATTTATGTTTATGAGTTTATCTCAATCACCTTGTAAATTCTGCTTAGTTGATCAAAAGCTCGATCACTTTGCGTTATTTGTTGATTAATTTTTCTTTTAATCATTTTTGTTATTCCGCTTTGCGAATTAAAAACCCTAGACAAACGATTCTATGGAAACGAGAAAAGCCTATCGGTCAAGAATCAGGTCGAGTACACACATCTTCACATCCAATTGGCAGAATTTTCCTACTCTAAAACGCCAAATGTAATTTAATGTTGATGACTTGTAACACACGGTAACATAGACAACCCAAACGGTTATAACCCTAATTCTTTAAGTTTCTCTTGCCACCGGAAGACACCAAAGAAGTAACGGCCGGGCTAATATATGCCACATCGAACCGGCATGTCAGCAATTTTAGTTAGTATTTCTCTCATATTCTCTTAAATAATATATTGACATGGGACATATTTTCGTTATATAGAAAAAATGTGTTAATTTTTTTGCTAAAAAAAAGAAACTTTTTAGAAAAAATATTTTATACAATTTTAACTTAATATTGGTTGCCATTGATATCAAAAAAATTATCACACGAAAGACTTTTTATCCCATTAATTGTTTCCTCTATATGTACTTATAAGATATCAAATACTCTAGTTTATTTTTCCAATTGAATGTTATGTTATTATTCATTTTTCGAAGGATATCATTTTATTTCTCGGAAATCTTATATATACTTTCTAATAAAATCAAACAATTTTGTTTGTATCTTATTGAATCTGTTTCAATTTTCTCTCTGTGTCCTTTTTCATACACAAAATATTTGAATGGCAAACATCGTTTTTTCATTAAAAACAATATAAACACCTAAATATGACATGATATATGGTTTGACTCTTGATTTAAAATATAGAGTAATTAGTTGGTATAGAGTTATTAGTTGGTTAAAGTGTCTTTAATAAAGACTAATTAGGTGTAATTAAGGACATCTACCTACAAAATTGTTGGTAATTATTAAGATCAAACTTATATTAATGACATAGTTAATGGAATGGCTCACTCCTACAGATGTCCTACCAGTGCCCTTCCAACCCAACTAA
This sequence comes from Alliaria petiolata, assembly GCA_020283515.1. NCBI lineage: Eukaryota > Viridiplantae > Streptophyta > Magnoliopsida > Brassicales > Brassicaceae > Alliaria > Alliaria petiolata. Next base: position 46,117,188 of record JAHZTW010000004.1, read on the forward strand.
TCGTAGTGGACAAAGCTTATACTCCTTTGTGCGGTTCCATCATATTTTTTAATTATAGTTTTTGTTAATTTTGTTATAAGAAAATTATATGCGGACGGTTTTTTGTTGCTTTTGTAGATTCATCCGCAGCCGTCTAGAGTTGGGGATATTTTAATATATTTTTTAAACATATTGACATTTCTTTGGTTTAGTTTAAATATGATTATGATTGAGAGAGCATATTTGGAGACGATTTGATAGTGGTTGACTGGTTGGGTACACAACGCTTTCAATTATCAAACAAACATGCAGGTGAAACAGATGGTTTAAATATATATGTTTACAAACACAATCTTAAAAACAAACGCGATCACAATCATCAAATAAACAATGAATGTCCCATTATGAAATGATGGTTTAGTACATATATATTTAGTAATTTTTCTTTAGTTATAATTTTCCCATTTAAGTTGCAATCACACTCTTCGATATAACCCCACTATTTTAAGATACTTGATATTTCTAATCCATCTTTTCACTAGATGATAAAAGACAGATGAAAATTAAATAATTTAATAAAGATCGACCCAACCCACATGGCCCTGTCGATTATTGATATTTTATTAATCTTATAGTATTAGATACACATCTATGCTATAAATTTTGGTTATAATGGTGTAATTATTAGGAATAATAAATGAATATCTATTTTAATATTTAATTAGTTAGTGTATAAAATCACAAACATCAAGCATTGTAAATATGCTATACAAAGAAATAAAATAGTAGTACAAATAAAAAATTATTAGTTTCTTTATTATGGTCTTGAAATACTTTTTATTACGAACGTAAAACATAAACGATCTAGATGGGATGGAGTTTTGGAGATCAATTTATTAAGACAAAGAGTTACAACAGAGATCAGTTTGTTATCATTAAGGTGGAGTTTTATGCGATAAGAACTAATTATCTCGAGCAGTAAACCGGACTACTTGGCGGTTAAGCTTGAAATTAAGTGAGGAGCTGGTTACTGGTTAAGTATGTTCAAATTTTGATTCGGTTAAATGTTGGTTTACAGTTAAGAGGTAAAAACAAGGTTGTTAGTTGATCGTTGGAAGTTTGTAACAAAGAAGTATAAAAACAGAACCTCGATTGATCTCATAGTTAATTGATAGTATCTCACCTGGCCGAGACGTAATGTTTTTTTTTTCTCTATTTTCGTTCTTTCGGTTGAGGTTTGCCTATGTGTGTGAACTAATTATTGGTTTCATGGTTCAGAAACCAGTGTGATACTGTGTTAGCTTAAAAAAAATTACGAAATTATAACAGGTTGTCTAGAAATCACAAATCGATTTTGAGTTTTTTCTTATAGAAATTAATCCTAAAATCGTTTCGGGATTTTTCCTACCTAGATCCCGAACCCGTAAATCTAAATTCCTTTTTTGGTTAAAAAGTATGTTACGGAGCTGTCAAATTTCATATTCGATCGATAAAGTCTCCTGCAATTGCATGAGTTTAATTATATTCAACAAATAAAAAACGGCTAGTTAAACTTATCATTTTACATGTTTATCAATAAAATATGTAATAAAATGTAAATTTTATCATTAATATAATATCATAGTGTTATAACAGCTAGTAAAACTCATCATTTTACATGTTTATCAATTATTTATGGGGTTATTGCCACTTATCATCATATCTCGTACAATATCTTTACACTGCCACCTCTATTTAAGCTTCTCTCTAGATCTCTTCTATATTTATTGTTCAATACCTAGCATTTCCTGATCAAGCTAAAACCTGAGAGTCTATTAAGTATTAGCTAGGGTTTGATCAACAATTAAGTAACCAATCAAGCCACTCAGTCGGACAATGAGCCGAGGTGGGAGCTTCGGAGGCGGACAAAGCTCTCTAGGTTATCTTTTCGGGTCAGACAATGAGATTCCCAAAAATCTTCCACCGGCTGCCCCAAAGCCTACACCACCGTACGGAGTAGATTCCACCGACGGCGATAAAGCTGACCAAAAGCCCATGGCCAACAACAACAACTACCACAGAGCTCAGGGCCAAAACTCCGGCAACTTCGTCACGGTAAGTCTTTAATTTTCTTTTTATTCTTTAATTAATTAAATTCTAGACATTTGTTCATATATAACAAAATAAGGGTTATAATAATTAAAATTCAGGATCGTCCAACGACGAAGGTGAAATCGGTTCCTGGTGGTGGTTCATCTCTTGGATACTTATTCGGAGATAAGTAAAGGAATGAAAATGAAGTTGTAAAACTAGGGTGTATATCTTGCTCTAGTGAGGATTTTACCTTAAAAATATATATATGTGTAGAGATCCCTATCTAGATCTCTGCACATCACTTATTTATATCTATGTACGTACGGAAACGTGTGTTTTGAGTTTGCAGTTCATTTTTTTTTCAGTTTGTAGAATAACTGGTTTCTAGTCATAATATACGCATTTTCATTTTCAATTGCATGTTGCCTTACATTTCATGATCATTTTAAATTTTTTCCTTTTTAATAATTCGGAAAGTGGAGCTTCTTCTTTTGCACATGGCAATGCAAACTACATTGGTCGTGTTTTTTTTTTTTTTTTCATATATAACTGGAAAACATATTTTTGAAGCCCAGGTTAATTTCAAAATATATATGTAGACAACTGAATTTTTACTGTCATGTAAAATGTTTACAGTACTAAACTGGCGAAGCAGTAGAAGACCTGATCCGTTTTCGACCAACAAAAGAAAACTTCAACTAATTTAGATGATAGATCACAATTATTAATTAATTAGTATACTGTATAAATTCATTCCAGTCCAATAAATTTTTGAATGTTATATAGTAAAACATGCTTATTTTTTGCTTGCCGTTCATTATCATTTAACAATATTATCTAAAAATTCCCAAACGTTTAAAATGTTTTCATACAAATATGTAAATTGTAATCGTTGTGTACTCAAAGAAGCAGACCAGCAAACGACACTGGTACACGGCATGAAAGCCACGTGGCTTGATTAAATACGTAATGGGGGCAAATACACTGATATTTGGGTCTGTTTAAAAATATACATTTAATATGGGGCAAATGAGAAATAATGAAATAATATGTGGCTATTTTCTAAAATTGTGTAATTTTCCCTGAGTCCCGGACCTTCTCAAAGCTTCCTCCACCACTAAAAATACTCTTTAACTCAAAATAAAAATCTTCGATCACTGACGCAAAAGCTCTTACAACGAGAGAAATAGAGACACACTCATTTTCATTTTGCTCAGTTGTTGAAATCGGTAACAATCACCATCTTAATCTTGTACGTTTAACTATTTCTGTTTTTTTTTTCCATTTGATCTTGTCTTTTATATATATTCCCGATTGATATCGATGTTCTTCTTTCTCGGTTTGATGACTTTCTTTCACGAAATAATTTTCGATCCATTTGCAAACAGGTTAAGTAACAGAGAGATCACATAGATCCTAATCTCATGCAGCGTTTTCCTGCTCTTATAGACAAGCTCAAACCAATCTTCCCTGTTTCAAGATCAAACGGTAACTCGTATATCTAAATCCTCCATAGATTCTTATGATTCTTTCAGTTTATATCATGACAAAGAAAACGAAACTAGTGATTCTGTTTTATGAGAAGCAGCTGGTAAAGTGGTGAGAACCATAGTGCCGAAGAAACGTGGGGACGAGAACATTAGCGAAAGAGAAGCAACGAAGAAAATCGTGGAAACGGTAGAGCCAATGGTTGCCTTCAGCAGACCGCCGCCATTCACGCCGTTTGTCGGTCCTTTGCTCATGTATTCACTTCTTCAAACATGGTCTAGCCGCGAAGAAGACATCTAGTTGCAGCTTGGACTTTATATACCGAAGTTTTCTTAATTAACCAGAATCTCTTTAATCTAGATAATAAGTGAGTCTTTAGCATAACGTTGTGAGATGTTTATTTGAGATTATGAATGTTGGTGGTGTGTTATAGTAAGTCGTTCACTTGGTTTGGTTTTTATGAAGCAATTCATGTATACTATATATGTGAATTATAATAGTTATCAACTGATCTGATTCTTGTCGCTAGTAATCTTTATCGACCAATTTTTAGAACACGAGATTGAAATTACATCGTTTACGCATAATTTGTTGTAATCAGTTTTGTTAGGATCACACTGAAAAGAATCGCCGGACGAAGAAGCGGTCCAAAATCCAATACAAAGCAACGCATAGAAATAAGAACATTTCTATATAACAGTTTGTCTTGTCCCATGGTTAGTATAAACAAGTAAGATTTGTTGATGTAGTGTTGAGAAATGATTCTTTTGTGTGTTGTGGTTCTTTTGGCTTTAGAGATCAATGACTTTTTATATTTAGAAAGATGTATGGTTTTAAAGACCAAATATCTCTCCATTGTCTTTAAATCTATAAAAATTGAGTTATGGTTTCACAATTTTTTGAACAACTTAGTGAATCTGTGAAGGGAAATAAAAAACGACAATGACCTTAATGTGTTCCATAGCTAACGGGCTTGGCCAAATTAGGTCAATCAAACATACTAAAAATTGAGTCATGGGTTCACAGAGAGCACGCAATAATTTGGTAGGGAGCAAATTTATAAACCAAATCATGTAAAGTGGACATAAAATATGATATCCCTACGCATTTTAGCCCCTATGCTGGGACCAAAGCTCTGCAAAAATAATGATTAAATATAGAGCAGGTACATATACACCTTTTTATTATTCTTTTCATAATTCTGTTTTTAAGATTAAGTTATTAAGAAGACGACAGAAACATTATCAATCAAGAATCCAAAGGAGAATGTACCACAATGTTAAATGGGGTAAATCCCTCCTGTTGATCTTCTGAGTTCTTAATTATTGAATTCAAAAGTAAACACAAACAAAGAGTCCCATCGTTTTCTTATTATTTAGTTAGTTATGGAAAAAGTTTAAAATTCGATACGTTTACTTATCTATCATTTTTTTGGGTGCAAATACTTATCTATCATATTAGTCTAAAAGTCCAACAAAAGAAAAAATTCTACCAAATTCATCGAAAAGTCCAACAATAGTTTTTTTTTATAAAGATTTTCCTAAGGAGATGACAACAAAGAAGAAGATTTTTCAGAACAAAAATCTATTAGTTAAACACGGATTCGTAATTTTCAAAATTAATAATATAACCCTACAAAGGATAAAAAATTATAATGCCTGCATTAGTAAGATTGTATTGATCATTAATGGGTTTTAATGTTTGATTTTTATTTATGGAGATATGATAATCTCTTATATGTTATGAGTATCTAGATTTCCAAATTTAATAATCAAATCTAAAACCCATTATTATTCAACCAAATCTACTAAAATCAAACAATTATATGAACTTCTACTAGTTTTTACATTAATTAATTTTTAAAATATAGAGTTTGATTGATTGGTAATAGTACTTCCTTATTGCCGTAATTTATATACTGTTTTAATGGTTATTAATTATAAAAACACATATAATTTTTTTTTTTCTTTTTACATCACATAGAAATATAGAATTAATTATTTTTTAATGTATCACATATAATTAATTATATTTATCTTTTATACCTCTTTCATAATGATGAAGCCACCAGCCAATGCAATAGCCACAAGGTCCACAACCTTCTTTTGCTGAAAAATGAGCCTACGAAACGACGTAGCTCTGGCTTTGAATTTAGGATCAATGAATGGGACACGTGGATAGTTCCGTATGACCCACGTGTGAAGACGAGGAAGAGTAGTACTAGGACCCAAACATATTTGATCCGCCGCTCGTCTTTCTTACGAATGGCTCTCCCCTTACATATGTACTTTGTACACTAAACAGACAAACCTTTTTATCTCTAAAAAAAACTTGAAAATTAGATTAAAAAATTTATGTATATTTTCAACAACAAGATAAGTTTTTAGTAATAATAAAAAACAAACAAAATAAATACGACAAGCCCATTTTATATATTTTAAATAATATTTTCTACTTTTCTGTTCTTTTTATTTATTTATTTATTTTCGCGTTTATGGAGTTTCTACTTTCTACTTTCTAGTGGGAGAGTATTGCGTTCTCTCCCACCTTTTATCTGTCTTACCATCTCTCTCTCTCTCCTCCCTTCTTTCTCTTTTCTGCCAACAGAGGAAGCAAAAATAAAAAATAAATCACATTCGTCTTTCCCTTAATTTCTCGCGTTTTTCTCGATTTCTCAGGGTATCAACAATCTCATTCACATTGATCTTTCTTTTTAGGAAAAGAAAGATCCAATTTTTTCGGTTCGTTCTCTCCTCTGAGGTATACGAATCAAGTGTTAGAGACACTGTTTCCTTTTTCCCGAATTTTAAACAGACCCCCCAATATTAGAAAAAAAAACTAGGGTTTGTTTTCATTTCTAGCTTCAATTTTGGGTGTAGGGGAAAAGAAAAGAACCAAAATTTGGATGAAAGGCAACCAGAAAGATTCGTCGGAGAAACCCATATGGGATCGGAGCTCATCGAGTACCTCCATACCCGGAATGTTGTCGGTAACCCGACCCGGTCCAAAACTAATGGTTTGGCTAATCTGCTTCATCGTCTTCACTTACATTATCTACATGCTTAAGCTCGTCTCCACCTCACGCTCCTGCGACGATTCCACTCCTTTCACCACCATCTCCGCCGTCTCCACCAACGCCTCCAATGCCTCCTCCTCCTCCGTAGCTTCACGGCGGCGCGACTGGGAGGAGGAGGATGAGGTTGACAAAGCGGATGCGCCCACCGATCTCAACCACGTGGTGTTCGGGATCGCTGCTTCATCGAAGCTGTGGAAACAGAGGAAAGAGTATATCAAGATCTGGTATAAACCGAAACACATGCGCGGCTACGTCTGGTTGGATAAAGAGGTGAAGAAGAGCAGCAGCAGCAGCAACGACGACGAAGAAGAAGAAGACGACGACGATCTTCTTCTCCCGCCGGTGAAAATCTCCGGCGGAACCGCGTCTTTCCCTTACACGAACAAGCAAGGGCAACGCTCGGCGTTACGGATCTCGAGGATCGTGTCGGAGACGCTGCGTTTGGGTCCGAAGAACGTGAGGTGGTTCGTGATGGGTGATGACGACACGGTTTTCGTCACGGATAATCTCATCAGGGTGCTGAGGAAGTACGACCACGAGCAGATGTATTACATCGGGAGCTTGTCGGATTCTCATCTGCAGAACATTTTTTTCTCGTACGGGATGGCTTACGGTGGAGGAGGGTTTGCTATAAGCTATCCATTGGCTAAGGCTTTGAGCAAGATGCAAGATCGGTGTATACAGAGGTATCCGGCATTGTACGGATCCGATGATCGCATGCAAGCTTGTATGGCCGAACTCGGAGTTCCGCTCACTAAAGAACTCGGCTTCCACCAGGTAAGATAATTTTACCGGAGAGTTTCAGTGAGATTTGTTTGATTTGGGCAAAATTGGGCAGTAATTGCTGGTGTTTGGTTGGTGCCAAGTGTGGTTAATTGTCCTATAAAGATGGAATTAGAGATTCTTGAGAGGTTAATGAAATGGGAATTAATGATATTTGAGTCTGAACTTGATTTGATAGCTTTGCTTGGTGTTTTTTTTTCGTTGTAAAGCAACTTTAGTAGCAAAACTAGCGTTTTCTTAAATGTTTTTGTGACATTGATGTTGAAATTATTGATCTTGACTTCAATGTGTTTCCATTAATTAGTTAGTTAACTTGGAAATGGAAGAATCTACTGAACAAAGTTTAGGCTTTTAGAGTGTCAGAAAGAGTTGAAAGACTAGTTATTGAGGCAATAGGCAATGGCTTTTAGTACTAGACTTTCATAGTTTGAAGTTTCAATGTTTTTAATGTTCTTCTAAGAAAGCTTTTGTTAGAATCTGAAGCTGGTTAATGATTTCAATTTCGTTTCTTTGTTCTATTTTTGTTTGCTTGGATGCCGTTTTGGCAAAATTTCCGCGGTTTGGTACCGACATATCGGCGCGTGAGTAGCTCAATGTCTTCCTCCATTTACTTACTTAGATTGTTAATTACAGACAGGGGTAAGAGTGGGACCCGCCTCTCTGTTTTCACACTTAAATGACTCGTTCCTCTCTTCATTATTTCATAGGCGCACCTATGTCGCGTGCAATACACGCTCCTTGTAACATCTTATTTTTTTGCGGTTGTTCCGTTTCAGTACGACGTTTACGGGAACCTCTTCGGCCTCCTAGCCGCACACCCAGTAACGCCGTTCGTCTCAATGCACCACCTCGACGTGGTGGAACCGATTTTTCCGAACATGACCCGAGTCCGCGCCCTCAAGAAGCTAACCGTACCGATGAAGCTCGACTCAGCCGGGCTTCTCCAGCAGTCTATATGCTACGACAAGCACAAGAGCTGGACGATCTCGGTCTCGTGGGGCTATGCGATCCAAATATTCCGCGGAATATTCTCTCCACGGGAAATGGAAATGCCTTCGAGAACCTTCTTGAATTGGTACAAGAAGGCGGATTACACCGCCTACGCCTTCAACACCAGGCCGGTTAGCCGTAACCCGTGCCAAAAGCCGTTTGTGTTTTACATGTCGAGCACGAAATTCAACCCGCAGCTGAACACGACGGTTAGCGAATACTCGAGACACCGTGTTTCGCATCCGTCTTGCCGGTGGAAGATGACAAACCCTGCTGAGATTAACACCATCGTAGTCTACAAAAAACCGGACCCTCATCTATGGGAAAGGGTAAGTTGACGTAATTATCATTTTCGGCATTATGGTTAAAACGAGAATAATGTTATGTACTTAATGGTTCTTGTGTTTTTGTACAGTCACCTAGGAGGAACTGTTGCAGAGTATTACAAACAAAGAGGAATAATACGTTATGGATCAATGTTGGTGTATGTAGAGCAGGTGAAGTCACTGAAGTTAAGTGATTTTTTTTTTTTATATATAGTTATATATTTTTTGTAATAATTTTATTTTTGAAAGGGAAGAAAAAATTAGAAGATTTTTAGGCTGCTTTTTTACCCCTCGTAATTTTTGCCACGTTATCTAAAATTTTATTCATTGAGATCCCCGTCCTAGTTCTTCTTTCAGTATATGTTAGGTTCATAAGAGATGCAATATATATTTTTTTTTTTGGTTAAATAGAAATGCAATATTTTCTCAAATGCAATTTTATCAATATTTTCCCAGAATTTTGTAAATTTTACAAAAGCTACAATTTCTTAATGAAGTAATGGTATCAAAAACTTTCTTTATCACACCCACAACCAGGAGATTTCACCACTTCTACCAGAACAATATATACTCGTAAACTGTATTGGAATTGGACTCTGTACTTTTGAAAAAAAAAAAAAAAAAGATAATTCAAACGGAAAGAAAAAATTCATCAAATCTCTCAGTCCAAGAGGGACGTCTCAGATAACAACAAAAACAACATTTGAGGTCAAATCTTATACAAACAATGACCGCGAACGTTCAACACACACATCATATATCAACGACTTGAAAGTGAATAGAGAGATGAAATAAAATCTTCCAAGTCGGAAGAGAAACCAGGCAAAGAGTGATTTGATTACTTTGGGTAAGCGGGAGGAGGATAAGCACCGGGAGGGTACTGAGAATAAGCCGGAGGGTTTTGAGGGTAGCCAGATGGTGGATAACCTTGTGGAGGGTGCTGAGGATAACCAGAAGGTGGATAACCTTGTGGAGGGTGGTGTTGTGGATAACCTTGTGGAGGATAACCGATTGCGGGTGGAGTGGCTTGATCAATCCGTGACATTTGCTGAGGCGGAGGCACTGCCATTGGCTGTGGACCGAACTTACCGTCTCTCTTGTCCATCTCCACCTTGTGTTGTGTCTACAGGAAAACATTATACAAGTGCCAAGATTTTATCAGCAAGACTGTAATATTAAGTCTTTTTGAGTAGGATGAGATTGAAATGGTTGATATCATCACTTTACCTGCATACACGCGCAAACCCTGCAGATGAAGTAAAAATATGATTCATCAGGACGATAGGTTAAAATCTGGTTTTGATAAAAGTCGTTTTAAGAATGAAATTACAGATGGAGAGGTTCTTACGTGCAGTACACCATGTCTGCTAAACAAGAGAGCATCTGAGAAGCTTCTGAAAGCTCATCAATGCCGACGATACACGCAACAATGGAGAATATGCAAGCCACTTGGCTGAGGCAAACCATAAAACCCTACACAGCCAACAAAACAGCATGATCACAACACTTTTGTTTTCCGTGTTTCATAGTCTTGTTTGCTTCTATCCAATTGCTTGTGAATATCAGTAACCGGCATGGTTTGGGTAATGAGGATACTTACAATGATGCAGTTGTCACATTGTGTCGTCTGAATTTGGAACTCATCTTGCAGAAGAAAACGAGTCGAAGCCACAGAGGTTCCAAAGCAGCAAAAGACCTGCAATTGTTCTGCTATTTAGAAAAGTTCATGGAATTGCCTCATCAGCCATAACTAGGCATGACTGAGAATATTGTACGCTTATGTTACAGGTTGTAGGATAACTGAAGTTATTATAAAAAAACTTCATCTAAAGATAATAACTTGCAAAATCAAGATCCTTACCTCAGTGGCAAGACAAAATTGAGGACATTTGGTTTCTCCACACCTGCCGCTACAAGGCATGTAACCAGCGCAGCATGTGTACCTGTGAGACAAAGAAGTATCATTTTTTTTTAACTAAGAAGATCGAATTAGAATGAATTTAGGTGTAGGTACTTGAATGTGTTGAATACCTTGACATGTCATTGTAAAGCGCACGCTTGCGGAGCAAGTATGATGCACAAGGGGCACTGTTAAGGAGAAGAACACAGGGCATTTACATGTGTATGGATGGAACAAAGCAGACACCAAAGAGATACAAATCACAGAATGTCAAAGTCCTACTACACACACGCTCTGAGCGAATGCAATGATCAGAGAAACTCGTATTATTTGTGAAATCCAGATCAATCCACAAGCAAATTTCTTGATGAAATGAAAACTGATGATCTAAGAATGTAATTCGAAGTTGATTTCAAAGTCAAATCTTCGTCAATTCAAATCAAATAAACAAGATCTACTACTCGAAATGTTCAAATTCCAAATACAGAGAGAGCAGGCAACGAAAAGCTCAGAACAAGCGGAAACTTACCACCACAACGCGAAGCAGCAATCTGCGAACATCAACAACAACAACACAGAAATTGCTCGATCAATCCCCAAAAACCGATCAAACACAGATTTGAAAGAGAGAGTGAGAGATTACAGGGAGTATCGCCCTGGATGCTGTGCGTGAGATCCGTGTGCCAGACGTTGCGGAAGTTCTGGCGTTGCTGCATCTTCTCCGTGTCGAATTTCGGCGCCATTTTTTCGCACGGATCTGAGTCGATGACGAAGTGAGTCAATCTAGAGAGGAAAACTCACGGCGAGAAGCGATAAGGATCAGAGACTCGAAAAGTCTTTGAGAATCTGATCAAAGCTTTTTCTCACAAACGTGGTTCTGACTTCATCCCTCTCAATCGTCGTCAACTTTATTAAAAAAAAACAAAAAAAAACGATAGTAGTAATTAATACACTTCCGTTTTTGCTCATTCCTGATGGCAACTGGCGTTGACTAGACGAAGTTATGATGCATTTCGAAAAATATCAATAGTATAAGGGTCAAATTGAAATTAACTTTAATTTAAAACCGGCCTATTTACTTTCATTAATTATCAGAACCATCCCGACCCGAAAATTAATGGTCAACATGTACCAACGAAGTGGGTTAAAAACTTAAAATTACCAAAAGGCCCGTTGTTTCTGCAATTTCCCGTCTTCGTCTCTCTCTCTCTCTCTGTCACACTCATCGTCTCGGAGAAGAAGGTGTAGAGGTCGAAGAAAGGAGAAATGAGCGGGCATGATTCCAAATACTTTTCGACAACGAAGAAGGGAGAGATCCCTGAGCTCAAGGAAGAGCTGAATTCACAGTACAAGGTTCTTCTCTCCATCTAATTCATATATTGTTTGCTACATGGATCTGTGATCCGCCATTTTGACGGTTCTGATATCCTCTCAGTTATTCGTTTAATTTTGGCGTAATTGTTTTCCGGTAGATCTGTATGATTATGGAATCGAATTGATCGGTTGGTTTTGTTGCTATTTCATGGATATTGGTTTTGGGTAGTACTTGGAAAGAGTGATGATGGTGGTAATGTGTGGTCCATGGTTGAGTTAAATGTAGCTAGACAATGGAAGAAGATTCAGAGAATGGCTAATGCGGAGATGTGTGCAATCTTGTAGACACTTTTTCGGAGTTTAGATTGGTGGATCATAAAGTACTGTATCTGGATCAATGCATTCGTTGGCCTATCAGTGATTGTTGATCAAACTCTCATCTTCATCATGAAAGTTTTAATGTCTTTGGAAATGAAGGGCTACGTTACTCTGAATAAGATACAAGCTGCTCTTCTTTGTATATTGATATGTGTTCCAGATGGATTTCAGTTGAAGTGGTAAAAAACAAATATTCTTATGTAAGGACAAGTATTCGATGTTCCCATTACAAGTATGGAATTTTCAGTATAATGCTTAGCACAAGTTTACAGTTTAATAAGATGCCAATGGTACTGATTCAAGATGGTGGCATGTGTTTCTCTTTTTGCTTCATTTTACTAACGTTTTTTTCTTCTTCTTGATGTTCCTAGGATAAGAGGAAAGATGCTGTTAAGAAGGTTATCGCGGCAATGACTGTTGGAAAGGATGTTTCATCACTTTTCACTGATGTAGTCAATTGCATGCAAACGGAGAATCTGGAGCTGAAGAAGCTTGTTTACTTGTATCTGATTAACTATGCAAAAAGCCAGCCAGATCTTGCTATCCTTGCAGTAAATACTTTTGTGAAGGTAACACTTTAGCTACTTTCATATAGTCTTCTCATATGTAGCCAACCCAAACAAAAAGACCTGACATATGGCAAGGTTCTTTGTCTTTCTCTAATTTTGGAAGGAGTCAAGAAAAAGAAGAAACTCATCATTATTAAACTCCCGCTTTTGATTCGGCAGGATTCACAAGACCCAAATCCGTTGATACGTGCTTTGGCTGTGCGGACAATGGGCTGCATTCGTGTCGATAAGATCACAGAATATTTGTGTGATCCTCTTCATAAATGCCTAAAGGTTGAGTTTTATTTTTTATTTTTTTATGCTACATTGCCACTGGAACTTGTATCAACATCTTTATGTCCCTTTTTTTTATCCTGACTGATGAATTATTTCTGTATTTCCTGGCCTTTTGCAATTTTACTTTCTCAGGATGATGATCCATATGTCCGCAAGACAGCAGCTGTTTGTGTTGCTAAACTGTTTGACATAAATGCTGAACTAGTTGAGGATAGGGGTTTCCTTGAAGCCTTGAAGGATTTAATTTCAGACAATAATCCAATGGTTGTAGCAAATGCTGTAGCAGCCCTTGCAGAGATACAAGAGAATAGTACTAGTCCCGTCTTTGAAATCAATAGCACCACCCTCACAAAGCTCCTTACAGCTTTGAATGAATGTACTGAGTAAGTATTTCCTGATTTCCATATCCTACATTTACTCTGATTATGTCTGATCGACCCTTTGTAGTCAGATCATTGTTGGTGTTTGTTTTCGAAGAACGTTGGTTGACCTAAATATTCACAGTAGGGGTAATCTGTTTAGAGTTGCGAAATGACTTGCTTCTTGTGTTATAGCATCAGTTTATGTAAGCTTCTTATTGTCTATCTAACCTAAAATTGTGGCAGCTAGGATGTCTTTGTTGTTATCGAAGACTTTCTGTGTTGGTAAAAACTCATGGTTTTGAACTCTGGGGAAAGGGGTCCTTAAATGACTATATTTTCCGTGCTTGTTCGTTGGATACATATTTATAGTTTTCAATCTTAATAACTCTGTCTGTGTTCTTCACAGATGGGGTCAAGTATTTATATTAGATGCTTTGTCGAGGTATAAATCAGCTGATCCTCGCGAAGCTGAAAATATTGTTGAGAGAGTTACTCCAAGGTTGCAACATGCCAACTGCGCTGTTGTGCTTTCAGCTGTTAAGGTGACACTGCAAAAAAAAAAAAAAAATCATTTTTCTTTGGACTTGGTCAGTCAAACTATATGCCTTTGCATAGTTTTCTAAATGCTATTACTCTTTTGTTCGTTTTCTCCACGAGCTTTCCAGATGATCCTTCAGCAGATGGAGCTTATTACTAGTACAGATGTGATCCGAAATCTTTGCAAAAAGATGGCTCCTCCCCTAGTTACATTGCTTTCTGCAGAACCTGAGATACAATATGTTGCACTTCGTAACATTAACCTTATTGTCCAAAAAAGACCCACTATTCTTGCCCATGAAATCAAGGTAGCTTGGTCCTGTCTCGTAGTCTCTCAGATAAGCAATGTATATATATCCTTATATTTATTGATATTGCTTCATGTTTTTCTTCTAGGTGTTCTTCTGCAAGTATAATGATCCAATTTATGTCAAGATGGAAAAGTTGGAGATTATGATAAAACTTGCTTCTGATAGAAACATAGACCAGGTAATCCATGCTACACTTTTATCATCTGCTGTTTGCCCAAGTTAAATTGTTTTGGTGCATATCATGATGGTTTCTAGAACATGCTAATGTAGGTTCTTCTGGATTTCAAAGAGTATGCCACGGAAGTAGATGTTGATTTTGTTCGGAAAGCTGTTCGTGCAATAGGCCGATGTGCCATCAAACTAGAAAGAGCAGCTGAACGGTGCATCAGTGTTTTACTCGAGCTGATCAAGATTAAAGTGAATTATGTTGTTCATGAAGCCATTATAGTCATCAAAGATATCTTTAGAAGATATCCAAACACGTAAGTTGATTTGTTTCAATTTTTTTTGTTGTGGCATCTTGAAATGCTGAAATTCTCTTTAATCTTTTCTATGTCATTCAAAACAACTTGCAGGTATGAATCCATAATTGCAACACTCTGTGAGAGTCTAGACACATTGGATGAACCAGAAGCTAAGGTAATAAAAAAATTGTTTGCGTGGTGTAAAATAACTTGAAGCTTTCCCATCCGAAATAAATCTTAAATCAGTGAAACTCATATTCGTGCATTTGTTGGCATCTTGAAAGGCATCTATGATTTGGATCATTGGTGAATATGCTGAAAGAATAGACAATGCGGATGAACTTCTTGAAAGCTTCTTGGAGAGTTTTCCTGAGGAACCAGCACAGGTCCAGCTGCAGCTTCTAACAGCTACAGTCAAACTATTTCTGAAGAAGCCAACTGAAGGCCCACAACAAATGATTCAGGTTCTGGCATGTTAATTATGAAGCGCACCTTTTGCTCTCCTAATCGATTTAAGCGCATGAATATGACTACAGTCCTGTCTTTTGCCATGTTTCAATTTTTCAGGTTGTCTTGAATAATGCTACTGTTGAGACAGATAATCCTGATCTCAGGGATCGTGCATACATATACTGGCGTCTTCTATCTACTGATCCCGAGGTATGTTTCCTTTGATATGTTAATACTACTCAACTAGTTCAAGTACATTGGACAATGAGCAACAATCATCTTCTTTTACCTACAATCATCAGTGTGCTTCTTTTGACTAGGCGGCCAAGGATGTTGTTTTGGCTGAAAAGCCTGTCATTACTGACGACTCAAACCAACTTGATCCGTCACTCCTGGATGAGCTGCTTGCAAATATTTCCACCTTGTCCTCTGTGTATCACAAGCCGCCTGAGGCTTTTGTAACCCGCTTGAAAACTACAGTTCAGAAAACGGAAGATGAGGACTATGTGGAAGGGACCGAAACAGGATATTCTGAGACATCTGGTAATCCGGTTGAAGGTGCAGCATCCCCTCCAGGCACCACAGGTTATGTCCCACAGCTAGCGGCTGCCCCAGCTCCTGTGCCTGATCTGCTAGGTGACCTAATGGGGCCAGATGATGCAGCAATTGTCCCTGTTGATGAACCCACAACTCCTTCAGGGTGAGTTTGGCTTTAATGGTGAAAATTTTGTATTGCATTAAAAGTCTCTAGCAGGCCACATTTTTGGCGTGCGATGGACTGGTTTTATTCAACCATATCCATTTGGACCACCCTGTCATAAATGAAACTCATCGAATCATCTGAAATCGATCGCAGACGTCCGCTGCCTATTGTCCTGCCAGCATCGAGTGGCCAAGGCCTGCAGATTAGCGCTCAATTAACCCGACAAGACGGTCAAGTATTCTACAGTATGCTCCTTGAGAACAACTCGCAGTCGCTTCTTGATGGCTTCATGATTCAGTTCAACAAAAACTCATTCGGCCTTGCAGCTGTCGGACCTCTGCAGGTAACAGTCGTTGAATATGCTATTACAATCCCGCGCTTATATTATCCTGGATTCTTGAAACTGATGTCTGGTGTTTTGTACTATTTTAGGTTCCGCCTCTGCAACCCGGAGCATCCGCCAGGACAATGTTGCCAATGGAATTGTTCCAGAACATGTCTGCTGGGCCCACCAGCTCGCTGTTGCAAGTTGCTGTCAAAAACAACCAGCAGCCTGTCTGGTACTTCACCGATAAGATTGTACTCCACACTCTTTTCTCAGAAGATGGTAGGATGGAACGCGGAACCTTCCTCGAGGTAAAAGACTAATAATACATATGATAAACACAGTTCATTAACAAATACCATACCACATCTTCATGTTAGTCGTTAAGAAGAAGAAAAAAGGGCTAAGGATATTATGATTGTCTAAGTTATTAGTGATTGTTTTGGGGCAATAAGATGCTTGGGAGAGTTAGTGTGCTCTAGCACCCACCCTAGGTTAACTTATGGCTTCTTTGATTTTGAAGTTTCTAGATCCTCTAAGAAATAGAGGAAGATAATAAATCACAGCCTTAAAACACTATTTCGTTTGGGTTGGATAATTTCTGACTAGAGATATATAAAATATTGTTTTTCGGATTAGACATGGAGGTCGTTACCGGATTCAAACGAGGTCCAGAAGGAATTCCCAGGGATAACCATCACGAGCGTCGAGTCAACGCTCGACTTGCTCGCCGCATCAAACATGTTCTTCATAGCAAAGCGTAAGAACGGGAACCAAGACGTGCTCTATCTATCAGCCAAAGTCCCAAGAGGGGTACCGTTCTTGATCGAACTAACGGCCATGGTTGGTCAACCTGGTCTGAAATGTGCGGTCAAGACTCCAACCCCTGAGATCGCTCCTCTCTTCTTTGAAGCCGTCGAGATTCTCTTCAAGCCTTGATTCTGATTTTTTCACAATGTCAAAAGGTAACCAAATTATTCCAATTTTTATTATTCTTTTAGTGTATGTAGTAAGTGATTGCTCTTTTTTGTTTGTTTTCCCTCGCTTTGGTATCTCTATTGTCACTGTTTGTTTCTAATTTTTGTATTTGGACCCACTCCGTTTTGATTTACTAGTGTGATGATGAATCGATGATGACTTATTATCAGCAAATTCTGTTTAGTGTTTAGTGACCGACATGATATCAAAAAGTTGCCCATGTGGAGCAAAAATATTCGTACACGTAAACTAATTGTAGCGTTTGAAAATTTGGTGCTTTCTTCACGACAAAAATATTCGTAGTTAGGAACTTAGGATGCATATAGACACTGTGGACTGGGCACGTCACGCTTGCCGACGTAACGTATCTTAATACGAATAATGTTTCTCTGTAACATGCGCAGCTTACAACTTACAACATAGCTTCTCTATTGAAACTAATCTTCTTGATATTGTTGATCTAAGGGAAGGATCCAGAGATCTAATCTAAGTAAGCTCAAATGCAAGAAACACATTACTATATCTACTAAAAACCAGAATAAATTGTATTTTTAAACTTGGGGTAGTAGTAGCGTGACATTGAAGTAATGCCACCGAATATACTATCACAGATAAGATTATGATTATTTTATATTCAGTATATAAGATTGACCAAAATTGTTTTGTTTTATTTTCTTATATCTTATACATACAATCATAGATATATGGACCATATATAGCGTATCATCTAGATTGTTGACAACTTCTTTTCATATAAAATATCTTCGGTATCAAAAGTTAGGTTATTTCTAATTCATATAGTAGTAGTGTTTTCGTTATTCATTTTAGAACAATTTTTTTATAATTGGGCCTAGAAAAGAACAAAAAGTGTAAATAGTGACAAACTGACAACAGATCATGGTTTTAAAATCTAACGAAAATTAATAATAATTTTTGATGAAATCTAATGGATTAGCTAAATATTATCAAAATTCTTGATAGATATATGTTCTCCGCGTAAAAACAAAAGATGGAAATTTTTCAAAATTACTCTAATTAGTTTTTATAAAATTAAAAAAAAAAATATATATATATATAGAGCAGGAGTATGCTTTTTTAGTGGAAAACATAAATACTACTATACTATAAGATATTTACACAATTTTATCAAAAGATATGTCACTAATAGAATAATTATTCGTTGGCCCCACCAAGATATTATATTAGTTTCTCTATAGATAATGTTCTTGAGATTTCTTATCCAATTGTTTACTTAAGTTATGTGAAAATATTGGTTTTCTGATCAGTATTTTTTTTTTTTTTTTGTCAACTTACTCTATATATATTTTTTAAATTATAAAGCATAATTTTTAGGTTTAAAGAGAAATTGTAAATTTTGGAATTTAGTGTGTTCTACATTCAATTATTTTAAAACTGAGAATGCTTACTAATTAAGTATCTCTTAGAATTTAGATGCTTACATCCATAAAATAATAAACTTGGTGTTCATATCATGAAATCCAAATTAATTAGGGGACGTGAATGGGAAATAATTCATAAAACCTTGAGTTTCCTTGTACGATATGGTTTGTGGATTATTATGAATATAAATACAAAAGTTTGATAAACAACCAAAAATAACCAATAAAGTATATATGATTTGATTTCATCTCTGATAAAGTCGCCTCTTTCGTCGCAGCCAGTCTTCTTTCTCTCTCGTTTTTTCAGAAAATTCTCACATAATTTCTTATTCAACAGAAAACCTCAAGAGCTTCTCAGGAATCCTAACTAAAAGTACAGATTTTTAAGGAAAAGATCAAAGCTTCCTTTTTCTCTCTGTGTTTAGGGTAATTAATCATCTTTCTTCCCCTCCGTTACAAAAGAAGTACCTTTATATTTGTTTCATAGGATCACAAACTCTGTTCGTTCGCTTCTCATTTTCTCTATTGCTTTGTTCTGTTTGGTTTGAGAAAGAAAGAAAAAAGGGTTTTTCTTTTTTTCTGTTTCAACTCACTTGTTTAGTTTCTGTTTATACTTTTGATCTCTCTGTTTTCTATTGTTTGTCTATTAGGGTTTGGATTTGATTTTGGTCATATATAGTGCTGATTCAAGCTATATTTTATTTGTAAGCTCAAGATGTTCTTAGGATCATATAATTTTTCCATGACTAAACATGAAATTTGAATACCTTTTTTATGTTGTGGCCAACTGTTAGTGTGAAGCTATGTTACATTGAAGTGTTTAAATGTGGTTTCTGAGATGCTAAGTATGATCACAGAGCTGGATTTTTCCCTCCCATTAGAGTTTTAATAGACTAATTTTCATATATTTGGTCTGGAAATTTCAGGTCTTTTGTAACCTGAGGAGCTGGAACACACTGATCTGTGAACTGTCAGGAAACTTGGTTCAACTGTCCAAAGAATGGCTTGCTGCTGCTGTTGTTTCCCGAGTATACCTGAAGTAAAGCTTTTCTTCTAAAATGATTACGAAAAAAGGTGGTTTTGGTTTTCTTTTCTTTTATGTTTTATTGTTTTCCGCAGAGCTCAAGAACTATAGATGAGCATCTTCCTTTATCTCGTGCCACGCGTTCCTCTGTGGTATCCATTGAAGCTGAAAACAGAAACTTAGTCTCTAGTTTATACACTGCACCGCTTCAGCCGCCTATTCCTTTAGAATTCTCGCCTAGGAATCTTCAAACTCCATCGAAATTGCCAAGAACTCAGAGCAATTCGAGTGGAGTTGTAGCTCGCGGAGTCACACACGCTGTTCCGGAGAAGGAAACATGGCCTGTGTGTGATCTACCTGATATTGATCTAAAGAAAAAAGATCAAGAAACCATCGACGAGTGTCCAATTTGCTTAGAAGGTATTTTGTATATCACGCAAAAGATAGCTTTTGGTAATATATCCTTCCTTACTTACCTCATTTGGTTTCTTTGTTTGCAGAATATGAGACCTAGAACCCGAGATTGCTGACGAAATGTGGCCACGATTTTCATCTCGCGTGCATTCTTGAATGGATGGAAAGAAGTGAATCTTGTCCAGTTTGTAACAAGGTTCGTGTCAGTTAAAAAACTTACGTTTTTCACAAACATTTTCAACTTCCCGAGTCACCTAAACGAGTCTTTTTCTCTTAATCTTTGTGTAGGGATTGGTACTCAATGAATCATAATCGAAAACGAAGTAAAACAAGAAACAGAGAGCACGGAACAAGAAGTGCGAAAGAAAAAAGTACAGAAGATTTGATTAAAACTGGCATTAGGTGTTAAGTCTGGTGATGTGATGAACATTGTTGTTGCTCTACTTCATTCATAAGCTTGAGTTCCTTTAGGTTGTTTTAAATTCTTTTTCTCTTTGCCAATATTTTGATTGTTTTATATCAGACACAAAGATACAGAAGAAGAAATTAGGATTTAGACAGAACTTATATTTGATTGTTTGATATTACACTTTGAAAAAACGATATATTCACGATTTGTTTCTCAATCCGAATTAGTTAGAGGAAAAGCTAAAAGGTCTGAGAAGAGCCTGAAAATTTCAGAGATTTTTACTGTGTAAAAAGAAGGATTCTCTGACAAACTTCTTACATAACAGTTTTTATTACTACTAAATCCTCTGTATAATTTCTAACTCTTATGGCTAAAATAATGATAAATAAACAAGAAACTCTAACCTTTTAACTTTTACAACAAGATAGCCCTAAAAACCTCTCTGTTACGGTGAAGTGTTATGAATCTGATGAACATTGGATAAAAGCCTCGTTAACTTACTCAATGTCTCTCGAGCCGACACAGTCCCAGGATGATCCTCTCCTGAGATTGATGTTCTTATGAAGATTGCTTTTCTGATCAGATCATCAGCCAAACCGAACTGCCCGCCACGTATCATCAGCTTAGCTCGAGTCTCTAGCACGGTGGCTCGAGCAAGAGCAAGTTCTTCCCATAGAATAGGGTTTAGCTGTGCGCTTGTCTGAACAGGTCTCCAGCAAAGCGACTTGTCTAGCCACTTCTCCACCGGCGTCACCAGCGTTTGGTCAGCCGCTTCAAGAGCGTTTGTGCAGACCCTTAGTAGCTCCACTGCGGCGCTGCACCGTGAAAACGTTATGAAAGTTCTGATCGCTAGAGGCAAGATTACTTGTTTCACAAGAATCAGCAGCTCTGTTATCTTCAGCTGGAGAGTCGGAGCTTCGTTGCTGAAACCGAACAGCAAGAAACAAACCGCCCAGATCTGCTCCGCGGTTTCTACGGTCGAGCCGCGGTTTATCACCGCTTGTACCATCGCAGGAGCGTTTTCGTTCACCAGTACTCGCTTTCTCGCGTAGAGTTTCACGAGCTCGTGGATTTGTATAAACCCTATCTTTATGCTGCTGGTTCGAGCGATGTTGAATCTAAGCAGCATTGAAGCAGCTTCAGCTCCTGATCTCTTGGAGTTTGAAGACGCAAAGCCGCAGGTTATTGCGCGTCTCAGTCTTCTCCACAGCCGTTTCGGTCCTCTGTGTTTCTCAGGGAGCTTATAAGCAGCCAAAGCTAACAGAGAAGCCGGAACCGGTGCCGGAGCTAACCACCCGCTCGCAACAACCATTCTCGTAGCCATACTTCTCCGTCCATCGGCGTGATCAAAGATCGAAAAACACACTTCAAACAGCTGCAACAGAAACGCGCTTCTTCTCAACAAGCTCCCGTCCCGGCCGCTACACGACACCTCTCTCAGCGGCATTCTGTTTATGGTATCCAAAAGCCGGCTCGGGTTTATAGGAAGCTCTGACAATATCGCTCCCACGACCGCTAGTCCCAGCGTCAACCGCCCGAGTTTCTCTTCAATCGCTCTCAA
The DNA here is from genome assembly GCA_020283515.1 of Alliaria petiolata. Lineage (NCBI taxonomy): Eukaryota > Viridiplantae > Streptophyta > Magnoliopsida > Brassicales > Brassicaceae > Alliaria > Alliaria petiolata. Next base: position 46,139,278 of record JAHZTW010000004.1, read on the forward strand.
CGCGTCCATCTCCGAAACCGGATAATCTTTAACGTTCCCCTGCATCAACGACATAGCTTCAGCACCAGAGAGATAAGAGAGTTTCAGCGGCTCCATGTTCATTACTCGGGAGAGACGGGTAGATATCAGAATGTGTGTCCCTCCTCCAAACCGAGGAAGAAGATCCATCACGAGCTTCGAATCCCACCAGTCCTTTTCGCTCTCCAAGTTATCGATCACAACCAAGAACGGTATATTCCTCATCAGCTCTTTTCTGATCCTAGAAACCGCAGCATCTTCTTGCTCCTCGAAGCTCTTCATCCGCGTTTTATCGGAGCAATTCTCTACCCCGACGTCTACTTCCAAATACTGATAGAGATTCAGATAGTTCTGCCTGATGTAACGGCTCTCGCCGCCTATCCAAAGAACCATCTTGTACCTCTGGTGATGCCGGTAAGCAAACTCAAGAAGCAGCTCGGTTTTTCCGATCCCCGATTCACCGGAGACGCAAGCCACGCCTTTCCCGTAAACAATCTTCATAGACCGCTTTCTCCTCGTGTTCCTCCCTATTTTCACTTGGTTCCGCGATGGTAGTAGATCCGTGCTCTGCATCTCTATCTCCTTCTCCGACTCTCTCCAAACAACTTTCTCTTTCCCTTTCTTCCTTCTCTCTTCCGCTGAACCGCTTTTGTTCCACCCGAGCATCACATTCTTCTTCCTTCTCGTCGTCGGTCTTGCCTTCAGCTCAAAGTAATCCCTTTCCGAATCTCCAGCAACATCTCCGAACAAAACGAACTCTAGCTCGGATAATTCCTTCTTCCTCCCAACAAAACTCTCGTTCCTCGGATATGGAAACTCCTCTTTCTCTGCTTTATCCCGCCATTTCGTCAACCGCTCCACTATACTTCTCCTCCCTAACCGCATTGCCAATAACGTAACCGCCCTGAATACACAATCTCTCCAGTTACCTTCATGAGCTTCAAGCTTCCAATCATCAACCCGAGATAACCCGTGAACGGCCTCTTTCCACTCTTTCTCAATCCCTCCTTAGAAATCCCATAGCTCCCCTCCGTGTTTCTCCCACAAATCTCCTCTCTTTTCGACTATATCTCTCACGAGACAGTCCCCTGGAGAAAGATCGAAGAAAACCGGGACCAGGTTCTTCTTGTTCGCGAAAAACCGTAGCTCCTCGATCGTGTAAGGGTTCTTGAAGGCCTTCCTCGTTAGAATTATAACTCCGAAGGAAGCACCGTCCATCGCTCTCTCGACTATCCTCTGTTTCTTGGAACTCCTGCACCTTCCTCTATCCGACATGAAACAACTCATCCCTTGAAACTCCAACTCAGCTCTGAGCCAATCCGCAAACCGGAGCAGAGAAGGCTTCTGGCCGTGCAGTCCTAAGAACACATCGCAACATCTCACCCTGTTGTAAGAAACAGAGACCGAAGACGTCTGAGTATACGAAGACGAATCGTGACCTCTTCCATATCTAGAAGGCGTGTAGGAGATCACACTACTCGAAGCTATTCGATCAGCCTCGGGGTTCTGAGATTGAGCAGGTGCAGCAGCTAAAAAACCGAGCTGCTCGGGGTCTTGAAAGCCAGAGCTGGAGCTAAGAGGATCGAAGCTGTCGCATTGAGCATCGGAGCGAGTTGATTCGGATAGTTCTTGCTGGATTTTGGGAGATCTTGGAGAGAAAAACGGAGACTGGTTAGCTGAGAAGAAAGCAGCTGATGAAGATGAAGACATGTTCCTGGAGGGCTTTGACGGATATTGCCCGAACCTGGAGCTGTCACCTCGCGAATCCATAGCCAAGATTTCCTCTTTATTGACAATCTATCAAATCCCATAAATGCAGCCTATGTTTCCATCGAGGCCAATCTGATAAGGAGAAAAAAAGTCAAACAGCTGTTAAAAGATGCAAGATTTTGGATTTCAGAGTGAGCTATAGAGATGCAAGATTAGGACAGACAAGAACCCTAGAAAGGAAAGCTTACAGGTTTAAAGCAATTGCGAGCATAAAATTTGGTAAGAAGTGAAAATTAAGCGGCGATGAAAAATCTCCAGAGTATATAGCATAAGCTTTTTTTTTTGAAATCTTGAACATTAGTGTGAACAGTTACAGGATGGTTTCACACATTAAGGGGAAAAAAAACCACTTCCCAAAAGCAAATAAGGAGAAACCATAATGATTTTTTCTTCTTTTAAGGAAAATAATTGATTTGAGCAGATCTAAGCAGAAAGGGAAATAAAATAATCATTTTCAATTTTAATGAAAATGAGAATTTCTGATTTTTATTTTCTTTTTCGTACAAGGGATTCAGATCTGAGAACTTACATAGCTTCGGCGTATTGAATAAACCACCAACAAGATCATATTGAGCTCTTTTAATTCCAGAATCAATCCAAACCCAGGTACTTCAGAAGAATGATGAACCCTAAAAACCGGATTTTTTTCGGAATTTGTAAATGAAGAATGCGAGAATCACTGGAATCTGATTGAGAGTCCGCCTGAAGAAGGAGAGGAAGCCAAGCTCGGGTTAAAAACGACGCGTGTAAATTCCTTGAAGAGAGTGTAAATCAATCAATGAGAAAGGAGTTGTTGATAGTGAGAGATGGAAAGGTTTAAACTTCAAAGAGAGAATAAGAAGACGAATAACAACACTAAGAGCTTTCATAGAGTAGTCGAATGCATCGCCATTTACAGATAGACTTTGAAAAAGACTTTAATTTTTTTGGTTGGGGTTTTTTTTTTTTATAAAAGAAATGAAAAACAGGGGAGACAAAAGTTGAGATATTTTTAATGGAATTTTATTCATAGAGAGAAAAAAAAAATGGGATTTTTGATCAAAACCCAGAAGAGAACAAGAAATGTTTCTTAATACCCAGAAGAGGAAACATCTAGCAAGCGTGGTGGGATTTTGGGGATTGTTGTTCAAATTACCGCGAGAGAAAGGAAAATTAGAGAGAGAGAGAGAGGCTTACCGTTTGAGTTTGAAGCACTGAGAGACTGATAATAGTAAGTTTTTTTTTTCGAATATCTTGAGAAAGTAATTTTTAGGGGTCCTTATCCGAAAAACAGAAACATGGGCACTGTCAAATCACAAAAAAGAAAAACACAGAATCACACATAAACACAAAAGTCTCTCTCTTTTTTCCCTCGCTCTCTCTCTCTCTCTCTCTCTCTCTCTACTTGAGAGTTTTGCTTCTATTCTCTTGGAAACATTTTTCAAAATGAAGAAGAGAAGAGACAGAGACTGGGAGAAGTGAAAATTTCGAATTAAAAGAATTTTAAAAAAGGAAGAATTGATGAGGCCTAAACGAAAGAGAGATCAAAACTAGGTAAGGCTTGTGGGCTCCACCACATAACAAAGTAATTTGTTATTAAACAGTCCTTTTTTTTCAATTTGTTTTCCTGTTTTTTCTTTCCTTCTGTCATGATTCTTCTGATGAACAATGTTTCCTGATAAGAAAATTTCATAAAACTAGTCTCTGTGTTAAAAAAAAAAAAAACAGAGGTTCATAGTCACGTCCCTCTTACCAGGATATGGGCGTCACTGTCCCGTGCCTTTTCGTCTGCTATTTTGTTGATAAATATAACTATTATCTTCAAATCGGATAAACTTACCCCATAAAAATTTATACATAAACGATGTTTTGGCTTCATATACAGCACCAACTAGTGCTTGATTGTATATTTGTATGCATAGTATAGTTGACGTTGACAATATATGATTTAAAATCTGGATGAGGAGTTGACACAACAAAATGAAACGTTGCGGCTTGTGACGTGCAAGTGGTAGACCAAAAAGCCATGACGTAGATTAATCGTTGCATGAATTATCTATCCATTAGAAATGGAATATATGGTAGTGCTTCATCAATAAAGCCAATATGTATATGAAACTAGATAGATAGATAAATATTGTTTACTATTTTATTACTATTATGCTGAGCCTTGCATAGTTGCATCACAATAAATAATATATTATTTAGATCATTATTTCTTTGTTAATTTGCCTACTAACGGTCGGGTCAATTCAAATAGATAGATTACACGTTCCGTATAATGGCACGATATATATTTAAAACATATTATTATCGTTCCGTTTGATTTTGCTATTAATAATAAAGTGTGCTTCTTATATATTTGTTTATGTAAATATCGACATATATATATATAGTAACGATTTGATTCATACATTGTAATACTCAAATGATCTCAAATATTTGTTTTTGTTTTTTTTTTGCTAAAGCATTAATTCACTAATCACGGCAAATCAAAGATTTATGTTTCTTTGTTTTATTTAGACTAATTGAAATATAAAATAAAGGGTTCTGTTTTGTAAATATATAGTGCTAATCAAGGCTTATTTTTTCATTTGGATTAGTTCGTGTACGAATATTTAAGATATGTATTACGTACATTCATAATTTTATCTCTCTAGTGAATAAGTATTCATTGTAAAACTAATGATATAGTTTGTTCGAAAAATCTGATAAAATTGGAATGACACACAGAAAATTAACATATTGTTCTTACATGATGACATGCTAAACTAAGTAATGGTCCAATGAAAAGGTGATTAATATTTAAACCAAAAAAAGGTGATTAAAGGTTTGCTTTATGGATCTATAGATTATAATGAAAGTTTGCTCACTGTAATTTCAATATAGTTGGCTACTTGAACATTTTAAATGATAAAAGAAAATCCATATATAGGTCTTTCACATGCCTTGCAATTAGTGTGGATTACCCTCCAAAAATCATCCAGTTAACAAAATAAACTAATTGATTATAATTAAATTTGGTTCGTAATTAGTATTAGACGTGTTCACGACCAATGCTTTTGTGGAGGGGTCAATGATTGAAGACGTAGACCTTCCTATGAACGCAGTTCAATTAGCTTCGTTTCGAATCAATAATTGAATTTTTTTAAAATAAATGCCAATAAATTGTGTTTACAATAGACGGCTCAAAGTAATTTGATTTTCAAAAATGGAAGATAATACTTTTTAAAACGTTTATGGAGTAGTGATTAACTATATATCATCGTGAACAAGTTTGAATTTAAGTCACTTTACTACTCCTTCCGTTTCACACTGAATATTATTCTGACATTTTTCACACAAATTAAAAAAAACTTGTAAATTTCTTTTATGATCTTTATTAATACACAAAATCAGTTTTTTTCTCTAATTAATAGGTTAAAATAATAGGGATAAAACGGAAATTTAGTTTAAAAAATTGCATTGAAAATATAAAATGATATTCTTTGTGAAACAAAAATCAAGAGGCAAAATGACACTCATTATAAAACGGAGAGAGTAATAAGATGAATCCTTCAATCAACAACCATCATGAATTCATTTCAATTAAATGAATTAGTTTTTTTCCCGTTACTTAGATTGCTTTTGTCGAAATCACAATCAATCCGACTAAGTTTCGATAAGATTTGATAATGAACTAATGTATACCCGATGTAAAAAAAAAAAAAAAAAAACTAATGTAACACCTAAGTCCTCACTAGAATCTTGAAAAACTAAGATTAGTTGTAAAATTTAAGATATGAAATCAATAATTATTTAGGACCAATAGTCTTTGTGTTTGACACCATATGTTTTTTGGGAGTAACAAAACAACTCAATGATATGTGCTGTTTTTATGGTACACCGAATGATGTTCGATGTTTCCCTTGTTGCTTCCCAAGTCGGTCCAAAAGACAGTTTTGTTTCTACATGCTCTCTCCCCACGTGTCCTCACGTGATTCTTACGTACGGTCCTGATGCTTTCCTCTTCCTCACCCCCTATTTTCACACGTGTCATCCACGGCCCTAAATTAGCGCGTCTCCAACACTCGCCTTTCCTGCGTTCTTTCCTCTTTTGAGAGATTTTGGACATAAACTGATCTAAATTTAGAAGCTAAAAATCCGATTCCAGGCCCATCCTTATGAAACCATGATTAAGGTTATTTGTTAAACACAATTGCAATCAATGCTTAGCTTCATCCCAAACAAGAAAGAAAATTGGGCCAAACCGAAAAGAGTAACTTCAAATGAGTCCTCTCAATTATGGAGCTTAATTAAACTAGTATAATTACTTTTTAATGTCAAACTCCAAAATTTATGATAATATTTTTCTTGTTGAGCTTTTGAGAGGATTCTCAATTGGGAGAACTGAGAAGAGCAATTTATTAATGGTAAAATGTATACTGTATCATATACATGGCAGCAACATACAACGAAAGCGTCCAATTTGTACATGTACTTACGATAATATAACATCAACATGATTGATTGACTTTTTGGCAATAATAAAATAACAATAAATAAAGAAGAAATATGGAACTTAATATTACCAAAAAAAAATTAAATAACAGTGTAGTACCACGGATTAGTTGCATTGCATAGAGTAAAAAAAAGGTGTGAACTTAGATCCCTTTTTTCTATGTGCTTTGGTGGCTCTGCTCAGAGAGTTCTGAAACGTTACTACAGTATTCATTATTAGTCCACTCCCAACTATACATTTATATTTGTGATACATGTTATTTTGAATATATATCTCTATCTAAATAAAGGGGTGTGGGAAATGAATGGTGTTTGTTTACTAGCGTAGCAAGTTGAAAATATATATATACACACACAAAAAAAAGGAAAAGGAAAGTTAGATTATGAAGAATATTTTGTTCTGGTGTATTATGTGGGGAAGAATGTACTCTTTTTTTTTTCCTCTTCCCATTAAAACTTTGCTGAAACATTGTTTTCACTAGTTTTTTTTTCTGATTGGTTTGAAAAAGAAAAAAAAAACTCAAAGTGTAATTTAACCTTTTACTGTATTTTTCACCTCTAACTTAGACACCAATCACACCAATGTAATGAGATGCAATGTTGCCGTAGCCCCAAACGGAATGATAAAAAAAACATGCAAAAATTGAATAGTAGCATCATAAATCAAATAGCGTTTTTTATTTAGGCCATGTTCGTTTATGTAGTTGGATGCTATATCTGGATGCTGCATTGAACACTGCATCGAGATGCTGCATGTAAATATTGTTCGTTTTTTATTTTGATTTTTACATCCACATATTGATGCAGCATTTAAATATTGTTCGTTTTTCTTATGATTTTTACATCCACATATTGCATATGAAAGCTAGTTTGTTCGTTTCTAATTTTGAAACAGCATCCAGATGCAACTAATTGAAAAAGACTAAACGAACATCATTTTGTTTGAAAAGGAATTAATAACTATCATACTTACATAAATATATTTGAAATTACACTTAAAATTAAATATTTAACATCTTTCAAGAATTTCTTAACCTAAATTTTAGCAAAAAATTAAGGAAAAAATGAAGTTTTGCGGTTTTATGATTTTCGTCGGAAAATACGGTTCTATGGTTTTGGCAAGAAAACGCGGTTTTGCGGTTTTAACAAGAAACTGCGATTTGCTATTTTGGCAGAAAAACGTAATTATGCGGTTTTAGCGGAAAAACGCAATTTTGAGGTTTTCGCAGGAAAACGTGATTTTCCGATTTTGGCGGAAAAAACACAATTATCCGGGAAAACGTGATTTTGCGATTTTAGTGGAAAATGCAATTTTATGGTTTTGCGGAAAAACGTGATTTTGCGATTTTGGCAGAAAATGTAATTTTATGGCTTTGCGAAAAACATGATTTTGCGGTTTTGATGAAAAACGTGATTTTGCAGTTTTGGCCGAAAAACGTAATTTTGCAGTTTTGGCGGGAAAACGTAATTTTATGGTTTTGCAGAAAAACGTGATTTGGCAATTTTGGCGGAAAACGCAAATTTATGGTTTTGGGAGAAAACGTGACTTTGCGGTTTTGGCGAGAAACGTAATTTTAGTTTTGCGAGAAAACGTGATTTTGCGATTTTTGGCGAAAAATGCAATTTTATGGTTTTGCGTGAAAACGGGATTTTGCGGTTTTGCCGGAAAAAACGTGATTTTGCAGTTTTGACGGTAAAACGTAATTTTGCAGTTTTGGCAGAAAAATGAGATTTTACGGTTTCGACAAAAAAACTCGATTTTACAACTGTCGGCTTATTTTAAATATGTTGACTTATTTTACGATTTCCGACTTATTTTATAAAAGTTGACTTATTTTACAAAACTGTTGACTTATTTTACAACTGTTGACTTATTTTACAAATTTTGACTTATTTTATAACTGTTAACTTATTTTACAACTGTTGATTTATTTTACACAACTGTTGACTTATTTTACAATTGTTGACTTATTTTACAACTGTTGACTTATTTTACAACTGTTGACTCATTTTACAAATGTTGACTTATTTTACACAACTGTTGACTTATTTTACACCATTGTTAACTTATTTTACAACTATTGACTTATTTTACACAACTGTTGACTTATTTTACAACTGTTGATTTATTTTACAACTATTGACTTATTTTACAACCGTTGACTTATTTTACACAACTGCTGACTTGTTTACAAGTGTTGACTTTTTTTATAACTGTCAACTTATTTTACAACTGTCAACTTATTTTACAACTCTTGACTTATTTTACACAACTGTTGACTTATTTTACACAACTGTTGACTTATTTTATAACTTTTGACTTATTTTACAACTGTTGACTTATTTTACGCATGTTGACTTATTTAACACCTTTCGATTTATTTTATAAATATTGACTTATTTTACAAATGTAATTTTCTAGTTTTGGCGGGAAAACGTAAATTTACGGTTTTTGCGGGAAAACACGATTTTACGGTTTTGGCGAAAAACGCGATTTTACGGTTTTTGGTGAAAAACGTGATTTTGCGGTTTTGTGGAAAAACACTATTTTCGGATTTGACAGAAAAACGCGATTTTGTAGTTTTGACTGCAAAACGCGATTTTTCAGTTTTGATGAAAAATTATAATTTTACAAAAATAATATTTTAATAATAAATATAAAATATTAGTATGTAATAAGAATAATAAACATAACTTTAGTTAGGTTTCTATTATAAGAGTATTTTAGTCTTTTTGTTTTTGAGATGCAAAATTTGCATTCAAACTCTACCTTTTCTACCATCTCAAAAATCTAGATTTTTTTAGATTTTTTAGATTTTGCATTCAGATGCAGCATCTTAATACTAATTATAAAGTGTTTAAACGAACAACATTTGAACATTTGCATCAAAATGCAGCATCTGAATGTAAAAATAAACAAAGTTTTAGTTTGCATCTGAATGCGAAAACGAAGAAGGCTTTAGTCAAGTAATTTATGAACTTATAAAATGACATAATTCTTTTTTCTTACTTCACCTCATACACTACTTAAAGACAACTATATCAGTAATTAGTGACTGATTTGCTATATATATTTCGATAAAGTTTGCACTTTGCAGTATGTATCCACATCATCACACACATACGATACCTCAAATTGGAGCATGTGAATTTGCTGCAAACATTTTCTTGCTGCAAACAGTTTGTACATACAATAGATTTATTATGCACAGTTTTACTATGTTCTATTTTCTATGATTTGAGATACGCAAATGTAACAGTCGCATACTATTCATCATCGTTTCAACATAAAATTCATAACCGTATATCAAATTCTTCTCGTTAAAGCTACAAATGTTTGTTTCTTTTAAGCCACACAAATGTTTGCTAACGAAAATCATTTATAACATCGTTTAGTCCAAATCAAATAAATAAAAAAACATGCCATCTAACGACCGACAATTATATATAGAGGGTGTGAAAATAATTAAATACAGAGACTATAATTAGGTCTCTTCTTTAAAATAATAACACTCCATGTCGACAAACTGCTGCACGTTATGCACCAAAGTCCGAGCACAAAGATTAATTAATTAGTTAATCTTGCTAAATTTTTCTTATTAGTTTAATTTTTATTGAACTATCTCTATTTGGCTATTTATTTTAAATTCTATGACTTTATCAATGCATTGACAGTATTCTCTCCTCGTGGCTTCTGATATTTGTTTACAGATTTGGTTTACCTTATTGGTCCTTTTCTTGAGTCTCTCTGCTCTTTACACCGAGGAGGCATGTATGGTGAAATTGAAGAACCAAACCGGTCTGAAACAGATCTAAACCACCTTTTGTAGAATTGATATGTTAACAGATTTATTATACATTTTATTTCCTCTGACAAAGATTGAAATAAGTATCACAGTAGAGACATTCAAAACGTCGAAAACTTTGTGGTTCACAGAACATCAACTAACTTTCAAGAACTACTTTCTCCTGATTGCGAATCGGTAAGCTTAGTGCTGAAATCCCAAACCTTCTTGGCCAATTCTGAATCTTTGGCAAGTGGTAATGGTTTAGCAATGTTGCTATCTACGAAGTATTCTCCTGTAACTCCTGTAACCTGAGGATTCAATGCCACATAGCAAGTTGTTGCCGCCCCCTACAAAGTCCAATATTCGACATGGTTAACCAGATAACCGACAAACCAAATCAACACCTAAAGCTAGACCGGTCTATCTCTAACCAGCACCAGTTTCTCTCCAGAAACACCTTGTGGCCGGTTTGTAAATGACTGGTAATTAGTGTGAGGTTTAGAAATTAGAAGCGTACCTGCGGAACAGTCTTGAGCACATATTTAGCCACTGCACCAACAGCACCTGCATCAAGCCAGTGACAAAGAGGATTAGAAGCAAATCAAAGTATATATTTACACGTCTTGTTTATATGTTTGTAACCTTAAAAGAGCATGGTTTGATGAGCGTGGAATCAGAGAAAAGAAGTTACCAGCCAAATAGCTGTTGAAGTAGCGCCCGAGATTTGTCATAATGGCTCCAGGATGAAGGGAATTAGCTGTTATATTGGCTCCATCTTCCTGTTTTTATTCATACCAGAGTTGAAACTTAAGATAACCATGGAAACAAAGATTCTTGATTTGATAGATCTTTTTGTTTCTTTGTAGTTAGTTACCTTCAGTTGCTTTGCTAGCTCGTTGGCGTGCAATACATTGCAGAGTTTAGATTGTCCATAAGCTCGCATACTACTGTAACTGCATTGGAGACCAAACCAAGAAAGAACAAATATTAGAATATTTGAAAAAAATGGCTGGATCGAATAATTACTTACTATTTGGTTCGCCATTAGTTACCTTGACTTGTCATTGATCTTATCAAAACGAACTCCTTCTGAGTAGGAGTACCGATGAGCTTCTGATGAAAGATTAACAATCCTTCCTTCTCTTTTGCTTTCACGTGATGTGTTCTTCATTGTATCTAGCAGAAGTTTGGTCAACAGAAAATGACCTGAAAAGTAATTGGATGGCACTGATTAAAAAACTAATTGATGAGATTAACTAAAGATAATACTCCCTCTGTTTTTAATTAAGTGTCATTTGGAGAAAATGTATCTGGATGTATTAAACTCAAAACACATCCAAATACATCCAATTACATTGCAGATACATTTCTCCAAACGACACTTAAATCAAAACGGAGGGAGTATAAATTTAGGACAAAGCCAGTCACAACGTTGCTTTGATTATCTTGCTCACCTAAATGGTTGGTTGCGAATTGCAGCTCGATGTTGTCTTTAGAGAGCATAAAAGGACATGCCATTATCCCGGCGTTGTTGCTTACAAGATTTAGAGATTTCAAAAACATTAAACCATCAGATAATCTCAAAACCGCTGTATACGAGCCACGGTGTTTTTTGATAGCTTACATCAAGAGGTTGAGTGGAAGACCCGCAGATTTGTAGTCAGACGCAAATTTCCTGACGGATTCAAATGAGCTGAGATCTAGCTCCATGACGTCGAGCTTAGCACCAGGGACTTTGTTGACAATATCTTGCTTAACTTTACCACCAGCGCCAGTGTTCCTCACCGCCATAACCACGTGCACACCACGCAGTGCAAGAACACGCGCTGTCTCTACTCCTATACCACTCGATGCTCCTGAAAACATGAACACAGACAAATAGAAAACTTAAGGAACCAAACAAGTAGTTCCTAGCTATTTCAATACACTGATACAGAACATTTCATTGCTGCATATATCTATTAATACACCAATTATGATCAACTAAGAACTCAATATACTAAGAAAAGAAGCAAGACAAAAAAATCGGCTCAATCAATATGCAACGTGTGATGTCTTCAACTTCCCCAACTCTTATTGAAGCCTAAAACTAAAAGGATTATATCGTTCTTGATTTAAGGGTCCTTTTGAAATTGATCATAAGTATTTTTTTTTCTCCCTTTTTCCCTGTAGAGATTGTGTTTTATAACACAAACTACAATCAGCTGAAACAGAGACCGAGTATATGTAAGCTTTTACAAGCACATGTTATTTTGCAGATATGAAGTTATCTTCCCTTTCAGACAAATGGTCCCAAACATGTTGTAAATTGATTCACCAAACAAAGAAAGAATCCAATTCAAAAAAAGCTCTTGAGATTGTTATTATTGAAAAAAAAAAAAAAGACACAACTTTCGAACAACAAACAGTGAAGACCTCCAATATTTATTGGGGTGTTTGAGTGTTGACCTAATCAACAATAGACCCTGATCATAAAAACCCCCAAAAATCAACTCAATTATACGAAAAGTCGAATCTCTTTGCCTACAAGTGAAATCAATTCTAAGACAGAATCAGAGACGACCCAGAATCTGGAAATTATAGAGAAGACAACATATTTAGACAAACCCAAGTTGTGAAAGGGCAGTGAGTAAAGTTTTGATTGAAAGAAACCTGTGACTATGGCAGTGAGGCCAGTTCCGTCAACTCCATGTGTGACTTCCTCTGCTGTGGAACGAGACGAGAATCCAGATGCTCCTTTCGATCCAAAAAACCACATTTTTTTTTTCTGGATAGTCGAGAGAAGATGAGGGAAAATAAAATAAAATTAACAGAGTCAGTGGGAGAGTTGTTAACGTTTTCTTCTCGAGTGGTCGAGCGATTTCGGTTTAATTCACTTTTTTGTACATATGTGAAATGTGATTACTTTAAGGGAAGAAAGGATAGAAAGTGATGAGGAGAATCCATCTTCACGTAAGTCGAGAAGAAGATTAGATCTTGCAAACCCAAACTCGAAGAAGCTTACGTCATACCTAGGAACAAAGTCAAAAGTTGCCATTTTTCAAGGATTTTACATATGTCTCCAAGCCAGTTCCGACCTTAAAATAGCTTCACCTCCTTTGGAAGCAAACGCCACAAAATTCCAAACTAGTAAAAGATGGAGCAAACATTTTCATCTTTGACCTTGTTGCCAAGCCCACACAAACCATGGACTAACTTGACAAAATCGAAGTTTAAGGAATTGGGAGGGGCCGCGCGAACGCAGGCCCCCACTGCCACAAATAATGACGCAGGCTCTCCCACTTGGGGAGACCTTATGCTAAGCGCCCCTCCTAAGTGTGCAATGGAGGTCACTAGCTTAGGCCACTCTTCTTCTTGATCAAGAGTCGACCCCGTCCAGGTAAGTATCTTTCTCGGTTCGACCTCGGTCTTCTTTTATACTACTCCAGAGCCGAGTGTACTATCGCGAAGCTTCCGATGTGGGAGAAATAACATTATCCTTACTTTAAGGCAGGGTTTCGTTATTTCATTAGCCCTAGTTTAGTCCCTTGATGGGCCTCAATGATAATTATACTCCGGCCCAAATAGAATCCACTTTACTATGTTTATCTAACATCAGTGATTCAGTATCATCACTTTTTGATACAACTATGGTTATGTATTTCTTTTGTCAAATTTTGTCACTCAAAACCTAGATAGGATAGGCGTGCCTTTATTTGTCACATAATTTGTTTTTAATAAGGTCATCATAATAAACTATTGTGATATAAACAAACATTTTACATAGGGAGGTTTATTTGTTTATTTTCTATAAGAAGCTACTAGTTCAGAGGAGATTACTTCATGGGAAGGCACGAGAGAGTTTATTGGTTAAAGGTCTAACGACGAATGATGGTTCGGAGGATGATTCACTTGAAATGAATAGCCGAGAAGTCCATAGGCAAACATTCTCTTCACCCGAAAAGCGCACCATCGGTGAATCCTCTAAAGGAAATGGTTTGGAGAATAACGTCTCTAATTTTCAGTATCATTTGAATTACTGTATTTTTCTATAAAGTTGCAATTCTTGTTGTTGTTGTTGTTCACTCATTGAACAGATAGATATGTAAAATTTAAATTGACTTCTTGACATCCACTTGACAAAAAATAAATTGACTTTTCCATATACAGTAGACACGTATTTTTGATAGAAGTTCTACAAAAATGGGAAGAAAAAAAGCTTCATTGGCTGTTAATATTGAATAAGTCAATCTGAAAGCACAACCGGTCCCAACAATAATGGAGTTCCAATTTCCAATTTGCAAGCATGACTTTTTTGTAGTTGTTTTGTTTGGCTCATTAAATAGTAGTTGATGCAACATTGTACCTAAAACAAAAAAATTATTTGACGGCTATTAAGAGCTCTACATGTTTGCCCTGCCGGTTCTATGGTCGAGCCTTATAACTTTTACGTAAAAAAACGGTGACAAAAACCAAACATAAGATGTTGAATCTTCAACGAGGAATAACACTGGTGATTGTTGCCTCATCTACCGAACAAGTAAAAGACTTGCTAGTAGATTGACTCGTTTCCGACTCTTGCGCTGATGAGTTCCATCCTGGTCCGTTCGGGAAGAAAAATCCTGGTGGCTTAGGCACAGGCAGGACAAGTGAACTGTTTGTGAGCATCTGGTGTATTTTAGACATTGCTGGACGATCCTTGGGATTTTCTTGAACGCATAATAGTCCGATATGGATACATCTAGTGATTTCATCCTTTTTATAGACTTCTACGATACATTCTTCTTGTATGCCAGGATCTATGAGCTCAGACAATGACTTGTTCTGCCAAAGTTTCCAGACCTGTAATTAATATTGAGATTTATTATCACACACTGCTTAAAAGAATCTTAACAAAGTTTGAGTTGAATTAATTCAAAAAAAAAAAAAAAGTTTGAGTTGAGACAATATTCATTAGTCCATAATTACTCACATATGTGACTAAGTTGTTAACTGAACCACCAGTGCGGTTGAAGCTGCTGTTCTTCTTGCCGCTAATGATCTCAAGTATCAACACTCCAAAGCTATACACATCTGATTTCGTCGAGAATTGGCCATGTGTCACATACTCGGGAGACATGTAACCGCTGCAGATTAAATATATAGGCAATGTTTTTGTTAATCAGCTAAAAAAAAAGGGTTTCTTGATCCTCTTCAATTTTCAGAAGTATATACACTTACAAGGTTCCGACTACTCTTCTTGTATTGGCTCCACCTTGGTCCATTTCAAAGATCCTTGCCATTCCAAAATCAGAAATTTTGGGATTCATATTTGCGTCTAAGAGAATGTTACTAGCTTTAAGGTCACGGTGTATGATTGTGAGCCGTTAATCTTGATGAAGATATAGTATCCCTCGGGTAATCCCGTTGATGATGTTGTGTCGCACTGTCCAATCCAACTGAGCTCTCTTCATAGAGTCTGCATATCCAAATGTTTATTTTTTTTTTTTTTTTTTTTATTTTTTTATTTACACCCTATTTATTTATATATCATGTTAAATCAATATACCAAATAAGAAAAAATCAAGGCTTTTGTTGGAAACAAACTCATAGACGAGTAACTTCTCTCCTCCTTGCAGCGAGAACCCGAGAAGCCTAACAAGATTCCTGTGTTGAAGCTTTGCAACAACAAGAACCTCGTTCTTGAACTCTGCTTCACCTTGTCCTGATGTTTTCGACAGTCTCTTCACCGCAACTTCAGTTCCATCTGGGAGAATGCCCTAGAAAAATATTTTACAAATATTTTCACTGTTTTTCCGCAAAAGAACAAAGGTGGACAAATTAAGAGCGTACTTACCTTGTAAACTTCACCAAATCCACCTTCACCAAGCTTGTTACTTTCAGAAAAATTGCTCGTTGCAACTTCAATAGTCTTTAAATCGAATTGTACAGATTCACCTTCATTTCAGACCAACACTAAGCTTGTCAGCAATGTTCCAAAACTGTGACAAGACCAAAACCAATGAATGGTAAAAATAAAATAAAAGGTTAGGAACTTACTTGGAGGCGTAATTGCTTGGTTTTGCTTTCTCCTCTTGAAAATAACTAAGCCTGAAGCAATCAATAGTATGGTAATGACAATACAAATAACAATTGCCGCCACAACTCCACCTGAGATTCTTTTATCTGCATAAAACCCGATTCACCAAAAACATAAATTACACAAAGCAAAAAAGTGTGAAAAATCTTGCTCTGAAAATGTTACCAAAAGAACTTGCCTTTCTTGGTTGTCTTGGTCAGGTTGGATACAGAAGGAGGCGGCGGTGAACTTACGTTAGTAGCACTATCAAACCCACCAGAGAAAGTATACAGTTCCCACCGGAAAAAGCAACTTGGCCGCAATATAATGGTGCCTCTCTTCCCATAGAACCATGTCTTGTAGTAATTAACGCTTCTCTGTAGACAAAGTTTACAATCCTCTGAAGAAACGTCTGGAGTGCATTGCATCAACACTGATATGTCCCCGTAATCTATGTCCCCGAAAACCGGCAGCGGAGCTCCATCCTTTGCATAGTATTTACTATTAGACGATGCTAAAGAAGAAGAAGTAGACGAACTGTTTCTCACAGATGAAGAAGCTACTGTCATCATACGAGACATTAGCCCGTCCCACACCTTATAAAACTCATTCTGGACTTCTTTTTCAATGTCCATATAATTGAAAAACACCCTATACGGGTGCAAGACGAGGACACCGGAGAAGGACTTGTTAGAGTAGCGAACAAGGCAAAGGATCTCTATACCGAACCATGAGAAAGCGTCTGTCTGGTTCGGACAGCTCTGTAGTAGATCCTTGGATGCGTCTTCGATACAGAAGGAGCAAGGTTCTGCTAAAACACCTGGAGCGCACATCCCCATGGCGTAGATGCGGTCCGGACCAAGCCCGACCGAACCGTTGAAGTAGCCGTGGTGAGCCGTGACGTTAGCAGGCAGAGTAGAGAGGATGAGACGGCGGTTCTTGTCATATGGACTGTTGGGTTTGAAGTTCCCAGCAGTTTTGTCACACTTATCATTTTGTGCAGAAACAGAAATGGCACTGAAGGTTATGATCAAGAAACAGAGGATTGATACAGGGCTCTTCTTTCCCATTTTTGTTTCTTTTGATAATTCAGATCTCGTGTGTGTGTGTGTGTGAATGTGTGGATTTTATCAATTTATCCTGAACTTTGAATATTACACTTGAAGTTGAACTGACCATTCTATTCGTTGTATTAATAAATTGACTTTGACTTGTTTGGATTTCTGTGGATGATTTAGACACCCTCTTACTCACGTTGATATTAGTTTTTTTTCTTCTTCTTTCTAATGAATTAGGTAAAAGGAAATTAACATATTGTTTTGATTGTTTATGTGGATGGATCATATAAGAAATATGTTTTTTTTGTCAGCATATAAGAAATATGTTTTATATATTTAATAAGACATTTTTTTATTCAGCTAATTAGTTCTATCATCAGATACTTTTCATCTTGAGCATTAGATGCACCGGAAGAGATAACCCGTTGGAGCCAAAAGGGACCAGCTTGAGCGTCAACATCAATTGTGATATTGATTGAGCACATCAATGGCTTGAAGTGGGATCTGTTCAATGCTCCACGTTTTCAAAAGTGATCTGCTACAGATATTTGCAATTAAGTGGCGAAACAAAGGGTAATTTTTGTGGATGAAAGATCGTCTCTCTGACTTGTCGGGATGGTGTTTCAAATATTATTCACAGTTATTTAGGTATTACGTTATTATACGCAATTATTTAGCTATACAGTTTTTTTTTTTTACATTTATTCCACCAATTACTTAGATCTTTGTCACTATTGATATTGAATAGTCACTATTAAATATTAATCCGCCAAAATTGACTATTAAATATTAATTTCCACCAGATTTTCAGCTGATACCATCCTGACATATAGCCTTAGCGGCTTAGCCTTTATGAGTCATTGAGATAACCCGAGTCAACAGAACTATGTCCACCAACAAAATAATTGAACATTTAGACCTCCAACACTTACCGATAAAAAAAAAAAATGATTTTGGAACTCCTTAATATGATTTTGTGTTTTCTGCCTGTATAAATATTTGTTGATAAGCTCTGGTTACTAGGTTTTTAGCCAGTGCCATCTCAATGGACTTGAACCATTAATATTGAACTATTAAGAATGGGAGGGGCCGCGCGAACGCAGGCCCCCACTGCCACAAATAATGACGCAGGCTCTCCCACTTGGGGAGACCTTATGCTAAGCGCCCCTCCGTTGTGTGCAATGGAGGTCACTAGCTTAGGCCACTCTTCTTCTTGATCAAGAGTCGACCCCGTCCAGGTAAGTATCTTTCTCGCTACGACCTTGGTTTTCTTTTATACTACATCACATACGAGTGCTCTATTGTAAAGCTTCCGATGTGGGAGAAACAACATTATATACTACTTACACTTTAGGTAGGGTTTGGTTTGATTATGGGCCCTCCTTAATGACTAATATCTGGCCCAAATAGAACCAACCCATTTAAGATTTGATTATGTTCTACTATCATCTATGTCTAGCCCAATATGCTAAATTCATCTATGGAACAGATAGTATGTCGTTATGTCACCTCTTTAGTTAATCTGACTTAATTTTAACAACAAAAGGGTAGAATTTTCATTAACAAAAATTAGGATCTGTACACAATATTTCTAAATTAGAGGCCAAGAGGTAAACCGCGAAATTCGAAACATTACATAAATACATTTTCAGTAATACCGATCTCTCCCATGCCACCACTTGGACCTACATTCCGCCAAAAAAGATTTTTTTTTTTGGTTGCATTAGAAAAGAGAACCACCAATCATATACATTAAATATATAAAATAAAGTGAAGAACATTGCATTTTTGTAATATTAATCTCTAGAGAGTATAATAACAAACAATTAATTCTCACCAGGATTGTTCCCATCCGGGTCGGGACTTGGACATGCCGTAACGTCCGTAAGGGAAACCGTAATTTTGAGGGCGTTTGGCGTTTTTAAACGCGCAGCAACCAACGCAGTAAACGGCGATGAGGAAGAGAACAATGACGACGTTAACTATAGAGAGTTTATGCCAATCGCGACGCACTGTCTCTAAAACGCCGGCTCTACACGAGTCACAGTCGTAGCAGAGCACCGTCGCGGCGTTGTTCCACCGGTAACAATCGGATTCTTGCGTTATCGGCGTTTCCGTGTTGTAAACGCATGACGTCGGTGGCTTGCAACATCCAGACTGTTTTCCCAATATCGAATATTTTAAAATCTCGAATTAATAATATGAGCACAGCTAAAATTTCATGACACATAATCAATATGCTAGAAAACCTTTAGTTAGTGTCTAACCGCCACTAATTAACTTATAACCAATTTTTTTGTTATAGTTTGGTCAACAATAGCCGATTAACTATGTTGATTATGACAAAATCGTAGTGGTTTATTATTAGTTTACAACTTAATCTTTTGATTAATCGGCTAAACGGTCGTTTTTTAAAAGAGAGATTAACTATACCTTTTGTAATTGTACTAAATTTTAAATTATTAACCCAATTAAATCATATGCCTAACCGAATAATCAGATGCCTAACTGATTAGTTGATTAATTGTACTGATTATGACAAATTTGGAATTTATAATCGTCAGATTAATCATCCATCAATGATGTTGTTTATTAAAACATAGATTAGAGTGAGTACCTGAAGAGGAGACAAGTCCTTTTGGAGGTAATCAATAGGAGTCCAAAGAGAGAGCTTGGAACAAGTGAGTGAGCCCAAGAGACAAGTCTTTATAGTCAACCAATAATTAGCATCCATAACCCTTGTCTTAAGCCATGGATGATAATCTTCAAGCTTGAACTCTTTATAAACCCTACCAGTCACACCCACACCACCACCATGGCTAGTCACTATGAACCCAAAAAGGGTCAAACCCATGAGCGCAACTATGATGAAGACCATGAAGAAGAGGTACACCCACAAGACCCAAGCCACATCACAGCATGCACCGATCAGACCAGCTAGTGACAAAACCAGGATCGCTAGGCCTAAGACCAGAAGTGGCTTCTGAAGGAAATGCTCGCATGTTGTCTTGCTCTTAGCCATCCATAGAGCTGATCCTATTATAACTATGGAGGAGATTAGTGTTAGGATGTTCAAGAACCCTATCACTGTGTTGCTCATTCTGTTCATTTTCACTCTCTCTCTCTTTTTGTTATTTAAATTTTGGAATGATTCTTTGAATCTTTTTGTGTGTGAGTGTGTTTGTACTCTATAAATATTTTCTAGCTGGCTTGTCTCTCTCTCTATATATCTTAATCACATATGCTTCAGGTACTTTATACTTGAGATTTTTATATGAAAACAATGTTGTTGGTATATACACATTCACACGTATATATATCATTGAATTTCAAATAAATAAACTTAGAGAAAACAAAAGAGAAAAAGTTGATAAAATTATTCTCTTATCTTTTTTTCTAATTTCTTGGTGTTTGCTACTTTTTATGTGATAATGTATGCGTCTTCACTTGCTTTAGCTTCATCGCTTTTGAATTTTGGTGAGTGGCTTTACCTTTTCTCAAATGTTATATTTAAAAATTATGAATTATTCTTTTTATTTTTATTTTTAGATGTGGATCTTTGAAACTTTATATCAATATCAATTCAAAATGTTGGTTGAGAGTCTTTTTCTTAAATAGGCTTTATGTTTTTTGGTTGGAACTTGGCGATTAAGAAACCTCTATCAGTTCCGACTATCGATAAAAAAAGAGTCCCATACTTGACAAAGTTGGATAATCATAAGCCAAACTTCTTAACCATTAAGTAACTTTTCCCGCCCAACTTTTATATCATTTTTGTTCATGGATTAATCTACAAGTTGAATATACGTGGCCACAATAATTTAAACTTTGAACATTTAAGATAAAACTTTAAGCATTTTTAATATTTTGTATTTTATCAACTACAATTGCATCATCATCGTTAACAATTATTGGTTTTAAGGGTTTTGTTTTTGTATTGCAAGATACACGATGCTAATCAACCTCTTTTTTCTTGTCACAATCAACCTTTTCTTCTTAATCAACTAGATCACCATTGTTAATTTGCATTGGTCTCAGGGATTAGATAGAAAGTTTAAGAGTTTTTCAAAGAGAAAACAATAAACAATTATGACCATTATTTGTTAGATAATACATGACCCGACTAATATATGAGCCAAGGCAATAAGTACTTGTTATCTTAAGGTGCAAGCTCACAAGATACATGTGATGATATGACAAACTGTAAGTCTAACAAGATACAATTCCATTGACATAATTACTTGCACATATACAATACAATGTAACAAGATACAATTCCATCGGTACATAATAAATTACACATATACAATGTTACAAGATCGAACTACAGTGGCAGATTAATGTAGAATCACACAAGGGACAATATGAGACAAGAGGAATGCACATAGAATAATAGATTTGATACATTTCTTAAGCTTGATGATGATCTGATCAGAGAATACGTGCGGAGGTTTATGTCTTAGACTTAAAGGGAATGGCTCTGATGACTATCTGGTGGTACAGAGCAGCAAGAGCAGCACCAATGAATGGTCCGACCCAGAAGATCCACTGAAAACACATAAAACAGAAAGAAACCAACAAATCAAACAGAGGAACTCGATGTTTTGATGCAATTCATACTTATCACACTTAGCACAACCGTCGATATGCTTAAAGAAAACACTTACATGGTCGTCCCAAGCATGACCCTTGTTGTAGATGATGGCAGCACCGAGACTCCTGGCCGGGTTAATGCCGGTTCCAGTGATTGGAATGGTGGCCAAGTGCACCAAGAAGACTGCAAACCCAATTGGAAGCGGAGCCAAGATCTGCGTAACGTTCAGTGACCAAAAAACACATCAGTTACGTTCTATGCCAAAGAATATGAACCAAAACCATTTCTTTTCCGCAGATTTTTGCCTACGTGACAGTCAATTTTCTTCTCACAGGACAAATATTCAAGGCTAATAGGGGATTAATAGCAACATACAGGGACATGGGAGTCTCTGGCACTTCTCTTGGCATCAGTAGCTGAGAAAACAGTGTAGACAAGAACAAAAGTTCCAACAATCTCTGCACCGAGACCTGAACCTTTTGTGTAGCCATGAGCCACCACGTTGGCTCCACCGCCATTCGCTTGGTACGGTCCTGGCTGAAACCCCTTGACCACACCAGCACCACAGATGGCTCCGAGGCACTGCATTACTATGTAGAAGACGGCTCTGGTTAAAGACAGCTTCCTCGCCAAGAACAATCCGAATGTCACCGCCGGGTTAATGTGTCCTCCTGTTTTTGATTTCAAAACCAATTCGCCACACCAAGTCAGAATCAAATGCTTCAAACTCAGAAATTCATCGATATAGACAAATTTCTCACAACAATTTTCCCTAATTCCAGATTTCTTCAGTTCTAGATTAGGAAAATTAACCAAATTCGGAACCGATTAAACCCTAACCTGAGATTCCAGCAGTACAGTAGACGAGAGCGAAGATCATGCCGCCGAAAGCCCAGGCGATGCCTTGGATTCCGACGGAGGCGCACGTGTTGGGAGATCTCTTGACGCCCATGACTGTCAAAACAGTGATGTAGAGGAAAAGGAAAGTGGCGATGAACTCGGCTATGCCGGCTCTGTAGAAAGACCACGATTTGAGCTCGCCGGGCTCGAAAAACGGCGCCGGAGGTGGTTCCTTGTAGTCCTTGCTCTCCGTCTGCGCCGCCGTACCGATCGGCTGCCTCTCCGGGAACTTGTTGGCTCCCACATTCACGTCCTCTTCTTTGCCCTCCATTGTTTCTCTCCCTCACTATGAGACGATGGTGAGGCTCTGTTTTTATAGTTGGGTCCATTTAGGCCAAAAATTAAATTAAATAACTATATTTTCATTTGCAAGCTAATCACATGCATGCTGATCATGCAAATTTCTATTATTAATTTCTATAAATCATCTGCAAATGTTTATACCCATGTTTATATAAGTAGACAGACTTAATTCAGTGAATTTTTTTTCTTAAAAAAAATCGATTATTTAGTCTAGAATACATTAATCTATCATTTTTTTTTTCAAACATTTCATCTATTTTTAAGTTATGAAACATCATGTTAATCGCAATGGTTAATCAAAGACTCGCACACAAGTCTGTTTTTTATAGTGGGTTGATCTATCATCAGTTGTTTTTATAAACCTACACCTTCATATGTAAGACTTGAAATTTGTTTATAATTTTCTAAAACGGTTATTTTATTGAGGCAGTCTTTAAGCATAATTAAGGTTAAAATGATTTTAAAAATAAAAAAATTGGGTAGGTATGTGAAATGGACTGGACAACCGGGAAAACAAATAAATGAACCAATCCAACGTGATGAAGTGGACATAAAATTAAGCAACTGCTCTATAATTTGCTGAAACAGAGTATATTACAACTCAAATGATGTGGACTTATGTTTCTATCAATTTATATATAAAGGATATTAATTAGTATATACAGCGCAGAATACACCTCACATCGACTGTACATATTGCCCTACAATCGGAGACTCGGAGATGCCGATGCCTTATCTACCAATGCTTCATCAGTCATCACTATTACCTAAACAATGTATCAAATCATTGAAATAGGACATATAGTTGTTATTTTATTATAATTGTATCTCCCGAATCCATCCGAAGGCTCTGATAATATCTTTCTAATTAACTAAATTTAAAATCATTGGTTGCTTTATCATTTTTCGGTTTTTTTACTTAGTTTCATTTCTTTCGATCTTTATACTTCATTCGATTTGTCAAGAACCATTTTATTCAGGTTTTCTATATTGGAATGACATTCAAAAGCAGCTACACTTTGATCATTCTTTGCTCAAGAATCATTCTATTCAGGTTTTTACTCTACAAAAAGACGAGTATGAAAAAGCAAGAGATAGAATTTAACACAGAGATTTTCAAACAATTTCTCAATTAGATTTATCTCAAAGATAACTTACAAGAAACCAATGTTTAGAGAACTTACAAGTATTTCTAAAGAAAATCTAATCTCCCCAATTTGATTTTTCTTACAAGAAAAAAACAAAGACCGTTTTAACTTTAGAAACCTCATATTCTTAATCTCTCAATCTCTATTTTTTAAAGCCACATCTTGTTCTCTATTTATAGTCATAGAGTCCAAGACATTTACAATTTCCTAATCCTAAAATAAGACTAATTTCCTTTTAGCTCTTATCCCTTGATTTCCTTTCTTCTTATTTTTCCTTTTTCTTTTAAGCTTACAAGCTTTGATTAACCATCTTCAATGTTTTCCTTTTCTTCTTTGTATGCAGCTTACGTCTAATCTTTTCACTGAAAAAGTTGCATCTTCAGAGTAAATCTCTTAAAGATTCTTACTTTTTGATGGATTGACATACCATATGCTGTTTAGGCGTACAACTATATATACCTAAATGAAACATAAATAACAAGATTGCATAAGATGTCCACTTGGGTCAGTGATGGTTAAAAGAACTACACTTGAAGATCGTATACAAGGTCAGCATTTGTGTTACATTGTTATATTGTGGTTAATGAAAATCAGTTTGTTTTCTGCATCAAGTAATGTCACTACAATGCGATGCTGAAAGGCTAGACTTAATTTTAGCAAGCTTGTTAATTACTGGATCCTACATATATCTGACTTCACTTTTGTGTCTTGCATAGAAAAAGATAAACGAAGGTTTTGATTCTTGGAGATGTGAGGTTTTTCTGTTGTTGTGTGTTTAGTTTTAGCTCTAGTTATTTCGGATATGCTGGTCATTGAGATATCATATTCGTTGACTTCACTTACATTTTCAGATGAAGAAAAGCAGAATGGGCATTAATGCTTGGCCAATTACATCATCAGTTTGCTATGCTTTTTTTTTTGTCAGTTCAGTTTATATCTTGTGTAGACATATTTTGTGTCCCATCTGAAATTTTTGTTCTTGATAGTTTGTCTGATTCTATCTTTTTCTATTTTTTTTCCATCTAAAATCCTTTATTTGAAACATAATTTAGTCAGGACAAGAATAAAAGACGAGAATAAGTGTAGTATTTAAGTTTGCTATTTGATTAATAATTGTTTCAGAATTTTTTAAAATTATATTAATTGTTTCAGATTAATGTATATCCTACATGATACCACCATATACATAGTTGCTATGCTTCATTCATCTTCTGTAAATAATAGTTTAAGATCCTTGATTTTCCATGAGGTCCTCCACTAAGCTTATCCTACTGATTTTGTCAATAACAACTCTCATATTAGTTACAGAGAGTAAAAGAATAAGACCATCGGAAGAGGAGGAAAAAAAAAAGCTGGAGAAACAACTCAACCATATCAATAGACCCGCAATAAAAAGTTTCCAAGTAAACTTAGCCTTTGTTTTCTTAAATTTCCCATGTTTCCAAGTAAACTTAGACCATGTCTCTTTAAATCTCAAGGGCGGCTTTAGGGACGGCTTTAGGGACGAGATGCAGATCATCTCAGCTAGATGGATAGTAAGTCGAAATCCAATATTTTTTACTTATAAATTTTCATAATATTAAACTGCAAAAACAAACAATTATGCCACAGGTGAACCCGAAACTGAACCAAAATCATAGTGGCTTATTTATATTCAAAACAGTCAAAAGGGAATGGTTGCTACTTGCTACAATACATTATGTCATGGGGTTTGTACAAGTGAGCAGGAAGTTCCCAATTGGAACTTTTGCCAAACCAGTTTCCATTTATGATGGTCAACAATATCTTCTGGAAGTCAGTATTTATCGATTTCTTGCCAAACCAGTTTCCAAACCTAAGAGAGCTCAAAATTATGATTTTGGTTTAGTGACGTGGTTTTCTATAATTGAGCGATTATTTTTAGGGCAGAAAAGCTTTCCTTTTTATACAAAGGAGATTAACACAATTGTTGACCAAATTAATGTGTGCGTGCACTTACCAACTTAATAAGTGCGTGCAATTACTTACCAACTTAATGGGGGTACTCTTGACCAATTGATATATGCTAGCTGCCTCCGCCTGTCATCACACCATATATGCTTCATTCACCTTTTGAAAAAAACAGTTTCAGATCCTTGATTTTCCATGAGGTCCTCCAATAAGCTTATCCTGCTGATTTTGTCAGCAATAACTCTCATTTTAGTTGCAGAGAGTGAAAGAGCAATACCATCGGAAGAGGAGAGAAAAGAGCTGGAGAAACTACTCAATCATATCAACAAACCTGCAATAAAAACTTTCCATGTAAACTTAGCCTTTCGTTTCTTATATTTCAATTCCAACTTTTTTCCAAAGGAAATTATAAAGAAATTTGTTGAACTGTTAAGAGTTTATGTTCTCTTTCTACAGATCCCTTGTTTAAAACCAGATTTACTTTTGGGATGGCGAAATTTAAAACTATAGGATGATTATAAGTCGTAAGAGATTGAATGAATTAGCTGCTCAATTATAATTAAGGACCTTTCTGAAAAGTACTAACAAATCATATTTCAACAATACTATTTCATATTTTATTTTCCTAAACAAATTTGATTGTAAAACTAAGCAATAACGCTATACTAATTGTTTAGAACCAAATATATTTGTATTTTGGATAAGAAAACACTGAATGGCCACAACTTTTAACCTCACTTTGGGATCTCTTACTTTTGGACCGACCATCTCTTTATAAGTGCAACAATCAAAGTCACATTTTGTGGTTTTCCTTGTATTTTGACAGAGCAAACATGGTTATATATTGGACTGCATCGACATTCATAAGCAGCTAGCCTTTGATCATCCTCTGCTCAAGAACCATACTATTCAGGTTTTATCTATTCCTACAAAATACAAGTAAAAGCTTATTAAAGATTCTTTTTTATTTTATTTTTCTCAATGGATTCAAATATATCATATGCATATGCAGTTGAAGCCTACAACTATACCTAAATGGACAAGAGATAACAACACTACTTCTCAAAAAACAAGTTCTCTGCCATTTCCACAAGATGACGACATAACTTGTCCACTTGGGACAGTGATTATTAAAAGAACTACACTTGAAGATCTTATACAATTTCAACGTTTGAAATCCCTAGGATTCAAACCAACTTCAGATGACAGTAACAACGATGATCCGCCTGGTCATCATGTAAGAATCTTTTCTTGTACACATAGTTGAGACTCTAACACCCTAATAAGGTCCCTAACACGTGCCTTTTATTTTGTTTTTTTCTTATTTCTTTTGATTATCTTAGTCTGCCATAGCTCAGTACTACGATGACATTTATGGAGCAATGGCAAAGATTAATGTATGGGATCCGCATGTCAAACCTGATCAATATAGTCTTGCAAGTATACATCTCGAGGGAGGCTTTAGAGACGAGTTACAGACCATCTCAGCTGGATGGATAGTAAGTCAGAAATCCAATTTTTTTACTTTTAAATTTCATAAAAATTCAAAAAAAAGAAATGTATATATAAAACAAACAAATTAATCTCCCACAGGTGAACCCGAAACTGAACCAGAATCATAGTGGCATATTTATATCATGGAGTGTAAGTTTCTCAACAAAATTTAAAAGTTTGGTCTTTATTATATGGTCCAGCTACACCGGTTAAATCGATTTTATTTTTTTGATTGAAAACAGGCAAACGGGAAAGGTTGCTACAATACACTATGTCCTGGGTTTGTACAAGTGAGCAGGAAGTTCGCACTTGGAAATATTGCCAAACCAGTTTCCACTTATGGTGGTCAACAATATCATATGGGAGTCAGTATTCATCAGGTATATATGTAGCACCAATATTCTCAACTTCTCTCATATCGAAACGACGTTGATGTTACGTAACAGTTAGGTAGTATATTCACCAAAGGAAAATGTAATAAAAATATCGACCAACCCAAACTTAAAAGTATTTAAACCAAAACCGAACCAAAAATTTGTTTATAGATCAAATAGAATAAACCAAAAAAATTATTGAATATTAAGTGCTTTTGGTATAAGCAGGATCACAAAGGTGATTGGTGGTTTGTGCTAAGGGGCGAGCCAATCGGATACTGGCCAAAATCATTGTTCGACGTTAATGGTTTAGGTGATGGAGCACATAGGGTGTTTTGGGGAGGACAAGTTTTCAGTGCAGTGAGACAGAGGGTAAGCCCGCATATGGGAAGTGGACATTTCCCACGAGATGGTTACAAGAAAGCAGCTTATATGAATGGTCTTAGAGTGATCGATCATGTTTCAAGAAAAGCTAGGATTCCACCACCTTCGAAGTTCGCGATATACGCAAATAGCCCAAGTTGTTATTACGTTTCGCCGGTATCTGGTGCTGGTGAAGATTGGTCTAGCGCTATCTACTATGGAGGACCTGGAGGATGCACGATTCGTTAACATGTCTTTAAGATCTTTATGTATCTTCTGTTTCTATGTGTTAAGGGGAATAATATAATGGATGTTTCATTTTGCGAATACAAAATGAATTTTTTGGTTCATACGCAGACATGTTTCTCAAATCTTATGTCAAACTATGTAGTAGTTTTCTTTTTCATGATCTTAACATATAAAATTGTTCATAAGAGACTATGGGCCCGTTTAATGACTATGGGCCCAAACTGATCATAAGTGATACAGGCCGGTCTTTGATCAAAAGAGACTATGGGCCCAAATAATGCTCGATTAGGGCTACGGTTTGGTCGTCGTCCTCGACCACTATATATAAAGCTATACACTTGATTAGATATTTTTTTCTTTCGATTATTCGATTTGATAGTTCAACAACGATTCCGTCGCTCGGTTCCCATTACGTCGATTGGTGTCAAAGCCATGCTAATTCTTGTCATCCCCTTTTGAGAGAATTTCGCACGGCTCTGATACCAATTGATGCAATGGAAGCATCGATATTGCCTGATTCTGTTTCTTAGAGCATAGTTTCACAATTAGAGGCTATGAGATTCGGATTTAGTCCGAAACAAGTTTTCCTGGGATTTGTTGTGTTCTGAGAACTGTCAGTATTAGAATTTATAGAGTTGATAAGGTAATGTCACTACAACGCGATGCTCAAAGGTCAGTTCAACTTCATTTTTTCTTGCATAGAAGAAGGTAAACTAAAAGATTTTGATTCTTGGATATGTGACAAGTTTGTTTGCTTTTTAGCTTTATTTTTGGATATTCTGGTCATTGAGATATCATATTAGTTGACATCACTTGCATTTTGAGATGAATGGGTGCGAATTGGATCAAATGTTTTGCCATATTCTTACAATTTAATATCTTGTTTCAACTGTTTACATATTTTGTGTCACATTGTGAGCTTTGTTGTAAATCCCACTTGAAATTCTTATTGTTGATAGTTTGTCTGAGTTTTAACTTTTTTTCGATTTTGTTTGTTGGTTTCATGATTCATCTAATATCCTTTCTTTGAGAAAGTACTTTTTTTTGTTTCCATCACGGTTTGTTTCGATTTCCATCAAGGATATTAGATGGAAACCTCCTCCATCACGGTTTGTTTCGAATTTTTTTGGTTATCTTTTCTTTGGAAAATTTAGTCAACATGTCAACACAAGAACATAAAAAGAGAAAAGTGTCTTAAAGTTTGCTAATGACTCTCGCTTAAGAATCCACATATAGGGACTTGGAAAGAGAGACACTTGCCAGTTATTGTATATAGGTTCTTCTTGTTAGTGGTCTCAAAAGTATTGTGACACCATGTATATATATCATTGCTGTGCATCATTAAACTTTTGGCAAAGATTGTTAAGAGCCTTGATTCTCTAGAATTGTCTGTTGCCATGATTTACCCTGTTAAACTTCATCAATAAACAATGCAATCAAGAGTTTGTTTCCTGGTAGGCTATACATTAAGTTTATTTCTTCCTTGTAGAAATCATACCGTTGAACGTTGAAGTTAATGCTATCAGAAAGTACATTTTTTTGTTTCTCTGGTCACATTCACAAGCAGCTAGCCTTTGATCATCCTCTGCTTAAGAACCATTCTGTTCAGGTTTTATTAGTCTATATAAGAAGTTCCCTTATTTCAAGACGCTATCTAGTAGAAAATTTCCTAAAAGATCTAATTTTGTGAACTGATTGACATTATTATTATGGGAGCTTAAATCTCAGATCTTTTGCTTTTAATTTTCTTTAACTTTTAATTGCTTAAGCCCAATATAGCAATAACTTTCATTAATTCACTCACTCTTTATTAAATTTGATTCCATTGAAAGGTATATAGGCCACTTGTCTGTACGTTCTCACCATTTTGATTGTAAGTTGTTCATATCATAGAACTGATTCTTTTAGTTCATGTTCATATACAGTAGAAAGAGAAGAGGCTCGACTTTTGGAGTATCATTGCTTACTATGGCCTCCTTCAAAAACTTTGTGTTACTGACTCTGTTAACGATTGCTCTTATTATAGTCACTGAAGCAGCTCAGGAACGCGGAGCAATACCATCGGAAGAAGAGAAGAAAGAACTGGAGAAGCAACTCAAAGCTATCAACAAACCTGCAATCAAGAGTTTCAAGGTTTGGCCTAATAGCCTGCCTTTTCTGAATAAGCATGACATGAGTTTATAACTTTGTGAGTACAATAACTTATCCGATTTTTCCTTTTGAACAGACTAAAAAGGGTGAAATCTTCGATTGTATCGACATTCACAAGCAGCTAGCCTTTGATCATCATCTGCTACAAAACCACTCTGTTCAGGTTTTTCCTTTTTACAGAGTTCTCTATTCCTTTCCGGTCTCTTGAATCCAAGATGAAGTATTTCATACATAAAGTTAAGCTCTTTAGAGAATGACTAACGTTATACTTATATATGAACGCATTGGCGTATATGCAGTTGAAGCCAACAAGTGTACCTGAATGGATCACAGGAAACAACATTTCACAGAAAGTTAGTCCCTCGCTGCTTCTGCAAAAGGGCATAATTTGTCCACATGGAACCGTAATTGTTAAAAGGACTACAATACAAGATCTTCTACAATCGCAGCATTTAAAATCCATTGGATTAAATAGCCCAAGACATGTTCTTACAGAGGAAAATAACGTTGATTTAACTGGACATCATGTAAGAACCCTTACTTCGCAAGTATAAAACACCGTTTCTCTGCTTCTGTTTTTCATAGTTTATTTGTTCTATATGGGTGTTAGTTTGCAACGGTCGACTATAGATATAGCACAGTTTGTGGAGTAAAAGGAAACCTTAACCTCTGGGACCTACAAGTGTCACAAGATCAAGTTAGCCTTGCAACCATGGCTATTGCCGGAGGTCCTATAGAACAACTCGCCAGCATTTCAGTTGGGTGGATGGTAAGTCTAGTTTCTTCTACTACTAGTTTTTTTTTCTTTCCCAAAGTTACATGAATGTTAAGTTGAGAAAAATGTTTGGAAAAATATATATAATACAGGTGAATCCATCGCTGTACCAAGATCACATTCACTTATATACCTACTGGAGTGTAAGTTTTTGAGAAACTCTTCAAAGTTTACGCTAATATTTTTCAAACTTCCTGGGGTCTTAGTGCTGTGTGTATGGTGGTTGATTCAAACAGGCAGATGGATATAATAAGACAGGCTGCTACGACATAAGATGTCCTGGATTTGTGCAGGTCAGCAAGAGGATACCACTTGGTGTCCTTCTTCAACCAGTTTCAATTTATGATGGTACACAATATGAAATGGACTTGAGCTTGCATCAGGTAAAAACTTCCATACTTTCTCTCTCTCTGGTGATCTCTTCTCTTAATTCATTTGGATATTCATCTTTTTAAAACCGGGAACAGGATCGTGCCACGGGAGATTGGTGGTTTGTATTTGGGGGTGAGAACGTTGGGTACTGGCCAAAGTCACTGTTCATAGCCTCAGGCTTAGCTAAAGGAACACAGCTTGCATCTTGGGGAGGTCAAGTGTACAGTCCACTGACAAAGAAGAGTCCATATATGGGCAGTGGGCATTTTCCAAAGGAAGGTTTCAGAAAAGCAGCATTTATAAACGGTATCCAAATCATCGATGGTTCTGGAGAAGCTTTGATTCCACAAATCTATACTATAAATATACTATAAAGACACATGAGAGCAGTCCAAATTGTTATAAAGCCAAGTTTATTCATGATGATGATGATCCTTGGATAAGAGCTGTTTTCTATGGAGGTCCTGGCGGTTGCACAGGGCAATTATCATCTGAAGAGTCACAAGGTCTTAAGAATTTAGATAGTCTATAGGAAGAATTCTAGAGATTTGTAACATATCCAAGCATTACTTATGCTTTTATGAATAATCAAATTATTGAAAATTTCAGAACTTTCACCACCAACTTTAATGTTTCTTGAACATAGATTGAGTTGAGTGCAAACAAACCTGAAAGTACAGACGAAAAATAGATGTTTCTTGGTTGCAAAATCATGCAACTGTAGCCAAATTGTAAATGTCAATTAAACATTAAATTATCATCCTTTCCAATAGTAACATAATGATTAGTTAACCAGAAATGTTAATTCTACTGTTGCTGCTTTCATCTGATTGTTTATTTTCTCCTAAAAGTCTCTTTAATTATAAGTTTAAGGAGCTGCTATTTAGTTAGGATTATTGTAAGTTTGAAGTCAATTACAAGTTCTATGCAAATCAATAAATTTCTCCGAACTGTTTTCCCCCCTCGTAAGTCGTAACTGTTAATTTCTTTATTTTAACAGCTTTTCATATAAAAGAGACGGTAAAAAAACTTATTAAAGTTACCCTTTCTCATGAGTAAAAAAAAAGAAGAAGTTTGCCCTTTCTAGGGTTAGGGTTTTCTCAATCTCCTCTACCACTATGGCACTATAAATACATAGCTACAGGCCTATACCCTAATTAGGGGTTGCTCGATTTTTCAATATTTTCATCGCTGGGTTTTCATTACGTCAAATGGTGTCATAGCAACGAATGATGTAGGATAACCAATCGTCGCTCTGATACCAATTGATGCAATGGGGACATTGATATTGCCAGATTCTGTATTTGTTAGTTTTTGGTCACCGCATCTATGTCTCTCAAGCCTTGACTGGCTCAAGAAGACGAGTTAAAGTCGACATGA
This sequence comes from Alliaria petiolata, assembly GCA_020283515.1. NCBI lineage: Eukaryota > Viridiplantae > Streptophyta > Magnoliopsida > Brassicales > Brassicaceae > Alliaria > Alliaria petiolata. Next base: position 46,172,460 of record JAHZTW010000004.1, read on the forward strand.
GAGGAAGGTAAGTTTCTCCCTTGTTATTTTTCCCACCTATTCGAATTGGTGCTTTAAATACTTCAGTTTACTCACATACGAGCTATTGATCTAAAGCTTTACGGGTTTCTTACAGTAGAATTTGTCAATTATTTTGGCCATGAGATTTCTGTGTTTTTTGAGAGCTGACAATTTTGAGAAGCTCTAGATTCGATTGTTTTTGTTTTGGTAGCATGATTTTCTTCAAACTTACAGAAGTTTATTCAGGAATGTTACTATGATCTTACATATATCTTGAACTTTGCTATATTTTTTTCTCTAAAAAATAACACTTTTGTGTATTGCATAGAAATAGGTAAATTTAGAGTTAGATTCTTGTCGATCTGATCAGATGATGTTAGTTGACATCACTTACTTTCTAAGATGAAGGAAGATTATGAAAGAAACTGTAAAACGGGCAATCTCTGGCTAATTACGTCATTCTTGTTCTTGATATGTCTATATGTATATTTTTTCTTTTTAGCTTTATTTTTGTATGTTCTGGTCATTAATTTAAGGTATCACTCACATTTTGAGATGAAGAAAGGCTATGAAAGAGGCTGCAAAATGGACAATCCCTGGCCAATTACGTCTTTGATTTTGCCATTTTTTTTCAGTTTATATTTTGTTTCACATTGTGAGCTTAGTTGTAGATCTCATTTGAAATTCGTGTTCTTGATAGTCTTTTTTTTTTCATCATATAATCCATTCTTTGAGATACTTTGGTCAGCACACAAGAACACAATAAGAAAAAGTTTATTAAAGTTTGCTCATTAATTATGACTCTCATAAGGATCCACAATTCCACATAAGAAAGCCACTTGCCACTCACTCACTGTTTGTAGGTTCTTTATGGGTTTCAATGTTTAAGATTTTTATTTTATTAATGGTTCTAGTTTTTTAGATTTTTTTTTCCTGATTTTATTAATGGTTTCAGTTTTTTCCTTTTTCTTTAATGGTTTTATTAATGGTTTCAGATTAATGTGACACCATGTATATAATTATACAAATATAGTTGCTCTGTATTTTGAGAAAAAATAGTTTAAGATCCTTGATTTTCCATGAGAGCCATTTGTCCGTCACTGTTTATAGGTTCATTGTTGGAATAGCCATATATATATATAGTAGTTGATGTGCTCATTTATCTTCTTGGAAAGACAGACAAGTTAAGAAATATTATTTATTTAGTTGCCATGAGTTGTTCCTCTAAAACGTTTCTTCTGCTGACTTTTTCAGCAGTAGCTCTAGTTTTAGTTGCCGAGAGTCACAGCAAATTACCATTGAAAGAGGAGAAAAAGAACCGGGTGAAATTATTACTCAACCAAATCAATAAACCCGCAATCAAGAGCTTCCAGGTAAAAGTTAGCCTTTCAACAAATATGATATGTTCATAATGTTTGGCTTGTTTATGCGACATGAACCACTTTCTTTTCAGATCACCTCAACTATATTGCTTTGTATTTATGTAGACCGACCATGGTGACATATTTGATTGCATCGACATTAATAAGCAGCGAGCCTTTGATCATCCTCTGCTCAAGAACCATACTGTTCAGGTTTTAGTCCATACAAGAAGTTCCCTAGAAAATTTCTAAAAGATCTAAGCTTCTAAAATGTATTGAATTATGATGTGCAGTTGAGGCCTACATGGAACTTAAACAACAATAATAATCCAAAGAATGGTGGTTCCTCGTCGTTTCGACAAGATGGGATAAGTTGTCCATTTGGGACAGTGTTTGTTAAAAGGACCACAGAGGAAGATCTAATACAATCTCAGCTTTTGAAATCCATGGGGTTTAACCATGCAAGATATGGTTCTTCAAAGAGCAAGAACTTTGATTTAACTGGTTTCCATGTACAATATTATTAACACCATATGCTAATACATTCTCTTCTACTTCACTTATAGAGCAATGTGAGAATCAATCACTTATTTCCTTTTATTTGTTCTCGTTGTATTCTAGTTTGCGGTGGCTGAGTACAGATATTTCAATTTTGGAGCAAAGGTAAACCTTAGCATTTGGGAACCACAAGTTTCACCCACACAATTCAGTTCTGCGAGTTTACTTATGGCCGAAGGCCTTAAAGAACAGTTTCAAGGCATTAGAGCTGGATGGATAGTAAGTCAGGATCTTGGTGTGCTTTTTTTTTTTCCTGATATTGCACTCATCAAATTACATTATTTCTTATACCAAAATGTCCATCAGGTGTACCAATGGTTGAACAAGAATCACACTCGCTTATACACCTATTGGACTGTATGTTCTCAAAACCTCTAAGAGCTTTATGAAATAACATCTTGACTTTTCTTTCGTTCTCATGCTATATATATGTCTTGTATTCTTTGATTCAAAACAGGCAGATGGATTTCGTAAGACAGGTTGCTACAATATGTTATGTCCTGGTTTTGTTCAAGTGAGCACCAGAATCTCACTCGGCGCCCTCCTTCAACCAGTTTCTACGTACGGTGGCGAACAATATGATGTATGGATCAGCATCTATAAGGTAGCACCGGCTTCCTCAAATTCGGTCATATAAAAGTATAAGTCCCATGAAACTGAGCCAAGGCTCTATGTTAGTGAGAATGTGCATTGTGTGTTCTCTAGTCAATTTGAATGAATACGTACGGTTCAAATGAGCAGGCTGTATATGTAACAAGTGCGTGTTTAAAACAGGATAAAAACGCAGGACATTGGTGGTTAGTGGTGTACGACGAAAATGTTGGATACTGGCCAAACTCTTTGTTCACAGAAGGAGGCTTAGCCCATGGAGCTGATTTGTTATCGTATGGAGGAGAAGTATACAGTCCACTGAAGGAGAAACCCCCAAGCATGGGAAGTGGGCATTTCCCGAGAGAAGGTTACAAGAAGGCTGCCTATGTGAATGGTCTTCGAGTGGTCAATAATAATGGATATCCCGTATTTTGGAAGCCACTTTTTCCTGTAAAGCTATACTTAAGCAACCCAAATTGTTACAAAGCAGAAAAGAAACGAGGTCGTCATAGTGAAGTTTGGAACGAAGGTATCTTCTATGGAGGACCAGGAGGCTGTGTTTAAAACATTTGTTCAAGATGTCTCCACTTTTATGTATCCTCTGTTTTTCAGTTTTAAGTTTAAAAAAGAATAAAATCAAAGTTTCCCATCTTGATACTTCTTTTGTGAGATTTGAGAGAGAGATACAAGAATGTTTTAAATTTCAATAGCAGCAATAAACTTCATTAATGCACTCAAATTTATGTCGAGACACCGTTTGAATCTTCATTAATGCACTCAAATTTTAACCTAAAGCTTTTTTAGTTTTGTGGGTTTCTGATGGCAATGCATCTAACAAAACTTTTTTGATAAGAATCAAGATAATCATGTTATAGACAGAAAAAAACGAAGATGTCTAAGGAAAAAAGGACAAACAATCATGGTACGAATTTAATCATAAATTATTTGATTAAATATCATTTATTATACTAATTTGTTTTTTTTGGAAAAAATTATATTAATTAGTTACTTAAATGAAATTCAATCTATACAAATTTTGAAGAACAAACATTGTTATAAATCATAGAGGTTTGATCTCCATAACCGGCCCATCAAGACATTGGCGTGAAGGCCCAATACCTTAGACGGTCTATTAGATGTTTTCCTTATTCATGTAGGAAAATGATATTTCCTTTTCTACCCTTATGTAACTACTATATAAAGAGGCCCTTGGCCATCATAATAAGACATAAGATTCATTACTTTTACAACACGTTATCAGCACGAGCTTGCTCTGATAAACCCTAGCTACTAAAAACCCTAAACCGCCGTTAGCCACCGGCTGGGACATCCCGGGTCGAATATGATGGGAAAATTGATTGCCAAATAGTAATAGGCACGCCTTGAAAGAAAGGAGAGTAATCCCAAAAGAATCTTACTTGTGCCTCATGTTCACAAGGAAAATTGATTGTAAGGACATCACCAGTAAAAGTGTCTAAGGCCATAAGAATGGATAATGTTGGTGAATTTACTTCCCAAGCGTTTAATGACTTTTGTATGTCCATGGGGGTAAGTGTTGAATACTCCGTGGCACATGTACATACACAGAACGGCTTAGCCGAGTCATTTATAAAACGCATACAGCTTATAGCTAGACCATTACTCATGAGGTCAAAGCTCCCTGTATCCGCTTGGGGACATGATGTCTTACACGCTGCTGAACTAATTAATTGCTATTATCTTGTTTGATTCTTGCTTGATAATATGAATGTTCTATCTCGACCAAAAGGCATTGCCTAAAGGGCATGCATTCCTCACCCATATAAAGCCCATTGAGTTATAAGAATGGTTTCCATAATAGAAACAATGGAGCAAAAGGAAATGGTCGAGATTATACTCTGCTGATCTAGACTATGCCAAAGATCAGTATGAAAGAGGCAAAAGCCATGGTAACCACAGTTGGTATACCCCACGAAATTTACACTATATGGCATGACTGGACTAGCCATCCAAGTCCAAAACTTGATGCATAGATTGATCATAAAACGGCACAAAGAGTTATCCCATAAAGTCTCACGTTGTGTTACATGCACACAAGGGAAACTCATTAGATTTATTGTCCCAAGCATCACGAAAATATAGTATATTCATGAGGGGAAGTGAGGACAAACCCGTGGTCCATGACTATACTACAATTTCGATGATCATAATAAGACTTGGCTGAATTTTATAAACAAAGGCATTGCCTAAAGTTTATCAGCTTGGAGACATCACATGTTTTACATGAATATAAGATCAATATGCATCAGGCCATATGAGTGAGCATAGATATTCCCATCTCATATTGAATACGGGTTATGAGCCAGACATATACCATCTTAAGAGTTTTGGAATAAAACCACCACATACATATGTGCCGTCTAAGATGGAATCTCATAAGGAGATTGGAGATTTGGAATATATATGTTGGATAAGAAACGTTTCTCCTACGAACTTAAAAAAGCCTTTGAGCCAAATATGGGTAATATATTTAGTGGCCAAGGAACACGGATTACATGAGTTTTAAGTAAATCCGAATATCCAACATTATAAGGAGAAACGTAAATAAGCTGATAATTGATATGGTATAAACCATCGGTGTCTTGGCAAGATCCTCGGACTAGAAAAATCTTAAGGACGTCCAAATAATTAGATGCCAGACACATGAACCCGAAAAGAATGACTAAGTCATCTCAGCTTAAGCACCACAAAATTGATGTCATAGAGACACAATCAAGTTGCTACTGAGTCTATACAAGATAGACCAATAAGTTCCATAAGATAAGAAACCGCGGAAAATGGTGCATAATATCCGGGTTTATTAAGGAAACCAGACCAGACATTGAGATATAAAGGCTGGCCAGCTGAACATCTAAGGTACCATTCCATGTAGCTTGGGACGCCAAGCTGCAAGGCATTAAAGGTCCTGGATTATTAAATCTCAGATCGATCATATCATGTCTGGATCAATATGGGAACTATATAAGTGTGTTAACACCAAATGTATAAGAAAGCGCGTACAATATAGTAGCACTTGAAAGAAAAATGCGAGGATCAAAACCCACGTCAATATATGAGTGCACTCAGCGCCCAGATTGGATTAACTGGAGAGACGCTATAAACGTGGAGTTAAACTCTTTAAAGAAGAGAGAGGTTTTTGGTCCCATATTACGGACACCTCATGATATTAAACCAGTGGATAAATAAGTCATGTGAGAAAAGAAAATCGTGAGACCACATGATCTAAAGTGTTCATGTTTTACAAGCATTTCTAGATAGCTTGGTTACACAAGGATACTCACAGGGACTAAGGAGATATACTCCATATGTGGTGGGTGCTGCTATAAACTTGAAAGTTTATAATGTCTGGACATATAAGCAGCCTATGGTCCACTGGATAAAGAAATTTATATGAAATTCCCAGAGGTGATAGAGCTGAAAGAAGTTCTCGAGACCAGCATTGTACTAAGCTGAATAAATCGCTCTATGAATTAATATAGTCAGGTCGCATGTGATAGAGGACTATAAAACGATCCCATAATACTTGACAGGGATTCGTAATCATCGCGATGTATGTAGACGACCTGAACATCATAAAAACCTCTGAGGAAATATCCCAAACGATTTTGAGATGAAAGACTTATGAAAGACTAAGTCCTGTTTGGGAATACAACTTGAGTACGCCAATAATGAAATCCTTGTGTAGCAAATGGCATATACAGAAAAGGTACTCAAGCATTTTAATATGAACCAGGCTCACCCACTGACTAGCCCAATGATGGTGAGAAGCCTTGGTCTGGACAACGATCCATTCGGTCCAGTAAAGAAGGACGAAAAGATCCTTGATCCCGAAGTGCCATATTTCAGTGCTATAAGAGCGTTGATGTACTTGGCTAGTTACACTAGGCCGTACATATGTTTTGACGTGAACCTCCGCTTTCAAGATTTAGTTCTTGTCCGATCCAAAGGCACTGAAACGGGATTAAACACACATTTCAATATGGATATATTTTTATACTAACCTTAACAAAGAAGGATTAGTTTGATTTTGCTGATGCAGGTTACCTTTCGGATCCACACAACGGTCGTATTCATTGATGAGGTCAATGATTCAACACATTAGACGAGATTGTGGGATGACAGAAAGGAAAGAAGAACCGATCAGCAAGTACGAGGAAAATGCCGCAGGCATAGCTCAACTGAAGGATGGATACATGAAAGGAGACCAAATAAAGCACATCTTTTATTCACAATCCACAGAAGACCGGTGAAATCAAAGTGCTCCAAGAATGTTCCAGCGACAACTTAGCCGACCTATTCACCAAGTCGCTTCCGACCTCCACACTCAAGAAGCTCATGTATCAGATCGGCATGCGCCGACTAAGAGACCTTCAGTGATGCCTAAAACAAGGGGGAGTAATACGTGCTGTACTCTTTTTCCTTCTCTAAGGTTTTGTCCCACTGGGTTTTCCTTGGTAAGGTTTTAATGAGGCAGCATCCCCAAACGTATTACTATGATCCATCATCACGACCGGTTATGTCAATCAAGGGGGAGTGTTATAAATCATAGAGGTTTGATCTCCATAACCGGCCCATCAAGACATTGGCGTGAAGGCCCAATACCTTAGACGGTCTATTAGATGTTTTCCTTATTCATGTAGGAAAAGGATATTTCCTTTTCTACCCTTATGTAACTACTATATAAAGAGGCCCTTGGCCATCATAATAAGACATAAGATTCATTACTTTTACAACAAACATCAAGTTATTCGGTGCAAAAAAGACGTAAAGTTGATTATTTGACCAATTAGTTTGCAACTGTTTTTATCATAATATTTATCAATACGAAATTGTCTTAACGTGCTTTATTTATTATTCAAGAAATAGTAATGAAAAAACCAATGAATTGACGAGTGTTCGGATCCTAATCTATATTAAAATGATCGCAATGTATGTGAGTGAATCGATCAAATTTTGACACATTGTAATAAACATTTTCAATAAAATGATCACAATGTATGTGGATCAATCGATCAAAATTTGACACATTGTAATAAATAATTTCAATAAAAAAAGCCAAAAATATGGTACAAATAAATATATTTAATTCTAATAAAAGTAGATAATCAATTGGTCAAAGTTTTCAAAAAAGTAAATAATTAAAATAAACATGAATCATATAAGAATATGAAAACTCAAAATATTTTGGATATGTGATAAAATTAAATTGAAAACAAATAAAAATCAAAATAAATAAATAACTTATAGGTTTTGATTTGTCGTTTTTAATATTATTACTTTTTCAGTTATCCGGATTTGTTTTCTATTTTTTAAATTTAATTTAAAATTATATTATCATAATAAATCTACGTATACGTGGATCCTAATCTAGTATATACAGTAGAGCCTCTATAAATTAATAGTCGATAAATTAATAATCACTATAAATTAATAAATTTTGCCGGTCCCTAGTCGGATCAGTGTAAAAATTAGCAAGATTCGATAAGATAATAAGATAATATTTTTTTGAAACTCTTATGTAAATATATGGTCCCAACAATAAGATAAATTAATAATTATAAATATAGGCTTATATATAGTAAAATATGATTATTGTTGTTATGTTTTTCTGAAAATTTGGATTCTCGCTCGAGCTCATCTCTAATATTTCTTATTGCATCAATAATTGTTGGTGTTGTTTTTTTAATTTGCATCCAAAAATTATGAAAAGTTCTACAAATCCAAAAATTATGAAAAGTTCTACAAATCCAAAAATTATGAAAAGTTCTACAACTATAAGTGATTCCTGACGCGTAACTACTACAAAATGTTTCATATTATCATCAACATTAATGACGTTAGCCATAATTTTATATAAACTATGAACTTCTGAACATGTATCAGCTTCACCTATAGTCGAATATGCTATTGACATATATTATTTTTCGATAATTGAGATTATTAATCACAACTTTAGGTTTATGAACAAATTTTTCACTTGCTATTGTCTTTTGATGATCATTAAGATTTCAAACCGAAAAGCATCTATATAAATTAATAACTCTACAAAATAATAAACTTTGAAGTCCCAACATTATTAATCTATAGAGATTTTATTGTATATATAATTAATTCAGCATGCTCTTAGGCATCTTATATGGTAATCTCGTTCTTCTTCCCAAGTCATAGGTTTCACCTCTCCGCAAAGCAACGGACCCCTGACAAGTATCCTCTATTCTCATTGACCACTCTTCTAACGATTGCTTTCTGTTTATCATCAACACTAACAATCCCACCAATGGCCAATCCCTTAAACATGATATAGACGTTTAAATCTATGGCCTTGAGTACTCGATTCACGCCTTCTTCAGTTCCAATGATCACTTTCACAATCTCCAACATGGAGATTTTGTGCTGCAACAACAACAGAGTTTTGAAACAAAATTAACCACGTGTTACTACGACCAGTTATGAATATGTCATTGATAAACAAAAAAATAAAAATAACAAAGAAACACTTACATCGGAAATAAGCCTATCATGAGTACAAACTGCAAGTTTTGGATACATTCAAATCCAACTAATGTCTGATCCCTCCACCTGCATGAAAAAACCAATAAAACCATGATTAATATCACACTAGTTATTATATTGGTGAGCAAAACAAAAACTATGCACCATTCTTACCACGTGAAAACGTTTTGTATCCTTGACATCGTCTTTTGAGGGCCAGCTAGGCAATCCATCCACCGCTCTCTTATCCAAATGTATGAATACGAAGGGCTTACTGGTGGTCTATGCTATGCAACAATATTATTAAGCAAGTGAAAATCCAGACTTGCAAATAAAAAAAATAAAAATGTATATGCACCACAAGTCAAAGTCACATTTACCTCCTTTACGTCTAGCAATAGAGGCCGTAAAATCCAAACTGCCATAACTATTTTCGTCAACCTGAACCTGAAACTCTCTAAGGTGCTGGGCAAGTGGATCAAGTGCATTCAAAGTTATGAAATATGGTGACACACAATTCTGAACCTTGTTGAATTTGACTAAGGAATTGAACTCGAAGTTTGTCCCCCGAAAAAGAAATTGAATGTGGTATTATATAAATAGCATGTTTGTTGATAAATCAAACAGACGAGATTAGTTTTTATACCTTCAACGTATTGTAATGGTAAAGGCCGGTCCTAACATAACGCTTGATCAAGGGAGGATGAGGATACGCATAACAGCCTAGACCTTCACATTTGAATTCCATCAGTCCACCCATACCCAATGCTCCTTGGAAACCCTCGATATCGAAACCCTAGAAGCAATATATCGGTTAGCAAAAATAATAATCAATTAACAATCCTAGAAGCTACGAGAGTGCATTAAGATCTATCTACGGTGATCAGGGTTAGGGGGTTAATGTGACAAATCAAAAATACTATCTACACCAAATCCACAATAATCCCTCTAAACAAATAATTAAAAAAGATGAAAGAATTAGATATATCGGATTCAACCACTTTTCCCCAATACCCATCCATCCCACGGACGTTATCTCCCCTGCAATTTCAACGAAATTGTGATGAGTCAAGAAGAGAGAAACCTCGACTCGAAAGGAAAAAAAAAAGAAATATTATATTATACTCCCTCTGTTTTTTAAGCGTCGTTCTAAACTTATTTTTTTTTGTTTACAAATAATTGTCGTTTTCGGATGTCAATGTAGATTTGTGATAAATTTTCCAGTTTTATCCCTACTTTTTTACCTTATTAATGATTTCTATCAAACAAAATAATATTTTAATGAAAGGTAAAAAAGAAAAATTTAATGTTTTCTTAATCTGTGTGAAATATACTAAAACGACAGTTAATAAAAAACGGAGGGAGTACCTTACAAGATTATCAGTGCTACTGGGTTGGGCTGAAATCATAGATTCGAGATGTTCTACTTTCAGCGGAGAATGTCGAGCCAAAAATTGAAAAATGATCTGCAAGATGGTTCGTGAATGCTCGAGTCAATTCATAAACATCATTCCCCTAAATTTGGTATGTAATATGTCTCATCCGGCTGAATAAAACGATACCAAACCACTTAGTAAGATTAGGAACAGGGGGATTCAGAGAGAAGGGAAAAAGAGAAGGAAGAAGGATGTCTTTACCTCGTGAAATATACAGTATAGTATTGAATATAACTTTTCGGGGCCACAAGGGCCTTCCTTGGTGGCACCACCAGGCAACGCATAAGGGAAACAGTGCAATAAGGATCCATTGAGTAATCTACTAAGAGTTATTCCATCAGATGAAACTACAAGGCATCTTTTTCCAGCTGGCCTTGCTAGCACATACCTAAAAAAGGGAGAACTTAAGTAGATTTCTTCATGGATACAGAAAATACAAATCGATCAGGAATGAAAAAAAGAGCAGTACCATTATGCGCCCAAACTAACAGGGACGTCGATCATCCATTCAGGTTGCATTATCTAGCTCGAGAACCACTTTGATGCTTGGTGAACGTCAAAGAACCTTGATTCCGATTTGTCGAGATCACGGAAGAGGCGAGGTTTCGGCCTCGCTGCTGTGCCTCAGATGATTCCGACACTAGCGGAGAAGGGAAAGCCCTCGGCGTTTCTCTTGATCGGAGATATGTCGTCCCATGATAGGACAACGCTTGAAAGGACCGCACGCCTTTCTCGCCGTCGCTTGAAGCGGTCGTGACTTCGAACTTGACATCTTTTGGTCGACACTTTACTGATTAGTCCAACTTCTTTTTTTTTCTCTCTTTCTCTTCTGTGCTATGGCGCAACAAGGAGGGAGATGCTTAGACCATAACCAATGCAGACCCTCCACTTGGGGGTCTTAAACATTTTATAATAATAAAAAACGATTTTCGAAAAAAAAATTATGACGAATCGCATCGTGACACGTGTCATAAGAACCGATAGAATCGAATCTTATATAAGACCCGATTCTTTGACTGTTCATCGCCACGTCATTAATTTTTTTTTTTTTTGAGAACCGATACAATGCAGACACCATGGTGTCTTAAGTCCAAAAAAAAAAATAATAATAAATAATGACGTGGCAATGAACAGTCGAAAAACGGGGTCTTATTTAAGATCCGATTTTATCGGTTTTTATGACACGTGTCACGACATGATCAGTCATAATTTTTTTTTTTTTAATCGTTTTTTTTTCAAAATTCAATTTTATGATCTAAGGTGAGGTTATTCAATTTAAGAATTTAATAGAATTTGAAAGAATTGGTGATTCTTTTTAATTCTAGTGTTATTCAATTATGTATTTTGTGAATTCTTTTAAATTCATGTGTCATTGGATTGATTATTTGTATGCATTTTATTAAATTACATTGAATTCTAGTGTTATTCAATTCATTAATTTATTAATTCTATTCAATGTTGGTGTTATTCAATTTTGTAATAGCTTTGATAGTATTATCATATGGAAGGAATTTAATAGAATCTCACCTAAAAATTGTAAAGAACCAATTCTTACCAATTTTACTCTGGTTTAAATTCTAACAGAATACTAAATTACTTAAAATTCAATTATTTCTAAATTCTTGTATATTCTTTTTAATTCCATCATCCAATATGGAATTAAAAGGGGAAGTTTTGCGCTAAAGAAATTTTGATTGGGCTTTTTGTTTAAAAATAATTTTTTAATTGGGCTTAGGAAAGAAAATTGGCCCAAGCCATTTAAGGGTACGGGTATTATATATTTTGGTTCTTAATTTTACATTTGTACTATTTGATAAATCATGAATCAGAGTACCAATCTTCGTGAATCAGATATCGAAATAGAGAAGTGCGATCTCTTCGCTGGTAAATGGATTCCGGATTCATTAGGACCAATCTTCATTAATGCACTTCATTAATAGCAGCAATAAACTTCATTAATGCACTCAAATTGGTGGCTAGTGGTGTACGACGAAAATGTTGGATACTGGCCAAACTCTTTGTTCACAAAAGCAGGCTTAGGCCATGGAGGAGAAGTATACAGTCCAGTGAAGTTGTGTTTAAACATGTGTTCAAGATATCTCATCTTCTATGTATCCTCTGTTTTTCAGTTTTATTTAAAATAAAATAAAATCAAAGTTTTCCATCTTAATACTTCTTTTGTGAGATTTGAGAGAGATACAAGAATGTTTTAAATAATTTTAATAGCAGCAATAAACTTCATTAATGCACTCAAATTGGAAAAATGAAGGCCGTTTGTTTTTTTGTTTTTTTTGGAAGTGAATGTTAAATTGATTCACACAAAAAAAAACTGTTTTACATTTTCTGTAAGCTGTAACGTTAGAAGAAATTGAAGAAGGCCGTTTGACTGTAAGCTGTAACGTCATAAAGGGATTTAGAAAGAGACAGACACTTGTCAGTCATTGTATATAGGTGCTTCGTAGACATTAATGGTCTCAAATTTATTGTGACACCATATATTATTGTTTTGAACTTTTGGCAAAGATAGTTAAGACTTTAAGAGCCTTGATTTTCTAGAACTATTAGTTTCTTGACATGATTTCCTCTAAAACGTTTATTCTGCTGACTTTTTCAGCAGTAGCTCTAATTTTAGTTGCCGAGAGTCACAGAGAAATACTATTGGAAGAGGATGAAATGGAGCTGAAGAGATTACTCAATTCTATCAATAATCCTTCAATCAAGAGCTTCCACGTAAGTTAGCCTTTATACAAATATTATATCATGTTCATAGGTTTTTGCTTTGTTTATGCGACAAGAATCACTTTCTTTTCAAATCACCTCAAGTTTATTTCTTTGTATTAATATGTAGACTGAACATGGTGATATATTGGATTGCATCGACATTAATAAGCAGCTAGCCTTTGATCATCCTCTGCTCAAGAACCATACTATTCAGGTTTTTAGTCTATATAAGAAGTTCTCTACTACAAGTAGAATTTCTTGAAGATATACTGTAAGAAGTTCGCTACTTCAAGACGCCAGTAGAAATTCCTAAAAGATCTAAGTTTCTGAATTTTGATGTGCAGTTGAGGCCTACAACTATACCTAGATGGAGCATAAACAACCACAACAATTCTCAAAAAGGTGGTTCCCTACCGTTTCGACAAGATGGGATAAGTTGTCCATACGGGACAGTGGTTGTCAAGAGGACCACAAAGGAAGATCTTATACAAGCTCAGCGTTTGAAATCCATGGGGTTCAACTATGCAAGACATGTTTCTTCCGAGGGCAAGAACATTGATTTAACTGGTTTTCATGTATTAACCATACGCTAATACATTCTCAGATTCTCTTCTCCTTCACGTTGAGCATTTTCTCACCTTACAATGACAGTTTAAGCACCTATTTTTGTTCTCTTTATATTCTAGTTTTCCGTGGGGGAGTACAAATATCGCCATTATGGAGCAAAAGGAAACCTTAACATATGGGAACCAAAAGTTTCACCTACTCAGTTCAGTTCTGCAAATATGCTTATCGCTGGAGGCGCTAAAGAAAAGTTTCAATGCATTAGAGCTGGATGGATAGTAAGTCTGTCATGATATGCTGCATTTTCTTTTGCTTTCTCATCAACTTACATTTTTTCTTATATCCCTCAGGTGTACCAATGGCTGAACCGGAATCACAGTCGCTTATATACCTACTGGACTGTATGTTTTCAAAAAACCTATAAGAGCTTCATGAAGAACATCTTGCATTTTCTGTCATTCTCATGCTATGTCTTGTATTCTTTGATTTAAAACAGGCCGATGGATTTATCAAGACAGGTTGCTACAATACATTGTGTCCTGGTTTTGTGCAAGTGAGCACCAAAATCCCACTCGGTTTCCTTCTTCAACCAGTTTCTTCATACGGTGGTCAGCAATATGAAATAGTGATCAACATCTTTCAGGTAGCACTTGCTTTTTCAAACTCGGTTATTTGAAAGTTTAAGTTCCATGAAATGAGCAAAATCTACCAAAACTTGAGGCTCTATGTTAATGAGAATGTGAATTGTTTTACTCTAGTCAATTTGAATGAATATGTAACAGTACTTGTCTAAGCAGGATGGCAAAACAGGAGATTGGTGGTTGGTGGTGTACGACGAAAATGTTGGATACTGGCCAAAATCATTGTTCACAGAAGGAGGGTTAGCCCATGGAGCAAGTATGGCATCATATGGAGGAGAAGTGTACAGTCCAGTGAAAGAGAAGAGCCCAAGCATGGGAAGTGGGCATTTCCCGAGTGAAGGTTACAAGAAGGCAGCCTATGTGAATGGTATTGAAGTGGTCGATGATATTGGAGGCAGAGCTTCGAGGCCACCAATGTTTACTGTAAAGACATTCTCAAGCACCCCAAATTGTTACAAAGCAACAAAGAAACCGGGTACTCTTGAAGTTTGGTACGACGCTTTCTTCTATGGAGGACCGGGAGGTTGCACATTCTAGTTAGCATGTGTTTAATATCTCTCCTCATTAAGTTATCCTCCTCAGTTTATGTTAAAAAAATAAAACAAATGTTCATGAAGCTTCTTTTGTGAGAATTAACAGAGAGCTACAAGAATGTTTAATTGGGAGTAATTAAATGAAAATCATGTTGGAAAAGATTATGGAAGCAGAAAATTCTATATAGGCGCAACCGCGCAAGTACAATTAAAGTAGCTTATTTCAGAGTTATTAATACTCTAAAAGGGCAAACAGATTATGAAAGCTACTTTGTAAAATCTTAACTCTTAGAGCAGATTATGAAAGCATACTTTGTAAAATCATAACTCTTATGAAAGCTACTTTGTACCTCTAAAGCTTATTTAAGAGTTAAACTCTAATGCTTATTTAAGAGTTAAATGTCTATTAAATTGGTGAACAGAGTCTCTCTGGCATTTTTCCATGAGAAAGTGATACTTGCGCCGCAAGAAATCGTGGGGGAGGGAAATTGCAGGAGCTACAAGTCGTTTAAGTGTTCGGAGTATCTGAATTTCAGACAGAGTATTGGTTACACTGTCAAAGACTTCGCTGGACTCAAGCTGGCTCAACCAGATGAAAAAAAACAGTTTTAGGGATTAGAGATCACTAAACCGGTTCCTGGTTGTGAAAAGTCTCTGAAGACCACCTAGAAGCTAATATCACAACCGGTGCTGTCATCTTCATGAGACATAAAGATCGAATACAGCTAGCCAATGGGGAACCACTCTTTGCATGCTTTCCAAAACCACGGCATCCTCTACCGTTGCTTTTAAATGCTGCATGTGCTGTAACTGTCTTCAGAATTATTGCCATAAGTGTAGAATGTCTCAAATAGTCATAATAATACGTTATTTTTTTTTTTTTTTTTATCAGAAGTGTGTTTTTTCTTTTGTTATTACCAATCAAATTTATCATATCTCGCTATTATTTCAATTTTTAAGAAAAGAAAAGTAAAATAATTTTCTAGTTACAATTTTTTTTCATTTTGCTCCATTTTAAATTACTTTGTTTCAATTGTATATTATGTCATAAAATCTTAAATATGGGGTTTTTAATCCTTTAAATTGAACAATATAAATATAATGAATATTATATTAAATTTTATAAGTTGATAATGTAAGATTTTATTACAAGATGTAACAACTCTTTCATACTTTTGGTAAATATAATGAATATTATATTAAATTTTATAAGTTGAGTTCAATGTAAGATTTTATTACAAGATGTAAAAACTCTTTCATAATTTTGGTAATGTATTTCTCTGAACAACTAATGTAAATTGATTTTCACTTTAAAGTTATACAAATACAATTATGTTTCACTATAACAAAAAAAGATTTACTTCCCCTCTAAAACTCATATATAAACACATTCTCAATTTTTAAATAGGAGCAAACTTAATTATATTTTTTCTGTTATATAATCTTGTGTTTACTCATTTTATTAATTCTACTTAATTTTTGTATAATTTAAGATTTTATTAATTAAAAAGTAACAAGATTTTATAAATAGACTTTTCTTGTTTTGTTAATATATAATCTTTCGTTTACAGAAAGATAAAGATCAACTTTTGGAGAATCAATGGCTTCTTTCAACAAATCTGTATTACTGGTTCTTCTGTTAACAACCACTCTTATTATAGTCACTGAAGCAGCTAAGGAACGCAGAGCAATACTATCGGAAGAAGAGAAGAAAGAACTGAAGAGGCAACTCAAAGCTATCAACAAACCTGCGATCAAGAGTTTTAAGGTTTGGCCTAATGTGCTTAGATTCTTACGTACATTATGAATCATATCTAATCATTTTTGCTTTTGAACAGACATAACAGGGTGATATATTCGATTGTATCGATATTCATAAACAACTAGCCTTTGATCATCCTCTGCTCAAAAACCACTCTGTTCAGGTTTTTTTTTGCTTTCTACATAGTTCTCTCTTCCTTTCCTGTCTTTTGTATCTAAGAGAATTATTGACTTTGTGAAACGCATTGGCCTATATGCAGCTGAAGCCAACAACTGAACCTAAATGGAACACAAGCGACAACATATCAGGGAAAGTCGATCCCTTGCAGCTTCTGCAAGAGAGCATAAATTGTCCAGATGGAACAGTAATTGTTAAAAGGACTACAATGCAAGATCTTATTAATGCAAAACATTTGAAATCCATGGGATTCGATGGCCCAAGACATTTTCTTACAGAGAGCAACGACACTGCAACAACAAATGATGCAACTGGATATTATTATGTAAGAACCCTTAGTTTTAGAATTGAGAGTATCACCAACCACATTTTCTCTAGTTTCTTGTTCTTGTTTTTTTTTTTATTCTTTATGGATGTTAGGTTGCAACGGTTGAATTTGGACCTCACAGTTTTTCTGGAGTAAAAGGACATCTAAACCTTTGGGATCCACAAGTCTCGCAAAATCAAATCAGTCTTGCATTCATTGCAGTAGCCGGGGGGCCTAAAGGACGATTCGCCAGCCTTTTCGTTGGGTGGATGGTAAGTTGGTTTCTTGTTCTTTTTTTATTAGTAAGTTGATCACATGAATTTGAAGTTGACAAAAACAAATTCGGAATATGTAAATGTACAACAGGTGAATCCATCTCTGTTCCAATTCTCAGAAGATCATGTTCGCTTATACACCTATTGGAGTGTAAGTTTTGAGGTTATACCAGTAAGTTCTTGCGCTAATGTTTTTCAGCTTCTTAGGGTCTTAAGTGTTATATGTATATGCTTGCGCTAACAGATAGATGGAGACAAGTCCGGCTGCTACGACTTTACATGTCCTGGATTTGTGCAAGTCAGCAAGAACATACCACTTGGTGCCTTTCTTCAACCAATTTCAATCTATAGTGGTCCACAGTATGATATACACTTAAGCTTGTATCAGGTACACTTCTGAGTTCTATAATCTATACTCATCTTTGATTACTTCTCATCAAGTCATTTGGATATTCATCTTTTTTAAAAATCAAGAACAGGATCTTGCCAAGGGAGATTGGTGGTTTAGATACAAGGATGAGAAAGTTGGATACTGGCCAGCGTCATTGTTTGGGGCCTCAGCATTTTCTAACAGAGCTAATTATGCATCTTGGGGAGGTCAAGTGTACAGTCCAGTGGCAGAGAAGCCTCCGGTTATGGGAAGTGGGCATTGGCCTGACGACGGATTAGGTAAGGCAGCCTATGTGAACAGGATCAAAGTCATCGATAGTTCGGGAAGTGTTTTGGATCCAGCAATCAACAGTCTCAATACCCGCGAGACCAATTCAAACTGTTACAGAGCCATGTATGTTCATGATAATAACGCTAAAGATCCTTGGGTAAGAGGTCTTTACTATGGAGGTCCTGCAGGATGCTAGGGAATTGATCTATGATCTCAAGAGTTGTCTTAATATATTAATATATGCTTTTTAATGAATAATCAAGTTTCATGAATCTTTTTACCCGTTGAGAAGATATGATATTCACCACTTTCAGCATTAACTTTATGTTTTGCAAATAATGAAACTATTGCTAAAGTCTAAAATGTTACAATCAAAGCATCATAAATTATTATCCTTTCTAATACCGACAAAAATGCTTAGTTAGCCAGATATGTGGATTCTACTGTTAAAGCTTTCTTCTGATTGATTATATATATATATATATATATATATATATATATATATATATCAAAAGCTTCTTTTTATCATGTCTTTTATATATATACTATACCCCTATGCATAGCATAGCTTACCCCTACTCTTTACCCCTACACTCTTAAAGACATAAATATATAATAGAATGTCTGAACTTCAAAGCTCTCTGCAGCTTCCTGTGTTAGACTTAACACAGCCAATTCAGTCCTCTGTTCTGTCTTCTCTCTCTCAAGCTTGTACAGACTGGGGATTTTTCTATGTCACCAATCATGGAATCTCTAATGAGATGTTCAGCAGAATCTATTCCTTATCTAGAGATGTATTCAGTGTTCCTCTTGAATCAAAGCTCAAGCTTGGTCCCTTTTCATATACTCCTCGTTACATCGCCTCTCCCTATTTCGAAAGCCTTGTTGTCTCTGGACCTGATTTCTCCGGTTCTGCAAAAGCTTCTGCAGATGTTTTGTTTCAAGACCATCATAAACCAGAGTTAAGGTTATCACTACAACAAAAATCAATGTTTTCTTCTTCATTCTATTTGTGGCTTGACACTCTTACTTCTTCTCTGTTATTTTTTTCTTTCAGAGAAACACTGCAAGAATACGGTGCTAAAATGGCGGAATTGTCCAAAAGACTCGTGAAGATACTCTTGTTGATGACCTTAGGAGACGAAACTGGGAAGAGTTTCTATCAAAATGAGTTTAGCAATTGTCATGGATACTTAAGACTAGTGAACTACACACCTCCACAAGACGTAGAGAAGCAAGAAGAGATCGTTGAAGGTCTCGGGATGCACACGGATATGAGCTGCATAACAATTGTGTATCAAGATTCAGTTGGTGGACTTCAGATGAGGTCTAAGGAAGGGAAATGGATCGATATAAATCCGTGCGAGGATCTGCTGGTTGTTAACATCGGAGATCTTATGCAGGCGTGGAGTAACGGACGGCTGAGATCGTCTGAACATCGAGTTGTATTGAGAAAGTTGGTGAACAGAGTCTCTCTGGCGTTTTTCCTCTGTTTTGAGGATGAGAAAGTCATACTTGCACCGCAAGAAATCGTGGGGGAGGGAAACTGCAGGAGCTACAAGTCGTTTAAGTGTTCTGATTATCTGAATTTCAGACAGAGTAATGATGTAGGGAAGTTTGAGCGGATTGGTTACACTGTCAAAGACTTTGCTGGACTCAAGCTGCCTCAACCAGATGATCCTTAAGAGGAAAAGAAACCGGTATTTGGGTTTATAGATCACTAAACCGGGTCCTGGTTGAGAAAGATGAAAGAGGTTACAATTGTTGTACTTGTTTGTGTCATGCAATATCAAAATATTAGCTAGTGGAATCCAAAGCTACTTTTTGGATTTTTATAAGTTTTTTGTAGAAAACCTTTGTCTGAGTCTTTCTATTACCATCTAAAGTAACGCTTCAGAGGTTTTGTTTTTACATATTTATTCAACGTGGGACTCTTAGTCAAGCTTGATTTAGTTAATAATGGTGAACAAAGAAGCATAAGTATGACCCACAAAATGATTGTGTCCTGAAAAGGACTTGAGCAGCACTAAACACCATTCTCTTCCTTAGATCTTATAGTTTGTCTAATCCAATTTGATTTATAAAAAAGTAGTTTAAAGGTCTACTTTTTTTTGTTCTTTATGACTTGTTTGATCATTAGTCTGTCTCACTCACTGAATACTTTTCTAAAAGAAACCATAGTTAAGCTGAAGTTTGCTTCCACTTCAAGATGATAGTCCATTGAGAGAAATCTATAGCTATGTTACTACTGAAAAGTAGAAAATAAATGCTGTTCAACGCAAAAGGTTTAACACCGCTTAATGTTGACAGACAAATATCAACTGTAAAGACTAAACTAAGAAGTTTAAAATCTTCGGCAAATTACTAAATTATTCTTCACTAAGTCATATGAGCAAAAGAGACTCGCCGAGACCAAAGTTCAACTGCAGATGCCTCAGCGTTGTGAGGTTCTTGATGAGGAGGACCTATAGCCGCTTCCAAACGCAGGTCTTCCTTCTTCTCTGCGCCAAACATCACCACCAGGTCGCTCACTGCCTTCAGGGCTACTTCCGTTTCTCCAGTGGTTTCCTTCGGCAGGTGGTGGTGCTGGCGCAGAGCCTGAAACTTCAGTGGCTTGTCTACGCCTGAACATCGGAATGTATCTTCCAGACGATTGTGAAGGAGCTGCAGCAACTGCAGGAGAAGCAGCAACTGTAGGTTCTGCATAAGAGTAAATCCAATATCATAAAATTAACATTCACAACAAATTAAGGTGGCACTTCTCAAGACGGGCGCATAAAATGTTGTTGCACATTCGTGAAAAGACGGCTTTACCTTCACGCTTACGAGCTTCCTCTTCTTCCTGAAGCTTTGTTATTCTTTCCACTTCAGATTTCATATAATATATCTTTTTTCTCTTAACATCCCTTTCCTGTTTCCTGGCTCGAATTTCTTGGCCAATACGCCCCTCTCTCTCTGTCTTTAGCCTGTCAAACTCAGCTTGTCGACGACTAATCACTGTCTCTTGGAATATTTTCTAGAAACAAAAGATTTGATTTGAGTTGCTTGACAATAAGAACAAAAAAAAAAGATTTTAACATATGAAAACACCGACTTGACAAGCCAACGGACCTTATTATCCCACATTCTGGGCAACCTTATCCGGTCACTCTCATGACGTTCCCTGCTGAGCTCGACCTCACGCTACACAATAACAGAAGAGACTATCAGGACCTTTCTCTTCCTTAAAGATGCAAAACTACTGTAAGAATAAAGTTCACCTCTTGCTCGTGCTCATGAGATTCTCTTTCCTCTACCAGTCGTTGCTGATATGCAGCTTCAATCAAAGGGGCAGCCTCTTCTCTCATTGCTCGTTCCAGATAATCCATAGTTTTGACAAGTTTCCGCACCTTCTTCTCCATTTCTTGATCTTCCTTGCGCTTGTCACTCATGGCCTTCTCCATCAACGCCTGAGCTTCGAGCTCCCTCTCCTCTATTTCCCTAACGATTCTTTGTCTCCTCCTCTCCTCAAGCTCTGTTGCAAGTCTCTTCTGTTCCGCCTCCTCGGTTAGCTTCAGAAGCCTAACCCTTCTCTGCTCCTCTTCATGTTCCTTCAAAAAAACAAAACAAACAACAGAGACTTTGTCATCAAGTGACCCAATGATAATGAAGAAGTATGAATGATGAAGCTTCAACTCATGTATGAAAAATTACCATCTCTAATTGCTGACGTTCTTGTTCCTCCTTACTCTTTTCAATGATTAATGTCCGAGCTAGTACTCTTTTGTGCTCTTTTTCTGCAGTCTCCCCTAGAATTGGTACTATGTCACCTAGCTTTGATGCTTTGCTTGTAGCAGGAAATAACATCGCTCGTACTTTGTTCATAGTCTCAGCAAAAATAGATAGACGATCTCTCAGCACATCAGACTCAATACCCTGATACACAAATAGTTGGATGAAACAAAAACAACATCAACCAAAACTATCAAACAGTTCCGAGTAAAAACTACTCAATCGCAGAATGGGACCAGAGAAGAGGCTCACCAGAGTTCCAAAAATCACAACACCTTTCACATGATCAACTTTCATCGCCACAAGATTCTTTTCCACAGCGTCAACTGATATCTTCTCAACAGCTGAGAAATCGAAGAAAGGGACCAACTGAGATAGATGCTTAATACTTATCGTCTGGTACATCTTAGACACCTGAAAAAGAAATTTGTAACATAGACTTGTAAAGCACATGCAGAAATATATACACACACCAGGGTTAAAAAACATGAGTGCACTTACCTGTTGAAGCAGCCTCAGAGTAGCAAGCTTCTCTAAAGAGGGAACATATTGGGAGAGGTGAACTTCTGGTAAAGAAGGAGCTGATGTCAGCTTCCCACCGAGTTTGGAAATTCTATCCAACACAGGCTTAATCTTGGAACCGAGATCAAGTGGATGATATTCATGCTCCAAGAGATGGTACATATCTCTGACCTCCTGAGTTGCACAGCTCAAAACACCTTTTGAAACCTAATTGAGGATAAATCAAACTCGGATCAGATCAGCACAAGAAAATGTCACAGAGTAAACAATGCCAACTATGAAGCAGAGCTGCTAGAGACTCACCAGCTCCGACAGAAGTGATTCCCGGGAAAGCTGGAAATAGAACAGATGGAATTAGAGAAAGCAGTCCAGAAACAAAGGATGTAATATGATAACAGCAAAACAAACTAATTTATGTTTACCATATCTCTGTCCTCAAAATTAGGTTCAAGGTTGAACCCTATGAGGTTGGCCATCCTCAAATTGCGTTCTTTCTCATTTTCAAGTTCCAATTGGGATGCACCGTGAGCCCGACCAAACGGTGGAACAGATAACGCCGCCAAGACAACAGATGAAGCTATTAGCTGCAGATCCTTCTGGCTTAAGCTCTTATTGAAACTCCTCTGCAAGCTTAACAGCTTTAACCGTGCATAAGCATGGTAAAGATGGCTAGAAGAAACCCAGAAGATCTCTGTCAATTTGGAATAATAAACCACCAGCAAAGACGACTTGGGAGTTTTCTTGACCATGCACATTAATTCATATATATCTTCGACAGAGCGAAAAGCTTCCTGCCAAAGTCCAAGCTCAGTAGCAACTTTTAGCTGCTCAAATCTTGTGTCAAGGTAAAGCTGCAAGGTCTCAGGCGCTGTCAAATCAGGCCGGTCCCTCTGGTCTCTGTATTTGTTAAGGTTTGCCAAATTACTTCTTGTAATTTCGCAAAGCCTACGGAACTCAGTTGGTCTTGTATACTGCTTACAGAACTGGAAGGCTTTATGTGCTGTCATCTACAAGATAATAACGCACAGTGAATCAACCAGTTCTTGACCAACTATAAAGCTAACAAACGTACTGTCAAAATGAGAACTAACCGTATACAATGCTTGCAGCTTTGAGTTGTTTCGCAGTATATCAAGAACCATTCTGTAAGTCTCCCACAAAAACTTAAACCACGGTGTAACCTGCTCACGGTCAGACCTATCTTTGGCCCTCCCTCCGCCTACAATACTCATCTGTAAATCTTCAGGCTTCTTATCTGCTTCAAGGTCATCGGCATCAAGGGCCTCCTCCTGACTACAAGCCTGCTCAGCTTTCTCGGTAGCAAGGCGCACAAAGTGCTTGGTCACTTCTTCAAAGGAAGTCACATTCACTTGCTGGCAAGAATTACGGTACTGGATCAGTCCATCTTTGGCAAGCCGGCCCTTCCTCAAGTCAACACAAAGTTCCAAATATCTAAACATAATCTTTTCGTGTGGTTTCTGCCAAGATCTGAAGTTCCTGGAGGTATTGAGATCATGAAGCACCTGGAGAGCATCTTGTTTCTGCCCAACACTGATAAGTTCTGCAATCGCGCAACACCTCAATGTCAACTCATGGTGAAACAAAGACTAAATAACTCATATGAAGTGAGTCAAAAGGCAAAAAGTGCAATTTACCGTCTGCACGCTTTAATTCATTCTCCGGATTGGAAAAAATCGCCATGATTCTGACCAAACCTGAAAAACAACGATGGCTTTCTGTGAATATTTATGAAATCATCAATTTAAGAAAAAAAAAAACAGAAATTTGGACAAAACCAGTAGCTAAAATCAATTGAAGCTCAATGCAGAATATAAAATAAAGTGTTCTGCTTTACGAAGCAACCAACGATCTCGCTCTAAACCCATAATATTCAATTCATACTATCAAAACTTTTGACCGCTGTGTTAAAACGCATTCGCAGCAGAAAACAGCCGATAATTTGATGCAAATACCAACCTGATGGCTAGCTAAAGCTATAGTGCGTGTGGTTCAAGACTTGCAGGAAATCTCGAAAAGCAAACTCGGATCTTGGTCTCGAAATCGGACGCGAGTTCTAGAACAATAGACAGGGTGCGAATACTTCTCAGCAGTGTTTAGAATGCTCTTATTCAAAGGATATAAGAAAATAAAAAAGGAAAATTAATAAAACTAGAAACTTATCGAACACGTAAAGCCCATTAAGAATTCGATACAAAAGCCCTTGAAAATCTCAAAAATCAAAATTAAGACCGGTAATAAGTTCTCAATCATATGAATTCGACCATTAAAAACCAAAAGGTATAAAAGAAAAAAAAAATCATATTAATATCAGATATTTGTTTTACCGAACAAATTTTTAAAAACCAAAATTAACAGCATTCTACTTCAAATAAAGTAAAAACGTAACAGTATTGAAATATTCACTTCTCAACATAAGAAAAAATAAGGAAAAAAGAAAAACGTTTTCCCACATAAAACTTTTTTGTCACAAAAAGCAAAAACATCAGCTGTAACTAAAATCTCTATGTACGAGAAATAAGTGATCCAAGTCCGTGAAAGCTGATGACTTCTCATGGAGGCCGGACAAGTTTGTTCACAGCCGTGTCAAGAACATCCACATTTCTCCTCAGGTGCTTTCTGAAGATTTGATTTATTAAGGATTCTACAAGAAAAATCCGACTAAACGACAGTTAAGAAAGCTTAGAGCTGACATGGTATGTCTTTGACTCTATGTTCAACATTAAGACGCAAACATGGCAGACACACAAAGAACCATATTTAAGGATACAACCGAGCCGCCAGATTCTCAACGCCTTTAATTTCCTCGTTTAATCTGCATATTGAGCCAAAACAAAACAAAAAATATCATACCGTCGGATGCAAAACACAGAATAACTTGTTCACAACTGCGAATACATTTGAAAGTCGGAGAATTATTAGGCTAAGGAATCACATTGACCAACATATTTGGACACTTATGACCAGATAAGAGTATTATCGAGATCATTATTAAAAGTACCTGAGGCAAGAGTTGATGTACCGGTTCCCTTTGGTGGCTGCATCTAGAGCTGAGAGTTCATAAAACAGAGAAAAGCGGTTCAAGTTGATTTGTTCATTCATAAAATGGCAAACTGAATCAATTGCTCTAAGTCCCTAATAAGAATTACAAAAACCAGTGAAGGATCCAATTAAAAAAAAAGGTAACTTTCTTACCGGTTTCCTGAAGCCGTCCCGCTGCATCACCAAAACAATTCATGTGATCAACTGAGCTACCAGTAGCCTATAACACCATCAAGGAAGTCTCATAAACCACACAAACAAAATAAAATATTTTAATCGAAAGATGTTTCATGGAAACAAATAGATCTGAGGCCATCAAACTTAGAAATGTTTTCATCATCTCAAGAATCACATCAATCAGGTGCAGCGAAAGATACCATCTTTCCAGAGCTCAGAGCATAAACATTCAAAAGGTTTCTCTTTTGTTCAATCACACACTCTTAAGAAACTAAACAAGCCATTGATGAAATCTCCTAGTCTGAGAATCCAGTAAACCTCGCTTCCGTAATGTGGATCAAGCTAGAGCAATGCACGCGAGTCCTATCCACTAAATTCCAAGAAACTCTGTTCGAAATCGATGGATTTAAAACCCTAGACTTTAATTCGCCCAAAAATGTCATATTTTCTCGGCAACGACATGGAAAACCGACGAACAAAAAATCGGTTCATAAAAGCGTAATCTAACCTCAGAGAGAGTCGATCGGAGGGAAACAAAGAGAGACGAAAAGCTCTCCGCGATTGCCTGCGAATCCTTCTCCACCGTAGCAAGGGTTCTCAAAATCTCCCCCTGATTCAGCGACGACGGCTCCGATCTTCCGCCGCTTTCTTGATTCGACCCAGATTCCTCCGACGACGAAGCGCCACCCACCGGCCGATCGTCATCAACTTCAGCTCCAGCATCCATTTTCCCGCTAGTTATTCCGGTGTGTACTCGATTTGGTCTCAGTGAGATGGTATCGACGACGATGGGGGATCTGTTCTCAAAGTTTTAGGGAAATTAAACAATCCCCCCACTACTTTTTACTATTGCAATTATGCCCTGAATTAAAAAATAACTTACCCCACTGAACCGGTAAATATAAAACCAAATTAACTTAACCGAAAGTTGTGTGAACTGTGCTCTCACACTCGCATCACAGAGTCACAGACATCGACTGATCACCTTCCAAAGTCTAAGTTAGAATATTCAATGACATTTGGTCAATTACGTACAGCAAAATACATTGAAAATGAGAGAACTCAAATACCTGTTTTAAAATATTGTTTCTTTCTTGTCAAAAAAAAAAAATATTGTCTCTTTCAATATTTAAAAGTTTTTTTTTTGTTTAACAGAAGACTTAAAGGTTTTAATACGGACAATCAAACACAAGAGGGAAGACCAAATATGGATGACTTGTTAGTAGTTTTCTGGTTTGTGCTCATAAGCACTTGTTCTGTCTCTGCAGATATATGCCTTGAAAGATCTGGTTTTTTCCCACCCAATGGTACTTACGACTTAAACCGCCGAGTCATGCTCTCTTCTCTTCCTTCTAATGTCACAGGCAACGACGGTTTCTACACGACTTCGACGGGACAAATTCCCAACAGAGCGTACGGTCTTGGGATGTGTGTCCCAGGTACTGATACGCAATCTTGTTCTGATTGTATCATCTCTGCGTCTGCTAGATTGTTACGGAATTGTACTAACCAGATAGAAGGTATAGACTGGAGAATGGACAGAACACTTTGTCTTGTACGCTACTCAAACCGCTCGTTTTACGGATCACTCGGCATAGAAATTTTGAGGAGCGAGAACTATACGAGAGACTTTCAAGCTAACTTTACGGATTTGGAAATTACATGGGAGGCTTTGATGACTGGTATGATAGACGAAGCTTCCTCTTTGTACTACGCAGCCGGAACACGAAAGCTTGAGTGGTCCATCTCCCATGTTTATAGTTTTGTGCAATGCAGTGAAGACTTGTCTCTTCAAAACTGCACCCGGTGTCTTCAGCAAAACGTGATTGAGTATAGGTCATGTTGCCGTGGGAGACAAGGAGGCATTATTTCGAGGCCTAGCTGTTTCATTCGATGGGAGGTTTATCCGTTCTTGGGACTTTTCGATAATAGTCCTCCACATGATGAGAAAGGTAAGGAATAAGTTCATGTTTTGTAATCTTTGTTGTTGTCAGGTCTTATGATTATATATACCCATATCTACCCATATGTTTGAACTATTTTGTGTCAATATTTTTCCTTCATTGGTGATTTTGGCTTTTGGGTTCGTGCAGATGGCAAAAAGGTTTCTACAGGAATTATTGTGGCAATTGTCGTTGTTTCTATCTTATTGCTTGCTCTAGGATTTGCTCTTTGGAGGAAGAGAGAAACGTACAAAGCATTTACAACTGAAAGTAAGTTTCCTTATGTTTTGGTAAAGCATTTTTTTGTCTCTTTCTATGCTCATCTCAGATGGTTATTTCTCTGTTTCAAAGAGATTCAGGGAAACTTATGGCCAGATTATGGTATAATAATTTGAGAAAGAAATGTTTGGTGTCCCTTGGAAACTCTCCATTATAACACTATATATGTATACATTCGTTGTGCAGCTGCGGATGATATTACAACTTCAGGTTCACTTCAATTCGAGTTTAAGGCAATTGAAGCTGCCACAAGTAATTTTCATAATAATAACAAGCTTGGTCATGGTGGATTTGGTGAAGTTTACAAGGTATAATGTTGTATCGTCTTGTCCAATCCAGTTTACAAGGTATAATGTTTGTGTGGAAACTCGGTGGGAAAGAATAAAAACATATTCTGATAATCATGTGAAGATCATACAAATTGACAGGGAACGTTTCCAAATGGAACGGAAGTTGCTGTGAAGAGGCTATCTAAAACGTCAGGACGAGGTGAAGAAGAGTTCAAGAACGAGGTGTTTCTTGTAGCAAAGCTTCAACATAGAAATCTTGTTAGGCTTCTCGGGTTTTCTGTCAAAGGAGAAGAAAAGATACTAGTATTCGAGTTCTTGCCCAACAAAAGTCTCGATCATTTCCTTTTTGGTAAGAATTAAGAAACATATGATATGTAGGCTGATATTCTCCAAACCTTAGTTCTTGATCTTATAGTCTAATCGGTTGATATATGGGATACGTGCAGACCCGATGAAGAGTAGTCAGTTGGATTGGACAAGACGATACAGCATTATTGAGGGAATTACTCGAGGGATTTTGTATCTTCATCAAGATTCGCGGCTCACAATTATACACCGTGACCTCAAAGCGGGTAACATTCTCTTAGATGCCAATTTAAACCCGAAAATCGCGGATTTTGGTGTGGCAAGAAATTTTAGAGTGGACCAAACTGAAGCTACCACAGGAAGAGTAGTTGGAACATTGTAAGTAATCGTTCCTTGTAGGTATAATTTGTCTGTCCATATTGTTGTTGACAAAGCTCAAAATGATAGGCGTTGTATTTTATAGCGGTTACATGCCACCTGAGTATGTGACGAACGGACAGTTCTCCACAAAATCTGATGTGTATAGCTTTGGAGTATTGGTTCTGGAGATTATTGGTGGAAAAAAGAATAGTAGCTTCAAAGAATCAGATGGCTCAATAAGCAACTTGGTCACATATGTTAGTAAATTTCCAATGCCATCTCAAACTTTTCAACTTCTTTTAGCAATGGTCATGGCTCTCAATATTATTTTCTTGATAAATGACTTGAATAGGTATGGAGGCTTTGGAACAATGATTCATTGCTGGAAATGCTAGACCCGGCCATCGAGGAGAATTATGACAGAAATGAAGTCATTAGATGCATCCACATAAGATTGTTATGTGTTCAAGAAAATCCAGCAGATCGTCCAACCATGTCTACAATCTTTCATATGCTCACTAATACTTCAATTGCTTTGCATGTGCCTCACCCACCTGGATTTTTCTTCAGGGTCAGATCCAAGCCAAACCCATTAGCTGAGAGATTGCAGCCTGGTCCGTCTATTAGCATGTCGATCACGTGTGTTAGTCCTCGTTGAAAGCGAGGCTAATGTTTGATATGTATAGTCTTTCACAAACCGATGATTGATAAACAAATCTTGATTCAAAAGCCTAATAATATCAATTAGTCCGGAAGAATGACCTAAAGATCTCAAGTCTCCCACGATAATTCAAACTAATCAATTTCTTATTAATGTGCACGGCCATTCTCGTATAAAATTCAACTTCTTGTTTATATTCTTATTTAATTGATAAGAACCAGATATACTGAAACACACACATTATCTGACTCATCTAAACAGAAAACAAAACTGACAAATAAAAGAGCTCTGTAATAATCTTCTGTTTCGTATCCTTCATAAGCTTAAGTACCACCCTAATCTTAGAAGGAAGTCGTCGTTATTATCGTTACCATAAATATTAATTTGCTTATTTTCAAGAGGAGAAACCAAAACTAAGCATTTGAGCTTCAAAGTGAGTTTTTTTTGTTTTGTTTTAACTCTTGAATCTTGATTGGTCTTTGTCTTGGTTGCAGAACATGTGTGCAAGACATAAGTTAAGTATCTGTAGATTGATAAGTTTTAGTTTCAAAACATGTGTTCTTTTTTCCTTTCATATCTGATGGAATCATTAATGGGTTGAATTTTCAAGCTACACAGATAAGTATGAAGAAATCTACAACAACTTCAAATTTACGTTTGGAACATTGGGAGAGTCTGGTCAAGCTATATGACGATAAATGAATTGTTTTTTGTTTTCAACGAGGAGCTACACTAGTAATGGAAGCATCGTCGATGGAACAGAGAGCAGACGTATGCATGGATGGACCTGCTATCCCTACTTGTTCATGCCTGCCTCGGAAGAAAAATCCAGGTGGTCGAGGTACAGCAAGAGCGATCGAGCTAGTAGTGAGCATTTGGAGGATCGTTGACATGGTTGGACGATCGTCAGCTTCTTCTTGAACACATAGTAAAGCGATATGGATGCATCTGGTTATTTCGTTTGTTTGATAGTTATCTTGAAAGGACGGATCCACGAGCTCTAACGGCGACCCATTGCTCCATAATCTCCAAGTCTATTAAACATTTTAATAATTAAAAACTTTGGTCGCTCTTGAATATAGCATAAAGTTTTGGAAAATTTGAAGGCTCTACACTCACATATGTAACCAAGTTGCCAACACCACCATCCAGTTGATAGAGACTACTGTTCTTTCTGCCGCTTATAACTTCAAGAACTAAGACCCCGAAGCTATAGACATCTGATTTCATGGAGAATTGGCCATACATCGCATACTCTGGAGACATGTAACCACTGCCACAATACTTGAATGTTTAGTTAATAGAAGCATATTACAGTCTACAGAGTCAATAACGGCAAGACCAAAACTTACTAAGTTCCGACTACTCTTCTCGTATTGGCTTCCGTTTGGTCCATCCTAAAAATTCTAGCCATTCCAAAATCTGCAACTTTGGGGTTCATATCAGCGTCCAAGAGGATGTTACCAGCTTTGAGGTCACGATGAATGATTGTGAGTCGTGAATCTTGATGAAGGTAAAGAATTCCTCTAGCAATTCCTCCAATAATCTTGTACCTTTTTGTCCAATCCAGCTGGCTCTGCATCGTAGAGTCTGCACATGTGTATGTAAAATAATAAAAATAAAGAGTGGCTTGCAATTTGAAACATATCTTAGGCTAGTATTGAACTCAACTTACCAAAAAGGAAGTAATCGAGGCTTTTGTTGGGCACAAACTCGTAGACAAGTATCTTCTCTTCTCCTTCCAAACAAAAACCTAGCAGTCTAACCAAATTTCGGTGCTGAAGCTTTGCCACAACAACAACTTCGTTTTCGAATTCTCTTTCACCTTGTCCTGATGTCTTTGATAGCCGCTTCACCGCAACTTGTGCTCCACTAGGAAATGTTCCCTACAAGAGTAAATTATATTTAAAAGAATTACAACTATGATAATCGGATGTAAAATTAATCATGAAAATGCAATTCTGTAGAAGTTAGGATTCGACACATGAAGGAAGATAATTAAGAACGTTTTGTTTTGTTCGGCAGCAATTATAGAAAGATTCTTTGCGGTTACAAGGTTGTTGCTCTTAACTTCTTAAGCCCATACATTTCCACGCTCAAAGTAAGTGTGAGATTTGATTTGAAAACAGGGGAAGAACAGAGTATTTAGATGAATTATATTGTGGTGAAACTGTGGTTTTGAGCCGAACTAGATCATGTGAAGTGGTGAGGTGCTTGGAAACGGTTTACACAACTTAGAAAGTTTCCAAGGTTAAAATCTTCTTGATAAACATCTACGGAGAAACCCTAATGCAATGGTATATCTACCTTGTAGACCTGGCCGAATCCACCTTGACCAAGTTTGTTACTTTCCGAAAACTTATCTGTTGCTGCCTCAATCGCCTTAAAATCAAACTGAAGTGAGCCTGCAGTCGTAATATCATCCCCATCTGTAGAAACAACTTCAATATCTGAATAACCTGAATTAAGAAAAAAACATAGCAGAATATTCATTCGACATGAGAAGATAGCTTATCACTGGATTCTTTACCTCCAGCTAGTGGTTCCGTTTCATAAACCGTCCCTTTTCTCTTAGCCCGGAGATTTAAAAAAGCTATGAAAAGAAGAAAAAGAACGGTAACTGGAACAACAACAGCGATGATTATGACAGAGGAGTTTCCGCCGCCTCCTGTGTTAATCAGATCACCACATATTAACCCTTGTTTTAGAAAATCTTGAATGTCTCAAAAGATAAGTTGCGCTGAAACATGTAATCGAAGGAAAGCGAATGTTCAGACCAAGTGGTGGTGAAGGAATTGGAAATGACGGTGGTGTTGGTGGTGGTGGTAGTGAAGTAGGAGCTGAATCCAGCTGCGGTTGAGGTGTTCTAACGGCGGTTTCGTTGTAGAACGCGGTAAGTTCGTACCTTGAATTACAGCTTGGCCAAAGAAGTCTTGCTCCAAATCTGTTATGAGCGATTCCATAGATGGATCGACGCAGACAGTCAATACAGTTATTTCTGGTCAGATCCGGAGTGCACTGAACCAGGACGTACAGACTCTGGAGTGCAGTCCAATTAACCTTTATCGTAGCGAACTTTCTAGAACTGTTCGCTGCTTCAGTGGCAGCTCGGTTCAACGTGGACGCCACCGCATCAACGAACCGTTCTTCCTGATTAGATGAAACATTATTGGAGTTCAGCATGATGTATCCTCTCCTGTATGTGACGGTTGATAGAATATTCCGGTGAGAGTATCTGAGCATGCACTCGTCGTAATAGAGCACGACCTCTCTCTCGTTCGGGCACCGAGTTAAGGTTTGGTTGACGGAAAAGGCGACGCAGTTACGGCAAGCTTCCGGCGAGAGATCTCCCCGGCAGAGGAAAAGTCCCGTGACCCTGTCGGGGTCATTTCCTGTCGTGGCGTTTTGGAATCCGGTGGAGTAGGAGGCGTCGGGGGAAGAGAGAGAGGACAAAAGGGTTCTGAGATTGGTGAAGTAAGTGCTGTTCCTTGAATAAGTTGTCGTATTTGGACAATAACTGTGAAGGAAATTAGGGTTTTGAGCAGAAACTCTGGAGTTATAATTAGAGTACGTGTTAGTGTACGTGAGTATACACTGATCGTAATAAAGCATGACCTCTCTCTCATTCGGACACCGAATTAAGGCGTCCTTGACGGAAAAGGCGACGCAGCTTTGGCAAACTTCCGGTAAGACGTCTCCAAGGCAAGAAAAATGTCCGGTGACTCTATCGGGAGGTTCCCCGACCGCGGTGTTTTCATATCCATTGAAGAAGGAGGCGTTGCGGGAAGAGAGAAAGGACAAAAGGGCTTGGAGATTGGCGAAGTAAGTGCTGTTTCTGGAGAAAGTTGTTGTATTCGGACAGCTGTGGGATCGGTAAGTGGGATCTTGAGCAGAAACTATGAAGCTAGTGAGAAAGGAGAAAAAGAAAAGGAAGATGAAAGAGGCGCAAGAAGACATAACTGCTTTTCCTCAATTTGTGCTTTTGATCACTCCGAATCCGATATATGAAAATAAATTGATTTTTGTTCTGGCTGTGATAGATTAACGTGAAACAGAGGATAGTTTTGTGACAACTGACAACCAAAAGTCTATGCCAAAGTAAACGGGTTTGTAAATGTAAGAAGGGCCATGTTGCTGTGTAGGAGAACTCAAGCGTGCGAGGATACAATTTCTTGCACGTCAACGTCAACTTCGTCTTGACGAGTTAGTCTATAGTCACAAAAATGAAGAACATTCAAATGGGGAAGGGAGCAAAAGTCCTCCGTCAAGCGAATGTTACACGCTCAAATAATGCATTTCGAATTTCCGATCTACTAATCAAACACTTACTTTTCTTTTCTAAAATACAATACTGAATATTATTTTCTAGATGTAACGAAACCTTAGATGTGCAGAAAATTCTAAAGAGATAACGACTTCATTTTCATAAATACTTGTCTACATTTTAATCCAATATATTTTCTCCTCAGCGTATCTAAGTCCTATAATTCCTTTCATGGGCATCAAGTCAATACAAAGTTGGTCTAGTTTAAAAAAAAAAAGTTGTTCTAGTTCTGATAAATTTCGACATATTGGTATTCAATATTAGATATAGAGTGATGATCACCCTGTTGGAGGACTGGACGTAAGGTAAGCGTGTTTCAAAAGAGAATAAGAGCATTATTTTACTGACTTCTTCAGCACGTAATAAATGAACTGAGAACATAGTTCACACTCCTTATTGGCTCAGAATCGTCTTTCTTCTCGCTTTCCCATAAAAACTCAATAGGCTTCATTTTAGTCTTAATAAGATTTGCTTGCATAAAAGCTGAAGAATTAAGGGTTTTTGTTGAAAACTATGGTTTTGGCGCCATCCACGCCACCACCACAAGTCACGTGTATTTCATATATATACGCAACCTCTAGGTTTTAATCATCACATCCTCTTCATACTATAACCCGTCCGTCCGTGTATTTCATATTTGATTTGTATTACTGCACATGTTCACTAAGAAAACAAAAACAAAATATGTAATCCCACAGTAAACACATCATCAGCGTGCGCTTACTCTATATATCATCTGGAGTTATTTCATCAAAGAACTAGACTTACAATCTGTTTAGGTCAGAACTGCAAACTTCCATCTCAATAGATTCCATATGCACATTCACTTCATCGTCAGAACAAGGATGACGATTGACTTAAGTAGCAAATTGGAGATCAAATATCGAAATACACCACAATTTCTTCAGAATTAAGAGAGATCAAAGCTGATTGAACTCTGATATGGAAAATAATTACCTTCGATTAATCAAGCTACGATTTCTGAAATTGGAGTTCCTCACCGTAGAATCTACCCAAAAACCCTACCAAGCAATTTCTCATGATATCATCAAATTAAATCTAAAATTTTAACAAAATCAGCTTATTAAATCAGAAACACAACATAATGATCAATACTTCTTCTCAAGTCGATTATTAAGGATCATGAGACAGAGGGAAAAAACTCAAGGGTCGAGTTGAAACCTCACTTTACGGATACACATACACATTCTGATATAGAATAATGATAGATCCAAAGAAATCCGAGACGAGAGATTACGAGAACCCTATGGTCGAGAGACTCGAGACTCGAGATGAGAATTGAATTCACTGAATTTTCCAGAAAATAAAAGTACAGTATCGTGTGAAAATATTCTCGAAGCGACGGATTAATTTACTTTTATTAAAAATAAATATTAATTACGTCAGCTATTAAACCGACGCTTAACCGCTTCTTATTTCTTAGAAAAGCGACGTGTTCTAGCGGATCTCTTGTAGTGACAGACAATATTTCTAGAGCTAGTAATCTAGAAAGTCGAGAACGTTAATTGAAAAGAGAGACACAATTACGCATGTTTTTTTAAATGACGTTTGTCAACTGTTCCGTTAACCGAATTTATTGATTCTATGCCTAAGTCACAGTTCAAGATAAGTCACAATTCAAAATATCTACTTTAGCAGGACCAATTATAGTAAAACCAATAGTATAACTTTAACCAAAAATTATGAATTGGGATCATATGACACGTCACACGTTACTCAAGGTCGTTNATTAAACCGACGCTTAACCGCTTCTTATTTCTTAGAAAAGCGACGTGTTCTAGCGGATCTCTTGTAGTGACAGACAATATTTCTAGAGCTAGTAATCTAGAAAGTCGAGAACGTTAATTGAAAAGAGAGACACAATTACGCATGTTTTTTTAAATGACGTTTGTCAACTGTTCCGTTAACCGAATTTATTGATTCTATGCCTAAGTCACAGTTCAAGATAAGTCACAATTCAAAATATCTACTTTAGCAGGACCAATTATAGTAAAACCAATAGTATAACTTTAACCAAAAATTATGAATTGGGATCATATGACACGTCACACGTTACTCAAGGTCGTTGACGAAACAAAAAACAAGACCTAATAAATAGAGCCATCTACTTATTGGTCGGGAAAACAATGAGTCCCAGTCCCAATCTGTATCTATACTTATGGGTTGTGCGTATACATTGAAGATGCAGCTGCAATCACGAGTATACACCGGACAACAGAACGCTGCAAGACAGGATCACCAGACAGGAACTGGTGGCAATAACGAAAGATTGATGACATGGCACGAAGGAGCATGGAAGGATATTTCATATATAGGTGGATATACATAAGATGAAGAAAAGGCAAGAAGGACGTGGCTGGCAAGTCACGAAGTTTCCTAACTAGGTTTAGGAGATAAGTATATAAAGGGTAGGAGGTACAACGTGTTAGGGTTAACACTTTGATACACTTCCTATCATACGGAGCTTAAGCTTTGAGAGAATTCTTGTAAGCTTAATAGGTGAATGTTCTTTGTAATTCTAGATTTACGAGTTGTAAGATCTAGTCAAGAGTTTTTAGATAAAGCTTAGAATCGTTTGGGGTCAATCTAGTTTTTTAGAATTGAATAACACCAAAGTTAGTGTAATCTTGTAAAATTAACTAATCAGATTTAAGTTGAAATAAAAGCATTCGTCTTAGTGCTGTCCAATCTGTTGTTGCTAGTTTTTCCGCACTTACATACATACCTACACTCGTTTATTTTAAAATTTTCATACCCACACTAACAAAAAATGGTATGTGCATACTTTGATTATAATTCTGT
This sequence comes from Alliaria petiolata, assembly GCA_020283515.1. NCBI lineage: Eukaryota > Viridiplantae > Streptophyta > Magnoliopsida > Brassicales > Brassicaceae > Alliaria > Alliaria petiolata. Next base: position 46,209,094 of record JAHZTW010000004.1, read on the forward strand.
TAGTCAACCCGTAAACTGATGATGAAGAAGACCTGCAACAAAGAAGACCTGCCGCTTACCTAACAATACCAATTGAAAATGGTATATGCATACTTTGACTATAATTCTGTTAGTCAACCTGTTAACTAATGCTAACGTGCTTGCTTACTAACGACTTATTTACGAATTTAGTTTTTTTGGGTGACTAAGCAAGCACGTTAGCATTAGTTAACGGATTGACTAACAGAATTATAGTCAAAGTATGCATATACCATTTTTCGTTAGTTTGGGTAAGAAAATTTTAAAATAAACTAGTGTTCGCACAGCTCATATGTATAGATACGGATTGGGACCGTTACTCATAGTTGAGGCATGAATTGACAGTTTTCCCCTTATTGGTCATACAAAAAGTCTACGTTATAAAATTCAATGACGATTGGTCAATTTCGTACAGCGCAGCTGCACAAGAGACTAAAATAAAATTGAAAATCTCTGTTTAAAAAATTATATCTTTCAAGACTCGAGTTTTTAATATCAGAATTCAAACACAAAAGTAGACAAACAAAATGGATGACTTCTTAGTAGTCTTCTTTGTTTTGCTCATAAGTTGTTGTCCTGTCTCTGCAAATGTATGCCTTTACAGATCTGGGTTTTTCACACCCAATGGTACTTACGACTTAAACCGCCGAGTCATGCTCTCCTCTCTGCCTTCTAACGTCCCAGCTAATGACGGCTTCTATACGACCTGGACCGGTCAAGATCCGAACAGAGCATATGGTTTAGGGATGTGTGTCCCAGGTACTGATGCACGATCTTGTTCTGATTGTATCATGACTGCGACTTATGGGTTGTTACAGAATTGTACTAACCAGATAGAAGGTATAGACTGGAGGATGGATAGAAGAACACTTTGTCTTGTACGCTACTCAAACCGCTCGTTTTACGGATCCCTCGATATGGAACTTCTACGGGATGAGTACACTACCAGAGATTTTCTACCTAACGTGACGGACTTCGATATCACGTGGAAAGCTTTGATGATTGGTGTGATAGAGGAAGCTTCTACTTTGTACTATGCAGCCGGAACAAGAAAGGTTGAGTCGTCCAACTCCGACATTTACGGTTTTGTGCAATGCAGTAAAGACTTGTCTCTTCAAAACTGCACCCGGTGTCTGCAACGAAATGTTATTGAGTATAGGTCAGGGAGACAAGGAGGCATTATTTCGAGGCCGAGCTGTTTCATTCGATGGGAGATTTTTANTTGATTATAATTCTGTTAGTCAACCCGTAAACTGATGATGAAGAAGACCTGCAACAAAGAAGACCTGCCGCTTACCTAACAATACCAATTGAAAATGGTATATGCATACTTTGACTATAATTCTGTTAGTCAACCTGTTAACTAATGCTAACGTGCTTGCTTACTAACGACTTATTTACGAATTTAGTTTTTTTGGGTGACTAAGCAAGCACGTTAGCATTAGTTAACGGATTGACTAACAGAATTATAGTCAAAGTATGCATATACCATTTTTCGTTAGTTTGGGTAAGAAAATTTTAAAATAAACTAGTGTAGGCATGTATTCGCACAGCTAATACGGATTGGGATCGTTACTCATAGTTGAGGCATGAATTGACCGTTTTCCCCTTATTGGTCATACAAAAAGTCTACGTTATAAAATTCAATGACGATTGGTCAATTTCGTACAGCGCAGCTGCACAAGAGACTAAAATAAAATTGAAAATCTCTGTTTAAAAAATTATATCTTTCAAGACTCGAGTTTTTAATATCAGAATTCAAACACAAAAGTAGACAAACAAAATGGATGACTTCTTAGTAGTCTTCTTTGTTTTGCTCATAAGATGTTGTCCTGTCTCTGCAAATGTATGCCTTAACAGATCTGGGTTTTTCACACCCAATGGTACTTACGACTTAAACCGCCGAGTCATGCTCTCCTCTCTGCCATCTAACGTCCCAGCTAATGACGGCTTCTATACGACCTGGACCGGTCAAGATCCGAACAGAGCATATGGTTTAGGGATGTGTGTTCCCGGTACTGATGCACGATCTTGTTCTGATTGTATCATGACTGCGACTGATGGGTTGTTACAGAATTGTACTAACCAGATAGAAGGTATAGACTGGAGGATGGATAGAAGAACACTTTGTCTTGTACGCTACTCAAACCGCTCGTTTTACGGATCCCTCGATATGGAACTTCTACGGGATGAGTACACTACCAGAGATTTTCTACCTAACGTGACGGACTTCGATATCACGTGGTTAGCTTTGATGATTGGTGTGATAGAGGAAGCTTCTTCTTTGTACTATGCAGCCGGAACAAGAAAGGTTGAGTCGTCCAACTCCGACATTTACGGTTTTGTGCAATGCAGTAAAGACTTGTCTCTTCAAAACTGCACCCGGTGTCTGCAACTAAATGTTATTGAGTATATGTCAGGGAGACAAGGAGGCATTATTTCGAGGCCGAGCTGTTTCATTCGATGGGAGATTTTTATTTTCTTGGGGCTTTTCGATAAAGGTAAGATCATATTTTGTAATCTTTGTTGTTTTCAGATCATATGATTAATACCCATATGTAACCATGTTTGAAGTTTTGTTTCTGCTCTGTTCTTGTTAGTTTTTTTTTAATCTGCTCTGTTTTCTTGGGTTCGTGCAGATGGCAAAAGGGTTTCTACAGGAATTATTGTGGCAATTGTCGTTGTTCCTATCTTATTGCTTGCTCTAGGATTTGCTCTTTGGAGGAGGAGGAGAGAAGCGTACAAATCATTTACAACTGAAAGTAAGTTTCCTTATGTTTTGGTACAAAGGCAGATTTACAAAACATATATCTTCACTGAGTTTTTGTCTCTTTCTATGTTCTTCTTAGATGGTTATTTCTCTGTTGCAAAAACATTAAGGAAGACTTATGGTACTGCACCTCCAGATAATGGTAAAAGAATACATATGTGAGATAGAAATGTTTAATGTCCCTAGGAAACTCTCCAGTATAACACCATGAATGTTTAAAATTCGTTCTGCAGCTGCGGACGATATTTCAACTTCAGGTTCACTTCAATTCGATTTTAAGGCCATTGAAGCTGCAACAAGTAATTTTCAGAATATTAACAAGCTTGGTCATGGTGGATTTGGTGATGTGTACAAGGTGAAATGTTTGTCTCAAGTACTTATACTGTGTTTTTAAATTTTGTTTTTAATTTAAAAATAATTTTCTGATAAATCATGTGACGTGCAGGGGACGTTTCCGAATGGAACAGAGGTTGCTGTGAAGAGACTGTCTAAAACGTCAGGACAAGGTGAACAAGAATTCAAGAACGAGGTGCTTCTTGTGGCAAAGCTTCAACACAGAAATCTTGTTAGGCTTCTCGGTTTTTCTGTCCAAGGAGAGGAAAAGATATTAGTCTACGAGTTTCTTCCCAACAAGAGTCTCAACTACTTCCTCTTTGGTGGTAAGAAAAAAAAACAGAGGATAGGGTTTTACTCTCTGAAACCCGAGTTCTTGATCTCATAATCTAATTGGTCGGTATACAGACCTAACAAAGAGGAGTCAATTGGATTGGACAAGACGGTACAAGATCATTGGAGGGATTACTCGAGGGATTTTGTACCTTCATCAAGATTCACGACTGACAATCATACACCGAGATCTCAAAGCCAGCAATATTCTCTTAGATGCCGATATGAACCCGAAAATTGCGGATTTTGGTATGGCTAGGAATTTCAGTGTGGATCAAACAGAAGATAACACAGGAAGAGTAGTTGGAACATTGTAAGTAATTGCCCGTTTTTGTTATAATCTGTATGTCCTTATTGTTGCAGATAAAGTAGACAGTTATATCCGCTGTATTTTGCAGCGGTTACATGCCCCCCGAATATGTAGCCAATGGGCAGTTCTCGACGAAATCTGATGTGTATAGCTTTGGAGTATTGGTTTTGGAGATTATTGGTGGGAAAAAGAATAGTAGCTTCCACGAGACAGATGGCTCAATAAGCAACTTGGTCACTTATGTTAGTCAATTTTCAATGACATCTCAATATTTGCTACTTCTTTTTAGCAATGATCATTGCTCTGAACATGAATTTCTTGAAAAATTGAATAAACAGGTATGGAGGCTTTGGAACAATGAATCATTGTTGGAACTCGTTGATCCGGCTATTGGGGAGAATTATGATAAGGATGAAGTCATTAGATGCATCCATATGGGGTTACTATGCGTTCAAGAAAATCCAGCAGATCGTCCAACCATGTCTACAATCTTTCAGATGCTCACTAGTACTTCAATTACTCTGCCTGTGCCTCAACCACCTGGATTTGTCTTCAGGTTCAGATCCGAGCCAAACCCATTAGCCGAGAGATTGCAGCCTGGTCCGTCTACTAGCATGTCTTTTCCTTATTCTGTCAATGATGTATCAATCACGTGTGTTAGTCCTCGTTGAAAGCCAGGCTATTGTTTAATATGTGTATTCTTTCATAAACCCATTATTAATAATGAAATCTTAGATCAAAATCCTTAATTCAAAGAAGAGCTCTGTAATAATTCTCTGTTATGTCTTCTTCATAAGCTTAAGTGTCACTCTCATCTTAGAAGGAACTATTGAGGCATTAGTCCTTGCTTTTGCATAATTAGTAAAATATTTGTAGGGTTTGCTTCTGAATATAACTGAAGTTGCAGTGAAGAGACTGTCGAAAAAGGTTGCAGGTTTTAATAACTAGATTGTTACTCTTCTAAGAGTCTTGTTAAGCTTCTCTGGTTCTCGCTACAAGGAGCAGAAAATTAATTACTCTTCCATGAGTTTGTTCCGAACCTAAAAGGCCTCAATAGTATCCTGGTTCGCTGTTTTACCTCGTGAATATACACTTCTATTTATACAAATTTAGTAATGAGATATTACATTTGGATATTCAAACCCAATAAAGATAGCCTAGTTGAACTGGACAGTGGGGCGCAACACCATTGGTGAGATTACTGATACTGATCACATGGAAATTTTATACTTGTACAACAAGGCATCAAGCTCCTAATCCTTGTTGTCTGTTCTAGTGTGTGGTTCTTGATACAGCCCGGTTTAGTCTTCGGTTAGATGAATTGAGCTGGTTTGGAGCTGGGTGAGATTAAGTGTGTTGATGGGCTGAGCAGAATCTGAAACAGGCCCAAAGCCCATGTGAAGAAGCAGATGTTGTTTATAAGTCGTTGGAAGCAGAGGGGAAGCAGAGTAATCTTCTTCAGCGTTTGTCTTCTTGATTCTCTTCTTCTTCGTTATTCACTTGTAATCTCTGGTACCTGCGGAAAGACACAGATCAACTCGATCAATTTTTTTTACCATTTTATTACTCATAGTGTAAAGTTGTGGAAGAGAGATTCAACCAAGATGTACCCTTGAGATAATAGGGAACTCGTAAAATCGTGTGAGTTTGATGCATTGATTTATGTTCTGTGTGTCAGTGTGTATGTGCGAGTGAGTGAGTCGATCAAAGAGAGATAAAAAGCACGAGGTTTAAAACCTACATTTTAAAATTTCAAGCTATACGAAAGCTACAGTAACTTCAAATTTAAATGATGAAACATTGTGATAGTCTAGCCAAGCTATTAGACACTAAACAGAAGGAAGAAAAACAGAGTTAAGCTTTTATTTATTACAAAGCAAAAATCCTGAGACACTTATTTTTTATCATGAAATCAAAAATCCTGAGATACTTGGAAATATCTAATTTATTTTGCCTCTGTCGAAAATGGGAGCTGAACCTCTCGATTCGGTCTGATCCGCATGTTTCTAATGGTTATGTGACGAATCTTGCTTCTCACGCTACTCTAACCGGTCCATCTCTGTTTTCTTCATCATTGTTCCACAAGGAATCTCTCAAAAGTCAAAACAAATCAGAATTACACGCTGATAAGAGAATTTTTAAATCAGATTGAAGAGAGCAAAACTTGTAAACAATAAACATTTGTCTTAAATTGCAGCTGTCTAAAAGCTGAAAACAACATTTTAAAGTTTACAAATCACAATATAAGAAGATTAAAGAGAAAATTACTATGCTTCTTATTTATGGAAAAACAAATCAAGTATAGTTTGAGCTTTTTTGTATTTTTAATTTTCAACTAAATGTGGAAAAGACTTGCTCTTTCATATATATTGGTCTTACTCTAATCCCTCAGATACTGAGTCCAGTTCGCGCCTGATTTGTGGGAAAAAATCCCGGTAGACGAGGCACTGGTAGAGTGGTTGTGTTACTGGTGAGCATTCCATTGATGGTTGATATCATTGGACGGTCTTCTGGATTTTCCTGTACACATAAGAGCGCAATATGGATGCATCTAGTGACTTCATTACTCTGGTAATTTCCTCGAATGGCCGGATCCACGAGTTCTAGTTGCGACCCGTTTCTCCAAAGCCTCCAAGCCTGACACAATGATCAATCAATGAAAATACAAGAGCCAGGAGCATTGGTCATATGTTTAAAGAAAATAAAAAATGTAAAGAATTGTGGTCTTTAAGCTTACATAGATGACCAAATTGCTAGCAGTAGTACTTTCATCAATCTGGTGGAGGTTACTGTTCTTCTTGCCACTTATAATCTCAAGAACTAAGATTCCAAAGCTATAAACGTCAGATTTCATGGAGAACTTTCCATGCATTGCGTACTCCGGAGACATGTAGACGCTGATAACGTACAAGTCCGGTTAATAGGAAACAGTCAAACAGATAATGATTCAGTTTGTAGGTTATTATGAGCAGAACTTACAAGGTTTCAGCTATCCAGTTTGTGTTGCCTCGAGTTTCCTCCATTCCGAAAACTGTCGCCATTCCAAAATCTGAAATCTTTGGGTTCATATCGGCATCTAAAAGAATATTACTGGCTTTGAAATCACGGTATATGATTGTGAGCTGTGAATCTTGATGAAGATGAAGAATCCCTTGAGAAATCCCTCCAATGATCTTGTATCGCCGACTCCAGTCTAGCTGATCTTGATTTTCAGGATCTGCACATCTCCATGTACAATAAATTATCTTAAGCTGTTGGGGACAAAATCATAGATCAGAATAAGCAAACTGCTAAAGGAACTATACCGAATAGAAAATAGTCAAGGCTTCTGTTGGGGACAAACTCATAGATCAGAATCTTTTCCTCTCCTTGCAAACAGAACCCAAGAAGCCTAACCAGATTCCTATGTTGAAGTTTTGATACAAGAACAACCTCGTTCCTGAACTTTCTCGTGTCGTGTCCTGGCAATTTCGAGAGCCTCTTCACTGCGACTTCGGTACCATTTGAAAATGTACCCTACATAGCATTGAATGAAAGAAAAGTCGACCTTCATAACCAATAATCACACAGCAAATCTAGCAAACATAGAGCTTTATATACCTTGTAAACTTCACCAAATCCACCTTCACCGAGCTTATTACTCCTCGAAAATCTGTTAGTTGCAGCTTCAATTGTCTTAAATTCGTATTGCAATGAATTTGTAGTTGAAATATCGGTATCAGCTGTAAAGCAAGGGTGTCTTAGTTAGGCCTCTTGTTTCCTCTCTTGGCTAAGAGAATATATATGCGTAAAATGAAAGGAAATAGAGAGTTTAAGTCACAAGAAACTAACATTCAAATTCAGTTCTTTGTAGTGACTCTCTCCTCCGACAAAGAACAAATCCTATAACAAGCAGTACCAAAACGGTAACACCAGTTGGAACGGTAATTGCCACGACAATTCCAGCAGATATTCCTTTGCTATCTTCTCATAACACAGAAAAAAACTAATTTCATATATTTGAATTATTCTTACAATCATAGCTTTTTTCAGTGGAAGATTTACCATTGTCAGTCGTGTTAGCCCAGTCGCCTGCAGGTGGTGGTACGATCACATGAGGAGGAGAAGCCACCGGAAGATTATCAAAAGCTTTATAGAACGTATACAGTTCCCACCTGAAAAGGCAGCTTGGCCGCAAAAAAATGCCTCCTTGCTTCTGACCACAGCATGACTGATAGTCAATTGCGCCCTGTCGCAGACAGTTATCACAATCGGTAGAGGAAAGATCCGGCGTGCATTGCATCACTGCGTATATATTCTGGAAAGCTGTCAAGGCTGCAACATTAGCTGTGTAATGGTTATCACTAGACGATGGTGTGCTTTTTGCTGTGGAGGCTGCAGCAATCATACGAACAACTAACCCTTCCCATATTTCCCGGAACTCTGTTTGATTTGAGCTGATATCTTCACCGTTGGTGAGAAGTACACGCGGGGCTAGATCTGCAGTTCCTGAGAAAGAAGTGTTGGAGTAGCGGACAAGGCAAAGCGTGGATTCATCTCGCCACCAATTCGCTTCTGTTCGGTTAGGACAACTCTCTATCAAACCATCAGATGCACCCTTGATACAGTCAGAACAGTCTTCTGAGGTTGATCCTGGGATGCACATCCCTATAGCGAAGACACGGTTCGGTTCTTGTCCGATAGAACCGTTGTAGAAGAAGCCGTTTTGAGCCGTGACATTGGAAGGAAGAGAAGAGAGGATGAGACGGCGATTTGCGTCGTAAGTACCGTTGCGTGTGAAATACCCATCGTTCATACATGTTTGTGCTGAGACTAAAGCAACACCAAAGCTTATGAGGACAAAACCGAGGACTGAAAACAAGCTCCTCTGCTTCATTATTCCTTTAAAGATTATAGCAAAAGCAAAATCTTTCTGTTTAGTATTTTACGCAACTGTCTGTCTCTTACCAGTTCAAACAGCAAAAATGAAATTTCAAACCGAAATTTCTAATATTGAATTCGTCAAATGATAACAGTGATCCTCAAACCTGTAAACGCGGTCACAAAAAGGATAAGTCAAAAGTCAATAATAATAATGTTGAATTTTCAAATGAGGACCCAGGAAATTTCTAGAGCCCAGCGAAGAGTCTTTAATTTCACAAAAGGGAAGAATGTGAAGGAACGCCTCTGCGTCATTGTTCCTGTAAGATTATAACAATTTTTTTGACTAAGTACTTATGCATGTATCTGTGTCTTACTAGTTTAAACAGTTTTTAAAGTTCCCCTGCAGTTTCTAATTTAGAATTCGTCAAACGGATAAGTAGTCCTTAGACCATCTCTAATGTAAAACTCCATTTTTTCCTCCAAAATATAGTATCTCCAAAATAGAGTTAGTTTTGCTCCAATGTATAACTCCATTTTTTATTCCAAAAAAAAATATTCTAAATAGATTCTATTTCTATTTTATTATTAATATCTTTTACTTTTAAAATTTACAAATTAACCTCTTTTTCTTACAAAACTTTTATAAATTATAAATTAAATAATTATTAAATAAAAATATTACATTATATCATAAAAACATAGAATTTTTTTATTTAAACATTACCATTACTGATTTTTTTCGAGAAATGATCAATTAATGCATTTCGAAATAAAAAATGATCAATAATTTTTTCCTCAATCAATTTTATTTGGACATTTTTTTCAATGATTTCGATGGATCATGAAGTGGTTTAGGAGATTATTAAATTTTACGGATTTGCTTATGTTTCTTATCTTTGATTTTACCATTTTTAACTTATTTTTAAGTTTATTTTATTTTGCAATCTTTTTAAATTAAAATTGTAATTTTCAATTATTAATGATTATTTATTTTATATTTTTTAAAAATTATAGTGTTTATATATATATAATAGTTATTGTTGTGTTGATAAAATAGTATAAAATAAAAATATCTAATATTTAAAGGATCAATTTGTAAATAAAAAAGTTTAACTCCAAAATGGAGTTGGATATAGGTTTGCTCCAAATATGGAGTAATCTCAATTTTTACTTCATTTTGGAATGAGAAATGAAGTAGGGTTGGAGAAAAATTTATTCCAAAATAGAATTTGAAACCAAAAATAAAGTAGGGTTGGAGATGTTCTTAGTCCTTAAACCTCCATAGACGGTCATAAAACAGAAATTAAAGGTCAATAGTGCTGAGTTTTCACAGGTGGACCCAGAAAATGATATCACGGACTTTTCCGGTGTTCATGCATGTTTGTGCTGAAACAGAGCAATCGACTGATTATTCAAAGTCTACGTAGAAAATTCCATGAAGATTGGGTTGAATAATTCAACTTGAATTCCTCAAAGCTGCCCATGAGAGAGATTGGCTATGAAAACTCAATTATCTGTTAAAGATTGGAGTTTTCAGACAATCAAACACAATGGGAATGAAGAAGATGGTCGACTTGTCAGTAGTTTTCTGGTTTCTGCTCATAGGCTCTTGTGCTGTCGCTGCACAACCAACATGCGGAAAGAGATCTGGGTTTTTCACACCCAATGGTACTTACGACTTAAACCGCCGAGTCATGCTCTCCTCTCTGCCATCTAACGTCCCAGCTAATGACGGCTTCTATACGACCTGGACCGGTCAAGATCCGAACAGAGCATATGGTTTAGGGATGTGTGTTCCCGGTACTGATGCACGATCTTGTTCTGATTGTATCATGACTGCGACTGATGGGTTGTTACAGATTTGTACTAACCAGACAGAAGGTATAGACTGGAGGATGGATAGAAGAACACTTTGTCTTGTACGCTACTCAAACCGCTCGTTTTACGGATCGCTCGACGAAGAATTGGTGTTAGTACTAGCACGTTACAATACCAGCGGAGATATCCAAGTTAACTCTACGGAGTTTGAAAATACGTGGGAGGCTTTGATGGGAAGCATGATAAACAATGCTTCTTTGCCACCCAACCCCAATTACTACGCGGCCAACACACAACTGACACAAGGGCTTACGGTACCCACTAATATATACGGTTTCATGCAATGCAGTAAAGACCTATCACCGTGGAACTGCACCGAATGTCTACGACAGAACGTGAATGACTATAGGTCGTGCTGCAGTAGGAGACTAGGAGGCATTACTACGAGGTCTAGCTGTTTCATGCGGTGGGAAGTATATCCCTTCTTGGGACTTTTCGATTCGCCAACTTCTCCACCTGAATTACCTGCCAATCCAACCAAGAAAGGTAAGAAACCTTCATAATAAATTTGCCTGCTCTGTATATATACTACCTCTGAGTTAGATCACAACTATTTGTTTGCCGTTGCTTTGTTTTTTTGGGGGATAATATACATATATTTTTTCTTTGCATCAAGGGTACAACTTCTGATAATTTTTTTTTTTTTGAAGAGAATGTAAGATTGTGCATATTTAGTTTAAAAGCTTTAGAAAAAACTAAAATACAGAGATTGATACTTCACGTGAACATTTGATAATTGCTAAAACAAACGCCAAACACAAACGAAAATACTTAATTAAAACGTTTCATATTTTAGTTTCAAAAGTATGGTTTTTTGAAAATTTTCTCCAACGCAAACGTGGTATGTGGCGTTTAAGAAAATATAGACTTTAAAATTCAATCCGAGTGACCAGCTTTTCGCGCAGATGGCAAAAATATTTCTACAAAAGAAATTGTGGCAATTGTCGTTGTTCCAATCGTAGTGGTCACTGTACTGCTTGCTCTTGGATTTGCTGTTTGGAGGAGAAGAAGAGCTTACCAAGCATTTGCAAGCGAACGTAAGTTTTATTTCATGGTTTGCTACAAAGACACATTCTATCATGGGTAAAAAGTAAAAACATTTCTAAAATATGTTGATCGACTTTGATCTTCAGTTAGTTGTTGCCTCCCTCTGTTTCTTCTCAGATGGATACTTCTCGGTTCCAAAGAGACGAAGGAGGACTTCCGGTACTGCACCACCAGATGATGGTAAAAATACTAAGGGATTTGAGATGTATCAATGTCCCTTGGAACTCTCCAGCATAACACTATTATGTATGCTTTCGTTGTGCAGATGCGGATGATATTACAAGTTCAGGTTCATTTCAATTCGATTTTAGAGCAATTAAAGCTGCAACAAATAATTTTCAAAAGAGTAACAAGCTTGGCCATGGTGGATTTGGTGCAGTTTACAAGGCATAATGTTCTTCAACTTTCTCAACTACTTTTTCGATCCGTGTTATAATCTCTCTGCTAATTCTCATAGTAAAGATCATTTAGCAGGGTATGTTCCCGAATGGAACAGAAGTTGCTGCGAAGAGGCTGTCTATAACTTCAGATCAAGGTGAGCAAGAGTTCAAGAACGAGGTGCTTCTTGTAGCAAAGCTTCAACACAGAAATCTTGTTAGACTTCTTGGATTTTCTGTCGAAGGAGAAGAAAAGATACTTGTCTACGAGTATGTGCCCAACAAAAGTCTCGATTATTTCCTTTTTGGTAAGAAACAAATGAATTGATTATATTGAATTCTCTGAAATCGTATCTCATAGTCTATCGGCTATATATATGATGTTCAGACCACTTGAAGAGGGGTCAATTGGATTGGACAAGACGAATCAATATTATCGAGGGCATCACTCGAGGGATTTTATATCTTCATCAAGATTCACGGCTCACAATCATACACCGTGACCTCAAAGCGAGTAACATTCTCTTAGATGCTGATATGAATCCTAAAATTGCGGATTTTGGTATGGCTAGGAATGTCAGAGTAAATCAAACTGAAGCCAATACAGGAAGAGTAGTTGGGACATTGTAAGTAATTGGCATCTTAATATAATCTGAAACTTGATGGGGATTTATTGTTGATGATAAAGCTGAAATTGATATGCGGTGTATTTGCAGCGGTTATATGCCACCTGAGTATGTGGCAAATGGGCAGTTCTCAACGAAATCTGATGTGTATAGCTTTGGAGTATTGATTCTGGAGATAATCGGTGGCAAGAAGAATAGTAGCTTCCATCGGATAGATGGTTCAACAAGTAACTTGGTCACACATGTGAGTTCTTAAACGCCAATGCAATCTTGAATTTTTCTTACTCCTACTGTGATCATGGCTCTAAACATTAGTTTCTTGACAAATGAATAAATAGGTTTGGAGGCTTTGGAACAGTGAATCATTGTTGGAACTCGTTGATCCAGCCATTGGGGAGAACTATGATAAGGATGAAGTTATTAGATGCATTCACATTGGATTGTTATGTGTTCAAGAAAGTCCTGCAGATCGTCCAAGCATGTCCAAAATCTTTCGAATGCTTACTAATACTTCAATTTCTCTGCCTGTGCCTCAACCACCTGGATTTTTCTTCAGGGACAGATCTGAGTCGGACCCATTAGCCGAGAGATTGCTGCCTGGTCCGTCCACTAGCATGTCTTTTCCTTATTCTGTCAATGATGTATCAATCACGTGTGTTAGTCCTCGTTGAATTTGAGGCTGGTGATTCATATATATGTACATTCTTTTATAAGCACAAAACAATAATATAAAGAGGACCAAGCTTATAAAAGAGGACATGAATGTATTTATTCCTTGAACCCTAATTGGTGCGATTTTTCTTTGGCTAACAGATGTTTTTCTTCACGTATGTATTTTGATGTGCTCCAGTTGCTAGACGAAACTTGCTTCACACGCTACTCTAACCAGTCCTTCTCTGTGTTTCTTCACCGTGTAGGTTGTAGCCACAAGGAATGGTTTCCAATACCGGGATTCTCAAAAGTAAAAATGAATCAGAATGACATGCTGATAAGAGAATTATATTCAGAGTTAAACCTGTGAGCACTGTCTTAATTTGCATTTATGCTGTAAAGCTTGTCACCAAAAACTTTTCTTTTTGTTTGTTTTGTTTTTTGAATGGCCATGCAGTTAATAAGAAATTGACTACTCCATTCAAGCAGAAAATTTAAACTGATGATTAAATTGATAAGAACCACAAATACCACCAACACACCACTCACACATTATCTGAAGAAAAAAATGGGAAAGAAGAGTTGTGAATCCCTCTGTTTCTTCTTCCTCATAATTAGATTCAGTGCCATTTGCACAAACTTGTGACAACACTACTCGATTTTCAAACCTTAAAAAGTTCCTTACCTTCCTCGGTGGCGTTGCTTCCAAGATAATGGCTGAAGCCGGTTTCTACAAAATTTGGTCTTGTTCCTTGTATGACAAGCAACTGATAAGCCCTAAAACACTAACTCTGATCTCACTGTGAGAAGGGTTCATACAGTTTGTTTACAAATCAGCATCCAAAATCTGCAAAAAATGGACGCATCGTCCGGACAAAACCAAATTCTTTCGTAAGCTTAAGTAGATCTAAGCAGAAACTTTACAGATAACATATAACTTTAGTATAATATTATTAGAGAACAAAAATGAAGCAGAAGAGTCCTTTATCATCCTCCGTACCGTCTCATTGCTTCTAAGATACTGACTCAAGCCGGCTTTTACAACAACGGTCTTGTTGCTTGGATGACAAGTAACCGATAATTCCTAAAGGACTAAACTGGAATCTCACTGGTAAAATTAAGGGTTCATACTTTTTTACTATGAAGGAAGAATTGCTGAATCATGCAGAGTAGGTAATCCGTAATCAGGCCAATTTTGGCGAATCCACGTCACGCTTAACAAATTGAAATATTTCGTTTTCTCAGTAAAAAAAACAAAGAAATAATGCCACGCTAATCACCACTGAACAAACACGTAACACACGTTAACATCTTCTAAAACCTTCCAATTTTTCATTAAAGAATTCGATTTCAGTTAACGTTAACTTTGACTTCCACTATGACCATATCCAAACCACCTTAAGTCAAATTTGCTGATCTCATGAAATATTTGGAGCCTCCAGTTTTGACAGAGCCAACATATAAGCCTATTTAACTTTTACCATTTCAACAAAAAAAAAAAACATAATCTTGAAAAATGGGTCGAAGCAATCTCTTTCCGATCTTCTTATCCGTCCTCGTAACCTTCGGTTTCGTCTCTGTGTCCGGAAAGATTTGCGTCAACACTGCAGCGACTTTCAGACCAAACACTACGTATGACTCAAACCGTCGACTCATCCTCTCGTCTCTTGCTTCTAATGTCACGGCTCGAGACGGCTTCTTCTACAACTCCTCCATCGGGCAAGAACCAGACCGAGTCTTTGCAACGGGCTTGTGCATCCCTGGATCTGAATCAAAGGATTGCTCAGATTGCATAACCAAGGCGGTTACAGAGCTAATAAAGAACTGTCCTAACCAAACAGAGGCTTTCTCATGGCCAGGCAACAAAACTCTCTGTATGGTTCGATACGCAAACCGCTCCTTCTTCGGATCGATCGATCTAGAGCCGCACACATTAAGGTACAACACTGGAAACATCACTGTGAATATGTCGGAATTTGATAGAATTTGGGATGCGTTTATGCTTCGGATGATAGTTTCGGCTTCCGCGGGACGGAATGGAGCATTGTCCACTTCTAGTGGTAAGTATTATGCGGCGGATGTGACTTCATTGACGACGTTTCAGCGAGTTTACTCGTTGATGGAGTGCACTCCGGATTTATTACCGGGGAATTGTGATGCTTGTCTCCGAGCAAGTGTCAGGGGATACCAAGAGTGTTGCCGTGAGAAACAAGGCGGTGTTGCTCGGAGACCGAGCTGTTTTTTCCGGTGGGATCTTTATCCTTTCTTAGGAGCTTTTGATAATATTACTTCCGGGGCACCTCCGCCGCAAACTTTGACCGGCGATGGAGACGGCACTGTGGCGAAGAAAGGTATGTTCTTTTATATTGGTTGCAACAAGAACATCGTAGATTAAAAAAGTAAGTTTCTTTTATAAAAAAGAAAATTGAGTACGCTGACCCCAAAAAAAAAATTTAGTACTTATCAAATTACTATCCGCTCCAAATAAAGAAAGATCCAATTAATAGGCAGACTATATCTGCTGATTGGCGACTGTGTAGATGGCGATTCACTTTCAACGGGAGCTATTGTGGGTATTGTGTTTGCGTCCGTCGTCATCGTCTTGCTGCTGCTCGCTTTAGCGTTTGCTTTTTACCGGATGAGAAAATCGCACCGAGAAGTTGATTTTCAATGTGAGTTTATAGTTCATATCTGTTACGATTAATCTTCCGAAATCAAAAGTTTAATTCAAAGTCAGGAAAATTAGGGTCTGAACATGATTTCTCTGTGCAGCTGATGATGATATTTCAACTACACATTCATTGCAATTCGATTTTAAGACGATTGAAGCTGCAACAGAGAACTTTTCAAGGAGCAACAGGCTAGGTCAAGGTGGATTCGGCGAAGTATACAAGGTATAATTAAGTTCTTTGAACTTCTTGTTTTTGTTTCTTCACTTGGAAGTTTGAAACTTTGAGTGTTATGGTTCGGTAAAATTTAAAGTATTTCAGGGTATACTTCAAGATGGAACTGAAGTAGCGGTGAAGAGACTGTCCAAAACATCAGGACAAGGTGCAAAAGAGTTCAAGACAGAGGCTGTTCTTGTAGCAAAGCTTCAACATAGAAACCTGGTTAGGCTTCTAGGGTTCTGTCACGAAGGAAACGAAAAGATTCTCGTCTATGAGTTTGTTCCCAACAAAAGCCTCGATTATCTATTGTTTGGTATGTTGCGGGCTTGCGGCATCAATACTTCTCGTATTCTAAGGATATAACAATTCTTGAAACCTGTGTTTTTAGTCATATAGCTAATGAGTGTGCATGGATGTGCAGACCCTAAAAAGCAAGGCCAGTTGGATTGGACAACACGGTACCAGATCGTTACAGAGATTGCTCGAGGAATTCTATATCTCCATCAAGACTCACGGCTCACAATCATACACCGAGACCTCAAAGCCAGTAACATTCTTTTAGATGCAGATATGAACCCGAAGATTGCGGATTTTGGCATGGCCAGGATTATGGGGGTTGACAAAGCCCTGGACAATACAAACAGAATAGTTGGAACATAGTAATTTTTTCCCGCCTTTGAGTTCCTATGAATTGAAGTCTCCGAGAAACATTTTTGTCATTTTATGCTCAAGCTCACTCTATGTTTCAGCGGTTATATGCCTCCTGAGTACGCCATGCATGGACAGTATTCCACAAAATCTGATGTCTATAGCTTTGGGGTCCTAGTTCTCGAGATTATTAATGGAAAGCGGAATAGCAGCTTCCACCAAACAGACTGTAGTGCTAGCAACTTGGTCACATATGTGAGTATGAAAGATAGAAACACAAGACTTCTCTTAAATTGGATCAGGTTTTTTGAGTATTTATTGATTGATCATTATGTAGGCATGGAGTATTTGGAGAAATGGGTCGCCTTTTGAACTAGTAGATCCATCTGTTGGAGAGAGTTGTGACAGTGGTGAAGTTACCAGATGCATCCATATCGCGTTGTTATGTGTCCAAGAAAATCCCATAGATCGTCCAACTTTGTCGACAATCATCTTGATGCTCACAAGTAACACAATCACCTTACCGGTTCCTCACCAACCTGGATTTTTCTTCGGAAGCACACACAATCAAGACTTAACAGCTGAAGATTTGGAGTCAGGTCAATCTATCAATGATGTAACAATTAGTGATTTAGATCCTCGTTAAAGATCAGTCTTGATGTTCACTATTATGGTTCTTGAGTATTTGTTTTTTGTTTTTTCGTTAGAGATCCGTCGTTTCTTTGATTCCTTTAAACATGGAATCATGGTTTTTAATATTTGCTATAGGTCTGGAGATTTTGGATAAATGAGTCATTGCATCAATAAAGATTGTAAAAGAGATGAAGTCACTAGATGCATAGATATCGGGATAATATGTGTGCAAGAAAATCCTGCAGATCCTCCAACGATATCAAAAATTCACCAGATGCTCACAACCAGTTCAATAACTATGCATGTGCCTTGGCCACATGGTTTTTTCTTCAGGAACAGACCAGGATCGAACCCACTAGCCCAGAGATTAGAGCCGTGACAATCTACAAGAAAGTGTATTGCTTGTTCTGTGGATAATGCCACAATGACTGATGTTATCCACGTTAAAAAAAAAAAAATCTTTTGACCAAGGTTTGTCACTTGTTTTTTTTTTTGGTCAAGTCTTGTCACTTGTTTAT
Source organism: Alliaria petiolata (assembly GCA_020283515.1). Classification (NCBI taxonomy): domain Eukaryota; kingdom Viridiplantae; phylum Streptophyta; class Magnoliopsida; order Brassicales; family Brassicaceae; genus Alliaria; species Alliaria petiolata. The sequence continues at coordinate 46,226,987 of JAHZTW010000004.1, forward strand.
GTCCAAATATGAACAAGTTTTTTTAAGGACCATTTTCAGTTTGAAGGAATATTCACCATAAAAACACACTCTGTAATAATTTGCAGCGGATCTTCAATTTTTGTAGATCAAATGGTATAATCTTAGAGAGAACAAAAATGAATCAGAAGAGTTCCATATCATCCTCCGTACGTGCTGTCTCATTGATTCGAAGAGGCTCAAGCCGGTTTCTAGAACCTCAAAATGCCTTGTTCCTTGGATAAACAAGCAACTGATAAGCCCTAAATAACCCTAATCCCATTGGCAAAATCGAGGATTCATGCTTTTTCCCCTTATAGGACTATGACATCATGAATTGCTGGATTATGCAAGGTAATCTGTAACCAGACCAATCTAGGCTAATCCACGTCACGCTTGCCATAGAGAATTTTTTATTATTTAAACACATTTTAGTCTTTTAAATAATGAATTGTTTTCGTGGCTGTGGTCCATTAGCACGTTTAACTTCGATTCTAATTAACTTTTCACTACAAGAAAACAAGGCAATTTCTGACGGAAGTTCCGACGGAATGTTATCCGTCGGAAATTTCCGACGGAATTGCGACGAAATTGTAACAAAGTAATAAATCGTCAGAAATCCGTCGGTAATTTTCGACGGATAAGATTCCGTCGGAATTTCGTCGGGAATTTCCGACGGAAAATATCCGTTGGCTCATTCCGATGGATTTCCGACGGAATTGCGACCATATTGTGACAAAGTAAGAGACCGTCGGTAATTTCCGACGGAATCATATCCGTCGGAAATTCGTAAAAAGTTTCCGACGGATTTTCGACGGATTTTAAAGCCGTTTGAATATTATAGCCGTTATGTAGCCGTTGGAATTATGTCAGAAATCCGTCAGAAATCCGTGGAAATTCCGTCGGAAATGTGCAGATATTTTCCTATAAATGCAAGTCCCCCTTCTCTCATTCACTAGAAGAACAACAAAAGAAAAAATATCTCATCTAAAATATTGAAAAATGTCTTCTTCAGATCCTTATAATTATTTTCGATCATGGATGGACAAGCCTCATCAAATTTCGGCAACGAGTCTTATCACGGAAGAGTACAAAGAAGGTTTGCAAGAATTCATGGGATTGGCGACGATGCAGCCGAAAGCAATAAAATCCGGTAAAATTTATTGTCCTTGTATAAAGTGTCGGAATCGTAGATTCATCGTGATAAGGGAAGTATGGTCACACCTGTATTGTAATGGATTTGTGGCGGGTTACAAGATTTGGTATTATCATGGAGAAAATGATACAATGGTGGATATTGCTAGTACTAGTGAACAATTTGTTGGAGATAGTTTAGAGGAACCTAGAACGGATCAGGTAGAAACTGTAGGTCATGTTCAGATGGTGAATGATGCGTTTCGTGAAAGTATACCATCGATTGCTGAGTATGGAGATAGAGGTGAAGAACCTAAGTTAGAAGCTCGGAGGTTCTTTGATATGTTAGACGCTGCTAAACATCCGTTATATGATGGTTGTAGAAAGGGACATTCCCCTTTATCAGCTGCAACTAGGATGATGGGTATAAAGACGGATTTCAATTTGAGTGAGGAGTGTGTGGATGCAATCGCAGATTTTGTGAAAGATATTTTGTCTGAAGATAATCTTGCACCTGAATTGTACTATGCGATACAGAAACTTGTTGGTGGCCTTGGATTGCCCTATCAAATGATAGATGTGTGCATCGACAACTGTATGCTCTACTGGAGAGAGGATGAAAACCGTTCGACATGTCGATTTTGTCGGAAACCTCGGTATAAGGAAACAAGTGGAAGAGTTCCAGTCCCACATAAACGAATGTGGTATTTGCCATTAACTGAGAGATTGAAGAGGTTATATCAACCAGAGCGCACAGCAGGGGCAATGAGATGGCATGCAGAGCATAACACAACAGATGGAAAAATTGATCATCCCTCAGATGCGAGAGCATGGAAACATTTTCAATATGTGTATCCGAGTTTTGCGTATGAGGCAAGGAACGTCTACCTTGGATTATGTACTGATGGTTTCAATCCTTTTGAAAAGCATGGGAGGCAATATTCATTGTGACCGGTAATTGTTACACCTTACAATTTACCGCCAACTTTGTGCATGAGACGAGAGTTCTTGTTCCTTAGCATTCTCGTTCCTGGACCAGAGCATCCAAAGAGATCACTTGATGTGTTTCTCCAACCTTTGATTTATGAGCTGCAAATGTTATGGAAGCATGGTGTTGAGGCGTTTGATGTTTCTTGCCAGCAGAACTTTCTCATGCGGTCGGTACTTATGTGGACTATTAGCGATTTTTCGGCATATGGAATGTTATCTGGATGGACAACGCATGGAAGGTTAGCCTGCCCTTCTTGTCAAGATAACACAGATGCATTCCAATTGAAGCACGGAAGAAAAACGTGTTGGTTTGATTGTCATAGGCGATTTCTTCCAAGCGACCATATTTATCGTCGGAGCACGACGTTGTTTAGGAAGAACCGTCGAGTATTTGAGGGTCCACCTCCTCAGTTAGATGGAAATTATGCGTTGACTCAGTTCAGAGATTTTGGTGCAGAGAGGACCGTTGAATGTGGTGGTAACGGGCATTATCCTGTGAATGCTTGTGGGGACCTACATAATTGGCACAAGAAGAGTATTTTTTGGGACTTGCCTTATTGGAAGGACCATTTATTGAGGCATAATCTAGATGTGATGCACATTGAGAAGAATTTTTTTCGAGAACATAATGAACACCGTTCTCAATGTCCAAGGGAAGATAAAGGACAACGTAAAGTCTAGATTGGACTTGCCAGAATTTTGTTCTCGTAGGGAGCTACATATTTCAGCGAATGGGAAGGCCCCGATCCCTGCTTTTCGATTGGATGCACCTTCAAAGGATGTGTTTTTCGACTGGATTGCCGATAGAGTTAAATTTCCGGATGGATACTCATCTAATCTTCGTAACTGCATTGATCGTGGAGAAGGAAAGTTTTCTGGAATGAAGAGTCTGATTGTCATGTTGTGATGCAGCGTCTCCTTCCATTTGCTTTTGCCGGTCTTTTACCACGTAATGTCCATGAAGCAATTGCAGGTACAATTAACAATTAAATATCTTATATATTTTATTCAAGAATTTCATTAATATTAGTTTTAAATCGATCATTTCATAATATATTTCTCCTTAATGTAAACTTTACAGGGATTGGTTCATTTTTCGAGATATATCCGTGCGATCTCTTACACTAGACGGTATCCAAAACCTGGCGGACAGAATACCCGTAATACTTTGCAATCTAGAGAAGATATTTCCACCCTCCTTCTTTGATGTTATGGAACATCTACCTATTCATCTACCTCGAGAAGCAGAACTTGGGGGCCCTGTTCAGTATCGTTGGATGTATCCTTTCGAGCGGTATATGTTTCATCTCAAGAAGAAGGTGAAAAATTTAAGCAGAGTCGAGGGTTCTATTGTCGCACAGAGCATCAATGAAGAAACCTCTAATTTTGCGGAGTTCTACTTTCCAACACAAGTTAAAACAAAGAGTCGAAGACCCGCTCGACATGATGACGGAGGCGAGAGACCAATATATCCGGTCTATGTTCCTAATATTTTCTCCCAGATTGTAAGACTTAGTGGAAAGGGGAAGAAGCGAAAGTTGTCAGCCGTTGAGCATAATCATTTGCATATGTATATTCTCACAAACTGCGACGAAGTTGAAGAATATGAGAGGTATTAAACCGAGCCCATTGAATATTTGATCTTCACATATATTCCAAAATAATTGATCATGTCATTTATATAATATATATAACATGTGTTGTTTACTTTCATAGGATCTATATGGCTCAAATGTGTTACAATCATCCACAGAAAATCGAGGAAGAGCTTATGAAGCTAAAACAAGAAGATTTTGGATGTTGGTTGCGATATTATGTAAGTGTAGAACTAATTATTTGATCTTAATTAACATATATATGTAAAATAAATGTTTTAATTATTACGAACTCATTTATGCAGGATACGACAAAGTCCTCTGAAGGTCATTTATTTCCCACGTGGTTAGAAGAGTTAGTGCAATTTCCATTAACGGTCGCTCGGTCACATATGATGTATTGCACCCGGGGTTACGCTTTTAAGATTCTTCGAGATGATAGGAGCAGGCCGACTTCTGATTACGGGGTATCCACTCAATCCGGTGATCTTGTATACTATGGTGTCCTTCGCGAGATTTTTGAAGTTCATTATCCTGGAATGTTGGACTTGAGATGCGTTGCATTCTTATGCGATTGGTACGACCCATTAGATGGAAGTGGTGTGCGACACGACCAATTTGGTGTTACATCAGTACATGGAAGAAGACGACTCCAGACATATGATCCATTCATTCTTGCTTCACAAGCAGACCATGTTAGTTTTATTAATTTCTTAATCTTTTAGAGATATAATTAATTTTTCATTTACATGATTTTGTTAATATTTAATTTTTATGGTGTATATGTATGCTATATTTCCTATCCTCGAGTGAAAAACAAGCAAGACCCATGGATTACAGTGACACCGATTAACCCGAGAGGTAGAGTTTATGGGATATCTGAAAATGATCATTTGCAACAAAATACTGTTGTTTTAGCTTCCATAGATCATTCCCTCGAAGTGGAGCTCGTAGTTGACTTCACTGTAGATGCGGACGATCAAATATTTGAGGATTCAGAGGAAGAAATTGATGAATTTGGAGAAGAATCTGACACGGCGTCTTCAGATGATTCATCAGAGTCAGGAGAATCATAGTAGTTTTTTTTTATCCTTGTATTGTAATAAACTTGTGTAAACATTTATTTTTATAAATTTAAAAGTACACATTTGTGAATTAGAAACCAAAAAAAAATATGAATCATACGTTTATAAACTTTAGTATGATTTGTAAAAAATTAGAGTGAAAACTTCATACACAGAAGCACCTTTTAAAGATGAAATCCGTGGGAAATTTCCGACGGATTTCCGACGGATATGAACATAAACATAATTTTACATGTACTCGGACATATTGGAGTTAAAACTTCATACCCTAAACCACAATTCCGACGACCTCTTTAAATTGTGGTTTAGGGTATGAATTTTTTCAAAACTCCTATAATAACTTTTTTATATGGTTAACAAATGTACAATCTGATGTAAATGTAATCTAATACATATTTATTGATGTTTAGACAAAAATTTAAAATATGGTTAAGGAGTTAGATAAGTGTTAGTATATAGTAATGTAAATGTTTTGGAAAATTATATGTTTCTTGTATTTTATTTTTTAAAACAATTGGAAAAACAAATTGTTTTAAGAATCAACATATTTTGTTAATGTTACATGTTTAGTATTGTTTGAATAACAAATTTTGCATTTTTGAAACCCTAAACCCTAAATATACCCTAAAACCGTCGGAAATCCGTCGAAAAACCGAAATCCGTCGGAAATCCGTCGGAATTTTCCGACGGATTTCCGACGGATCAAATTCAACGATCCGTGTGATGCGTTGACTAACCAATAGAAACGCATGCAACAAATATCGGTATATTCGAAATCCGTCGGAAATTTCCGACGGATTTCCGACGGATTTCGGTTTTTCGACGGATTTCCGACGGCTTTAGGGTATATTTAGGGTTTAGGGTTTCAAAAATGCAAAATTTGTTATTCAAACAATACTAAACATGTAGCATTAACAAAATATGTTGATTCTTAAAACAATTTGTTTTTCCAATTGTTTTAAAAAATAAAATTCAACAAACATATAATTTTCCAAAACATTTACATTACTATATACTAACACTTATCTAACTCCTTAACCATATTTCAAATTTTTGTCTAAACATTAATATTTATGTATTAGATTACATTTAGATCAGATTGTACATTTGTTAACCATATAAAAAAGTTATTATAGGAGTTTTGAAAAATTTGGAGTTAAAACATACCCTAAACCACAATTTAAAGAGGCCGTCGGAAATCCGTCGGAAATTTCCGACGGATTTCCGACGGCCTCTTTAAATTGTGGTTTAGGGTATGTTTTAACTCCAAATTTTTCAAAACTCCTATAATAACTTTTTTATATGGTTAACAAATGTACAATCTGATCTAAATGTAATCTAATACATAAATATTAATGTTTAGACAAAAATTTGAAATATGGTTAAGGAGTTAGATAAGTGTTAGTATATAGTAATGTAAATGTTTTGGAAAATTATATGTTTGTTGAATTTTATTTTCTAAAACAATTGGAAAAACAAATTGTTTTAAGAATCAACATATTTTGTTAATGCTACATGTTTAGTATTGTTTGAATAACAAATTTTGCATTTTTGAAACCCTAAACCCTAAATATACCCTAAAGCCGTCGGAAATCCGTCGAAAAACCGAAATCCGTCGGAAATCCGTCGAAAAATTTCGACGGATTTCCGACGGATCAAATTCAACGATCCGTGTGATGCGTTGACTAACCAATGGAAACGCATGCAACAAATTTCGGTATATTCGAAATCCGTCGGAAATCCGTCGGAATTTTCCGACGGATTTCCGACGGATTTCGATTTTTCGACGGATTTCCGACGGATTTCGAATATACCGACGGATTTCCGACGGATTTCGGGTTTTTCGAGAAGGCGCGTCCTCTGGCCGCGTATTGATTATTTTTAATGATTTTTGCTAAAATCCGACGGATTTCCGACGGATTTGATCCGTCGGAAATCGTTATATATATAAAAAACCCTTTCTTTTTCCCCATTTCTTCTTCTTCTCTTCTCTTCTCTTCTCTCCTCTCTTTTCCGCCGGATTCCTCCGCTCCTCCTTCTCTCAGCCGCCGGATCCCGTCCAGTAGACACCTCCTTCTCTCCCAAAATCTTCTCCTTTCCTCCTAAAATCATGGAAAACTCGTAAGTCTTCTTAAACTTGTAAGTTTTTTTTAAGATTTTGGTGTGTAAATCGGGTTAGAGGGTTAGAAAACTTGATTGAAATAGAATTGTTGTTTGTTGCGTGATGTTAGAAGGTTAGAATTTAGTTTTTTAGATGTGAATCGGATTTTAGGGTGTTAGAAATTAGGGTTTTTAGATTTAAGGTTTTAATTAAATATTTTGTATCTTTTTTCTTTGATTTTAAAATTATATTTCATAATAAACGAAATTTCTTATAATTTCTTATAAGAAAGTTTTTATTTTCTTAAAAATAGAATTTTAAAGTTTTTCAAAAATTTATTTTAATAAAAACGAATATCTTATAATTTGAATAAGAAAGTTTTTATTTTCTTAAAAAAAAGAATTTTAGAGTTTTTAAAATTTTTAATTTAATAAATACGAATTTCTTATAATTTATATAAGAAAGTTTTTATTTTCTTTAAAATTGAATTTTGTAGTTTTTCAAAAATTTATTTTAATAAAAACGAATTTCTTATAATTTGCATAGGAAAGTTTTTATTTTCTTAAAAAAAAATTATTTTAGAGTTTTTAAAAATTGTAATTTAATAAATACGATTTTCTTATAATTTTTATTAGAAAGTTTTTATTTTCTTTAAAAACAAAATTTAAAAATTTTTAAAAAATTTAATATAATTTCTATAATAAAAAAACGAATTTCTTAAAATTGTTATTTAAGAAAGAAAGATTTTATTTTCTTTAAAAATTAAATTTTAAAATTTTTTAATGCTAATAATTTATAAAATTAAATTTTTTTGATACTTTGAAATTTCAAAATATAGTTTTTACTTTTGTTTTAATGCTAATGTTTATTTTTTTCTAATGTACAGAGAATTCCCGCAGCAACAAATCTCTGGTGGCCGTTCTCGTTCTCGTGGTGGCCGTTCTCGTTCTCGTCGTTCGACAGATACCGGATCTTCTGGTGATGTTCCGGAGTCCCAAGAATCCGCTGCCCGCAGTCGGATTTCTATCGAAGAACTTGTTCAACAGCCGAACCGGAAGCACTGCACCAAACTCGACCCGGAGTGCGAAGATGGTACATGGTAAGTTGTTGTCTAAAATTTTTTATATTTCTTGGCCTTTAATTTTTGCAAAATTTAAATATGTTTCTAAAGTTTTTTAATCTACAATTTTTTCAGGTTCGGGTTGGACCCTGAAATCAACAAGACCATATTGTGGATGTTTCATACCATGTTTTACCACCCATATGAGACCTACTCATCGATGCCGCCTGACGTGAAAGATTCATGGCATCGATCTTTCGCCGTAAGTTTTTTTTAAAGATTTTCAAATTTTTAAACAAAGTTTTTATTTCATTATATCTTACTTAATTTGTTTTTACTGCAAGAGTTCACTTGGGATTGGGGGAGAACCAAAACCGTTCTCGATGAGTTCGACAGGTTCACCGCCATCCAATACACGAGACACATGTACGAGTGGAAGAAAAAGTTCATCGAGCAAAAAGATCCGCCGAAGGATCTCGAGGAGAGTGTCTGGAACGGTTTTTGCGAGTATTGGAGTCGGCCTGCCACAAAGATACAATCCGAAAAAAACTCGAAGAACCGGAAGAGTGACCGAGGAGGGAAGGGCATTTATGTCCACAACGGAGGTGCAAAATCGACCTTACGACAAGTGGCTGAAATGGTAAGTAAATTTATTTTTTCATAATTTTCTTATTTATTAAATAGTTTACCTTATATAATTTTTTTTTTGAAAGACGATAGAATCGGGTGGAGTCGTTCCCGATTACCTCGACGTGATGGAGACGAGGCACACCAACAAAAAGACCGGTGAAGTCCAAGACGTCGGTGTTCGGGAGGTTGTGGAGAAATGCAAGAAGAAGAAGTTCGATCGCCTCACCCAACTCTCCCAAGAAAATCCAGATGACTCGACCTCCTCGAACGAGCTAACCCGAGATGAGATCAACGACATTGTTCTCTCGGTAAGTTTTTTTTTCTTTTTTATTTTAATTTTAGTTTTAATTTTAATTTTTATTTTACTTTTTGATATCTAATATCTTAATAATTTGTTTAGGAAACTCGGAAAGTAAAAGGTCGAACCGTAGGGTTAGGCCCACTTCCGAGATTCGAGGGAGCTGATTCTTCTTTTTCGAGTTTTCGTTACCCTTCGCAATATCAACAAGAGATCCAACGGCTTAGCCAAGAAGTTAGAGAACGTGATGTGATCGTCGAAGAAATGGGGAAGAAGCATGAACGGTTGGAGTCCGAACACCAATCGACACGGGAAGAGCTACGCCAGATGAAAGAAATAATAGAAGTTTCGTTTCCACATTTGTTTAAAAAGTAGTTCTTTTGTTTTAAACAATTTCTTTTATGTCTTTTTTAATTTTTGCTTTAAGACAAATTTATAATATATTTTTCTTTTCTACAATTTTAGTTTTAATTTTAATTTAAATTTAAATTCAATATAATTTATATTAATTTTTTTAATAATTAAACGAATTTTATAAATCCGTCGGTTTCTGTCCGTCACAAATCCGTCGGAAATTACTCCGTCGGAAATGAATCCGTCACACATTCCGTCGGAAATCCGTCGGTTTCTGTCCCTCAGAAATCCGTCGGAAATTAATCCGTCGGAAATGAATCCGTCACACATTCCGTCGTAAATCCGTCGGTTTCTATCCCTCATAAATCCGTCGAAATTTAATCTGTCGGAAATCCGTCGGATACCTTTCCGACTAGTGAATCGTCGGAATGCCGTCGGAAATTATTCGACGACTTTTATCCGTCGGAAATCTGTCTGTTTATTTTCCTCGGTAATCCGTCGGAAATTTCTTACAGATTACCGACGACACCAATCCGTCGGAAATTTCTGACAGATTTTCGACCAAAATGGTCGTCGGATTTTGGTGTTGTTCTTGTAGTGTTTGACTTTGACTTCCCATAGCCACAGACTTTTTTAACTCAACTGCTCTCATGAAATACTACTGATTTTAAACCCACAAAAGCGAGCCCCACACTAATCTATTAATTTTAATCCCAATGCCCTCAGGAGTCATGACCGTCACTGTCTATTGACTTCCTATATCCAAAGCCTTACTCAACTAACCCATATGAACTTATGAAGCATTAATTTGTTGAGCCTCCAGTTTTGACAACAAAACCAAGAAATAAGCCTATATAGATAAAAAAAAAAAAAGCGAGAATATAATAAATTATATAAAAAAAAATAAAGAGAAAAAACAAAAATTGAGAAAGAAGAATGGATACAAAAAATTATACAAAAAGTTTAAAACATGAAAAAGAAGATGAATTCAGTGAAATATATATATAAAAAACTCAAAATGGTAAACTGAGAAAAGTTAAAAATTATACATTAATGCAAATGAAGAAAAAATTTAATTATGAAATTGAATAAGTTAATAAGTTAACTCAAACCTGTAAAATCATAAGCCACAAAAAACTATTTAAAAAACTATCGAAAACATGAAAAAATGAGATGAATGCAACAATATATATATAATACCTCAAAATAGTAAATAGTGAAAAATTAAAAATTATACATTAATGCAAGTGAAGAAAAAATCAAATTATGAAATTGAACAAGTTAATAAGTTAATATCAACCTATAAAATGCAAAATAATATTAAAAAGGTATAAAATATAACAAATTATATTAAAAAATAGAGAGAAGACAAAAAAAAAATAGAGAAAAGGAATAATGGATAAAAAAATATACAAATTTTAAAACATGAAAAATATGGATTCAATGAAAGAGATATAAAAAGAAAACCTCCAAATGGTAAATTGAAAAAAATTAAAATTTATACGAACAAAAATATAAAATTAAAAAATAAATAAATATTCGTAAAATAATATATGAAGATATTACAATTATTATCAAGAAAAAAATGTACAAAATAAAAATTTATACAACAAACAAGAGAAAATTGATAGTCAAAATAAAATCTAAAAACATATTATTTAAAATTCAAATTCTCCTAGTGTATGATAATAACCTAACCGATGGTGCATTTTAAAGGATTGTTATTATTTCATAAAGTAATTCTACTATATTTTTAAATCATTTAGAAATAATAGAACGAAGTTTTATTATCGAAATTTCAATTTGAGAATATTCTGAAATTAAGATCTATACATGGACAAGATGTTGTCCAAAACAACATAAATAGACTTAAACATATACAAGTGTTATTATTAGTAGATAATTAAATTTGATCCTAAATCAATTTTTTTTTTCAACATTCCTTTTTACAATGAAAATGTCTTTCATTGACTTATTCTTGTCGCCACAAACCCTCCTCTGAGCTTCACGTTATGACGTTAATATACAGTAGTCACAGACTGTGAAAGAAGATTTTATAAATGATATGAAACCCAAATAACTCCAACCATGTCTTCTTGCGCCTCTTTCATCTCCCTTTTCCTTTTCTTCTTCCTCATTAGTTTCAGAGCTTCTGCTCAAAATCCTAATTTCCTTTACAGTTCTTGTACCAATACGACAACTTATTCAAGGAACAGCACTTACTTCACCAATCTCAGAACCCTTTTGTCCTCTCTCTCTTCCAGCAACGCTTCCTACTCCACGGGATTCCAAAACGCTACCGTCGGACAAGCCCCCGACAAGGTCACCGGACTTTTCCGCTGCCGTGGAGACCTCTCTCCGGAAGTCTGCCGTAAATGCGTCGCCTTTTCCGTCAACGAAACCTTAATTAAGTGCCCGAATGAGAGAGAAATCGTGCTCTTTTACGACGAGTGCATCCTCAGATACTCTCACCGGAATATTCTATCGACCGTTACATACGATGGAGGATTCATCATGATGAACGCCAACAATATTTCATCTAATCAAGAGGACGAGTTCCGAGATCTGGTGTCGTCAACGTTGAACCAAGCTGCCCTTGAAGCAGTGAGCAATTCTAGAAAGTTCGCTACGATAAAGGCCAATTGGACTGCACTACAGAGTTTGTACGGCCTGGTTCAGTGCACTCCTGATCTTAGAAGACGAGACTGCTTGAGCTGTCTGCAAGAATCCATCAATGGAATGCCTCTTAACAGAATTGGAGGAAGACTTCTTTGGCCAAGCTGTTATACAAATTACGAACTTTACCTAAACTACAACGAAACCGCCGTTAGAACACCACCACCACCACCACCACCTTCGCCTCCCTCTACTTCTCCTGTATCATCTCCTCCACGACCTGGTGAACACTCTTTCTTCTTCCTCTATTTATTTCCCCTGATTTCTCCAACTTAGCAATACTAATAGCGAAATTTTTTTTCTTCTTGTTATTGGTTTTAGAGATTCAATTCAAGCAAATTAATGATCTTTGATCCGCAGGGAAAGGTGGGAATTCAAATATGATAGCCGTAGCCATTGTTGTGCCTATCATAGTGGCTGTTCTACTTTTCATAGCTTGCTATTGTTTCTTTGCAAAGAGGACAAAGAAGACTTCTGATACTGCACCAGCCTTTGATGGTAAAAATTCGAATGATTGACAAATTTAATTAGATTTGATTATTGCCGTTGACCAGTATTTTTCTCTGATTAATACAAAATTATATTGTGCACCAGGATATGATAAATCAACCATAGAGTCGCTGCAACTTGATTATAGAACAATTCAAGCTGCAACAAATAATTATTCAGAAAATAATAAGATTGGTCAAGGTGGATTTGGTGTGGTTTACAAGGTACTATATTACTATTAATTCTTTAACTACGCCTGAGGCTGTGTACTTTTTTCTTAATGGAAATTTTGTGTCAACAACACTCAACACATTTGGATAACGAGATGATGCTGATGTAAACGGATAGGGTACATTTTCGAATGGGACTGAAGTTGCGGTGAAGAGACTGTCAAAATCATCAATACAAGGTGACACAGAGTTCAAGAACGAAGTTGTTGTTGTTGCAAAGCTTCATCATAGAAATCTGGTAAGGCTTCTCGGGTTTTGTCTGGCAGGCTTAGAAAAGATACTTGTTTTCGAGTTCATCCCCAACAAGAGCCTCGATTACTTCCTGTTTGGTCAGTGGTATAGCATCTTTATATATTATATCAGTACGCTTTTCTGACTGAAATGTATAAATAAATAGCTAATGACTGCTTATGTATATGTGCAGACCCTACTAAGCAAGGGCAATTAGACTGGAAAAAACGGTACAACATCATCGAGGGAATCGCTCGAGGAATTCTCTATCTTCACCAGGATTCACAGCTTAAAATCATACACCGTGACCTCAAAGCGGATAACATCCTTTTGGATGCTGATATGAATCCGAAGATTGCTGATTTTGGGATGGCAAGGATCTTTGCGTTGGACCAAAGTAAAGCTGACACAAAAAGGATAGCTGGGACACAGTAAACTACTCTTACCACTCTTGATATGGCTTATGAATTGAAGTTTCCAGAATATTTGATTTACCAGTTTGCATTTAATATTCCAGCGGTTACATGTCTCCTGAATATGCGATGCATGGCCAGTTCTCAATGAAATCTGATGTCTATAGCTTTGGGGTCTTAGTTCTCGAGATCATTAGCGGCAAGAGGACCAGCAGCTTCTGCGAGTCAAACAATATGGTTGATAATTTGGTCACACACGTGAGTACCTAAAATGAAGAATCTAATCTCAATATATATGAACCCATTATTAATTGATCACTGAATGTGTTACAGGCTTGGCGGTTATGGAGAAACGGAAAACCCTTAGACCTCGTGGATCCAACCATTGCAAATAAGTATCAAAGCGAAGAAGTGATAAGATGCATTCACATTGCGCTCTTATGTGTTCAGAAAGATCCAAGTGATCGTCCAAAATTGTCGACAGTCATGTTGATGCTCACTAGCAACTCTGTCATATTACCTGTTCCTCAAGCACCTGGATTCTTCTTTTCAAATAGGCTCAACCAAGAATCAAGGCAGTCTACGATAATCACCAAATCTCAGACTTTAAATGATGTAACCATTACAGATCTGGATCCTCGATGAAATTGATGTTTCATTGAGACAAAATTGGAACGGTTTAACATAAACCACGTTTCAGGTAATGTGGTATTCAAAGTTTTTTTTTTTTTTTTTGGTTGAAGTTTTGCAAAGTTGAGCAAAGTTTATGTATAATATCTCTATCATTTCTACATTGTAACGTCAGCTCTCTGTTATGAATAATCTCCAGATTTATATTACGGCTCCAGAATTTCGATCAATAATATTGATGAATAATAAATCCAAACCGGTTTATTTACTTAACCGGTCCTATATGATTCCAGTTGCTGAACTATATATATAACTACTAAAGCTATTTACTAACTTCTCAATATACCAACCAATTGATGATAACAAACCCAAACCGGTTTATTTACTTAGCCGGTTCTGTATAATTCCAGGACTAAAAGCTATTATCAGTAGTAAACTGATTTACTCGCTCGCCTCTCGAATTTTCCTTCCTCAACGATTTTGTTTCTGATTTACGGCGCGATAATCGTAATTCCTAAGTATCGTCCAAATTTGTCAACAATCAAGCTGATTCTCACTATAGCAACAAAGGAGTCAAGCTAATCCAAAATCAGCCTTTGCTGATTCTCCTCTCCATTTTCTCGGATTTGAGGTCTTTATCATTCTGGTTCTAATAGATTTCAGGATATTGCTTTCTGGTGCTTTTTGCTATGCTGTAGATTTTGATGTATTCATCGAAATTAGGTTTTCATCTGTCCGTTTTGATTCAATTGCTTCTGTTGTCGCTCACCACTAGTGGCTCGACATTTGAAAATTCGGAGAGAAACTTCGATTTGCTGGTAAGAAACGGTCAGGTTTATGTTTGACTTAGTCTGAATGTTTTTTTGGCATTTTTCCTCGCGAACCCTTTTCCGATTGGCTCCAAATGTTCTTTTTGTCGGTGTGACATCATCATTCATATGATTGCTACAATTTTCGTTTCATGTACCAAATCAGCTTGTTTACTACATTTGACTCAACCAAAATTGTAAATAATGAGTCAACCAAAATAGAAATAGGAGACATTGATTGGTTTATTGACTTAGACATATTTTAATTGACTTGGACATGTTTATGGACAGAGAGGTATGCATATATATACTCAGATGACGACGAGTCTAGGCTATCAAAGAGAGTGGAGACTTGGTTACTATCATAGACTTGGTTTGAAGGAGCTAACGAGTCTTTATGTGAGTACCAAAGACTTAAGGAGTATGATATATAATCTGTATCTGTAGCCATAATGGCAAGTTCTTGTCTGATCATTATTAAATTGTGTTACCGGGCTTGGAGGGTATGGAGAGGTGGGTCACCCCTACAATCCAGTGGATCAAACCATTGTAGAGAATTGTCAGAGCGAAGAAGTGACAAGAGGCATCCACATCGGTCTCCCTATGTGTTCTGTAAGATCCAACGGATCGTCCCAACTTGTCAACAATGCTCACTAGCAATTTACCTGTTCCTCAACTTACAAAGAACGAGATGGCCTTCAGTGTAGCCAATCTAAGATCAGCTCCAAGGCTTTTTGGAGTACTTGAATATAGTCATGTGAGTTCTCTTACACAAATCTGGGACTGAGATTAGACGATTTTGATATCATATGATTTTGCGGATTATCTGTTTTTGCTCAACTCAGTTTAGGATTTAGATTGCTTGATTCGTTTTGCCTCTCTTTAGAAATTGATATACTGTGCATCTTTAATCACTTGAATTAGGTTTTAATATGTCTGTGTAGCCTCCATTGACTGCTGCTGTAATCACTTATTAGGTTTTTAGTTCAGTGGAATTACTCGGCAGATTGCTCTGCGTTAAAATTGGTTTCGTCAAAATAAACTACTCAAATTTTTACAATCATGTTCCTCCTTTCCATATTTGACAGTATAAAATTTGCAGGCAATGCCCAAGAGATAGGAATTGTGAAGCAGCTAATGACTCTTCGTTTTTGTCTTTACATGCTTTTCATTCATATAGTTGCAACATCTTTGTGCAAGTAAGTACCAGTTTGTTGACCGCGCTTGACTCAAAACATTACAGTAGTCAACCCAATAAACAATGATTAAGACACATGGACCAATGGGTCTAGGACAACTTGCAATGGAAATTTAATTTACAAGGAGGTGTTGATGGACATATATATACACACACTTGCTTGCTATCCTAACCAAAACAACATCTTTAAGATCTTGAAAATGAAACTGAAAAATCTATTACCAATCTTATGGTTTTTCCTTGTAGGGTTTCCTGTTGTGTCTGCAACCAAATGCGGGGAAACTGGGTTTTTTATACCCCATGGTAAGTTTGATACAAACCGTGGCCTCCTCCTCTCTTCTCTCGCTTCTAATGTCTCCGTCCGAGGCGGCTTCTACAATGGTTCGATTGGACAAGGATCCGATCGGGTGTATGCTGTGGGGATGTGCATCCCAGGTGCTGAACCAAAGGTTTGCTCAAACTGTATCGACCTTGCTTCTAATGAGTTGATAGAGAAATGTCCCAACCAGACGGAAGGCCTCCTCTGGTTCGTGAAGGAGTTTTTTTGTATGATACGTTACTCCAACCGTTTGTTTTTCGGATCACTCGATATGGGACCGAGTTATAAGGTGTACAATACTGCAGATTTCCAGGCCAACTTGACCGAGTTTGATAATACGTGGGAGGCTTTGATGCTTCGTCTGATAGCCCAAGCTACCTCATCGACCAACCCAATGTACTATGGTGCCGGCATACAGAAAATTGGGACTTCGCGGAACATCTACGCGTTCGTGCTATGCAGTAAAGATATATCTCCGTGGAACTGCGCCAAATGTTTGAGACAAAACGTGGTTGACTATAGGTCTTGCTGCAGCGGGAAACAAGGTGGCCTTGCTCTGAGACTGAGCTGTTTCATGCAATGGGATCTCTATCCATTCTTGGGAGTTTTTCAAAATAAGATTTCACCAACTCCTCCTGTTGAGAAAGGTAGAACCTCAGAACTATTGGGTCCAGCTTTGGTTTTTTGTAATTTTTTGGCTAACCATCTGCTCTGTTCTTGTCGAACAATATGTTCATATCGCTTATCAGTTACACTCATAAATTGATATTACTAGCTTTAGTCCCATATTTTCCCTTAACATAACATATGTGGTTTCGGCTTGTTCAGATGGTGGAAAGATTTCTACAGGAATTATCGCTGGAATCATTGTTGTTCTCACCTTCATGATTAGTGTGCTGCTTGCTCTAGGGTTTGCACTGTGTAGGAGGAGAAAAGGGTACCAAGAATTTGCAACTGAAAGTGAGTTCTTCATGATTTGGCACAAAGACACATTTTATGTCAAATTATGAGTTCTAGGGTCTCTTTCTTTGTTCTTCTCAGATGGTTATATTTCTCTTGCAGGGAGGTCAATGACGACTTATGGTACTGCACCACCAGATGATGGTAAGACACTATACAGCTCTTTGCGCTAAAACTGTTACTGTCCCTTGGACATCGCTCAGCATAACACTTTGTATGCTTTCAGCTGCAGATGATATTACAACTTCAGGTTCACTTCAATTCGATTTTAAAGCAATTGAAGCTGCAACTAATAATTTCCAGAAGAGTAACAAGCTTGGTCATGGTGGATTTGGTGAAGTTTACAAGGTATAATGTTCTTAAACTTTCTCAACTACTAGTTTCTGTTATAAATTCAGGTGCCAAAAAAAAAAAAAAAAAAATTCTGGTAGTGAGTGAACATCATATGAATTGACAGGGAACTTTCCCGAATGGAACAGAAGTTGCTGTGAAGAGGTTGTCTAATTCTTCAGGTCAAGGTGAACAAGAGTTTCAGAACGAGATGCTTCTAGTAGCAAAGCTCCAACATAGAAATCTGGTTAAACTTCTTGGGTTCTCTGTCGAAGGAGAAGAAAAGATACTCGTCTATGAGTTTGTGCCCAACAAAAGTCTCGATTATTTCCTTTTCGGTAAGAAACATATGATATATAGGCGCTTATATTCTATGAAACCTCTGTTCTTGATCTCATATACATAGTCTAAGGGCTCTATATGTTGGATGTGCAGACCATAAAAAGAGGGGTTTGCTGGATTGGAGAAAACGTTACAACATTATCGGGGGAATCACTCGTGGGATTTTATATCTTCATCAGGATTCACGGCTGACAATTATACATCGTGACCTCAAAGCGAGTAACATCCTCTTAGATGCTGATATGAACCCTAAAATCGCGGATTTTGGAATGGCAAGGAATTTCAGAGTGGACCAGACTGAAGCTAATACAAGAAGAATAGTTGGAACATTGTAAATAATTCTCCATATCAGTTACTCTCTGTCTGTCCTTTTTTTGTTTGTTTCTGATGAAACTGAACCTGATATGTGCTCTGTTTTGCAGCGGTTACATGCCTCCCGAGTATGTGGCGAATGGGCAGTTCTCGATGAAATCTGATGTTTATAGTTTCGGAGTATTGACTCTGGAGATTATTGTTGGGAAAAAGAATAGTAGCTTCCACCAGATAGATGGTTTAGTAGGCAACTTGGTCACATATGTTAGTACTAAAGAGCCAATGCAATCTCTAATCATCCTACTCTTTTAACTATGATCATGCCCTGAATATTGGTTTCTTGACAAATGACTTAAACAGGTTTGGAGGCTTTGGAACAACGAATCATTGTTGGAATTCATAGACCCGGCCCTTGGAGAGAAGTATGATAAAGATGAAGTCATTAGATGCATCCATATCGGGTTATTGTGCGTTCAAGAAAATCCTGCAGATCGTCCAACCATGTCCACAGTATTTCAGATGCTCACTAATACTTCAATTACTCTGCCTATGCCTCAACCACCTGGATTTTTCTTCAGGGTCCGATCTGAGCCAAACCAATCAGCCGAGAGATTGCAGCCTGGTCCGTCTACTACCATGTCTTTTACTTGTTCCATTGATGATGCATCGATCACGAATGTTGTTCCTCGTTGAAATTAGCGGTTAATGATGATATGTGTATCCTTTCATAAGCCGAAACTCTAATTGTCACTTCACTATTATTGTACACTGAAACTTACTCATTTCATTCTATGTGATTGTAAGTTTCTAATCCAATTCCCAATTGAATTTTGGAAGTGTCGTACCAGATTCGTTAATGATTCAGGCAACCCCCAGTCTCTTCACGGGGATGTCTAGACACTCTGTTTTTCTGACTCAATGATACTTATGATAATACCCAGAAGGCTTGTACAAATTCTTAGATCAGTGAAGGGAACGGTTGGTTCTATTACAAGGCCTTGTGCATCCCAGGTACTACTGAAGCAATGGTCAGTTAGTTACCACAACTTTGATTTCTCTGTTTTATCTGCTTACTCTGTTTACTTATCTATAGCCTCTTTGAATTATAAAAATCTTGCTTTATATTTACTACAAATCAAATTTGTGGAAAAATTGGTTTCGTCGAAATCAATTATCTATTCTAATACTCTGTTTTGATTGTCCTATACAGATTTTGGTTTTTTATTGGACATTTTATATGGCGAGTCTAAGATATTCAAAACAAATGGAGACTTGATTACAATAATACCAAAGAGATAAAAATTGTGAAGCAGCTAACGAGTCTTCAGATTCATGAAAAGGCCAAGGAGACTCGACCAGTCAAAGGAATGAATTGTCATCTTCAACCTTGTGTTCGTGGCTATAAACCAAACTGGTGAGAAAGCACAGAGAAACATATCTCATAAGCTTTTTGCTGTTCTAAAAAAAAGCATCACCAAGAACATGCCCTTACTCTTCTTTTGGTTTGTCCTCACAGGGACCAGTCTTGTCTCTGCACAACCATGTATAAACACCAGCTTCTTTACACCGTTTTCTACTTACGACACAAACCGTCGCCTTGTCCTCATATCTCTTGCTTCTAATGTCACGGCTCACCGCGGCTTCTACAACGCCTCAATAGGCCAACCTCCTAACAGAGTTTATGCAGCGGGGATGTGCATCCCAGGTACTGAACCAGAGATTTGTTCAGGTTGTATCATGTCTGGATCCTATGCGTTAATACAGAACTGCCGTAACCAGAAAGAAGCTTCTTTCTGGCCCTCGAACCCAACTCTTTGTATGATCAGATACTCTGACAGTTCCTTCATTAGCTCGCTTGAGTTAGAGCCGCGTATTGATGTCTTCAATCCTATGGATCTCAACATAAATGCAGTAGAGTTTTCTAAAGCATGGAAGGGATTAACTCTCCGTATGATACAAGCGGTTTTGTCAAACAATGACACAACATGGTCTGGTGGCAAGTACTATGCAGTCGATGTAGCAGCCTTGCCAGATTCTCAGACTCTCTATGGACTAATGCAGTGCACTCATGATCTGTCTCCAAAAAAGTGTTAATGTCTACCAGCAGTTTGCCCTTGGGCAGCAAGGAGGGGCTATAATACGGCTAAGCTGCTTTTTCCGGACCGAATTATTTCCCTTCTTCAGAGCTTTTCAAGATATCATAGCAAGACCTCCATTGTCACAACCTGTGTCTAAACCCCCACCTCCGCCAACACCATCTCCAACCAATCCATCTAACGTCACCAAGTCAAGTTAGTCCTTACAAAGCTATGAGTATGATCACAAGAACTATTGAAAGATTTAAATGCTTATATGGTTTTGTTTCGTACTTCTGCAGGTAGTGGGAAAATGTCAACTGGGACTATTGTGGCACTTTTTGTTCCCATTGTAGTTGTCATCATCTTGGGATTACTTGCTTGGCGATATTCTATACTTTGCTGGAGGAGAAAATCAAATCAAGAAATTGACTTTGATCAATGTGAGTATTGTTCATATGCTTTTCTTTGGCCTATTAGCTTTTGTCATATAGTCAATGCCCTGGAACTAGAAACATTTATGACACTATGAGATAATGAAAAGTTGTTGGTGATATCAGACTGTGTGTGTTTTATTTGATACTGCAGCTGGTATTACGACTGTACATTCCCTGCAATTTGATTTTAAGACAATTGAAGCTGCAACAGACAAATTTTCAAGGAGAAGGTGGATTCGGCGAAGTTTACAAGGTAAATATATGTTGTTTAGCTACCTGGTTCATAACATCTCCTGAAAAAAATCAAATGGACCGATTCAACTAAAACTCAAATGGACAGATTCAACTAAGCTGTAATCTTATTTGTAGGGTACACTGCCTAGTGGAACAGAAGTTGCCGTGAAAAGGCTGTCGAAAACATCAACACAAGGTGCACAAGAGTTCAAGAACGAGGTTGTTGTTGTCGCAAAACTTCAGCATAGGAATCTTGTTAGGCTTCTTGGGTTTTGTCTGGAAGGAGAAGAGAAGATTCTTGTTTATGAGTTTGTCCCCAACAAAAGCCTCGACTACTTCCTTTTTGGTCTGTGGAATAAGCATATCTGTATATATAGATTCATGGATTCTATCAGTGAGGTTTCTATGATTGAATCGTATAAGTAGCTAACTACTTTAAAATGTGCAGACCCTACAAAGAAAAGAGAGTTAGACTGGAAGCAAAGGTACAAGATTATTGGGGGAATAACTCGAGGAATTCTTTATCTTCATCAAGATTCAAGGCTTACGATCATACATCGTGACCTCAAAGCGAGTAACATCCTCTTGGATGCTGATATGGACCCGAAGATTGCTGATTTTGGGATGACAAGGATCTTTGGTATGGACCAAAGTGGAGCTAATACAAGCAGGATAGTTGGGACATAGTAAATACTTATCACCCTTTATAGCTTATGAGCTGAAGTTTCAACAATCTTTTCTTGACCAATATACATTTAATCTTGCAGCGGTTACATGTCACCTGAATATCTGATTCATGGCCAATTCTCAATGAAATCTGATGTGTACAGCTTCGGGGTCTCAGTTCTTGAGATTATATGCGGCAGAAAGAACAGCAGCTTCCACCAGACCTCAGGCACTGTGGTTGAG
Source organism: Alliaria petiolata (assembly GCA_020283515.1). Classification (NCBI taxonomy): domain Eukaryota; kingdom Viridiplantae; phylum Streptophyta; class Magnoliopsida; order Brassicales; family Brassicaceae; genus Alliaria; species Alliaria petiolata. Next base: position 46,248,825 of record JAHZTW010000004.1, read on the forward strand.
AATTTGGTCACCTACGTGAGTGCCTAAACAGAACAATCAAATCTCAAAAATGTGAGCTTACTATTGACTGATCGTTAGATTTTGTTACAGGCTTGGAAAGTTTGGAGAGATGGGTCAGCGTTAGACCTCTTGGATCCAACCATTGCAGAGAATTATCAGAGTGAAGAAGTGAAAAGATGCATCCACATCGCGCTACTGTGTGTTCAAGAAGATCCAGCAGATCGTCCCAACTTGTCGACAATCAACCTGATGCTCACTAGCAATTCCCTCATTTTACCTGTTCCTCAGCCACCTGGATTCTTCCTTCAAACTAGACGCAACTAAGATCGAGGTTTGGAGGGATTTGAGTCAAGCCAATCTACCATTAGGTCCACTTCTCATAGTATTAATGACGTAACCATCACCGATCTGGATCCTCGTTGAAGATGTTCCCTTGAGACATTGGAACTTTTACTGAAAAGACGACAGAGTACACTGTATTTAAGTTGAATCTATAATGTGAGGATTCAAAGTTATGTATGAATAGTGTGAGATACTCATCAAAGGTATAGTCATACATACCAATTGATGTATAATAATAACCCAAATGTTGTCATCAATCATTTTGATGCTCACTAGCAACCCGAGTTTTAATCAATCCAGCCTGCATCATAACCAAACTTTTTTTATTTGTTAAAGGATTTTCATCATAACCATACAGGTGCGTTCCGCTGGAGAACCGATCAAATGCGCTGTTTTCTCTGTAGATCCTCTGTTTTTATTTCCTTAAGCCTTGCTGAACAATAAAAGTATGTTAAAAAACTAGAAAATCTGTTTCAATGTATCCATTACCGCTATTAGTGTGTTAATACTCTATGGACTTGTTCTTCTTGATACTAGAATTAGAAATAATTCATGGTAGATTTTATAGTTTTTGATCTACAAGTTGCAATAATTTTCATCTTTAGCTACACAAATTTAACATGCTATTACAAGTCTAGAACCCTAACAAAACTTTAGTATATAACAACATTAATTATACATATATTCATATAATTTTTTTGATATTTAAAAAAATAAAATAATAATTCGGCGCATGGAGTAGAAAAAATAAAAGGAAAAATGTCATTTAAATGCCCAACTTTCAAATTTCAGCCATTCAAAGCATCAGCTTTCGCATGATTCATTTAAATACCACTTTTTCGTTGACCGATTTTTAAATCATGAAATTATGTTGACTCGGTCATATTAGGCATGACGTTAACTTCACTAATGGATCGACTAACGCCGTTTAATCTCCGTCTGGAAGTAAAGTTAACGTCGTGCCCAATATGGCTAAGTCAACATAAGTTCACGATTTAAAAAATAGTCAAAGTAAAATTTTGTTATTTAAATCGTTCACGCGAAACGTGGTGCTTATAATGGCCGAAATTTAAAAGTTTAACATTTAAAAGGCATTTTTCTAATGACGGGTAACTTTTATTTTTGATGAAAAAGTATCTCAAACTCAAGTTTTTGTGATATGAAAGATTAAAGATCTCAAGGTTTTTGAGACATGTGATTAGCAAAAAAACTCATGTATTACTGATGAAAGAACATCTTAAACTTAACCTAATGAAGTTCTTAAGGTAATATACAATTTGTTTAATAATGTAATTTTTCAAACAAAACTCAAATACTTCAAGCTGGTGTGAGGTTACTACAGTTCTCCCCCACAACTTGAAACTCTAATGTTCCAGTGAAACTCTAATCATGAGTGGTGAATGATCAATGTTTTAAGATTTTTTCATTTACTGAACGCTAAGCGAAATGAATACTTGTTATGACAGCACCAGCGGAATAGCACAATTTTACCCGAAGTTTTTCAACTTATGTATGTAGATTTAGGGGTTCGTAAGATTATTAAATAGTCATGCCATGCAATTAAATTGATGTTTTAAAGGCTAAACCCTTTTTTGTAATGTAAATTTAATTTATGTTTGAATATATTCTAAAATTAGTTTTTATTTACTTGAGTTAGCAATTAAATAATATTACCGAAGAAATTGAAATTATCGGTTTTGACGGGTAAAATGCCTTTTAAATGTCAAACTTTTAAATTTTAGACATTATAAGCATCACGTTTCGTGTGAACGATTTTAATAACAAAGTTTTACTTTGACTATTTTTTAAATCGCGAACTTATGTTGACTTAGCCATATTGGGTATGACGTTAACTTTATTTCGAGACGGAGATTAAACGGCGTTAGTCGATCCGTTAGTGAAATTAACGTCGTGTCTAATATGGCCGAGTCAACATAAATTCGTGATTTAAAAATCGGTCAACGAAAAAGTTTGGTATTTAAATAAATCATACGAAAGGTGATGTTTTGAATGACTAAAATTTGAAAGTTGTGCATTTAAATGACATTTTACCCAAAAAATAAAATAATAATCCAGCGCATGAATATAAAAATAATATTCATACCTTCAAAACGAGATACATACACATGCAGGAAACAAAAAAGACAAAGTAAACGTGAAGATGCAAATGTGTTTCTTTTTGCTTACAGTTTCAAATATATTGATCTGAATGGTGCTATGAAGTGCATCTTTGTGGATCAGTTTTCACTGAACCGGTTATTGTAAAGCCAAATACATTAACCGGAAGTTATGAAACGGCGAACCGGGGTAAGTTATAGAAGGAGACCTACTCACGTAAGTCACGGTAACATCACATCCATAGATTGCCTGTGCAAAGTCTCCGTAAGAAAAATTGATGAAGATTAGTCAATTCCGCACAGCTTCCACGTGATTGAATATTCAGTTTTCCGGTAAAATTATATATCTCAAAATTGGAGGTTTCAGACATAAAAAAAAAACACAATGGGAAAGAAGAAGATGGACGTTGACTTGTTAGTGGTCGTCTGGTTTACGCTCATAAGCTTTTGTGCTGTCTCTGCACAAACATGCTTTTACTCGTCTGGGGTTTCCACACCCAACGGTACCTACGACTTAAACCGCCGAGCCGTGCTCTCGTCTCTTCCTTCGACTGTCACGGCTAATAACGGCTTCTACAAGACTTCGATGGGACAAGAACAGAACAGAGCATATGGTCTTGGGATGTGCATCCCAGGTTCTGATCGAGAGCTTTGCTCCAACTGTATCGACGAGGCTTCAAATGGGTTGATAAACAGATGCCCCAACCAGACAGAAGGGCTCGCCTGGGCGGAAAATAAGATTCCTTGTATGGTACGTTACTCCAACCGATCGTTTTTTGGATCACTCCAGATGCAACCAGTTAGTCACACGTTCAAAGATATCCGAGTCAACTTGACCGGTTTTGATAATACATGGGAGGCTCTGATGCTTCGTGTGATAGCCGAAGCTACCTCTTCGTCCAACCCCATGTTTTACGGGGCCGGCAGACAAAAACTTGGGACTTCGCGGTACATATACGGTTTCGTGCAATGTAGTAAAGACATATCTGCGTCGAACTGCGACCAATGTTTAAGAAAGAACGTGGATGACTATAGGTCGTGCTGCCGTGGGAAACATGGTGGCATTACTGAGAGACCGAGCTGTTTCATGCGATGGGATCGCGATCCTTTCTATGAAATTTTTGATAATGAGATTTCGCCAGTTCCTCCTCGTGCAAAAGGTAGAACTTTGAACTATCGTGTCTAAATCTGGTTGTAATCTCTTAGCTAACCATGCTTGAATTTTTGTCTGCTCTATTCACACTGCCAAAGTGAGTTACACTCATTAATCTAGGTTTAACAATACGTTAATAGCTTTAGTCCCATTTTTTCCCATAACTGCAACAATGATAGGTGATTTGGGCTTGTTCAGATGGCGGGAAGATTTCTATAGGAGTTGTGGTGGGAATCACCGGTATTCTCACATTCGTGATCAGTATGCTGCTTTCTCTAGGGGTTGTTCTTTGTATGAGGAGAAAATCGCACCAAGAATCTGCAAATGAAAGTGAGTTCTTCATTATTTGGCACAAAGATACATTAATGTCAATGTTAGAATATCCCACATAGGAAGTGGAAATAATTTATGTCAATGTTCGAATATGGAAGCGGAAATATTTATGTTTTTCTTATTTCTCTCTTGCAGGGAGGCCAAGGACAACTTATGGCACTGCACCACCAGATAATGGTATGATTTTGCGGCTCTTTACTCTAAAACTGTTTTGCTCCAGCTGAACACTATGTATGCTTTCGACTGCAGATGATATCACAACTTCAGGTTCATTTCAATTCGACTTAAGAGCAATTGAAGCTGCAACAAGTAATTTCCAGAAGAGTAACAGTTTACAAGGCATAATGTTCTTCAACTTTCTCAACCACTTGTTTGTGTTATAAACTCAGGTGCCAAAAACAGTAAAGAATTTCTGATAGTGAGTAAAGATCATACGAATTGACAGGGAACGTTCCCGAATGGAACAGAAGTTGCTGTGAAGAGGCTGTCGAAAACTTCAGTTCAAGGTGAACAAGAGTTCAAGAACGAGGTGCTTCTTGTAGCTAAGCTCCAACATAGAAATCTGGTTAAACTTCTTGGGTTCTCTGTCAAGGAGAAGAAAAGATACTCATCTACAAAATTGTGCCCAACAAGAGTCTCGACTACTTCCTCTTTGGTAAGAAACAAGTGATAAGCTTATATTCACTAACTTAGTTCTTGATCTCATAGGCATACTCTAAAGGTTCTATACATTGGATGTGCAGACCCTGCAAAGAGGGGTCGACTGGATTGGAGAACACGGTACAACATTATCAAAGGAATCACTCGAGGGTTTTTATATCTTCACCAAGATTCACGACTCACAGTCGTACATCGCGACCTAAAAGCCAGCAACATTCTCTTAGATGCCGATATGAACCCGAAAAATGCTGATTTTGGATTGGCAAGGAATTTCGGAGTGGACCAGACTGAAGCCAATAGAGGAAGAGTAGTTGTAACAGTGATATATCATGGTTTTTACCCATTTTTAGACCATGATATAAGTGTTTTTATAGAGTCTTTTGACTATTTTCGAGTCTATATAGAGTCTTTACAGGTTCAGGTACAATTGAAGATAAATTGGAGATTTAGATGCATTTTGGAGCTTAATGGAATGAAGTCACGAAGTGATGAAGTCAAGACTGGAATTACACGCAAGGTGTCGATCGACACCATGTAGTGTCGATCGACACCAGGTTTTCCAATTTCCAGAATCGAGAAGTTTCCATATTTTGAAGAAAAGAAAATCTCCAAGACTTTTCCTAATCCTTTTGGAAATTGAAGATTCGAACCTAGGCCTATAAATAGAGTTTTTCAGCCATTGTTTAGGCTACACTTTACACAATATTTTAGAGAGAAATTTATAGAGAGTTTTTGGAGAGAAGAATTTGTCTCCTTTAGAGCAAATTTGGAACTCCCTTATTTATCTATTGATTTCTTTTATGCTTTCTATTCAAGTTATGATTTCTGTTTCATTGATCATGTCTGAGTAGTTTGCTAGTTAGGTTTAGGGTTTTTCAAAGATGATCAATGAATTGTTAGGTCAAATTATATTGTTAGGATAAAATCATTAGAGTTCTTCATCTGGATTT